>OX596029.1:12750716-13950716 GCA_951394125.1 Epistrophe eligans
TATCTACAAAGAAGATGGTTTTATATATTTAAAATAATAATTGGATTGGAATGATTTTTCCATCAAGGATTTCACCTTCAAATTCAAATACTTTTTCATGGAAGACCTTTGAGTTCCACCAATTTATTGTTGCCTTAATTTTTGTTGTTTTCTTTATTTTTTTACAATTCATAATAATGTCATGAATGGCACTCCATTAATATTCCAAAAATATTATTCCACAAAACACAAAACAAAAATAACAAAGGCAAAAAAAATAAAAATACATAATTTTTTTTTTCTTCCATCCCATCAAACTCTCCTGATTCAACTTCATTTTTATCCTTCTGTCCGCCTTTTTTTTGTTTTTTTTTTTTTTATTTTTATTTATTTTTTGTCCTGAAAAATAAGGATAGAACTCGGAAAACAAGAGAATATTTCAACACAAGTACTTGATATTTTATTGCAAAAGAAAAAATCGCTTAAGAGTAACATACTCGTTGTTATACAAATAAAATACCAACCCCACACAATACTCGTCAACGAAAGTAAAAAAAAAACATGTTCAAATAACACACATACGCCACAGTGTACCATTCAGTCGTAGTCGCTTAAAAAAAAAAAAATAAAAAAAAAAGAAAACAAAAATAAGGACAACAAAGATTTGCTGCTTACCATAAATGCCTTTAAATTATTGAAATTTTTGTGTGTGTGTTTACCTAAGGAAGTGTAATTTTTGTTAAATTTTGCAAAAAGTCAAGTCTTAAATAGTATTTGAAAAACTGAACAAATGATGGTTGTTGCCTGTGCAAATTCTTAATGATTTTCTTCAAGTGTGTTTTAAATTTGATTAAATTGAAAGTTCTTATTTAGGATTTTTATAATAAAGCCGTTTTCACACGTTTCTTTTTTAAAAAAGTTTAACGATCCAATCAAACCTTGAATTCTGATAATGAAGATGTTCAAAAAGTGCTTCTGTAGGGATTTGTGTAGATATTGTGATATCTGTATTTACATTCCTCGCTCCACTTCTGAGGCTCATCATATTGACTCTAGACTTCTGAGGTTGATGCTGTTGTCGCTTCATATGCTTGCAACTGGAGTGTTAGACATAAGTGATAGATTATTTCAATATATCGTGTGTCACAAAATTAACTGGACTTCTGAATATTTCCTCAGTTAAGTTTTTTTTTTTTTTTTTTAAATTCAGGATAATAACAGGATGGCTAAATAATTACTTCGGTAAGACATTTTTTCAAAAACGTCAAGGTCATTCACGTGTTAGGCATGCCAAATGAAATGGACTAATACGTAAATTTATCGGATGTCACAAAAGTAACATGTCGAGTGAAAATTTTTTCAGGTTATATATTTTTCAAAAAGGTTAAGAAAATTCCTCAGTTCATTTAAGAGCAAGGAATGTCTGTAAGATTAATTTTATATATCGTGTGTCACAAAAGTAACAGAAGGACTGAATATTTTCTTAGGTAAGATAATGTTCAAAAACGCCAATGTCATTCCTGAGGTTATTCAAGTGTTAGGAATGCCTGATAGACTAGGTCAATACATAGGTATAACGTGTGTCACAAAAGTAACGGGGCAGGTAAGTTATTTTTTTTTTTTTTTCAAACTGATTCCTGAAGTCATTAAACGGTGTGGCATGCCTTTTAGACTTGGTACATATAATGTGCGTCACAAAAGTAACAGTAAAGCTGGAAAATTCTTCAGATAAAGATACTTTTTCAAAAAAAATGTCATTTTTTAGTTCGTTTAAATTTTAAACATCCCTGATAAACTAGATTATTATGTTTTTGAATCCTATTTTTGTGGACTTCAGGTCTTTCTTCATTTATTATTATGTACATGTGTATGTATATTTATCGGGTGTCACCAAAGTAACAAAACAGCTTAAAATTTACTTAAATCAGATATTTTCGAGAAAAAAAAATCAAGATCATTCTTAAAATGAATTAAGATCACTTATAAATACATACTGTTAAAATTAATTAATAATTTTGATCTTTGAAAAGCTTCTCTTCTCAAAGCTATCCACACCTTGTGTAAGTCAATTGGCCTTTAAGTAACAATCAAGTATATTGTACAAAAATATTTGAACGTAAAATCCTGCGCTATATCGAATGCCGATGTCAGAAATTTGTGTTTTCTTTTAAACAATAATTTGACCTAGAAATTACCATTGTCAAGGTCAACATCAAGGTCAACATCAAGGTCACCTGACTTACTCATTGAAAGTTACTGAAATACCTTTTTTGAAAACTATAATACCTTAGAAAATATTCAACCGTCCCGTTACTTTTGTGACACTCTGCATATACACGAGCATTAATTTATTTAATTAAAATATAACTGAAAGAGCTTCTAGATCACCTTTAAATTTCTTCAGTATCAGTAAATGTTTTCAATTTTATTCTCATATCTCATCCTAAGATCCTAAACAATAAAAGCTTTTAGCTAGAAATAATTTTAAAAACCTTAAAATCAATTTCCTTGAACTCATTATTTCATGAATTCACCATTTTCTGATCTTACGCGGTCTACTTTGAAAACCCTTTCTCTCTATTATTATCATTATTATTATTTCCATCCATCTGCTAACTGTGAAATGGTCCTTCAAACGGGCGAATTACTATACTACTATACCTATTATGTCTACTTCAGCAATTCCTTTTGCATATCTAATTTCATAAGAATTGTTATCGTAATCCTATATAGTTTTTCATACTACATCCCCCAAACTACTCAACTCAACTATTGTTATAATACTTGGAGAATTTCAGAAAACCCCAGAGTCCTTTTGTCCTAATCCAAAGTCTCTTTTGTGTTGGTAAGATTTATGCTTGGTTGTCAACTTATTCTTCGACCATTTTCTCTTTTTCCGAAAAATGAGAAAACAAAAAAAAAATAAAATAAAACGAATTTATAAGTCATTTTTAATTAAAACTCAACCTTCCTAGAAATAAAATTTCTTTCTTATATATTTTTCATTTTAACTAACTTTTAACATCTTTTCCATATACATATGTATATATTTATGTAGGTAGATGTTCATTGTTCATATTCAAATGTTGAGAGTAACTATAAATGTGTATGTGTGTGTGTTTTTTATACGAGTTCCCTTTGTCCTTTATCTCTTCTCAGTATTCAGTGATCCTTGAGACTCGACAAGACAATGGACTATTATATTTTAAGTCCTCTTAATCACACAAATAAATTGACATTGAAGAAGTCCTTCCATGAGTTGGGTGGATCTGGATATCCTTGTTCATTCATTTGACTTTCAAAAACAAAAAATAAAAATATGTACATATATATCTACACAAACAGGATATACTGTCCTATGTGAAAAAATCCTTAAAACTATGCATAAAAGGATACACGCATTTTCACTTCAAAGAACAAACTTTTAGACCAAAACAATGAGTTTCTTCTAGATGAACGCCAGGATGTGCCACAGGACCAACAAAGAGAATTGAGTAATTTTTTTTTTTTTTTTTTGAAAGAGACTCACAAAGTTCAGTTCGAAGGGTAAAAAAAAAAATGCAAAACGATGTGTCTATAGGTATACTATCAGGGCGCTGCTCCTGTCGCTTGTTGGAGTTTAAGTTGAAAATGTATCGTCCTGGGGTGTTGTTTTTTTTTTTTTTTTTGTACTCTGTGCAGTATATATGTACCTAGTAACGGCCAGACATCAGACATCTAACAAATAATGTGAATAATGTATGAGGTTTTTTTGGTCTGGTTTTTCGGCGCCCCTTTTTTTGTCATCCCTTATATTGGCTGTGCTTTATATGAAACAATTTTTTGGAATTAAAATTGATGACATTTTTATGTGATGGAGATGAGGGGTTATTTAAAAAATCAAAACAACAAACCAAAACCAAAAAAAAAATTCAAGCGAGAATTCTACTGTGGATCAGTGAAAGGTGAAATAACGAAATTCTCTAGGGTTATCCTTGAAGAATTTGACCTTCTTCAGATTTAATGTCCAATTCTTTTTCTTTTTAGGCATCTTTTTGAATATCAATCTTGTTTTTTTTTTTATTTTTTATTTTATCACGACCATATAGCCTTATGGCAAGGTCACCCACCAACACCACCTACTCTTGGAGTCTGATTTACTGGCAGAAAAAAAAAAAAAAAAAAAAAAAAAACAAAAGGAAAAAAGGAAAAAAAGGATATTATATTATTTCTCTTCTTGAGCAAATGTTGTGGTGGGATACACATTTATATTTTTTTTTTTTGTAGATTTTCGAAGAATACACATTTCTGTTTTTCGTTCATAAGCTAGAAAATTCGAAGAAAAGGACATATAAAATAAAGAATTATATCCAATCGAATCCTTGCGGTTAGGTACTCATAGGCTTGTTTTTTTTTTTTTGTATCATCGATTTTGGAGGGAGAAGCTGATGTGTCCTTCAACTTCAACCCAATTGAATGAGCTTATCTTCTCTTTAAGAAACCTTTTTTTTTTATTTGATGTAGGGAGGGATTTTTCTTCATCTTGATACTGGCTGAAGCAGTTTCCTTTTCTTCTGCTGACTACTGAGAAAAATGGTTGTTAGGCTGAGGGTTTTCATTTCATTTTATTTCATTTATTTTTTTTCTTCGTCATTTTTTGGTGTGTCGTTTTTTTTTTCTTTGAGATATGAAATTTTGGGAAAATTGAAATATTATATATCTTTGGCAGATTTTCTTTTCAGTCTGCAGTAAATAGGGCTATGATTTGTCGATTTGTTAAAAAAGGAAAAAAAGTATACAACAATTTAATGGTTTTTGAAAGAGAGAATGAGTATATGTATGGTATATTAACCATAAACACATTGCTGTATAAAGCCCTGGTCATAAAATTCAGGCCTTTTTATTTTGTTTTTCGTTTCATTTGCGACATATTGTAATTTTAGATACCGATTTTTAAGGAATAAAAAATGATGTGTAGTAATTTAAATATAAATACATACATATTTTAATTTAATAAAATTTATATGTTCTTGTATAGATTAAGAAATTATATGAACTTATTTTTTTAACCTTTAATAATAGTTTTATTTTTTTTTTCTCTCTTTCAGGTAAGCTTTTTTATGATGGATGATTTTATAATAAAAAAATAGGATAATCACTTTGGGGTAGGTTTAAAAATAAATATTCGAGTATGTTCAAGATGATGCTGCTTTTCTTCAAATTGTAGGTACCTACTTGATTTTTTATTTAAAAACAATTTACTTTTGAGAATTTTTTTGTATTTATGTGTCTTTCTCTTCCTACTAATTTTATTAAACTTATCCATCAATCTTTGAATCACCCTGTATTTAGTGCTAGGTTATACTCAATATTGGTTTCAAAAAATCAACAACAAAAATACTTTTTCTAATTTTTTTTTTGAAAATCTACCACTACTTTTCAAATATTGCTAAAAATAAAAATGTTGATAAGTACTTGTTTTTTAAGTTCAATACATGTCCAAAATTTTCTGATAATTTTTAAGTCGATCGGTTAACCTCTCCACGAATGGTCACAGTTTTGAAATTTTATTTTAAGTTATTTTTCATCTCAAAATTATTTAAAGAAGACCCTTCAAATATTTATTATTTTTTTCTTCATACGACCATTATTCATGTACCTAATTACAGATTTTCAAAAATCAAAATAAATTCTGATTAATTCATTTTTTGACTGACTGTATTTTAAAACTTCACCATGAATAGATTTACGTCCGAAAAAGTGATTGAATTAGGTATATATAGCTTTTAAAAATCACTAAAAAAGTTTAAAAAAAAAATATTTTGACATTTTATCAAGAATAGAGTTGCGACAAAACAAGGCTTGCACAAGTTTGTCTCGATAAATGGCCCCGACTGCTCGATTAAGTTGTTAAAAATTTTACATTAGAGTTAGCCGCTGTGGTCGCATATGCCCCAAATCATTTTTTAAACACTAGCAGCCTAATTTTTAAGATTTTCATAAACGGTTGACTATAGTTAGGCAGGCTTTATTTAATTTTAAATAAAAGTTACATTAGTCAAGGTTTAGATAACCGATTCCCCGCTGTCCAAATAAGATAACTCTTAGACAACAATTCAAAATGTTTATTCCTTAAACAGGTGCTTAAAGTTAGACAACGTTTATAAATACTAAATAAATAGATTTGGTGTCCGGAAAAAGTTAGGGAAAGTTGAATTTTGCTTGTGTTTATGTAGAGAGCTTCCTTTTGATTTTCTTAAGAAAGTTTAAAAAGCTAACAATTTATCGGGGGATCAAAGCCCCCAAAATATTTTTTCATAAATAACTCACTAATAGTTACTTTTACAGAAAAAATGGTTAATTTGTATTTTAGAAAATTTTGTACAAAAAAGATCTTTAAGAAGTTTTTCCTAAACGTAACCGGTGTC
This sequence comes from Epistrophe eligans, assembly GCA_951394125.1. NCBI lineage: Eukaryota > Metazoa > Arthropoda > Insecta > Diptera > Syrphidae > Epistrophe > Epistrophe eligans. The sequence continues at coordinate 12,757,103 of OX596029.1, forward strand.
AAGATAATTCAAATTTGGAGCAAATAAGGAAATGATATATGAAATTTAATGCCCGTAGAAGTTTAGAGGTGTGGCTAGGATACGAAAATGTAGAAGTCCAAAAAAGTATTTTTCTTGATAAGTTCCGTTCGTCGATTTCGATTTTTAAAAATTTTGGAAAACTATATTTTGATAAAAAAAAAATCACTTTACCTCTCACAAAAAATACTATTCCACCTTATATGTTTTTGATTCTAAGTTAAAAATCAAGATTTGTGTGTGTAAAAGTACCTTTCGATAGGGGAGTTATCTACGAAAAAGTGTTTTGGCCGGCCCCGTAATCGGCGCTCATATTTATTAGAACTTGTAACAGTTTCATAAAAATACAAATAGAAGCTTTACTCCAAAATGCAGCTTTTCTAAAAAAATTTCAGAGTCAATGGGTGGTATGAATAAAACGGAGCAAATGCTCAGAACTCCACTTTTCGGAGCATACCCTCAAAACTCCACTTTTTGAAGCAAGTTCTCCATTTGAGATGAATAAAATTCTTTAATACCAGCATTTTCATGGCACCTGCTCAGCTTTTCAAATTGAGCACCTGCTCTGAGCATGTGCTCAATATCACATTTATCACACAATGCCTGGACTTTTATGTGGCTTTTTTTGAAAAATATTAATAATCCTACAAGAAAATATTTTTTTCAGAATTATTTCACAAACAAAGTTTAAAAAAAAAATTAAGGTGAATTACAAAAAAAAACGTTTTTAGGTATAAACTATACATACATGTTTTTGTAACATACAAAAATACGTTTACATAATTTAAATCTTAAAAAGAGATACGAATCACTTTAGTCTGTTTTCCTTTATTTAAGTGATTTTATTTTTTATTATAAATTGGAATCTTTCCACGCGTAAAAATAATTTTATCAAACATCTTATAGCTTCAAACAAATTTCTTTAAAATCCCCAACTTAAAATTTTATCCGCATTAATTTTTTTTTCTTTTTAATCATACAATTCTTTTGTTTCTTCTTCTTTTTTAACTTGATTTCTTTGAATTGAATAAGGATCAATGAAATTGCCTTCTTGCCATTTTGTTGTAGGAAGGAAATATTAAAAGAAAAAAAAATACACACACACTCTCATAAACAAATTCCAATACATATACTGAAATTCGATAATGAATTTACAATTAACTTTCATTTCTTAGTTATAGGGGAATAAGATTGTGTCTTCTTTACACCCCCGTATACATACGTATACATATATACAATTTTATGTTCTAGACATGTATAACTCAAGTTAACATTTTGCAAGAATTGTTTTTCAACTAAGCAGTTACGATGGAAATGAAACGAAAGATGCTTTTACTGGCGTAATTTTTTTTTTTTTTTTTTTTGCAAAGTTAAAGAAATACTCATTATTTAAAATATCTACTTAGATATTGATTCCAAGAATGAAATAAAAACTCTTCTCTATCGTGGGTCGTCAGGAATAAAGTGACTTCCGAGAGGAAGTTATATTTAAATCAATAATGGGATAGAATTTTGTTTTGTATGAAATTCAATTATTTTATTGTATGACCAATCTTAGCTGATTAAATTGAAAATCCTGATAAATTTAGTTCGTTCTTCGACCAAGTAAAACAGAAGAGGCAATTTAGCTTTCGTTTTTGATGTAGCTGAGTAAAATAATATTAATTTAGGATGAAATGGAATGAAATGAATTATAGTAATTGATCAAATATCTGAGAAATGCTTTTATCTTGAAGTTTTTTTTTTTATGAGAGTTATTGATTTTTTTTTTTCATTATCCTTATAAATTTGTATCTGATATTTTTGTGGTTCATTTTTGAATATTGAATAATTAAAGTTCAATCGAAAATAGCTGTAGATATTTTTGTGACAAAATTCATCTTTAAAGGATTATAATTTCTTAGAGACATAAAGATAAAGTAAACAGTTGCTAAACATCAAACAAATTTCGATTAAAAAAATTAAATTCCAAAAATACAAATGCATTTCTATTAACATATTTGAGTTGAAAAACCCATACCAAATATCGTTCTAAGGCAAAATGAAAACTTAAATCATTTAATTGTGGTTGATGAAATGGTAACATGTATTGAAAACCATTCTCATATGCTTTAAAGGTTTTGATAAAATATTTTAATGGCGTGTACTTTTCAGAATTGACCAAGTACAGAAATAGAAAATAAGAAAAACTAAGAAAAATAGTTTGTGGTTTTCTAGCTGCACAGGAGAAAGTAGGGACTACCCTGATGGTAGCTTAACTGAATATGAATAAAATTTATATGTAGTTAGACCACTTTTCATGTGAGCACTTGAGGTTCGAAAAGAGACATTTATTAATTCAACTTTCTAAGTATAAAATTTTCTTGTAAATCAGGCTCCTACTTGTTGAATCAATTTTTCCAAAGAATTTGTTCCTGTTGAAGAATAATTTTCCTTTCCAAAAAATTTTATAAAGGAAAACTGAAAAATTAAAAAAATAGGCACTTTAGTCCTAAGTGTGTCAAGGAGTTTGAAAATATCTAAATATTTCTTCTAAGAAGCAAACGTCCAAAATTGCATGTTCAAAGCTCTACCAGCTGATCATCTGCATATAGATAGAGGTCTGTAGATGTAGTAATATATTCAAATATTCATTAATAAAAATGCAAAACAATATAGGTCCTAATAAAGAACCTGATGGCACTCCAACTTGTAAGTTCGAATATTCCCATTCTACTTGGCCAATATTAATTTGTTGGTTGTGATTATATTAGAATTGTATGAATTTAAAAAAAATAAAGAATGTAGAGGAAAATATGCAAAGCTCTGTCTCTATAATATTTATATAGGTATATATATTTAATTAAAAATTTGTCACCAGTTAATCTAGAGTTAAATATTCAGAATATTACATTTGAGTTGACATTTTTCTTATTAAACCAAGCCATACCATCAAAAATAAAATATTTTCGATAAAATAGCTTGGCTCATTGATTTTATAACCTAATTTGAATTAGCGTTTCTCTCTGAATAATTAAGTATTAAATTTAATAAAAATTAAATGGTATTAAAAAAATATGTATTTTAAAAATTTAGACTTAAGCTTTTCTTAAATTAACTTATTGTATTAAAATACAAATTATCATTTATTTTCCTTAAGAATTTTCTGATTTTTTTTTTTCTAAAACAAATTCCATTAAACAAAGACTAACTCATCAACAAGGTTGAAACTTAATATCATTTAAAACAAAAAAAAAATCATTAAATTGAGTTTTTCATTCGAAATGAACATATTCAGGCACTCAAGACCTGTCAGAAAAAGCGTGAAAATAAATTCCATTACTCTTACTCGCATATAATTTTTTGTTTATTTAATTTTGTAACAAAAATAAAATATAATACACAGACTTTCAGAAGAGAGAAAGCTCCGCACAAAAATTAAGAAACACGTTTCCGACAAAGAATATGTATAGGTATATAAGAAGAATATTATTCAGCAACAAAAAAGTTTATCCTCTTCTAAATGTTCTATTTTTTGTTTTTGTTTCTTCTCCTTGTCCTTGTTATCTTCGTCATCATCGTCGTCGTGTCGTTGTCCTTAGGCTTTCAAAAACTTTATTTCTCAGAGTAATTTTTGTTGCTACTTTCTGCATACGAATAATAATTTTCCCTACTCACTTTTTTGCTTTTTTTTAAATTTCCATTTCTTCAAAAGATTTAACTTATGCAGCAAAGGATACTTCAGAATCTAAAGAAAGTGTGAGGGTGGGGGTGTTTAAAAATATGAAGAAAAAAAAAAAATTACTTTTGGCGTTTTTTCGTCAGAAGATAGAGATCGTATATTACTTGTGAGAGTCGAGTATATTCATTCATTCGACGTGTGATATGTGTTGCATATTTAATGCAATGAAACAGAAAGTAAAAGAAAAATTTTCAAAGTGAAATTCACTGTTTTCGGGACAATAAGAAAGAGATACATATATGTTCGTATAAAATAAAATAGATATATATTTTTATAAAGTAAACTGAAAATGTAACATGCGTCAGTAGCAGATATATAGCAATTAAGGGATGCATTTTTCAGAAAGACAAACTTTTTAGCGCTTCGTAACCCAAAGCTATAAAAACACGTTCAAAGTTTGTAAAGAAAAAAACTTTACGATTAAATTGTCGCGAGCAAATTATTATAAAAAAAAACATGTTTGACATTATGATTTATTATGCTGATGGAGAGTATAAGAAAAATATTGTTGGCAATGCCAGAGCAATCAGAAAGTAGCTATGTATAGTTTGGAATTTGGAATGATTTTTTTTTCTAATTTTTATTTTTTTAGTTAAATTTGCTGTTATACTTTAAGGTATTCTTATTAAAATTGGAAGAGTTTTGCGTGCACTTAAGGCTTTACAACAATACAATAAGATTAAAGATGTTGGTAAAGTTGGTTACGATACGAACCAAGGCGGTACTTTTGTATAAGTCTTTTGTTTCGGTATTGTCGTTTTTGTTTTGCTTTTGTGGAAGAAATATCGAGCGTGTTTTTTTAATTTAAATTATTCCTGCGAGTACACCTATGCTGCCGAGTAGGCTCTCAGGAAATTTAATTCCAAAAAAATATATATAGTTTCGTTTCGGATGCCTTAGGGACAATTTTTCAGTACCTGAGTAAAATCTGAGTTAAATCAGAGTTAGATAGTCTTGGAAACAAATTGAATCTGTCTTGTCTTTGACCTTTTTTTTTTTTTTTAAGGTAGAATTAACTTTACACTTCAGTTGTCTATTAAATTAATTATTAAAGTACGACACTATATAAAAATGTAGTTTCTCTAATGAAACGGAGAGGCAGACAGTAGGTGGCAGAATGGGAATTTTCAAAGTGTCACCCTCTCTATTCCTATAATTTCTCAAACACAAGAGTTGATTTTGGTTTTAACTTCGAGACTGGGGTGATCTCGCTTGTGACCAGTCCTATAAAATGAAAATTTCTGAATAATATAACCACTAATAAAGAAACAGAAGAATTAAATTTCACATTCGTGTAGTACGGCTTTAAAAAATCTATCACATAGATGTTTAGTTTTATTGAAGGCGGTGTTAAAAAATAGAATGATCGACAGGAACAATACAAATTGTATACTTAATGCAAAAATATAGTATATAATAATAAAAAAAGGCGTGGCTGTTAGTGCGCCATTAAAAAAAAAAAGAATTTCAAGAAAACGACTGATTGTGCATACAAGTTGTTAAGACTTTTTAATAGAAAAATTAATTAAATGTTTTTGTTAAGAATATTATATTTGCAGAGTTTGGCTTCTTAAAACTTAAGTATGCAGGTATCTCAGGTCTTACTCTAAAAATTAACCTTTGAAAAAATGTAAGTTATTTAAAAGGGTGGTGATTTAAATTTCCTACAAAATAGTCACGTAGTTGTGTAGAGTCGTTCTCGGGGCATTGGTCAAAATAGCAACTGCAGTACACCCTTACTGCCCCGCCATTCCTTTGAATAAATTTAAAGTTTCACCCATGAAATCATGGATATATAATTATGAGAAGGAGATTCGGCGACAAGACAAAACTTTGGGGCACTCACTTACTGGAGACTCAACTTAACAAATGTTTCTTCGAGTCAGCTCAGTTTTAAAATGTAATTGTCTCCAATTTCGGAATAACTGCCTGAACACAATACGATGCTGTGAAAAAGTGTAGTACGTGTTATTTTGTATATGCTCACAATGCAGCAGTACAGCATTTTGTATATTAAAAAAAAAAAAAAAAAAAAAAAAAATAGTCACGGTCTCATTATTCACTTCTTTTATTTTCGATAATTTTCTTTAAATTAATAATATTTTTCGCAAAACAAATAACCACAAAAACCTTCAATATTTTTTCCGGCTCTTTTTTCTTCATACAAATTGAAACGTCAAATTGAAAAGTCAAATTGAAATATCATATCAAGGTGTTGGTGAACTCTTGCAGCACCGACTGCAGTTGCATTGTGTTGTGTTCGTAACACTGTATTTGTGGGTATTGAATATTTTGACAGCTGATTCAGCTGCAGCTCCAGTTCCAGCTCCGTATCCATTGTGTTCAGGTAGTAACGTGCGCCAACAGTGTCACACTCTTCTTCTTCTGTTCAGTTCGTCAGAGATGGATTTAAAGTTTTTTAATGGACGGTTTACTGCATAGGTGTAAATTCGCTCAGTCCATCAGCCACCTCACTCATTGGACATTTACTCTTGTAACTCGATCGACCTCGCTGTAAATCCCTCACAGCTATATTAAAGTGTCACTTAATAAGAGTTAAGAGGTTGAAGAGTGCTTCGTTGCTCAATTGTCTTCTTAGCGCAAATAAGCAATGAGTTCTTTTTTGTTCGTTAATTTAATTCAGTTCTATAAAAATCTAAGCCACATGATAGCTACGTTTTGATAAATAGGTTTTTCGAATCCACATTCAATCTCAAAAGACCTCATTTTGGTTGTTAATTAAGTATGTACTTTCACATTTTTAATCAAAATGTACAAAGTGCCAACAGAAAAACGAACGCCCCAAACCAACCCTAATATATCTTTATCAATTTACTTCCTTCTTTTAAAGACAATTGAAACATTATTTCCTCTCTATTTTTATCTTGAGACATCTTGAAGATTTATTCTCGATATAAATTAATCTTATACACCTCCTGCTATATAGTTTCTATACTTAAAGTTTGTACCTATTATAGTGCTTGAGGGAGCAAAAACCTTTATATACATTAAATTCTCTTATAGAGAGACTCATCACATCACAATAGTTTGCTTGAATCCATAATTTAAGAACATTTTCCGTATTCTCATCCCTATATATCCCATATCGTCATTGACAGCATCAAAGACTTGTAAGAGAAAATAAATTGACCTCATTCTTCCATCAACCTCATGTTCATGTAACCGTATTGTATCTAGACAAATACAATATATGTATGCATAAATCTTTCACCCGTTGACATTTTTAAATTTACTGATTGCATCAGTTCTCCAAAGCCCACACCAACACCAACCCCCAACCCACCCTATAGTCTATTCTGAAAAGCTCCTTGTGTGTTTTCAAAACAAAGAAAATGTATGTATGTAGAATGTGTAGATATTATACATACATTTACACCACCATAAGTCTTCCTCCATACCTACATATAACAACCCCGATTGTTTGTATATTACAATCGATAAAAAGAGTGAGGGTGGTATATGTATGGGTATAAGAAAACTTATAGTCTCCAACATCGTATCAGCATCACCCAGACATTAAGTTAAGGTGACATCATATAAAAAGAAAGAAAAAAAAAAAAAACAAACAAACAAACACCCTTTCCATTCCATATCGTTATTCTCTTATTTTTCTTCTTCATCTATTCCGCACTTCTGGAAAAATGAAATAATTGAATTTCAAATCATATTTCTCAAGACTTCAACCCCCCCCCCCCACCAGCACAACCTCCACAAGCCCGCTTTTTCCCTGATATGTACCTACTCATTGCCACCACTTTTCTCTGTTATTCTGCAGAAATAAAGAGCAAAAAAAAAAAACAATAGCCAACTCCTACACACAAACTCGTGTATATGTATAGACAAGGACAATTCTCAATAACATAATTCCATTATCACAATTAAGAACGAATAAAAATTGAAGAAAATCAATAAGTACCAATATAGCAAAAGAAAAAATACATTAAAACAAAAAGGAAATAGAAAGGAATCATTTACATCAACATCATCATCAACATCAACATCCCCATCACCCCCAAAAGCGTAGGTACAAAAGAAAGAAAGTAACAGAAGACGACGTTCAAATTCAAAGTAGATCCTCGAGGTTATTTTGTTTTTGTCAGTGCAATTGACAGATAGGTGGTGGACCCACACTATGTGGCCCAAGGCCAAGATTACAATAGAAGAAGAAAATCCCCACTTGTTTTTTTATTACAAAAAAAAAAAAAACATGCATTAATCCAAGAAGTAAAACATGTCTTTCGACGTGCGTCGCGTCGTCGCCAGACTTCGCAGACTTTGAAAATTAACTTAAAAAAAAAAAAAGAGTACTTTTTTTTTTTCTTAGGTAGGTACTGCGTAGGAAGAGAAACGTGGTCTTGGATTTTCCAATTTATAGATTTTCGAATTATCGCTACCTCCTTTATTTTTTTCAAATCGTGCTTGTTAAAAAAACTCAACTCAATTGAGTAAACACTAATACCAAATACTCTTATAGCAAAACGTAACATTAGTTCAACAAAAATAAAATAACTTGAGTATAATTGATGCCTTTTAACATTACAAAACTAGCTGAATAGTGTGTAACCACTATTAACTCTAAAATTGTTACTTTGACGTGAAGACTTCAAAAGATTTTTTTACGACACATTTCCAACACTCTTAAACTCCTTTTATCCAACATTATTTATAAGTAAGCTGGTGGTAGATGTAAAGCTTTCCTATCAGCTTAGGAGCCAGTTTTTGATCACAGAATAAGGAAACGATTTTTGCGCTAATTCATTCACTAACCTCTTTATACATTGTGTTTAGTTTTTTCATCACATCCTCTTTCCCTATTTATCATTGTTTCAGGAAATTGAATATTTTCGTACTTTGCTACCATAGAAAAATTATAGTAAAGGTACTTTTCATGTTATCATGATTTTTTTTAAATATATGTACAACGGTTGAAGTGTTACCGGGAACCCTTTGAGAATACTGATATATGTACGTTAATGAAATTTGGAAATATTTTAATTTCTATAATTCTAGCTTCCCAGCCCCCTCGCCTCTTCTACCTACTGAAGAAATTTGTATCATTTGTGTCAAACATATGACGTATGTTACCTACGAGGTGTGTGATGCCACACGCTCATCGTTTAAGTTTGAAATTGAGTATGTAATAATATGAAAATATGATGAAATTTCTTGTTCAACTCTCGTCTCTGAAGTAATCTTTATGTTTAACCAATCAATCCAATTACATATTTCGATCAATCCGTGGGTTCACAATAACAATAAGAACATTTTTTTTAGCTCAACGATTAAGTATTTTAATCTCGATGAATATCATTCACATTGGATTCAAATTCAATTATCTAATTTTATTTTACCAATCACATTTGGGAAACTTTTCTTTATCACCTTTATATTAAAAATTTCTATCGAAATAAAATCAAAAGAAACATTTTTCATCAAATACCTAGCTGCTGAATTTCATTACATAAAGTAGTTTTTTTTTCAGAACAAAAAAAAAAAGTAAAACTAAATACATTCCTTTTATTTCAAAATATAATAAAAATCCTTTTAGCAAATCTAAATCATCACCATCCTTTTACGAACATACATATATTTCATTGCATCTAAAAATACACTCAATCACATAATATATAAGAAATGCATTGCATAAAATGCATCACATTTACGATCTTAAACTTTACGATGAAATTGAAAAAAAAAACAATAAAAAAACGTACATCGATGGGGACATTTCAAAAAATCAAGGCAACCATAAATTTTAATTCTATGTTCATAAAAAAAAAAAAAGAAAACAATGTTGTCATAAAAATTTCACTCGTTAAATATTGAAGAAAAAATAATCTCTTATTTATTCTAAATGACCAAGGACCTTTGACAAAAGAAATAAAGGAATCGCCCACATTTTCTGACGATATACTATTGCATGCACTACTTGTAGTTGTTGTATATTCGAGAAGTATTTATCCTTTCTTGGGAGTATTTTATCAATGTCCAAATAATTTAGAAATAACATAAAATACATAATAGGATGTCAAGTTAGAGCTCTATCCGTAACCTCATTTCATTTTGTGTTTTTTTTTTTCTTAGTTTGTAGCTCATTTATGACAAAACATCACGCAACAAGGATACAATAAAAAAAATAAATGTCCTTTGATAAGTATAGTGTAGATGTGGTGTGTTTTGCTGAACCACTGACATTTAATACAGCAGCGGTCCATTATTACAAAACAAAATAAACTATATTATTGCCAACCCTTAACCTACGTGAATTTATTTTAACACGGAACTAAAAATCGGGGTCATAAGAAATACACAAAGAAACAAAAGGTAAAAATTCTGAATATTTATAGCTGGATTGCGGAACTGACCTTAAAAAAAAAATAAGCCGTGTGCTGTGGATTTTCTCTTCACTTCACTTGGTTGTTTTTTTTTTTTCTTTCAATTTTTATAGGTTTTACGGTCAGGAGGGCAAAAGTTTGCATTATAGCTTAAGGATATGTTCTGTACATTGAATGTAAAAATGAGATTTAGAAATTTAAAGTGGGTTGAAAAACTAGTTGATGATGTGCAGTTGCAGTTGCAGTTAAATAAAATATAAATGACCTTTAAAATTGGCCTCAATTTGTGTGGGTATTAAAATTAAAATGTTGAATAAGGATTGTTTTTGTGTTGTTTCTGAAGTCCAAACTCTTTTTTTCTTGGAATTGAAGCTCATTTATATAAAAACGAAAATGTCAAGAATTTATGTCAGCAACATTTATTTTAAGGTATAGTTATATATATATTCATACATATTTTATACGAGAGATAATCCTCACGAGACAGAGCAAACAAGTTAATAAATTTACTAATTACCATGATAACCAGATGACATGATGACGGTGATCGAAATTAATTCATAAAATTCAACTCACAAAGAACCACCAACATTATGGCTCCAATTGAAGAGTGACACACTTCCCATATCATTCCCACACGACTTCAAGCTTGAATGATGGAGGTGGGGGGGTCAAAAAATTAATTTCAACTTAATACAGTTCCCATCAGATTGAGTGTATAGCATATTATAAGTACCTATGTAGGTATATCGACTATTCTACATGTATACTTCACCAAGAAGCCAGAAAATATGCATTAATTAAATTGCTTAACAACGTCAGGTCAAGCAACGTAATGATGTAGATATATATGCGATGTAGTACATACCTATTTATGTATATACAGGTGTCAGACACATAATTCGATGACAATGGCAACTAGAACAATATGCAATTCGGGCATAATATGGTGACAGCTGATAAGGTACAATCTGATGATTATGCCGCATGTATTTGGCGACATTTAAGGTGTTAAAGGTCAATATTATTCTAAGAAAATCTACAAATTCCTGCGGAAATGCTCATATTATATGAAAAGCCTATAATGTACTCAAATGTAATTGTCTTTTCAATTAAGAGATGGAGATTGACATTTATGATTAAAATTTGTAAGTTAGTTCCTGTTGAGCCTACAAATAGCGTAGTTTTTTTTTGTAGTCTTTTTTAAAAATATGAAATGGGTGATATTACAAAAAAAGGAGCAAATGCTCAAAGCTTATTCTCAAAATTCATAAAAAGCCCAATTTTCATATATTTTTGTTTTCTGCTTATTCAATATCATTTAATCACAATTATTTTATTACCAGGCTCTTTTAAAGTTAAGACGTTTACATATTTAAATTTTTATCCGCCCACTTCCACGCCCGATTTTCTTATATTTGAATTTTCGTACTATTTAATGTCCCTGTGAAAAGTTGAAATTTAAATTTTCTTGAATTTAAAGTATGTCATTTGTTATATATTTTTGGAAATGTACCTACAACTACGCCTACTTTTCTTATATCTGTAGTGAAAATGAGTTGAAAATTTGTTCAGTCATTATTTGTATTTGTTTTACACTATTTGTAGTAGTAGTTTTGAAAATATTTGGTATTAAGCAAATATTTATAAAACAAGCAGGCATTTTTTTTTTATATACTAAGGCGATACAACGTTCGACAGGCTCCGCTAGTTCTTTTTCATGAAAATTAATGTTTGTATATGTATTTACTTCTCCCTCAAAAAAACTTCCAACCGATTTCGCAAAGAATTTTAGAGTTTGTTATTATTAGTAGCTGGAAGGTTTATGTTAGTAAATATTTTCTTACTGCCACACCCACTTTTCTTATATTTTTTTTTGTATTTTTTCTTTTATAAATTTTTACGAAGAAAAATAATTTATAATAATAAAAAAGCTGAACATTTGTAATTTTGCTCTCTTGAATTATGCATTTTTTTAGAAATCCGCCTACTACCACGCCTACTTTTTACGAAGAAAAATAATTTATAATAATAAAAAAGCTGAACATTTGTAATTTTGCTCTCTTGAATTATGCATTTTTTTAGAAATCCGCCTACTACCACGCCTACTTTTTATTTGTTTCTTGGTTTTCTACTTGTTTAACATCCTAGGAAAGTTGAAATTTTATAAATATGCTGTTTTAAGGTGTAACCATGACATAGTGTATCTTTTTAAGAAAAAGCCTACCGCCTACCACCACACGCACACCATTTTACTTTTATTTTTTTGAGTTTTTTTCTTAGGTACCTACTTAAAAAAAAAATTTGCAGTCAAGCTTTCTTGACCATGACATGAATTTGTTTAATAAATCTGCGGCCGTACCACACTTTTTTTTAAGCCCATGCTGACCTAGGGCATGACATGTAATTTTTTGAATATTCGCCTACTATACCACTACTACTTTTTTTTACGTATTTTCCTTATTTAATGTCTTTTCTTTTTTAAATCTAACATTTTGAAATTTAAAAAATTCTCAATAAGTGACTCTGCTATTGGAGAATGATACAGCCTTGTCTGTTCCCATTACCTACTTCAAACTTCCACTGTGAAGAACTTAATACTTGCCAACCAATCATGATAATGAACAAATTTGTCGCTTTGATAATAAAAAGCTAAATAGGGAGTATATTTGGATGAATCCACGAGATGAAGCCATTTAACTTTAAGGAAAATATTTCTTAAAACTATTAAAAATCTTTACAAATTGGATTGCATTAATTAAAATTTATTTAACGACAAAAATTAATCACAAAAACAAAATCATGTGTTTGCCCAATATAAAAACACCATAAAACCCTTCCAGCTTTCATCTAAAATAAAAATCTGTCCCCAAAAAAAAAAAAAAAAACAAAAAAAAATACAATCTCATAAAAACTCACACAATTACCACTGTGTTTAATGGTCTTTAGTTTAATTTGCTTTTTCTGGTATTATTGTGTATGTTTGAAAAATAAGGGCCAACAAGTTCGTAGACAGATATGTTGTATATCCAACAAATGGGTCGTAAAATCCTGCCTTTTCCTCTGATTGCTATTGATGATCACCTAACTAAATCTCAAGTTGTAAAAAACTATAAAAACTTGTATATATAATATATATGTATCTTTTGTGCTTTATTACCGCACCAAAAAGGGGTGTTTGGTCGAAAAATGTCCAACAAAATGTGATTGAAATTTTCAAATAAAAATATAAAGAGAACAACAAAAAAAACGCATGCGTCACTGGTGGATAAAAAATAAAAAAAAAAATGTCGGCATAACAAGAGTATAGCAACACAAAAATTCATGTAAAATGGATTATATTAAGTTTAAGTTTTTTTTTGTTATAATGGGTGTTGTAACCTCAAGACTGCTGCGTCTTTGACTTTGAAAAGAATCCTCATTACGATGGAGATCTTTACTGTCGATAAACATTGTTCCTTTTATTCGTGTCATCATGTAGGTATATAGACTGAGAGTTGATGTTTCACATGCGATAAAGATGTTTTACTGGTTGATTTTTTGTAAGATAAAATCTGAAAGAAAGAGATTTCCTGGAATGTTTTATTATTTTTAAAACTACAAAACAGGAAAATTAATTGTTCATCATTCGATTCAAAATAAGTTAAAGAATTAAATATTCCTCTTAAAAAAAACTTTTTTCGAATTTTCTTACTTTAGAAAATATTTTTTTTTTCAAAAAGAGGCTCAAATTAAAAATTTTGTTCATGCAGAGATTTCTAGATTTACAAACGAATATATATATATAAAACTAGCTGGTTTTAGCTGCATATAATTTAGTATTTTAAAAATCAAATCAAATTTAATAGGACTTCAAAAAACACTTTAAAACGTTTTCTTTGGCATGCTCCAACAATTTTTATACACAAATGTATCAGTCAGAGAGCGTAACGCCATCTGTTGTCGATTCCATTTTCATGATGGATACAATTAATTGATTGTCAATTCCGTAGTGCTTGTCATTCCTTAGAATTAATATTTTCTCCTTCACATACATACAAAATAGAATTTTCACCACCATATCGACCCCTGAAAGTATGCAATTTCGTGTTTTCCTGATTTCGTTACTTTTCTGATCGAAACTTCCAATTTTCGGCACTATAACGTTTAATACGAATCTTAAAAAAAGTTATACCTACGCCTACGAACATAAAACCAAATCATTTATGTATTTTTTTCGTATCAATAACATTATCAAAGATATACTATCAATAAGAACACTATCAGCGTATCTAAACTATCGGCTCTTATTTAAAAGAAAGGTTTTAGGTGTTGCCACTTCTGTTCCATAAGTGTTCTCCCCTCGCGTCTAAACGAAGATATTTTACCTTGCTCTGCTTGCTTCCAAACGATTTTCTATCCCTTCGATCATTTCCCTTCGACAAATGCATAATCCAAAAATGTTTTTTTGTTTGACAAATGAATATCAAATAAATTTAAATGATTTCAAAAAAAAAAACTACCATCTAAAACGCATTTTTACCTACCAGACTATTTTATGGATATGAGAATTATCTTCTGAGAAAATAAAAGGTACTACACACGTATAGTATACCTCGTATACGTCAACGATGTCCGTTCATTCGACCAACCGTTTGTCGTTTTCGGTCGTCTTTTCATTTCTTCGACTTTGTCTAGGTTTTTATTGCAGGAGCTTCAGAAGCCTGAATTGAACTTAGTGAGTGAGTGAGTGAGTGAGTACTTAACGTATATGTATGTATATAATATGATGGTGTTGCTTCGAGTGCGGGGGTTTGTGTTTTGTGTGATAAATGGTTTTCCATTACAAGAATGCTGCTGTGAAGGGTTTTTTTGTTCGAAACGTTCTTCAAAAGTTCATTGAATTTTTTGTTTTTGTTGTATACTCCATTTTGTCGTCTAAAAGATACATCCGACAGATACCTACCTTATACATAAAGATATGTAGAAACAAATTCTGATGAAATGTTCGGGTGACGATGAACGAATTGATAGATGGCCGTAAAGATGACACAGGACGTACCTATATTTTGAGAGAAAAGAGAAAACCGAACCTTTTTTTTTCTCATCTCTTTTCATGCATATAAAATATATAGTGCTTCAATGGTTTTTTTTTTTTGGATTCGAAGGAGAATGAGGGGGTGAGGAAGGGGGAGGTGCATGTCTCATGCATATAATAGTCTCTCCATGGAATTAATTTAATTTTCGCTTCGATTTGATATATCGTTCTCTTATCGAAATTATACACACACTCGAAAGGTCCGCTTTTAACACGAGTGATTAATGTTTTGAAACCAAAAAAAAATAAGAGGACAACGACTAGGTATGATGCCAGAGATTGAAAATCTCTATACTCGAACCCGACCCCGACAACCGACATATATTAGTTGCACGTGATGCGCTTTTGTTTCCAAACTGTCCGGTCCGCCGCCGCCGCAACCACCAACAACATATATTATAGCTATGCTTTGTAGCTTAGCTATGTACCTCTCTCTAACTTAAGGGGGGTCGAAGAAGCAAAGCAAAAATTTCTGTGAATGATTAATGAGTCGGACGTATATTGAGGTGTTTTTTTTTGTTTTGTTTGGTTGTTTATTGTTTTGTTTTGTATTTTCTTTTTATTCGTTTGCTAGCTCCCCGAGGGGAATGATGGAAATATATTAGAATTGCAGATGTATACTGATAAATCTGGGGAGCTAAAATGACTAAGTTAAATAGAAGTCTTACGTTAATAGGGTTTTATGTTGAATCACTTAAAAAAAAGTCGTGTTAGAAAGTGTGAGATGAAAATTTTTTTAAAGTTAAGACTTTAATTCGAATGAAAATATATGCGGGTGTTGTGCGATGTTTGGTATAAAAAAAATTAATTTCAACTTTCTTCTTTATTTGTGTTGTTTTAGTTTTGATAAATAATTTTCATATTTTGCCTCCTGATTACAAGTACTAATTAACTTGTTTTTTTTTTTTCTTGAGATATCAGCGTTTTTAGGAAGCTTTTGCCGAAAAAAAAAATTCCCAAAAAATATTTTCATGGAACCATTTTTTTTTTTTTTTTTTTTTTTTGATGAATTTTGTATGGAGAATGTTTTGAAAAGTATTGTATGTCTACTAAAAATTCACGGTGCCTTCTATTACTGTTTAAAAACCATTTTATTAAGTTTAATTTTTCTCAAAAACGACTTCTATGATTTTGATTAAAATTTCTCTGTCTACTAATATTAAAACGATTTAAAATCTAATGGAAAAACATTTTAATTAAGCCATTATTAACAGTATCTTTCATATCACCATTTTTTTATTTCCAACCATCTTATTATAACGGGTCATTTATTTCGTGGTTTTAAATTGGTAGCGCTGGCATTTAATACCTGTCAAACTCACCTGTCATTTAAAGTGTCATAATATTAGTTGAATGTTTGCCATTTACAATAATAGATCGCTTAACAATCGAATAACGCTTTAAAATTATTAAAACTTACTACAAAAGTGGTGATTCAAACGCAGCCACTTTTTGCGCACTACACGCGATGATTATGGGGCTACGCAAAAGAGTGTTTACGCGAATAATCCCCGAACTCTAGACGCATTAAAACAAATATTACTCAAGTTATGGCCGAGATACCGCCCGAAATGTCGTAAAATATAGTTAAAAACCGAAATTGCATACTTTCAGGGGTGAATGGTGGCGATATTTAAAAATACTATTTTTTGAGGGAAGGAAAAAATATTGATTTGAAATAATGACAAACACTTCGAAATTGACAATCGGCTAATTTTGTCCCTCCCGAAAATGGGATCACCAACAGATGGCGTTACGTTCTCAGACTTCTACACTACTATACTGATTCTAAGAACTTCCATGCCTGTGACGTTCTTCCAGGCTGCTTTTTTTCTTTTTGAAGTTATTTCTTTAGTTCTCTTCTGAGATTACTGAATTACTCGGTATGCGAAATGCATATTTTCAGTCGATAGATTGCATTCATCATCAAATAAGTAACTCCGATTTTTTCGAAAGCAATTATTGTCCTTACAAAAGATACACTAGACTTTTTAAACAGCAATACGTTTCCACCAAGCAATTGGCCGTCAGAAATGTATACCAATAATATTGTGATCCCAATTAATATTGACATTTCGGTATCTACCATTTGTCGAATAATCATCCGTGAGTAGTAGCGATGACAACGGTCTTTGAATAATGAAGTTTATCTAGTTCCCACTGCTTCTAAAACAATTATTATATTCCCTGTGTGATCCTAAATATTCCTATTCGGGTATTTTTATCACTTTTCGATCCTGATTTTATTAAATTTTTTTTTTTTACATGTCAGTCAGATGCGTTAAAATTCATGCTATATACACAAATCCAGACCACTGAATTGAAATTGAATTTTTTAAATCCTTCTAGCAATACACAATATGTATACCATACACTGATATGAAATTCAATTCAAAATTGATATTCAAAATCTCTGTTATCCTGATATGTATATATTTCAATTTTTTTTTTTAAATCCAATCAATACTTAGTCAAAATAAATAGCCTTGCCAAACGAACTTCTAATTAATAAAAAAATAAAAAATACAAATTTATTTTCATAAACTCTAAATTGCTCACTGATGGTAACTCAATTTATCAACAACAACAAAAAAAGTATCTGTTTATTCATCGTAATAAAAAAAAAACCCTCCTCTACATTTCCTTTTAATCTGCAAAATTCTATTTCCGATTACCTAAACCCTCTCTATAGACAAATTTAAAAAAGGAAACTTTTTGCATGTACATACCTATTTTATTTGCAAAAGTTTTGCCTAAATAACCATTTGGATTTTTAACTTTTACCATTATTTGTTTTGTTTGACTTATGAAGTTATATAGAGACGGGCTTTTTCGGTAGTGGTTTTCTCTGAAAAATTTCACGAATTAGTCTGAAACAAAAAAAGGAATACCTATTAGATTTTTAAAATTCAAAATAAAGTTGATTCCTTTGAAAAGTTTCCTGCAATTTATTTCCCAACCGCACCACATCACTCCCGCATACACAACACCTACCCTCCCTCCTACGCCCCCCTTCGTACCACTTTCATTGCAAAAAGAAAAGTAATCTCTGACTGACCATTTCAAAAGACTTAATGCAATGTAAACTTTCAATTAAAATTAATTTTCCCCCCTCTCTTAAACAACTTTTTATCTATTTTTTAACTCTCTGACAATTTGTCCATTTTAATTACACCATAAATGTATTTACATCTAACTAATGTCCATTTGCGAAATTCCGGACAGAATTCAACTAGCAACCAAACCCACCCCCTATTGGCAGGACGACTTTGTGAATTTATAAATTGTATGTGTACCCGTTCTTTCGATAAACAAATTCACTTAAATAACAGCCCTATAGGGTTGTTGTTGGTTGGTTGGTTGTTGTGGAGGGTTTCATCGTTTTGTCTGTCCGTTCGTTGTCGTCTGTTATTTTTTTTTTTTTTTTTGAATGACTGCATCTCTACGTGTAAAGGTAACATCAATTTAACCCAACATACATATCAACCCCATTACCATCTGCCTGTCTGTGTCTATAATATCCTTATATGCAGGAAACCCGTACATACAGACACACACACACACACACACTTGGAAAGTAAGATCGTTTTACAGAACAGCAGCCCCAAGGAACAATTATTTCCTTATACCCAATTTCGATCGAAATAATGATGGCCCGTTGCATTGCAGGCTACAGACATTTAATTTGCACCCGATGTGTACCTCTATCCTTCCAAGTACCTATACATCAGACACTTATGCCCCATTGCCCCGTCCTCTTAACCTGACCACATTTAAGGATTACTGATGTATACGTATCTACTAGAAGGTTTACCGAAGGTACAAAGAAACGGAGCGTGCACATCACGAAACTACATAGGAAGGACCGAGTAGAATTTTCGATAAAAAAAGGACTACGATATGGTAGCAGCAGGACATAGCATTTCTCGTGAAAGGTAATGGAGAACCATAAAAACTTACATCACCATACCCAAACCTCTATAATGTATAAATGTTTGTATATAGATATAGATATATGTATCGACATAGAGATGTGCAATTTATACATTTTATCTATGTCTATACAAATAGCTATACCTATAGAATTTCATTTTATTGGGGTTTTTCTTCATTTATTTTTTCCTTTTCTTCATTTCGATTTTCGTTTTATCCTCCTTCCTCCCCATATCCGTTAAACTAAATAATATTAAGTCTCCTGTCGTTGTCATATTCGTCGTCGATGTCGTCTTTCAAAACGAACGCAAAACCGACACTTCGAATGTTGAGTCGGAGAAGGAAGAGCTTTCACCACTGATGGATGAAACTGAATTAAATTCTGGCGAGACATGCCTTTCCTTGGAGGATTTTTCTTTTTTTTTTATTAAATATTTAATGGGAAATTTTTAATTTCTCTCACTTGATAACTTAAAGTGGCGCAACAAGGATTTTAGATTTTAAATTGCAACTGGAATGAAACTGTGAGAGGGAGGGATTTGATGGGAATTAAAATTCGACCCCGATAATGGAAAAGAGAGATATTTTTTTTTTTTTTGTAAGGGAGAAGGTTTATGTAATAAAAAAAAATTATTGAAATTGAATTTGCAGAAGGAAATCAATTTGAGGACGAGTATTAAAAAATATCATTGGAAATATAATTGAGTGGATCTAAAGTGATGGACTAGAAGTACCTTATTTGGTTTACTATAAACAGGATATGATATAGCGTTTATGTCAGGTTGAGACGAAAAAAACCGTATGATTTCTTAAACCGTATCGCATCTATTACCAACTTTTTAGGCGAAAAGATCAATTTTCTTAAAAAAAATTACTAAAACAAAAAACAATATTGAAAAACAACGGCAACACTTCACACAATAAAATGCCATAGCTCTTTTTTTTAAACCATAAAATCCATGCTTTCATTTTCTTTTTATATCAAATTATTTAAATAGATTACTTTTAAAAAATTCACTTCAAACTAAAAATTTTGAAAAACTAAAAATTTAAAAAAACCAAAAATTTTAAAAATTTTACAGTTTTTTTTTTTTAATTTTACGATTACGTGCGATTTTTGTTTTTAATATTCAATGTTCTTATCAATTTTTAGTAAAACACTTAAAACCAGACGCGAAAATATGTTCTATAGTTTTTGAAAAAAAAAAAAAAAAATGAAAATAGTAAAACGAACTTTACTACTTACAAGGGATTAAATTAAAGTAAATTTATTTTTGTTATTCTCAATTTGGTTCCTTGAAAACATGTATGTATACCCTTGTGTCCTATTGAAGGGAAATGTCTATCCTTCGAAAACCCTTTCTAATTCCTATCCACCATAGTCACTATATT
The DNA here is from genome assembly GCA_951394125.1 of Epistrophe eligans. Classification (NCBI taxonomy): domain Eukaryota; kingdom Metazoa; phylum Arthropoda; class Insecta; order Diptera; family Syrphidae; genus Epistrophe; species Epistrophe eligans. The sequence goes on from OX596029.1 coordinate 12,777,600, forward strand.
CCCCATTATCATAAAAAAAAAAAAAAACAGTGTTGGCCCTAGAACACTACCATGTGGAATACCTGCTTGATAATTTCCAAAGTGTCTATGATCATAAATAAAGAACTCGGAAAAGTCGAATAGACTTTACGTTAGAATTAGCATAAGTATTCGTAATATTATTTAAAAAAAAATTAATTTATAATTTCTACGTAAGATCCTTATCTCAAACCTTATCAAAGTGATAATCAACTTGTATAAAAATATCACCCACTGAATTTTTTCTCTTACAAGTCTCTTCAATCTGAATCCGAACTGTGATGACTCCACATGAGGCTTCCAGGTTCTATTATTGTGGTTTGTCAATTTTTCCAAACCTTATGTTATGTAAAGGACAAGCCTTTCCTCTTTTATTCCTCAAAAAATAAAAAAAAAAAAAAACAATCATATTTATGTTGCTTGATGAAAAGACCATCCTCATTTCCTCATTATTATCTTTTTTGCTGATGGGGTAGAATTGCTATATGGAAGGACCAAAAGAAACCACATCATACATACATTCGTTTCCCTTTGTTTGTCATCACGAATTTTCGTATCTTGAATCATCAGTCAACAGCAGCTTCCCAGTTCCATCAGCAGCTATCGTGCGAAAGTCTTTTGTCTTCCTGGTGGTTTTGGTAATTTTTTTTTTTACTTTTTTTTTAAGTTTTTACTTGAATGTTGGTATCCGTCCTCCTCCTGTGGTAGATATATAACTACCAATATTTTTTCTCCTTGATTTGTCTGCATGCGATGCCAAAAAATGATCGATGAGTTTAAAACTTAGTGTGTGTGTATACAAAAAAAATTCCTTTTGTGACGAAGAAAGGATACAAAATAATACTGAAAAAAAAAAATTATATAAATTAGCTTGTCACTGGATGGTCTCTGTGTTGTATAGCAATAAAGTTTATTGACACTTTTGTGCTCATTCGGTTAAGCGTTGTCGTTGTCCCATCTTATACATTTATACAGTCGAGGAATTCATGTGGTATAAAGAAATATTTTTTTTTATACATTTTTATTTTTCAAGTTGAAGTTGACGTGGGTTGCATTATGAATGCATTTCGAGGAAATTTCTTGGAGCAATAATTTTTACTCGATTACTTTTTAGGGTATATTATGTATGTACATATATAGAAAACTCTCTTAAATTATGCTGCGTTGCCTGTTTTTTTTTTTTTTAATGTGAATGGAAACTTTTTGTGAGCTGAAAATCAGACTTGAAATTAATTTTTAATCCATTCATTCTGCAAGCTGTGACAAATTTGTGTCCTAAAATTCGCTTCGTCATTGATGGAGCATTATAAATTTTAAAGTTCTTTCTTTCTTTCTTTGTTATTTAATTTTTTTGAGTTCTTTTTTTTTTAATCGATAGAGCGGTGATTTTCCAAATGATTGCTGGTTGCTATGACAATGTTTTAATATATTATTATTAAAGATACGTTATGTAATTTTCCAGTTACAACGATTATGGCATAACATCGGATGTTTAAACAATATTCATATTTAATATTTCTTACCGTAATTTTTCGAACTACTAGTTAGTTCTTCAGACGTACCCACTTGTGAATGGTATGCACACAAAAACAATTTTCTCACCATTGTGAAATTTAAAATTAAAATGTTTTACAATTTGCGAAAAAATTTACCAACTGGAAAAAACTCCCCAAAACAATATATCTATTTGAAGTGTGAAAACTAGAAAATCGCGCGAATTTGAATTATGTATGTATAGGTACCATTCGGAAAAATATGCAATTTGGGGAATGAAAATTTAAAATTCGTAAGAAAAAGTGAGCATGAACTACTACTAATTTTTAACATTTGTTGTCACATGTCAGATTTAAAATTTTGTCCCTAAACGCATAAAAGTTGGAAAATGGGGTAGAGGAGAGGAATATGCCATTTTTTGTTTGGTTTAATTCGCTTTGAGCCTTTGAGAAAAAATAAAGTGCAAAGCCCAGCCTTTTCAACGTTTTGTCTAGTTTTACTAAAAAAAATTCTTAAAATTTTATTTGCTATCAAAAAAAAAAAAAAATTTAAACTCTTCCCTTAAAAAAAATTTAAGTTTAAGAGCACATTTCCCATGTATCTCCTATAATTTATTGATCCACAAAATATCTAAACTTATTGCGCACGATCAATATTATCAAATCAAGATGTCTGCGTTTTGATTTTTTTTTATCTTAGCATAGCGAAAACGTAATGTTCGCTATGCTAAGATTCTTACTTAAAATTTTACTCTAAAGGAAATTTCACTTGAAAAATTTATAGATTTCAATTACACTGTAATTATGATTACATTGAAAAGACTTATCTTAGCTCGCTCTAATTGTGTAGAAGAGTAATTATACAAAACCTTTATCAAAAGAATTACGGTTTAGTTATAATTCCATTTTTTTGTTTTTATATACGCGCCTAAAGTTTTGTGAAAATTGTGGAAATTTAGCTTAAATACGACTTTAAATTTTATTTTAAATGGAAGAACAAAACAATTTTTTTTAAATGAATTATTTTCAGCAAACAATTTATCTAAAGAGAGATTTTTTTCTTTCTAACTTAACGAAGATATAGACTAAATTATTGTCATCAGTTATTTTATTAATTTTAATTTTTGCCACAAATTTAATAAATATCCCAATGGCTTAATCTAATCTACGTCGAAAGGGATTCATTATTAACAACCATGAGCTTTATATTAACTACTACAATAATTAATCCAGCAAATTAATTAAAAAAAAGAAGACTAATAGTTTCTAGACTTTTACATTTATAACCAAAATAATCTATCTTGGATATTGTTCTATGTCGTACATATACATAACGAACATTAGTATATTGTAATAAAAAAAATTCGTTCATAACTCGACCTTTGTATTACATTTTTCTTTTTGCCTTTTTGTATCTGTGACCACAAAAAAAAATTGCTGACTTTATTAAAAAAATCCTTCTGGTTACGCAAAAAGAAAGAATGCTAAACAAAGGGCAATCGTGCTTACCATGAAATCAACTACATTACTCTATACTTTATTTACATCATAGTACCTAACTTTATTAATATATTATATAGTCAAGAGTGTAACGTTGCACAAACAAAAAATATATTTTCTGTTGCATTAAAAAAAAATAATTAAAGTTTTATATTTTAAACCTGTTTGCTGAGTTTAATAATTCATTGATATTTATGTTTAAATTATTTTAAAAATCGGATTGATTAATCGAACTAAATTTTGAATTTTGAAGTTTTTAAATAATTGTGTTGAGAAACTTAAACTAAAAATAATAATTTAAAATATGCATTTTTATTATTTTAAATCTTTTTGGTCAAGGCTACTTAGGCCGCAAGTCAAAAGCTTTAAGGAATAATCTGTAAATAAATTGCTTTTTGATTAATTTATTAAAATTTAGCCCCAAAAGTAACATATGTTAGTATGGACAAAATTTAAGTCTGACAATTAATTTATTTAATTCAAATAAAATGTGTAAAATTTTCATGACGATAATGATTATTTGTGAACATAAATTGTATTACATATTAGGCTTAAATTATTTAATTAACATTCAAGTTATGTAAAATAATTAACTAAAAAAAAAACCCTACCTCCTTGACTACAAAATTGATGTAGATCTTCTTCCTTTGAGAAAAATACGAACTACTGTTTCGAAATTAGAATTTGGTTTAATTTTTTTTGGTCGAAACAAAACAGGGTATCTCAGTTTTTATTAAAAAAAAAAAAAAAGAAATTCAAACATCACATATCAGCTCGTTTCTACAGAACAATTACTAAGCAAAACAAAAAAGAGAGAAGAGCAACATTTAAAAGCAAAACAAAACGAAACTAAAGCAATTCATCAAAACATCATCACTCATCATCCACATCCTCATCATCACACAGATATACGCAAAACAATCCCACACAGGAAACAAAAACAAGGATCTTTTGCTCTGCAAAAAAAACGAAGATAAAATACGTACATATGTGCATGTTCCTAATGCCTTGAGGGTTTCAATTTTCTACCCATTTCGCCCTATCAAATGAGAAGTAGCTTTTAAAATTCATTATTTTATGAGGTATGATTTGCAAATGTTCAGCAACACAAGAGTTACAGCTACAAACCTAAAAAAAAAAAAGAAGAGCCTTGATTAATTAATGAAGTCAAAAAGAAACTAGAAAGAAAGAGTATAGAACTTTTTTGTTGTTTTAGGTTTTTGTTATTTCAGATTAAAAGGTCTTTCAAAAGACCGCACCGTTAGAGCATAAAAATGTGCTTACATTTTACTTTTTTGAATGAAAGAATTTAGTTAAGTTTTTTTTGTTACCTCTACCATAATCTGAATTAAGTGTTATAGAAGTTCCAGTACTGCTTTATAATATTTTCATTGCGTGAGAGATTAGAAATTAAGAAAAAGTTTAAATGGAAATACGGATGAATGTTAGTTTTATATCCCTATTATGATTTTCAATTATCAGTTGATAGTTGATAAATATTTAAAATCAGTATTTAACAATCCAACTGATAAAAGTTTTGATTGAATTAATAATGGCGAAGATTATTGTGTTTGATCAGATTCTTAAGGAATTTACTTTACAGTTCTACTTCATTTCAATATTTATCAACTATCAATTATTGGTAATTAATTAACAATCGGAATAACGAGTGAATATTAAAAAGAGCCTAATCAAACTTTTCGTTTTGTGTTGCTAATGAAAGAATAATCTCTGTTACTTAAAAGAACTGCAATTATCAATTCAATGAAGCGTTTTACAATACAGTTGTGATAAAATAGACCCCTGAAACATTACGCCTGTGTTTTTGAAAAGGGTATAAATATTAATAAACTAAGTCCCCACGGATAATTTTGAATGTGCTATTTTGAATTCTACCAGAATTTGCTGAAACGAAACTATAATATTTATGTTTAACTTAATAGCTTCTGTTCTACTTTTTCTTCAGCATAAACTGTTACATAAGCTCTAACATACATATGTTGAACTTAACTATTTAATTTTTTTTCAGAAAATGAGCCTAAGAGCCTACAAATTTACAAATTAAAACAAAATGTATATGTACATATATTGAGAAATTTCAAGCTTTATCACGCCATTAAGTACAATTTTTCCCTGATGGTAAAATCCTTCGAAAATAAAAGAAATAGTTTGTGGAACGTATTCATTTTTTATTCGACTCAATGTTGACATGAGTGAATTACTTGCATTTGTTCAAAATCATCTTAACACCTTATGTCTTTTTTTTAAATTTAAATAGTTAAAAAATTCCAACAAGTTAATAAAAATAATTATTTTTCTTTTATTTCCAGGGCCGTCACAGATCCAAGGGATGGACGACGAGTTGCACTCAAGAAATTACCAAACGTTTTCCAATCGTTAGTATCATCAAAAAGAGTTTTCAGAGAACTGAAAATGCTTTGCTTCTTTAAACATGAAAATGTAAGTACAAAAAAATCATTAACATCACCAAATATTTTACAAATATATTCTACATATTGGACCCGATTTTCTTCGTATGTGCACTAAATTTCTATTAAAAAAGAAAAAGAAAAAACATTTCAAGGGTCCAGCATATTTTTAATTACCCCTTGGTTAGTCTTAAAGTGGTTTAATTAAAGATGTACTTGTAGAAGAAATTTTTCAGCAATTAAAAAAAAATTCCTTACAACAGGAAGTATAAGATATCATTTCTCAACATTCAACTAAAACGATGCGCAATGTCTTTCAAAATTAATTTTTGTTGATAGCTCGATATATCTATGTATAATGTACATTTATCTGCTATTATTCTTAAACTATTCATTAAAGTCGGCTTTTCATATTTTGTGGGTTTTCATTAGTGTCTTTGTCTTAGGAGTGTTGGTGTTTACAACTATACTGGTATCAGTTTATATCCTATATACTTATACACTCAAGAAAAACTTTTCAGTAGATATCTCTCTATATTTTATATACATTTATGGTTAGATCTGATAGGGGGCTTCACTTTAATACATTTTAACTTCAAACTTTTTCATGTGTAATTAAATGAAAATGAAATATGTGTGTGCTTGACGGTAAGGATTTTGGGGTTTTTTGATATTGCCTTAAAACTTTTATCTATGAAAACTTTACAATCGGTAGGTATAATGTAGTAAGAGTGATATCCGTTAAGAAAGATACCGCATGTATGAATGTATGTATACAAAAGGGAATTATTACATATTATACGGGGGAAAATGTGTTTTTTATTATCATAATCATTCAAAAAACTTTATGAATGTAAGGTATCTTTTCGTTTTTTATTTGAATTCGTAGATGGAAAATAAAATTATTACTATATGTAGATACATAGAGAAATTGTTTGGATGTTATGAAATTTTTACTGAAAATGACAGGTAATTTAGCAAGCATTAAGAACTTACATTCTTAGCACATTTTTATGTACCTACTCAAAGATTTTGTTTCCTTTGGTTAATTAACTAATTGTAAGATTTAACAAAAATTCGGATATGAGGAAATATTGGTTTGAAATTGAAGGAAGTGAGAAAATTTTAATTTTTTTTTAATAATTAATATTGATGTCAATACTCGATCAAATAAACTTAAATCAATAAAATAAGAAAATAAAACGAGCTCGGTTCTTCTTGTTATTATGATAGCATTTTTTTTTGTTGAATTTAATTTTATTTGTGAAAAAGAAGGTAGGGCCGAAATGAATTTTTTTTTCACATGGAAATAATTATTGAGTGATTATCAGCTTGGCATCTAAAAAAATTATGATTTTCTTTTTCAAGTGTTTTAAAAATTAAAATATCTAATGAAGTAATGATTAGTTTCAAAGGCTTAGAGGCTTTATAAATATCATTTTCTAAAAACAAACAGTTATTAATTTGTTTTGCCAATAAAGAAACTTAAAGTTATTAGCGAAGATTAGAATTTTCGAGAAAAGAATTTACATACGCGATGTCATAAATAATAGTGGTCCAATATGACTACCTTGTGGTACTCCGACCAGTAAATGCATTTATTTTAGACGGACAGTTTTTAACGTTAATAAACATAATGCGCACGGTATTTTAAATATGACTTATTACTTCCAAAAAAAAAAAAACATATCTAACTAATTTTAGCAAAGGCAAAGTGTGACATTCACATACTTTTTAGGTTATTAGTTAAAGATGTTAAAAGTATTAATTTTTCGAGGTTTTAATCAAATCTGTACAAAAAAGTGGTATTCTTAATACCATGTGTCGGTTTTCCAGAGCCTAAGTACAAATTTGTTACAGAGAATTTTTATGTGATTCTCTTGCAGAGAAATGGGAATTTTTGTTTTAGCTCTCATTTAGAAAGGTTTGGTTTTTTTTTCAAATTTCCTAGAACTGATTTTCCATACTTCCTCGATATAGACTGTGATATTAATTTGTTACTGTAATTAATAAACTCGCTTAATATAATAATTGGTAACAATGTAACAGGTTACTGTCAAGAAAAATTCCATTAAGGGAATAAGATTTCGTTTTTTTGTTTATAAATTTTAATATTGTTGTGAATTGTGATACTTCTTAAGTAGGTAATATGGCATTAAAAAAATTTGTAAATAATTTTCTTCATAAATAAAAAAAAAAAATCAATTTTTTTCAAATCAAGCTTTGAATTCCAACAGCAATTTTTAGAAATCGCTGTATGCTTGAGACGGATGCCCTGAGGTCTTCAGACAATTTTTAAATAATTTATCATCTGACCTTTACAGAATTAAAAAAAAAAAAAAAAAACAAAAATATATTTATTTTCCCACTATAACTTCAAATCACATTATTATCGATTACCCGCATAAAGGTGATACCAATTTAAAATTCACATTTAATTTGTTGTGAGACATTAATTTGCTTATATTTGTTCGCGTTCTCATAATAAATTAATTAAATGCCAACCACTTTTCATAAGTAATTTAATGCGAATTCCATGCAATAAATTCTCAACATTCCAATAGTTCACATATATAATTTTGACCAAAAGAGAGTTAAGTTCCAACCATCACCATTGCCACCGCTGCTATAGAACACCTACTCCTTTAAAAAATAAACGTATACACAATACACTGACCTCCAAAACGAAAATTCATCACATTTATCGAAGAAAAGAACCCCAAAAAAAAAAAAAAAAGTATCTCCTGACAATATCCCGACGACAACAAGTATTTAATTTTTTTTTTAAATATAATTTCCAATAAAAATTAAAAAAAAAAAAAAAATACCGACTCATCGAACGTGCCTAAAATCTTAAAATTTCATGAACTTACCTCGATTAAAAAAAAAACATATATTAAGTTCATTTCAGGTGGGACGACGAACGACGTCAGCGACGTTTTTGATTTATTTTTTCTTGTTTGTTTGAATGAAGGAAGAAGAGGGCGTGTATACGGTACGGTGTATTCCTGGCCAAAATAGAATCAATGAACTTTTAAATCCAAAAGTCATTGCTCACACCGAGCACCAGAAGTTAATGGTCACAAATAATAATGAATTTCATCAGGAAAGAATCCCAAAGTTATTGCACCCCCACGACCAACCGACCGACCGACCGTGTTTCAATAACGATTACGTCTTTCATCAGGAAAGCCGTAATTTCCTCCCTCCCCCTATATTTCATCTCTATATAGGCATCCATCGAGGTACACAATTCGTTCCTCATCGTCTCGTCGTCGTCAGTTGGTCTTGGATTTTGTATCTTTTTTTTCTGAAAATAAAAAAATTCCATCAACAAAATCCATTAAACTCTTCTCTATAGGTATCTACTTCGACTTTGGCTAGTGGGGATTGCCGCATATAATAACTCCAAGGCATCAGGAAGCCATGGACTATGGTAAAAGAAAGAAACAAAAAAAAAAAAAAAAAAAACAACAACAAGAAATACAAAATTCAACACCAGTATCGCCATCAGGCAAAGCATCGAGCGTGTATAGAAAAGTTTTTTATTTTGTTTTGTTCGACTTATTTAACAAAATAAAAAGTTCCCATGCAAGTTCGCTCTGCCTGGGGTCAGGAAGACCGAAGAACCCCATGAGGAGAAGCAAATCCAATGAATGGCAGTTATGTATATCTCAGACTGTAAATTATTTGTATGCAGCAATGCAGTGCTGCAACAACTGTGAGAGTTGTGTATGAAAAAAATGCGTAAATTATTATACTTAAGTGCAAAAAAGTACTTTTTAATTTCAAACCTTTCATACGTGTTGTAAGTTGACAGGAATGAAGGGGACCTACAATTTTGTTGCCGAATTCAAAATACTTAGCTGTGAGGCACTTTTTTATGATAAGTGATACTTTTGGAGGATTTTCACTTCCTCGCAAGAGGCAGTACCCCTGAAAATAATGTTTCGAAATTCTCTAAAACGGATTTAACAATTTTGATTAAACTTCGTGCCTGACTGTTATGCCCAATCCAATAACTGCGTTTCAGAGTTTTGGGTAAAAGCTCCCAATGTGTTGCTAAGATTTTTTGTGTTTTCAAATATGGCCGCATATTTTTGATTATTACCGTAACCGTATATATGCATGTCGGTAAAATATCGACTATTTTCTTCGAATTTCATAAACATGTACCTACTTTCAAATAAAAATTTCCAGAATAAAGAAAAATTTCTGAAAAAAATTAGAAACATTTCAGAAATGTTGCTGAAACATGTATCTAAAAATTATTTTTTTTCCAACAAGATTTCTCTCGATGTTTACAAACTTTAAGAAATATTCAGGAATGTCTTTCAAATGTTTTTGAAATGTGAATAATATGTATAAAACTTTTAAATAAAAAAAAACAATGTGGGTATTTAAATTTGCAACTGAGTATATTTAAAATGAAGGCATATATGGACATCAGAGCAATATAACGATATATCAGAAAAGATACATTTAGAAATAATAAATCTATATAACTTAGATCTATAGTAGTATCTAAAAGTGCATAGTGGAACATATAATAAAGTTTTGCAACTAAATAAAATGCACAAATTAAGTTCATTGATGGAAGATACTGTTTTTATCTATGCATATGATCGAATACAAAAAAATGCAATTTATATTAAAATAAATTAATTTCGATAGAAATGCGAGAATTCAGACAAACAAGCCATATCCATCGAATCTATGCAGGTATCTGTCGAATCGATGAAGCATTTGAAGTTTACATCGACCTGTCATTGGATTTTTAGTGAAAACCACAATGTCGGATAAACGTTTTTGTTGGACCCTAGTTGTGTATAGTGAGATGGGGACGCGTGAATGAGCTTTGCGTTGTCGTTGTCGTTGTGTGATGCATATTGATGATACTGTTTTTTTTTTGTTCAATTTAATTTTGTGTGTTGATCTCCTCTGAATGTGGAGCTCCATCATCATGCATGAGTATTTTGCGTGTGCCATACATAGCATTATAGAGCCAAAAATGCCTTTTGTCTGCTGCTCTTGAATTTTGGTTAGAAACCAGGATATCAAATTATTGATGTTATTTTTTAATCATAGAGACTTTTGATTTGATTGCAAACGGTTTAACAGTTGATGCTGCGGCAGCAATAGCAATAACAACAACAACAATAACAGCACGTGCAACTTATCCCATCTATCATCATTAATTTGAAAAAGCTTTTGTTGATTTTAGTTAAAATGAATGCAACGTTTTCCAGCAGCTATAAGGTAATAATGCAGATACGCATATATGTATGTAGGTAGATATAAAATCACGAGGTAAGGATGACGATGATGCGATGAGATCAGTGTTCTGTGTTGACCGTGTGGTTGATTCTGAAATTGGAATTAATTGCTCAGTTCAAAAATGGAAATGACAAAAGCTATTGTGTGTTTTATTTGTCTGTTATTTGTTTTGTTTTTTTTTTTTTCTGTTTTTGTTTTTTATTAATTATTATCGATTGAGGTGTACATCATGGTGCCAAAATGTTTACTTAATAAATGATTGATTTCGAGAATATTAAAGATCAGAAGCATTTAATGTACCTAGGGCCCACGACGATGAACATTAAGGGCACAAAATTAATCTTAAGGGTTTGCCAAGATTTGAAGATTTGATTTGTGCGGAAAGGTGTTGCCAAAAAAAAGACCAAATTTATTTAACTTTACGTCCTTTTGTTTAAATGCTTTTCACTGATTTCAGTAAAGCATTCGACAAGTTATGTCCTAAATAACTTAAGATTTAATAATAATTTTCTTAAATGGATTACTTCGTATCTACTAAACAAACTTTATAGTGTAGCTTTTCGCAATGTATGGTCTAATCAATTTATAGTTAATTCAGGCGTACCTCAGGGTAGCCATTTAGGGCCTATTTTGTTTATCCTTTTTATAAATGATATCGTCTCAATTGTCCAAACTTCTTATGTTCTTATTTATGCTAACGACATTAAACTTTACAAAAGAATAAAAACTGAAACAGACTGTTTACTATAACAAGACGATTTATTAATATTCAGGGCCTGGTGCAATAAAAACAGACCTATACTTAACGTTGACAAGTCTAAGGTTATAAGCCTTACACGCAAAATAAAGGCCTTTCACATATTACTACACATTTGATTCGTACTCTTTGAACAAAGTTTCAGTACTCTCAGATCTGGGAATAATTTTAGATTCACAATTGACCTTTAATGATCACTTAGATCACATTATACTCATAGGTTGGTTTTGATAAAATTTCCATCAGTTGAAAACCATCGAAAATATATCCAATTCTGTTTAATTACTGGTTTATTAAATGGAAAGATTTTATCTTCGTCAGTTCTTTGCAGACTGAATTTTAACTTTTGCCACACAAGCTTAAGATTACGGCAACCTTTGTGCCAAATTTTTAGTAGGTCAAACTATGGTGCTTATAGTCATTTGAATCAATTGAATGCAATATATAATAAATTTTACTTTCTCATATCTTCTGTAAATAACAATTTTAAAAGTATAAACTTCAAGACTATGTTCTTAAGAGCAATAGATTATAACTGATAGATAATATGTAATGTTAGCATTTAACAATAAATAAATAAAATAGAATTAATTTATTACATTTTATTCATATGCGTAAAAAATAACACTTGTCACTACTTTAACATTAACTTGTCTCACACGTCACATTAAATTTAGCAAAATTTTTCACAATTTTGTTTCTAATTAATAAACTTTACCCTCTTATAAAGATAATTTTTTATTTGAAAAATAATAAGACAAAGGTATTCTAATGTCACACCCGTAACGCAACTACAGAATGTATGCTGTAACAAATACATTATTTAAAAAAAATGCACTATGCCGTCTTTGCAATTTGATCTGAAAATCTTGAATATTCTGTGAATAATTTATATCGTAACAATGAAGCCCAAGTTTTTTTTTGTTTGTCATATTTGTTTCATTCAAGCCTTGAAGACTACTCGGTATATTTAATTTGTTTTGGGGATAAAACTAATAAAAAAAGGAATGAGTAATTAGTGATCAGTCTTACACCCACTCACTCTGGACAGGTTAAGTCAAACTTACTACGAATTGATTAAGATCTCATTGTATATCCATTTATTTGCATCCCTTCATTTGCAACTAGTTTAAATTTTCCTTTAACTTACAACTACAAACTGTGAAGTGTGTTTTTTGGGTATGGAAAAATAGGACAAGTTATTGTTATCGATTATTATTGTTTCTCTTTCTATCTGATGCATTTGATTGTTACTAAATGCTTAGAATACACGCCTTTTGAACTAGAGATGCAAATATATACTAAATAAACACCAGCCTGCACACGTATTCCCCTTGGCACTCATATTAAAGCAATTACAAGGAATTTACTTCTATATACATTTCTTAACAATCCGACTATTTTCTTGGTTCCTTGTTTCTGGATTTCCCTTTGTTTGAATTTTCAAATGCAATAAAATTCTAAGAATTATTATCATCATACCGATGGCCCACTTATCCTTCCCTCTCCATTACATCATGAATTTTCAAACAATTCACCATGAGCTAAGAAAATTTTATATGTACAATGTACATAATAATCAAAATAATCCTATTTTATTGAATTTATATATAGTAGTATTGGTAGGTTTTTTGTTTTCTATTTGTTCTGTGGCAAAAGGATATCTTTGAATTTATAAATTGAAGTTTTGAAATTGTGGCTTTTGGTTCTCTTTGATTTTTGGTTTTCATTGGAAAATTGATGCATTCAAAGAATTTTATTGATATGATGATATAACATAATATGGAAGGATTGTTTAACTGGAGTAATTAAATAAGACTCATGTTTGGTGTTGACGGTTCAAAGGAATATAAAGCTGTCTTTATTAGCCCGGAAGACTAACTTGAATTCTTAAATAGTCTGGATTATGTATATTTGATGAGAACCTTAACTTCTAAATGATAAAGTTCAAGGGAATTAGCAGAATGTTCTTCTCTTTATTATTCCTAAGTATTATTAAAAGCTAAATGTGTTATAAACAAATAAACTTTCTGATTCATATATGACTTAAGCGATTTTCCCTGGCTATGGCTTTGTGTGTGTGTGTGATGTGCAATTTTTCCATTTGGCTATTGTTTTGATATCGGTGCTTTTATACGAGTATTTGGCACCATATGATGCCAATTGTTTATAAGTGAACAAAAAACATTCCTAGTGGTTATAATAACCATTAACTCACAAGCCATAGACATTTAGAGCTATATTGTTGCAGTACCTATACCACTGCACCACCACGACCAACCGCCATCATCAATATGAAGTCGTCGTCGTCGGTTGTGGGGCCCCTGCTGGATATAAAAGTTGTTAACTCCTTGTTCTTCAATAACAATAGATTTGATTGTTTTTTTTTTTTTTTTTTTTTTTTTTTTTTTTTTTTTTTTTTTTTTTTTTTAATGGTCCAGACCAGCCTTGGAAAAAAGCTTCTATAAATCACTGTTAATTGCTGTTTCCAATAAAGCTGATGGAGAGGAAGAGAGAGATGGAGAAACGATTGCAAGAGGGCTTCGGATACAAAAAAAAAACTTGTTTTATTCAAAACAGTTTTCTCTCACCTCTTAGCCATATTTACTGTTGTTGCTATTTGAATTAACCATTCTATGTTGCAATCTATCTATATAGCTATTATCCACTTTGAAAACGGGCTATAGGTACACAAAGGATATTCACACTATCGCTGCCACCGCCGCCGCTCAGCCATGTCAATATGAAAATTACGCACCAGAATACCATATTCCTTTGTTCCATATGTGAATTTCTTTGTTTAGCAGGCATTAATTCACATGCAACAGGCAGCAGAGAAGACAAACAAGATAGACACAAAGCTAAAGACAGAAGGTCAGCAGTTGAAATTCAAACACAAAGATGCAAATATGCATAAGAAGAAAAATATACAAAAAAAAAAGATATTAAGTCTTAAAAGTTTCATATAGCACTTTAACAGCTGTGTGCCAATATTTGTTGCATGTAAATTATTATTTTCTGAAAATTCGCATTTCCTTGCGCAACCATCGAAATTTACGAACAAAACAAAAAAAAAAACCAAGTCAAGACCGTAGGCTGGGGTATTTGACGGGGGCTTACAAAAATCTTACAGATTTTTAAATATTTTCCAGAGTAAATTATAAATTATAATTTTAAACTTTTCTTGTCACGAATTTCATTGTAATGTTTAATTTTTAATTAAGAAGTAGGTACTCACTCACTTACCACATTTTTTTAACTTAAAATGTAATGGCCAAATATTTTCTGGCTACATCCCTGAAACTAACTAAAAACAGAAAAACGAAAAAATCTTTTTCGTGTAGTGATGTCCTTCATGCAGCTGCGTTTTATTTTGTTAGCTCATAGAAGTCCCTCTGTTGCAATCATTCCTCTTGGAGCATTAGTCGTGCCACCAGAACAATATTCAAAAAAAAAAATCCCTTTGCTGCGCGCAACCTCATGAAAAGTGCGACGGAAAATTGCGGCGAAGAAAAACCTTGGTAGATACAAATGTACCTATCTATACTATACCTATCTGAAAAATCG
The DNA here is from genome assembly GCA_951394125.1 of Epistrophe eligans. NCBI lineage: Eukaryota > Metazoa > Arthropoda > Insecta > Diptera > Syrphidae > Epistrophe > Epistrophe eligans. The sequence goes on from OX596029.1 coordinate 12,792,641, forward strand.
TTTTGCCCATGAGTTAAGTTTCTTCTCAACCAGTCAGCCGTGTTGCCTTAATCGGTGTTAGTTATGTAGCGCGAGCATAAATGTGACGGCACCGGCACCGATCAAGAAAAATGAAAGCGAACGCATTTTATCGGCGTCTTCTGTGGGTCTGGGCTGTGTCTTATTCTGGTGGTTTGTAATGGCGCTTTCTTTAAGAGCTGTCAGCCCAGGTATATGTAAAGGTAAGGTAGGTAAGGTATACAGAGCAGAGCTGTGACGTTAATGCGATTGTAATTGCGTTTCTTGACTTTTTTTTTTCTTGCCCTTATACTTTTTTAAGTTTTTTTTTTTTTTTGTCCTCCTGTTTTTATTCTTAAAAGTGTCGCCGTTTGTCTTTTAAGTTGGTATGTATTTATATATATATGCATGCTTACTTGCGAATGAAGACAGAGACAAGCAAGAAGAACTCCATAAAAATGTATTCAGCATCAGTGTGCGGCGCTAATGGCATCGCTTACCAATGAGGTGCAAAGTATTCTAATAATTAATGGCCCCCAGGATAGAACACAAATTATGATGCTACACTCTGTCGATCATTATCTTTTTTCTGTGTGATGGTGATGACGTGAGATGCAAAGGCATCCACACCACACCACATCATCATCATCATCATCATCATCATCATCATTAATGGGAGGATGGAATATTTCTTCTTAAATGGTCATCATAGCGAACACAGGAAGCAACTAGATGAAGGTACATATTACTTTGTGATGGAAGATATTCGTATATCAAGTATATGTATAATATGTACATAGGTATTCTACGGAATCCCTTACCCATTTAAAAATCCAGCCAGCAACTATTTTGAATTTTTTAAATTATGATTTAAGAATCTAAACTCAATAGAGTGAAAAAAGATGAGAAAAAAATATATAAATAAATACCTACCTAAATGAGGTTTCTTTTTGTTTTCTTTCTTTTAAATGTATTTTGACTTGATTATTACGAAGATTACACCAAGGAGGTCTGCTAAATCCTTATCGTCAGGTTCTGGAAGAGGCAGTTTTATAAAGATTCAGCTGAATGATTTCAAAGATATATTCGTATATTTGAGCGTCCAACAATACGTTTTTCAGGTGATACCAAGAAGAATGCCAAGTGTATAGGTTATCTCCATGAATTAGGTTCGAACAAATTTGCTAAAAATAGATGATGCATAGAAAGTGTGCTTTTATAAATGCATGGTTGCGAAAGTCTGACGAAAATGCATAACTTTTATAATTGCAAATGATAAATGTCAATTGCAAATGATAAATGCAGCTTAAATGTGCAACTATAAAAACTCACATGCAATCTGAATTTCTTTCTTAAAGAAAGAGACAGGTAAGGTATAGTATAAACGATTTCCTTTCCTTTATTGTTTCTTTTTTGTTTTTGACATATGACGCAAATCAGAAAAAGTGTTCATAATTGCAGCGTAAACACTTGACACTTGTCACTTACACTTCGCACGTTGCAATTTGTTGACAGCTTTCTTTATTAATTCTCGTTGTCATTTATTATTTGGTCAGTTCATATTTCAGAGTTCTCACTTACTTTACTCTGCCAAAAACTAAGCAGGTGAATACAGTTTGTTTTCTTCAGAATTTTTGATAATAAAACTAAGAAATACATTATTTGTGAGATTACGGAGTTCTTCGAGAACTCAGAAATATAAACTAGCCAATTGAAGTTTCGCGTTGATAAATATATTTATTGTCCTTAAGCTGCCTTCAGACATTTGTCACTTAACAATTTGTTGGCAACATTCTTTTATTGATTTTTGTTGTATTTTTGAGGTTTGTTTTGAAAAAGAAGTTTGTTGTGTTCTTAAGTGGCCTTTAGACCCTTGACACTTGACACTTTATGCTTGACTTGACCATTGACACCTGTCACTTTGCGGCTTAAGTTTTGTGAGTACTACCAGGTATGATATTCACTGTAGCCGTAACCTTAGCCAACTAAGAGATTTCGAGTCTTTAATCTAAATTTAAAAATTTCATGTATTGTATATGCAATATAATGTAAATCGTTCCCAGATAATTTCAGTTCCCAATATTTGTATAGATGACCTTTCATTTCCAAAGGATTATTTCATTCGAATTTCCACCAATTTCAATAGAAAAATATTTTTTGAATAAAAGATAAAAAAAAAAACAAACTAGACTAAAAATAAATCTCTGCAATTGTAATACTCTCAACCAAAAAACAAATATTTACAACTCCGCAAAGAGCCATACTCCAATACTTCAAATTCCACACTTCTTTCCCGCCATTCACTGTAGAATATTATAGCTAGCTACATATACAGTTCTTGTTATCCGCAATAGGATTACGATTAAATCCTGCAACACAATCAAATCAACACCTAATCCATTTTTATCTATTTTGTATATCTGTGCTCGCTGCATATTATACGAGTATATATTGTGAAGTGCTTTCTAGTGCATACGGAAAAGCATCCTTATTTTATAGTGTTTTATTTAATTGGTCTATAAGTGTGCACTCTAGGCAACCAGCAAAAAAAAAAAAAAAAAAAAAAAAAAAAAAAAAAAAAAAAAAAAAAAAAAAAAAAAAAAACGAATAACGAAAAAATTTAAAAATAAAAACAAACATTAAAATCGATTAAAAAACATTTGGAACGTAAAATGCAAACTTAAACAAAAAAATAATAGAAAATGTATATGTATGCGCTTCACTAGAGTCCGGTTCAAATTTGTATCTATTTTCGTGACGCTCTCTTTATCCCTCTCTCTCTCCATCTCGTAAATGGTTCTAGAGGATACACTTTTTAGCTTTAGGATAGAATATTGTTATTCTATTTTTAAGGAAGGATTTTTTTTTTAATTTTCTAGTCATAAAATATATAGAAGGGGAGAAAAAAATCATGTCAAACATTCGCGATAAATGGCAATAAATTGGATGATTCAATTCTAAAAATAAAATGACAGGATTTTTTTTTATTTTATATATCCATCCTGTGGATGATATTGTTTATAGCCCTACTTATATATACATTTATGTATGACGGCTAAAAGGAAAACAAATAATACAATAATCTCCTATCTTTATACTTTGTGTACATAGATCTATATGTATCTAGTTTTAGTTGTGTAAAACTACACGAGTATTACAAAAACAATAATAAACAATCTATAGAGCCTTCTAACCAAATGGTAGTAGTAGGTATATATGAAAAAGTGAAGAATAACTTTTCTATATGGGATCCTTCATGGTAAAGTTACTGAGTCCTTTTTATGAAACTTTGCCCTACATAGAAGAGTATAAGATACCTACTCTTTGGAACAAAAAAAAAAAAAGTTTGTATGTCCTTTAAAGTATCTATCTTCTCGGGAAAGTTTAATTTATATTTTTTTTCTGTGGTTTACCTCTAGCACAGAAGAAGAATTCAATTTATATTGATTTTTGTATATTTCCTATAAGAAGATTAAAGATGGCAGGACCTGGCGTTTGCGGAATACAATTTGTACAAATTGCTGTAAAAATTCAGCAGAGAATAAAAACTAATTCTAGAGAGTCATGAAGATCTACTAAATGTGTAGATAAATAAAAAAAACACATTAGTACATTATAGTAGCACGAGCTGCGTAATAATAAGTGCGAAAGATTGTCGCGCTGAAGATTTGGAGAAATGCTTCTTTTTTTGCAAGCTGCAAAATAGAACTCTTCGACCATAATTGAGTTGACGACGAAAATATTGAGAGCGTGTTCGTTAACGTCAAATGTGTTTACTTGAAAATAGACTTACATATGTTGATCAAACAGATTTTGTGTAAGCAGGACAAATGCAAATTAGAAAATAGAAATATATGTGTCAAAAATGACGTATCATTTGACGATCAATTTGACGTTTTCGAAAATAGAACTTAGTCACTAGGCCCTGGTTCTCTTCGAGCTGTCACGCCACAGATCAAGTTAATATGAAATATCGGTGTAAAATAATTTTTTTTTTATTGTATTCCCGTCGCGTCGTCTGCAACTACATTGGTTGTAAAAGATTCCAATCTTTTGTGAATGCAATTTAAAAAAAATAATTCATTGAATTTAATTTAAATGATTGCATTCATTGACTTCACTTTGAGACTTATTCTTTAAATGTATGCAATCACCATTCATTTGACATTAAAATCAATTGAACGCCCTTTTCAAAGCGCCTACCATTAACTTAAAGCCCGTGCTGGTTATTTATTTCTTTTTAAATGAAAACACTTTATTTATTTTAAACAACTACAACTTTTAATAGTTTAATAAAATACTATAGCATACCTGTGGGAGAATTCTCGCAATTACATAAAATTAAAAGACGCACAAATTATTTTCAAATGAACAGACTTAACAAATTGAACCGACCTAATATATCACATGCCAAAATATTATCAATTGGAAAGATGAAGTGTACATTTTAGAGTTCATTTTTATTTGAATAAAATTGAACAAAAAAAATGCAATTAAAATTGTAATTCCTCAAATCAGCAGGTAATTCCACTTCGTTTGAACCTTATTTGTCAAAATCGGTGTAGTGTGAGAGTCGGAAAGGGGATCCAGACTATAGAAATAATTTTATATGATGATTGACCCTGGCAATTTCTTCCATATTTTCGAACTAATTATTTATTTAATATTCAAACTCAGGATTCATGTTGCTTACGCTTAGAATCAAATGTTCCAATTCACAAAAATTCATCAGAGTTTAGAGGTACAATCATGACTGACAATTTCAAGTGCAGACACGACATGACTGTTCAATGTTCATTCCGTAGTGAAAACTCACAATCTAAACAGGGTCATTAATAGTTAATACAAAGTGTATAAGAACAAGAAGGACTATTTAGATTGACAGCTTTTTAGCAACAGCACAGCACACAAGATAAAGGAACAAAAATTGCAAAAGAGAAGAATGAATAATTCTTGTTTCGTTCCACTCAACTCGGATGTGTTCAAAAAGTATTTTGAATGAACGCGTTCACTAAGTATCGTGTTAGGGTTTACTCAATATTGAATAGTCGCTTTCATTTGATGCGGTAGTGTTTACTTTCGGAAAGGTAGCAATTTGTAACTATGAAATGAGGTTTTTTCGTAAATAACAGAAGAAATGTTTTACTTTGAAATTTAGCAATTTCGTTTGACAGATCATTTCATTTTGAATTTTATTTGACAATTAATCTATTGTTTTTGATATTTTCTCTTTCTATTTCTCTTCACTACAAAGTTTCTAGAGACGAACAATTTTGGTCTTATTTATAAACGTTGTCTAACTTTAGACAACCGTCCAACTTTTGAAATTGTATTTAAAAACCTTATTTATTGATGTCTTATAGCTGCCTAACTTAGACACAAGAGTAGATTGTCTTAACCGTGAATAATGTGATATTTATTTTTAATAAATAAAGCATATTTCCACCAATTTGAAAATAGTTAGACAGTGTCTAAGTAGACGAAAATCTAATAAATACGACCGTTTATGTTTATTTATATCTAAAATGAAACTGATTGTTTCTTTCTAAAATTGTCATTTACTGAGCTTCCTGATTCACGATCTTCTTCCGCTTTGAATTCTTGTAAGCTCATCTTTTTCCGGCAGATTTACTTGTGGTATATTATTTTTAAAACTATAACTATTCACAGCAACTTTATTCGCATATTACTCGTCACAAATCACCATCAATCTTTTTATGTCATACTTTTAGTTATAAACTCAAATAAAAAAAAATCACAAATTAGTCTTTATATGTGCACTTAGATTGCGCAAGCAAACAAATTAGTTGCCGTCTATATATTTACCTATATGCAACTTGTTCACGTGGCCACATCGTAAACTTAGTTATTTTATAATTTCTTGCCATCAAAATTCATCAATGTCAGTACACATCAGTGCGCACACTTCATGCCTTAGTAAACCAACAATGTCATCTCCATCCAACTTACATGTAATATAGAAATCCTCCTGACATAACTCACTATGAAAATATTGTGACATGAGTGCTCTTCCGCCCTTCCTTTTTTTTTTGCTCCCCATTCCATGATAAACGCGCGTAAGAGAGGTTGCGCCTTAATTACTTTTGAATCATAATTAAGTTCCAACAGCCTTTTTACTCAATTAACCCATCCTAATGGTCCATCATCCTAAGATATGTCTCTAGCTTGTTTCTTTTCTTTCTCTCTCCCTCTCTCTGACACTTGACAGTGATGGTATCTCTATAGCTATTGCTTCTAGATACTACAATAATTTTTTGTTGATGTTGTTCTGCTTTGCCGCCAATCACTTGGGGTCTTAAGTTGAAGGCTTTTCTTTTTTGTTTCCCATTTTTGTCTTCCGTGCTGCCTAGTACCTATTTTCTTTTAACGTCTGTTTTTATACTTATACTTATTTTTTGCTGTTGTTATGTTGCCTTTGTCGGAATTCTTCGGTAATTAAAAGCATGGCTTCAGTTTAATGGAGGGTGGCAGCAATGGCATCAGTCTTTGATTATTTCCCTCATTAAATGAAAAAAGGTAAACTGAAGGAGGGTGAATGCTCGTACTATACCTATACCCTATCCGCATAATATTCATGTATACCTCGCGGGCTTAAACCTGTGCCTTTGTTTTATCAGTATAAAAATTCAAGAATGGTATATTCATAGATAAAACAAACGACTCATTGCTGGTAAATTTTCAAAAAATAAAAAACAATCTTTACAAAAATTTTCACCTTTGTCATCAAAAAAATGTAATCTTTTCTTTCTTTTTTTATTTACAGGTACTCTCAGCATTGGACATATTACAACCACCTCATTTGGATTTCTTCCAGGAAATGTATCCTTTTTAAAATAAAATAAATACAAAAAAAAAAAAATAAACAACTAGCATTAGTTGAAAAGAAGGGGAATTATATACGTTGATGGCATAGAATATGAGATTTCCAGTTTACCAAAATAACTTTTAAAGAATGCAAATTAGAAATTTTTTTTGACACAAAAAGGCTGAAAGTATCTTTAGTTGGTGATGTGGATAAAAAGGATTTAATTCCTTTTTGGGATGGATGAACTTAACTTTTTGATTTATCAAAAAGGTAAATCTATTAACTTTTGACGTTGGGTAACTTCTTCAATAAATTTATTTTGCAAATCATTATTGACTACAACTTTTCTTAAGTCTATATAATCGCTATGGAAATTCTATGTGTATATAAGTCCTATAACAGTAGTTTAAAAAAATAACAAAATAATGACGGGAAGTAAGTTTGATGGAAAAATATTATGAAAAATATAGATTTCAGAGATATGATTTGCCCTATTCAGCAACTTCTAGTAACGCACCATACAGTCGATCTAAGTTTGTGGGTACTCTTTTGATTAGGTACTTACAACACTATTAATAGAAATCGCGTTTAGCATGTTATAACTACATATATTAAATTAAATTGGTCGGCGCGGCAGCTCGTATAGAAAAGGGCCTAGTGACTTACAACTCTCAACAATTCCTGTGTGCGTGTTATTGGCAGTAATAGAAGGGACCTACAATTTTCTGCCGAATTCAAACGGCTAGGGTGAGAATCACTTTTTCATGACAAGAGATAATCTTGGAGTATTTGTCAATTTCTCGCAAGAGGCATTAACCCGTGAAAAACATTTTCTGTTTTTAAGTGACATACATAGGCTGGGAATCTAACCCAAGACCTTCGGCGTAACAGTACAACGCACTAACCATTACGCCACGGGCTACTACAGTTATAATTATAGTTATATTTTAATTCACAAATCAACTTAAACTTACTTCTCGAATTAAAATATTTATAAACAATTTACTGCTAATTTACGTTAAGTAGCAAATCTTAACGAAAATTTATTACATTCAACAAGAACTCTCCTGTCGCCAAAAGGAAATTATTTAATTTAATTACATAAACATACATATGTGTGACTTGTTATCTTTCTATCTGTATTCGTTGGCAGGAATATTCTAGGTATTTTTTAACTTAATTACTCGTTAATTCACCTACATACTGTGGGAAATTAGCTACTTAGCATGAATCAACTTAATTTCTTTCTATTTATAAGATTTGTCATTTACACTGCTCTGGTTAAAAATACTTCATGTTCGATTTGAGTTTATTAATAAGGTTTTTAAACTTTTAACTCATAAATCACGATCGCTTAGGAAAGAACACTTAGAACAGCTGGCCATAGCCTAAATAGTTGGACATATCCTTATTTATAAATGAATTTTAACGATTGTCTAAATATGTTTTCATATTCACTGACATCCCTGCTGCAACTTGGCGCGAAAATTTTCAGTGACAGCATCACAAGTGTTTCGTGAAATGTTTTGCATTTCCTCTCGAATATTTTCCTTTAATTCCTCAAGGGACACTGGGTTGCTGTTGAAAACTTTACTTTTAAGATATTCCAAAAGAAAAAAATCCATTGGGAATAAATCCGGGCTATGAGGTGGCCAGTTAATGTTGGTAAAGCTGGTGAACCTCTCTAAGATTTTGTTTGCAAATGGAGCCTGTGAACGTGATCTTGAGGCTTTAATTCCTGTACCATTTGGATTTTGTACCGATGTAAATGTAAATCTTTGTGAAGAATACGAATCAAAGATGTTCTGGGCACACCTAAGGCGTTAGACCGCTTCCGAGTAGAGAGTTCAGGAGTTTCACGAATAGACACTCTTACACGCTCGACGTTTTCGGGATCTCTTGATGTTCTAGGTCGGCCGGATCGTGGTTGATCCATTGTTGAACCTGTCTCCTTGAACTTCTGCACCCATTTTCTAATCAATTGAATCGATAGAACTTCATTTTTACGCCTTATGTTGTAATGAGCGCAAAATTTTCGTTGCGCTAGATTAAAAGAGTCGTTATTGCGGTAGTACTCGCGTATACTTCGCTGAACGACGTCATGGTACTGAATTCCCATTGGCCGCTCCCGCACCCGCCCCGCCGTGGCTGCTCGTCACAGCTACCGATTCAAATTTAAACGGACTTTTGGTCTTCTACCCTGTATAATCGGTAGAAAATGTTTATATATAAATAAGGTTTTGGAGAAGGAGGAAAATATCTACATAATTTTAATTTAAATATGGTATTAAATGCTCTTAAATTTTGGGTCATTATAATGGACCTTACTGCTGCTTAGTTTCTAGTAAAGGTAGACTCATTTTCGCAGATTTCCAATATTATTCGTAAATATTCAAAATGAGTGCCTTCGTGAATGCAATTTGATTCCAGGAAAAAAAAATATTCTGACGACATCTGGTCCAAAATGGCTTATTTTTAGAACTTAAATCTTAAATATCTTCTCTGTTTTTTTTTCTTTCTAATAACCAAATTAGGTATCTCTGAAAAAGCAAAAACTACAGTAGATGGTGGTACTTTCACTGGAAAGCACTTAATACCTTATTTAATAATAAAAGCTCTATATATAGTTATAGTTTTGGTATATATGTATACTCAAGTTCTTTATCTCGTTTTAATTGAAAAACTTCATCCGCAAGTAGCACTGTATACCACTGACTATATTATATTCTCGAACTATACAGCAAAGCCATCATCTATATGTTCATCAAAAACGTTAACCCATTATCAAACCCATTTAGAAGTTTTCAATTCTTTGTTGATGGTGGGGGAGTCGTTGGTGTGAGGGACAACCTCACAAAAGTTATTGAATTCGAAGAACAATGTCATCAGCATCATCATCATCAGCATCACTAACATCATAGTCACTATAATATTGACGTCAAAAATTATAATCAAATCTATGAACACACAAAAAAGTAGAATAAAATTTTGTTTTTATTTTGCGGTATATTTTTCACAATATAAAAAAGTATAAGTTAGGCAATTTATAGATGGGTGTATTTTAATAGGAAGCTAATAACATTTGAATACAAAAAAAGGACAATTCAATCGATACTGGTGGTTCTTGAATCGAAAAGTTAATTAGAAGAGTGGAATTTCAATTATATATTCTATAAAATTAAAAAAAAATATTTTCCTTAACCAGAATTCCCACTTAGATATGTGATAACTGAACTCCTACAGTCAGATCTGCACAAGATCATCGTATCGCCACAACACCTCTTAGCCGATCACATAAAAGTATTTTTGTATCAGATATTGCGTGGTCTAAAATATCTGCACTCGGCTCGAATTTTACACAGAGACATTAAGCCGGGCAATTTGTTGGTCAATAGCAATTGTGTCCTGAAAATATGCGATTTTGGCTTAGCACGTGTCGAAGAACCCGATCAATCGAAACACATGACACAAGAAGTTGTGACACAATATTATCGTGCACCAGAGATCCTAATGGGTGCCCGTCATTATTCGGCAGCTGTTGATGTCTGGTCGGTTGGATGTATTTTTGGTGAGTTATTGGGTCGTCGTATTTTGTTCCAGGCACAAAATCCTGTGCAACAGCTGGAGCTCATAACAGAGCTCTTGGGTACACCATCGATGGAGGATATGAGGCATGCGTGTGAAGGTGCCAGAACGCATATGTTGCGGAGAGCTCCAAAGGCTCCATCGTTTTCGGCTTTGTACACATTAAGTTCACATGCGACACATGAAGCAGTGCATTTACTTTGCCAGATGTTGGTATTCGATCCTGTAAGTCTCTATATACACAAATAAGTGGAAGTTTTGTGGTAAACATTTTAATAATATGTTTTTTTTTTTACTTTTTCTTTTTGAAGGATAAAAGAATATCAGTAACAGATGCTTTGGGTCATTCATATTTAGACGAAGGACGTCTGCGATATCATTCGTGTATGTGTAAATGCTGTTTTAATACCTCATCCGGTATGCGGCAATATACGGGAGATTTTGAACCATCAGCTGGACAGCCATTTGATGATCTTTGGGAGAGGAAATTAACGTCTGTGCAGCAAGTTAAAGGTATACAAAGTGAAAGTTGAATCAGTGAAAAATTGTTTATAATTATGTTTTTTTTTTATTTAAGTAGAGATTTTCTTACTAGGTCATCATTTAAAATTAAATATTATTTCTCATCCTCGGCGTTATATTGACATATTTGGTTGTCATTGAAAAAATGCAATTTTTGCACTTTTCGTTGATGGCCTTTTCTCAGAAATCAACCTTAACTACAGCTTCTATAAGTGTAACTGTTTTGATTATTTCTCATGAAAACCCACCCTCCGCTTCTTTTTTAAGTAGGTAGGTAAGCATAGTACGCTGCTGATGCGAAACGAAAAATCCCCTTGCAAAAATGACACAGCGAAATGATAAACGTAAAATTTCGTTCTGCTTTTCGAGCGAAATTGATAATTGTGGGAGGTTATTTGGATTAGTAAAACTTTCAATGTATATTTTCCACTGTGGTTTCCGTTACCATAAAAACCATACAAAAAATTTCACTACGCACCATCTGATAAAACTCTCCTTCTTCTTCAGGCTACACTACGTTTTTTAGAATTATTGTTCATAACTTGGAATATGGGAATTTTTTAAGATATCTGTAAATAAGATTATGCAGATTAAGTAAGTTATTTTTTTATGCTGATCACATTAACCACAAATAGGATTTGGTATACCTACTCCATTTACGTAATTCGATTCATTTCTACTAAGCTTCTACCATAAGCACAGATGTTCAATTTATGTATTAATGTTAAAATTATGCAACAAAAATGTCTTAGCTTGTTTGTGATATAATATTTATTTATTTCTAAAATAAACTTCGTATTTACCTTTTACCTAATATTTTTCAGGAATTGTCAATCAATATTGTTTTAGAAAGAAAAAAAATTATAAAATTACTGAGAAAGTATGTAGAATTATTTCTAATGTTACAACTGGGTAGAGCGATTCAAAACGTAATTTCTTATTTTTTCTGATTTTATACAATCAAACTAGAAAAAAAAAAAACTTGTTCTGGCGTTCATCACACAAATTTGTAACAGTCTGGACCTTGAATTTAATTGTCAAAGTCTAAAAGCAAAGAAAAATACTAAAGAAATATTAACAATATTCTCCAGAATTGATGGATTTATTATTTGACATTTGACAAAATTTTAAAGAAATCTAATTTTTTGATTAAAATTTTTTCGTCCGTTTACTTTTTATCTTTACCCCTGACTTTTTCAAGAAATAATTAATACAAAAAAATTCATCATGCAATAAAAATTTCAAATAAAGACCAAAAACTTCAAGAAATAAATTATTATTTCAGAAAATCGATTTCAGAATTTTCTTAATGTAGTCGTCAACGATAGAGTTGAAATTTCCCTAATAAAAAATTCAACAGCTTTTTTTTTAAAGTGTGGTAACTACCTACATTGAGAAACTGAGAATTTTTTTTGTTAATTCTATAAAATCAGTGACAAAACAAGCGTATTCATTAACAAAAGTATGTCTTAGGTAAAAAAATTCCCCTTATTGTGAACATTCATTTCTGGCGGAATGTAATGCCATTGAGAGCCTAAATGTTCACTTCCGTTTTGTAGGCGAACGAAATTTCATTTGGGCGAAACTTACAATAGCTTTTAAAATTTCGGGCGAACTAAAACTACTAAAAGGTGAAATATATTTGCCGTGAAACTCATAATAAAGCTGAAACCAAAGATTATGAATTATAAAGATTGGAAAGCCCATCTGTCACAATGGCGTACGGTGGTGAGTTCATATATGTATATTAAAACGAGTCAATGTTATTCACCCTTACTAAGGTTCTCGTTTTACGACAGTAAAACAACAAGAACGCCAATAGCGTTTAAGTAAAACGACTACCATTGTTATGTTTAGAAGGATGAATAGCTGATAGAAGTCGTTAAAGTTTGAAATTTACTTAAAGTCCTTTACACATTTTTGTAAACAATTTTATTAAATTCCATTTCTACTTTCGCTTGTATTTATATTATTATCAAATATTTGAATTAGTTTATACTGACAATTTTTTTTTTAAATACAAATTTTTCAGAGGAAATGCACAAATTCATAGCGGAGCAATTACAAACCGGACGTGTTCCACTTTGTATTAATCCTCAAAGTGCTGCATTCAAAAGTTTTGCAAGGTAAGTTGTTCATTTTAATATTTTTTTTAAATAATTCACTATCACTGCACACTCCTTTTTAACTAAAGTTTATATTTTTTTCCTTCTACTCTTTTAATCTTTTTGAAAATTCTATATTATTGTCTATCTATCAATTTAATTTTCTTACAAAAACAAAAATGTTTTAAATCCTAATGTGCTGTGTTTTCTTGTAAACATAATAATTGGTCTATTTCAATTCTGTTGGGTATATATTTTTTTTTTTATTATATGTAATATTTTCTGTTTTGAAATATTTTATTTTTATATCGAATATAAATTTTATTCTTGTTACACAAAAAAATAAAAAAAAAAATATTGCATTCAATTTTAAATTTAATAATAATTTATTAAAAACAAACTTGTATTACAACTTAAATAGCCAATGAGATAATCTACTAGTACCACTGCTGCTGTTGATGTTGATGCTGAAATTTTAATTGTTTAAAAAATTAAAAAAACAAAAAATAAAAACTTACATGAATGTCTATAGTCAACGTAAATATAATATATAACATATATTACAAACAATAATTATAAATATTCAAAAAAAAAAACAACAATTTTATACTGCACAATATTAAGCATAAATCAAATATGAATATAAATGTCCTGCTGCCATCTTTAAATTGCAAATTTCTACCAATGGTTATCAACAGTCAAGTTCATTCTAATTAAAAAATAAATAAATAAAAAAGTTACTCTCTCTCTCTCTGTCACGGTCAAGTCATCAATAAAATAATAATATAAATTATTTCATCCACGCGCAATGGGGCATTCAAATTAAAAATAGGTGTGTAGACATATTATATACGTATATTATATTATTTTTTTCTTAAATTAATGTATTTTTATAATTTTGATTTAAAAAAATTTATTATTGTTGCCATTCTAATTATTTTTACATCGCAAAATATAAAACAAAAAGAGAAAGCACAAACAACAAAAAAATAAAATAATACTTTATCAATTTATTTTTCCCCATATTTTCTCACTCACTAAACTTGGTGTTAAATAATAAAATAATATACATAATAATATTATAATCAAAATAATGTGTGCATGTAATAAATAAAATTATGTAACATAATATATATTTTTTTTTATTTTTCTTATATATATGTATGTCTATACAGTGAAAATAATATTTGTGTTTATATCTTGTTTACTGCTTTATCAAAATTAAAAAAAAAAAAGTTTATACAGTTTTTTTTTTTTTTTAATAAATATACATACAGAATATTGATTAATGGTTAAGGCGTCAGTTATAGCGATCAGGAAAAACCATCAGGAAAAGTTGAAACAGATGGATACGATTTTTTTTCCTTTTACAAATCTGTCAGTGGAACAAGTAAAAGCTGGAACGCAAATAATTGGAACGATTTGTTCCATTTTGTGTGAAGTGACAATCAGCTGGCACGAAAAATGAATTTACATCAGGAAAACACATTAATGCATTTTTAACAATAAAATAATTGTTGAGTTGAAAATTTTATTTGCATTAAAAATTCATTGAGTTATTTGTCATCGATTAGTATAACATTTGCGTTTCAAATCGAATGAAAACCTAGTAAATAATCTATTTGAAAGTTTTTTCTGTTTCGTTTTCCTGATCGCTATAACTGACGCCTAAGGCGAAAAAGTGACCGTGTATCAATATATTTTACCACTAAATATGGAGAAATATTCTATAGATACAAAATTTACATTCACAACATAGACAAACCTCTGCTCAGATTCGTAACATGAATAGATTTTACTCACCGAGTGCAAAGAATTTTCACCTCATGTCATTTTTTTGTAGAACTTTATTTGAAGCATAGATATTTATGATAGATCTAAATAAATTAACATAATTGTTGTAATTTATTTAACCAAAAAGATTTACTCATTAAACTTGAAAATATATCAAGTATTTTTTTTTTAAATTACTGATATATCAATGAAACTTTTTTGATTTTAAATTGATAATTTTGCTGGGTATCTAAAAAGGTTCGCCTACATCTGATGTTTTTTTTTTTTTGGAACGTTCCTGTTTTTTTTCAATTTCTTAAATTTGTCATCATCTTTTGACAGATCAATTTCATTTTACCTTTAAAACCAAAAATTTACACCACAGTGTATCCTGTTGTTTCTTTTCCTTACATAATTTTGACGAATTGATAATTATAACTTTGAAAACCGCCTCTACTTATATATTTACCGTTGTCATTTTTGTAGAGAATGGGTGGCAAAATTATTTTGTAATAAATCCTTCTTAAATGTTCTGAAACTTGTCTTTTTCACTGCAGCTGTCGTTCGATCATAACTTTTGAATTTGGACTATTAAACATTCGTAAAATGGTTGAGCCTAAACAGTGGCTTATGTGTGTCATGCACATTGCACAGACCTCCTCAAATAAGTTTTTCTTTCAACTAAAACGTCCTAGCATTTTGTGAAACCTTAGTGTGAATCCCTCTTTATAAAGAAAAATTATATACCCTGGGAATTGGTCCAAGTCTTTGGATTACTACTCTAAAAATTATAAACAAATAAATGGCACGAAGACTCATGGAGATCCTTGGTCGGTAGGAATTAAGAAGAGCTAAAATTTTCTAATGATTTCGATTGGCTTAGATGCGAGGTATATTACTTTCTCTCAAGACGCTATACCACTAAAAAAGAATAGGCTCTAACCTTCCTTGCAAAACTTCTATAATTAAATTATAGAATTGATTCATTTCGTATATTATGCCATTTGTTTTCCAGGTTATTCGATAAAATTGGACTGTCTGCAGGAATTCAACATTTGTAATGTGTATTTTCTATTGAAATTTTGTATAAAAGGTGAAGGTTATGTAACCATATTTCAAGCTGTTTGAAAAATCTTGGTTTTATTTATGTCTACAAATCAATAGCAGATGCTGCTAAAATATAAATGTCTTCTTATTATTGATATTTAAATAAGTACTTTTGGTTTTCTATATTTATTCCACATAAACCTTCTGTTTCATAATAATTTTAATTTGTTTCTCATAATGTTTTTCATATAAAAAATATTCTAAAAAAAGCACACCCCAAACAATTTTGTGTTACCCTTCTCTGCCCCTCCCTTACCCCTTGTCACTTGTAAACCACATTTATATTATATTGTATATAAAATTTAACTAACATACTTTTTAATCGGCGTGTTTATATTTAAATAAAAATAAATAATTTTTTGTTCTTCCCAAAACCAACAACAACAAAAATGTACTAAAAATTACATAATTTAATTTGGATTATTTTGTCTTAAGTAACAAAAACAAAAAAAAAACTCTAAAAGGAATAAAAATTAATGAAAGCAGCAGTGATTTTTAGTAGATGTCTCCAAAACTTAAATAAAACTAAATTTTAACTTTGAAAAACATTTTTACAATTATTTTCATTTTCATTATTTTCCCTTGTTATATTGATTGTTTAATGTTCAAAAATATGTTTGCTTCTTTAGTAAAAAAAAAAAATGTTTGCTGTAGTGTAAAAAAATAAATTTTGGTTTTAATGTTTTTGTATTTTGGTTTTTGGTGTGTTGTTTTTTTTCTTTTTTGTTTGTTTTGTTGGAAATTGTATATTTTAAAATGTTTAATATTTCTATTTACGACTAACAAACTTTAATATATACTCAAACCAAATTTACAGAAGACTTTTAATAAATTTTCTTGGAGAAAGAAAAATCTAAATCAAAATAATTTTAACTTAAAAATTACATATTAATATTAAAATAACTTAATAAATGAAACAAAGTATCAGCAGTATTTTATTTCTTTCATTAAACAGTCAATAAACAGCACATATCCTTCATCTAAAATATTTAAACTAACATACCTACCTATATTTTTTTGTGTTCAAAATTGTTCTAATATTTCTGTTTCAACTTTGTTTTTTTTTTATATACAAATATTTTTGCAGAAAATTACTAAGAACTTTAAAATGTTTTAAAACTTCTTCTGCTTCTGCCGATACTGCTTGTAGCACAAACAATAATAGTAAAAATATTAAAAAATCATGCTTTGGGTTAAGAAAAACACTCTCATCTCATTCAATTAAGAAGGCAACACTGCAAATTGTTTTAAAACCTATTGTTTTCTTATTTGCTGCTTAAACAAAAAAAAAAAATAAGAACTAACAATGGTTGTGGTTGCAAAGTTAACATTTCTATATAGATAATAAGGAAATAAAGCTTGAACCAAAGTCGAAATAAAATTGATGTGCCATTTTATATAACATAAGAAATATACACAAAAAAAAAATACATATCATTTAAAAGGTTAGTGTGTTTTATTATTTTGTTTAATTTAATAATCATTAATTGCACTTAAAATTTCAATTCAATCTTAAACATTCGGAGGTTTGAATTTCTTTTGTGTACATACATACATATAAATAAGATTTGTTTTCTATTTCGAATTATTTTCGAAAAAGCTTTGGTGATGGTGTTAGAATTTAAAACAACAAAATAATACTTTAATTTAAGTTAAAATTTGAAGTATTATTTTCAAATTTACATATAAATTATTACCATATTATTGAGATCATAATTTAAATTAATTAAAATGTTTTGAAAGGAAAAGAAACATTTTCTTATATAGCTATTTGTCGGGTGTATTGGTGTATTTGCTGATGAACCATAATAAGAAAAATCATCCGTATTATTTTTTTCTATAAGATAAAATTGGATTCCAAAGTCTAAAGGTCTAAAGTTGTTACAATATTATATGAAATTAGTTCCTTTTTTATTAATTGGATAAAAAAAATGATTTTTTTTTAAATAAAAATAATTCTGTCTGTTTGTCTCTGTACGGCTGCAGATTGGATCGATTTCCATCCATCTTTCTTGAACATTCTGCAAGTATGTTTTGGAATTTAATTAAAGATATGGTCCCACTGATTTTAATAAAAATTTCTGTTTTTATTATTGCAGTAGGTTCAGCGCTGAATGCATGATTGACAAAAGTCAATCCATAAAATCTGGCCTTCAACTACAAAAAAACACAAAATGTCATCTAAAATTTAAACAAATATCTTCAATGTGTCATTTCTAAAGCGGAAATATCATTTAATTAATTTTGTGTAAAAAAAATATTTCGCAGTCAGAATTACTTAGTAGTTTGGTTTTTAAATACTCAGTTTTGGAACTAAAGATCAACTTTCAGGTGCATACAAAAGAGTTTATTATATGCGACATTATTCCTCGAGACGGTTTTATTTTGTATAAAATTACTCTTTATGTGAGCCTTGGCTCTGCGCTGGTAAACATACTTCGAGAACTTAATTTACTTACTTTAATATACTGTCCAGGTTTTACGTTGAACTGCAGTTAAAGTTTAAAATTTTAAGACTAGAATTTTTGCTTCTAGTTGAAAGAAAGTAAAAAAAAATACAAATAAAACACAATTTGGTTAGAATTATGTTGAAGTTAAAAAGAATCTAGTGCCAAATTCCGAAACTCAAATTTGCGAAGCAAATGCAAAAAGCTAGATATTTTTTACATTTCACAAATGCATTTGCATTTGCGCAAGAAAATAAAAATCTACTACATTTTGGGACAATCTGCTTTGCAGGGATCTTTACGTTTGTATTTTGAAACTGTCTGCTTAGCATAATTTGCGCAAGTTTTGCGTTTAGGAATTCGGCCTAGTTTTAATAAAACTCCATTTAAGTATATATGTATTTCTTTTATTAATAATATCTATAGTATGATTTTCATTCGTGCTTTTCAATAAAAGGGTTTTTGGTTTTATATTGTGCATGGATATTTATGTTAGTCATTATAAAACTAAAGCCATTATTTTGTTGTTTGTGCTTTTTAAGTCATTAAAAAATTTAAATTT
The DNA here is from genome assembly GCA_951394125.1 of Epistrophe eligans. Classification (NCBI taxonomy): domain Eukaryota; kingdom Metazoa; phylum Arthropoda; class Insecta; order Diptera; family Syrphidae; genus Epistrophe; species Epistrophe eligans. Next base: position 12,811,565 of record OX596029.1, read on the forward strand.
TATAATAGTTAATATGTTAAATCATTAAAATTTTATTAAAATATTTTTTTTTTATTAAAATCATATCTTTAACTCTGCAATTTTTTTATTTTTTTTAATAGTTCCACCGTCGCCCATCCTTCAGAACTGCCTCCATCGCCACACCAATGGGAATGACGGCAAAATGAGGCGATAGCTGCCTAAAATAGATTACTTTCTGCCAAAATAAAATATTATTTTAATTCTTAACTTTAACATTAAAACAACAACAAACAAACAAAAAAATAACATAAAAAACAAAACAACAATAAAATAATTCATCGTTATTAAATTTTATCGAAATGATAAAAATATCCTAAAAACACAAATTAATTGGACAACTTTAAAAAAAAAAATTAAATTAATTAAAACAAAAAAAATCATTCCACCATGGTATCGAAAGAGAAAACTACTACTCACAACACACACTAGTCGCTGAATATAAAAAGAAGTTAAGTCAAAAAAATAAATAAAATAAAAAACAAAAGAAAAGAAAAACTTACCCCTAAATGGAAAAAGCACAACAACAAAACACTCACCCTCGATCGATCATCTCGTAATTTGTTTGCCAAATTTACCTCAAAAAACAAAAAAAAAATAAAATAAAATTTAAAAAAATTGTTAAAACAAAAAAAGTAACTTAATTTTTAAAGGACTATTACAAGTAATATTCAATTTTTAAACAAAAAAAAAACAAAACAAATATATATGTCGTCGTCTTTGTATAAAAAAAAAAAACTTTAAGAAAAAACTTTTAATAACATTATATAATGTCCTATCTATGTATAACATTTTTTTTTCTTATCGGAAAAAAAAAATAATATTTGAAGAATTAATTTCTTATACAAAAAAAAACCTATAAAAGTGTAATGTAGTTATAGTGGAACAAAAAAAAAAATGAACATGTTAATTCATCGTTATTGTGAGGTGTCAGTATAATTAGTAACACACTTGTAACTATTTAACATTAAAACAAAGCAAAAAAAAGTTTTAAATTAAGACAATTTTAAGATATAACTATTTTTTGGCGGGGATAAAGAGTAATTTTCAATTTAAATATGTATGTATTATATTAAAAAAGAAAAAAAATAATTATTTGCTATTATTTGAAAGAAAAAAAAAATATTAATGAAAATAGTACTTATATCTATGGACTGATTTCGATTTAGTTTTAAATTTAAACAAAAGAATTATAAAATGTAAAAGATATATAAAATTATCTTAACAGAAAGAAAAAAAAACATGAGAAAGAAATTAAACTATGATATGTATTTATATATTTTTTTTGATTATATAAATAATTCATGTGTATCTCTATTTTCTTATTTATGTCTATTTTATTTTAAAAAATGCAAACAATTTTTGTTTTTGTGGGAAACCATTCTTTGCATATTTCACAAATTTAATTTTGTAAAACTGATTATTTTGTTTTAAAATCTTACGGAAACATACAAAAAATTAATAAAAGTTGTCCTCATATTCATGCATATATAAAAATTGCACCGAAAATTTGACTAACGTCTGTAATTTCTAATAAAGCGGGCGAAGTTAAAGAACAAAACTTCAATGCATGGGCTTGGTAAAACTTTATATTCAACTGACATTTTAGTTTTGTATTTATTGAACGGCAACTTGTCAAGCATTGAGAATTAATACATCTGTTTTATGTATACATGTGGGCTAAAGCATTACATTCAAACATAATAGTAACTTTGTGTTTTGATAATTTCTACCTTCTGCGGTTTTTACAATAAAAAAAAAAAAAACATAAGTTTATTTTGGCATCATTTGTAAAATAAATCTTTTAAATATACTGGGTTGTAAACTGAGGCAATACAATCTTATTTCGAAGTTTTTTCATGAATGGTCCGAGCTCGTAGTTTTCATCGACGAATAGTCAAATCAAATTTCAAATCAAATCTATTTTTCATTTGTTTAACCACCCAGAATAAGGATTCAGAGAACCACTTTGTTGGCCTTGAAATTTTTCGTAAAGTTCTATAGGTTATTTTACTTAACCTACTTAATTTCAACAAGAATGAAATATAGAAAAATACACAGCAACCAAATACAAAACAACTAGTGTTGCACTCCCATTTAGGTCCATATGTATTTCAAGCTTAAAATAAAGAACCTGAGTGTAAGACTGATCAAATTTTCATTCTTGTGAAAGTAATGTCTAAAGATCTTTTCGTTGATTTATTACGGTTTGTTGAATGGCGATATACAAGGCTTGGATGAAATGTCATTTTCGTTGTAAACCTAACATTTTATTCATCAGACACTGTGCATCATGGAGCTAAGAAACTAAACCTAAAATTGAAATAAAAAAATGGTGGTTCAGAATTCAATTCAACTACAACTTGTAATTCACCTGGATCAACAATAATCTCTCCAAACTTGTCCTTTTCAAACTTATAACAGGATTAATTCTTCACAGATAAAAAAAATACTTGTCTAACATTTAACAGTGTTATAACATCTTCATTTGAAATTCACGAATATTTGCACTATAAGATATACAAATAATTTAGTTAAATTTAGTTTTGTCATTTTTAATCTTAAAAATTAACAAAAAAAAATATTGTACATTTTTACGTTATCGTACTAAACAAAGTGGACACACTGCCCCAGTGAATAATTATTTTTTAAGTAAACAAAATTTACATTTTTTTAATTTGAAAAAAAAAAAAAGAAATGAGTCAACTATTTTGATTTTATCTAAATTTTCAACTCATTTCCAAAAATTTAGAATAGCACAAGCATTATAAAAATTTTATTCAAACATTTTAGATTTTAGAAAGAGCTTAAATAATTACGAAATTAAAAAAAAAATAATTAAACTATTTTTAAGACTGAATTTTTATTGTTTGTGTTGTTTTTCATTTATTTTTTTCTTTTTTAGTTTATAGTCATGATTTGGAAATTAAAAACAAAAGGTTTAAAATAAAGACATTCATTCTCTATGTCTCTTAATCTTTTAATTAAAAAGAGACAAATGAAAAAGATGATTTGTCGGTATAAAATGTTTATAGTAATAATAATAATAATAAATGTAAACAAAAAAAAAACTACAATTTGACATAAATATAAAAAATAATAATAATAATTAATTGATTATTACTTGTACCTAAATATAGTGTGTCTTAAAAGATAATATTCAAATGCTTAAATAAAACAAAACATTTTTCTTTTTTCATAAATTGCTAAAAAAAAGCACTTCGTGTTGGTAGAAGTATTTAAATTATTTGTTTTTCGATTCTTTTTAGACATTTCATTTAAGAATATTCATTCGAAATTTCATATAAAATACTTTGTTTTTTATCTTATATGTAGATAGTACAAAATTTCAACTACTCTTAGTTTTTATTTTATTCTTTTCATTTTATCTAAAATGACAAATATAAACAAAATATCAGAACTGAATGTAACTTAACATTTTAATTTAAAAAAAATATATATATAAATTTCTTCACCAAATCATCATTCTCATTGTACACTCAACATTAATATTAATCTCAATACTTTACATGTAAATATAATAATTAATAAATGTATTCATACTCATAATTTTAAATTAAAGAAAATAATAATAACATAAAAGAGATATGTAAGCAAAAAAGAAACAAAAAAAAAAACCGTTAATTTCCATTTGAATTATTTTATTAATATCAATGTATAACTCAATGCCTCAGATTTATTTAAAAAAAGAAAAAGAAAACTGTAATAATATATTTATTTAAAAATAATATTTAGCTAATACAGAAAATTTTACATTTGAAAATTAGAATTTGTTTTCTTAATAAATTAATAATTTGCAAAATAAACAACATACAATCGTAATACAAGCAAACACTTTTTATCAATCTTTCATATCGATCTCATTACATGTGCTCTGTTTGGGAAATTTTTTCACTTTCTATTGTATTTTTTTTTTATTAGCTAAAATAATTAGTTGGATCAAAATTATATGTATATAAGATTTTCCTTCTTAAACACAATTTCCATTAAAAAAAAAAAAAATGATTAAAAATTAAATACTTTCTTTAAGTGATTCAAATTTCTTACAGAGCCATTATAAAATAAATTTGTTCTTAGTTTAAATTTCTTATTATTATTAAAAGGAATTATTTTATTCTTTTTACTATCAATTAATTTTTACTATTACGGAACACACCGCTCTTAACTTAATGCTTATATTAAATAAGTCGTAAATATTTTTTGTACATAGTCTGTGTAAAAAAAAAAAAAAAATCAAACAAAAGCTAGCTTCACACACAACCAACAATTATATTATATATATTAAATGTTCAATAATAACTAAATTTTATTATCATTGGTCATTTATATACATATATATTATTAATATAATCATCAAACAGAAATCAATAAACATACATTTACCTAAATATATAAATATAAACAAAATAAATATAACAAATATTTTTATATATTTTAATTTCTTTTGTGAATTTTAAATTTTCTTTTAAATATAATTAAATAAATGGTATAAACTAGTTTTAATTATTATAAAATCATAAAAAAAATCATCGCATTTCACACTTTAGTGTTAATATTTGATTTTTCTTAAAAATTAAGTTATCTTTTGAATTAATTTTTATTCGTCTTCTTCTTATGACAATGTTTAGATTTTAAGTTTATTATAATTTTTTTTTTCAAATAAAACAAGATTGTAGATAAATAATATTCAAACAAATTTAAATTAAATAAAACAAAAAATAAAAATAAAACAAAATCAACTATATTTTCTAAAAAGTAAATAAATGTGTGTTTTTATTTTCGTTGTGCTTGTGGTTTTCGTTTAGTTCTTTCGATTGATTTGGATATGGTTTGTTTAAAGACAGAAAAAAATACACGTGTTTTTTTTTATTTGTTTCATGTGCAAAATCCATTTTGTAGATTGTAAGATGTACATTTTTGAAATAAAGCAACAGGATTATCGTCGCCAACTCATCCAGTAATTGCATTTAAATATAAATTAATGATACATTTAATATGTGTCGTTCTTTTAGGAAACGATGCATTTTTTAAGGTACATAGTTATTATTAAAATAAGATTACTGTGTTTCAGTTGATATTTTCATGATTTATTTTATTTAAAAGGACTAAGCAGACAGTTTAAGAATTTAGCTATTGAATTTACTATGTCGGTGCTAAACAATCAGCATGAAACCCAGAGAATTCTCCGGGCTTAACAGAAAAACTGTGTTACCGGCGTGATAGTTTGTATGAAAACTCCATTTTGTTTCTGTGATGCTGTCGCCAATTCTTGTGGTCGTTTTTTGTGCCACTCCCTCCGGGCTTGCAAAAGAACACGACTAATATGGAATCACTTTTAGTAACAGTAGCCAACTCCACAATCCAACTAAGAATCCCAAATTGCTCTTTGATGGAAACGAAACAAGTTGTTCGAAATTTTTATGATTGTGTAATAAGCTAGCTTTCGAAAGAACTTTCGAAGTAATATTTAAATTTATTTGAACAAATATTTATTTTCCCGTTGAATAATAAATCCTTTTATTTTTCACGAAAACTGACTAAGGTTTTCCTTTTAAAGATTATTCGCGATAAAAAAATTTTCAAAATGGGACAAAAAATTCAAGAAATTTTTCCGGTAGGGTTGCACAAGCACATTGTCTCGGATACCATGGGAGTTTGTCGCTTAGTAGTTTTGTTAAGGTATATGTATAGGTGTTTATGTTGATCAGTGATTTTTTTAAATACACAAAATAGATACAATCGAACTAATTTAAGTTATTCAGCCTAATTGTGAGTTTCCCCCGAAAAATATTTCAACTCAAAAGTTTTTGTTCGCCCGGAATTTTAAAAGCTATTTTGGTATCCACCCAAACGAATGTTCGTTCGACTTCTGAAAATAACTCAACATTTAGGCTGTCAATAGCATTACATTTAGCTCAAAATAAATGTTCACAATAATGTTAATTTTTCGGGTGACACCCACAATAGTCGAAAAGTGAATAGTGAAATTTTCCGGGTGGATTATTGTTCGGGTAAAACTCTCAATAAGTCTGATTGTAAAAACGACTAAAAGGTAGACCATTAAAAGGTCCATTAAGTTAATCATATGAATTGAAGACACTTCCTCCAAATTAGCTGATTAACTGTCCAATACTATTTCTGCGTGTGTTTGTTATACCTATTACTAGGGTTAGGAACAAGAATCTACATTATTTGGGAGGAATTATGTATATCATATGCAGAAATGGTGAATAATCATTTCTTTGTCGTAATGTCAACTTTTGTTAAAATGATTTGAATAAACACCGTTTCATGCTAACCTATAAAATAGTTTTTGGTTATGAAACCTATTGAAAGGCTACCTATACATATACCTAGGTAAACACGAAGTACTACAAAACTGACAGAATAACAGTTTTCTTTCATAAAAGGCATATAAATATTTTTAAATTTCTCAAATGGTAAGTAATAATTTCGACCTTTAACGGCCCTATTCTGCTATCCGATCCGATCGAATTTTTCGATTCACGTGAATTTTTCACTTAATTTGTCACAAATTATTCTTTGAAATCTTCAATTTTTCGAGTTCAAAACTCTACCAACAATTATTTTTGAAGTTCTAGAGAGAATCTAATTGTTTAATTTTTATCGCAATTTATATGCTTTTTGGAACATTCGTTTTCCTGCGACGGATAGCAGAATAGGAAAATTCACGTGAACGTTTAGCAGAATAGGGCTGTAAGTCACGAATTTGTATAGTTTTTACTATTATTTAATTTCTGTACAGCTTTTTCAAGTTTAATTGTTTAATAAAATAGCATTATATTATATTTTATTCTATTTTTAATAAAATAAAATTATTATATCTTCAATTTTATAATATATTATTTAACCGACATGAAAAAACTATAGCTGTAAATATAATAACATTAAATAAAAATTTAAATAATAAATTAACTGATGGCTGTTTCTAATTATAGATTAAATGTATAAGAACTTAATAAATGCAACCATTTTAAGTTTTTGGTTGTTATACTATTCAAGTTTTCAATAATTTACATCTTTCACTTCACTGTATTAACAAAAATACCACCCTATTAGAATAATATTAGTTTGAATTTTTATTTTTTAATATTATTTATCTTATAAGGAATAAAATAAATTTTGTCATCTCGAAATTAAAAAAATAAAAACAAATAATAAAAATAAAAATAAAAACATTTTATAAAACAAAAAATCCAACACACATAAACTCTTACGCTTTTTCGCTATTTATTTTGATGTATAATTATAATAATATATCAAGTCTGTGGAAAACGGTAAACAAAAATATACCAATATTAATGTCCCCAAAATTAAACCAAAATAATCTAATTCACCATTTAAAAGCTTTTTACAATTAAACTTTTTCATTAATATATTTGTATTATAAATAATTAATTACTAACTAAATATATGTTGTGAAAATTGTAAATTAAATGTTTAAAATATTAATTATTAGGATGTATAAACACATTAAATATTATAATTGACAATATTAAATATAATTAATGTTTATTTTTAGTATATTTTCTTACAAATTTCAAACTTACTAACATTCGCTAGTACTTATTTCTTATTTTAAAATATTATTGTAATAAATATAATAGACACGAAAACTTTTGTACTCAGGATAATAGTTATTAAAGAAAAAAACAAATTAAAAATATAAAACAAAATTCATTTGCGAAAGCATAACAAAAAAATAAATAAAAATTAATTTAACAATGCAACAAAATAAACAGGAATAAATAATAATAAGAATTCATTGATACATTTTTTTCTATGTTATGGTTCTAATAATTAATAATATTTATTATTTTATTTATATTAAAAGAAAAAGGCAACAAAAATACATACAAAATACACAAATAGACAAAGCAAAGTAAAAACAAATGGCTGTTGATATAATTATACCAAAATAAAAAAAATTACAAAAAAATCAATAAAAACAAAATTATTAAATTGTATTTTGATGTTGTGTTTTAGATGGAAAGTTAAAAAAAATACATTTGAAAAACAAAAAAAAAAAACAGAATAATTATTGGTGTTCTTATAAAAGTCATACATAAATTTTTCATAAAAAGTCAAACTTTTAAAAAAATGTATTGGGAATCTTTTTTGTATGTAGTTCTATGTATTCCAAACATATTATACTACTTACACTAACATAATAATATAATCACTGAAAAAAAAATGTAAAACGATAAAAAATAATATTAAGAATATTGACCATGATAATACTCAATACTCATTCGTAATTCCATTATCCATTTATAAAAGTATTTGCACAAAAATACAAAATTCTGTAAACGGAATTTTCCTTCCAATACATATTGAATTTTTTTTTTAATGTAATTTTATTTGTAAGTTTAATTTATTTTCTTAATATAAAAATTGTTTTGACACAAAAAATATGAGCATATTTAAAAAAATAAAATCAGAATAAACTGAAAATTGAAGTTTAAATTTACAAAATTGTTTTCAAATTAAAAAAAAAAAAAATAATTAATGATAACTTAAATGAATTAGTGTACCTCGTATACATATGTATGTACATATGTATTCAATATAAGAGTTCACTAACAAAAAAGTGGCTGAACAATATTTTTATTTTATTTGATTTATGTAGAATCTAGGGAAACCAAAACAAACAAAAAATATATAAAAAAAAATTCATTATGTTTCCATACTTAAAGTAAAAACACAAAATCAGTTATTGAAACAAAATTGTTGTATAAATAAATGTAAATATTTGTAAATTTGAAGCAATTATATTTGTAATAAATATGCTTTCATTTGAATATAGTTCTTTGAAAAAAAAATTAAAATGAGCGTTTTCTTTAATTACTAAAGTTGTATATGTACTCGTACAATGTGTGTATTACATTAAGGTATGTTTTTAAAATATAAAAGTGTTTCAATGGGTTTCTCCCACCCATTTTATCGAAATCATACATACAGGGCGGACCAAAAGTTCGTTTACATTTCAAATGATGATTTAAAAGAAACTAGTTATTAGTTACTAGTTGAGATAAAAACTGTTTATTTATTATTAAAGTACACAAATAGTAATTTTATTTTTTAAAAATAACATCATCCATATGTGATCCTTGACTATTTTGACACGGCTGGGGCGGAAATTTTCAATGACGACCTCACAAGTGTTTCGTGAAATGTTTTGCATTTCCTCTCGAATATTAATTAATTCCTCTAGGGACAATGGGTTACTGTTGAAAACTTTACTTTTAAGGTAGGTATCCCAAAAAAAAGAAGTTCATTAGGGATAAATCCGGGCTACGAGGTGGCTAGTTAATGGGGCACCTCTTTTGGATATCACTTTTTGTCCAAAAATTTCGCGAACAGCACTTAATGAGTTTTTGGAAGTGTGGCATGTTGCCCCATCTTGCTGATAACATGATCGTTGATTATGAAGAATACGAATAAAAGATGTTCTGGGCACAATTAAGGCGTTAGACCGCTTTCGAGTAGAGGGTCCAGGACTTTCACGATTAGACGCTCTTACACGCTCGACGTTTTCGGGATGTTCTAGGTCGGCCGGATCGTAGTTGATTCATTGTTGAATCTGTCTCATCGAACTTCTGCACCCATTTTCTAATCAATTGAATCGATGGAGCTTCATTTTTACGCCATATATTGTAATGAGCGCAAAATCTTTGTTACGCTAGAATAAAAGATTCGTTGTTGCGGTAGTTTACTCGCGTACACAGAACGCACGTTGTTTATCGCTGAACGACGCCATGGTACTGAATCTCAATTTCAATTGGCCGCTCTTGCGCTTTGTAACCCCACCACCAACCCCGCCTTCATCGCTGCACGTCGCAGCAACCGATTCAAATTTAAACGGACTTTTGGTCCACCCGTTACAAACTGGCCCTAAAATAAATTACTATGGCGGCGGCGGCGCGGCGCGACGAAAGCAAAGGTTATCACAATTTTACTTCAGGCGAAAACATATAAATACTTGGTACAACAAACAATTGTCAATGCAGATTATGGCAGTCGTTTAATTTGGCAAGACATTTTTTTCGCATTTCGTTTGGAAAAATATAAAATATTAAATAATTTTGTTTCTTTATTTTAGGAAACAGCAATGAAGTTCATTTATTTTCTTATCTTTGCTGTCATTATATTATTTGTAGCAATTTTCCCAGAAGTAAGAACAGATTGTTGTCCGCATAATACATATACTGGGTTGTGCTTGGACAATCAAATTATTGTTGGTGAGGGAGTTTGTTGCGGCAAAGGAACTTGCAATTTTTTTTGTTGTAATTGTGATAATGGATGTAGGGGTAGATAATTAAAATAATAAATAATGCTTTGAATTAAAAACAATCTTTTACATGTATTTATTAAAATATTTATATCAATTGCTTTATTTTGATTTGAGTTGTATAACAGTTTTCATTTTTATACAATACCAAACTTTGTATAGTTAGGTACACCATTTTTTCGCTCATGACTGATTTGAAACAACGAAATAATACAATTTCTCGTCGTCGCGTCGTGACAGAAGTTCGAAAAATGGAAAAAAAGACGCGACGTTACGACGAGAATTGCTTTATTATTTTATGGTTTAAATTCGTCATTAAGAGAGAAAACCTGTGAAGAGAACTCGTCAGGCTTCACAATGCGACGAGAAAGCGAGACGAGAGCGTGACGTAACGTGAAACGCTGTCATCTTTTTCTCGTTATAAAATCGTTCCCCAATTCACAATGCGACGAGTTTCATGACGAGTTTTTTTTTTGACAACGTTAATTCATTCGGTTGTTTGCTTTCAGTGCGGTGTGTGAAAAAATAATTTAAAGCAAAACAATAAAAAAAGGAATGCATTTAGAAAAAAGAAAAATGAAAAACCATTTGAGAAAAAAAATGCTCATTTTGTGATCAACAAGATGAGCGACGGACGATGCTAGCAGAACTGAAGTATATCGGCCTGGAGATACCTATAATATGGCATTTTCACCTGCAATTAAAATAGACGCAGGTTTTGGATTAGTTCTTCACTTTTGATGTTCTTTCATTTTTGTTTTATTGTATTTAATTGAATTAGTTTAAAATTTAAAGAAGATACATACCTATTCTATCCAGTTGAGATGCAGAGGTCTTCTGTATTTCTTTTCTTTCTCTGTCACCAACTTGTCAAATGAAGAAAATCGTCGTATCGTCTTACGCTTTATTTGTGTATATTCTGGTATACTTTCATTGCTTGAAATTGGTTTGACAACTGCGACGAGTTCACGTCACGCTCTCGTCTCGTTTCCTCGTCAGTCGCATTGTAAATCAGGCATGAATCAGGCATCACTTTCTTTTTACCGATTTATTGTCAATTTGTCATCGTTATCTTGCTTTTGCTTCTTAAACGAACTGAAACGAACTCTTCAAAGTAGAGCAATAAAGATGTGTGAAGAAAAGATGCACATTATATTCTTCTTTATATCTGAATTATAGCGCTTCCTATAATCCTTCCTATAATAATGAAGATCTCTGCTTTTTAGTCTTCTATCTCTATTGAACATGTTCATCTTTATATCTGCATTATGGCACTTCCTATAATCTTTCTATAATTAAAATCTCTGCATTTTGGTATTTTCTCTTTATTCAACAAATGTAAATTTTATATCTTACATCACTTTTTTTTGGCAGAACTCTGCATGAAGATGAATGTAAATCCACCATTAAGTTATCGATCACATAGTAGAGTATCTTCAGAATTCCCCCATTTTCGAGAATATACGGCAAATGACTCATAGGGAGCACATTTTAGTCGGGTGCATGTTCATCCGTTTTTTCCAAAATCCGAACCATACATTACACTTTAGAGAGGTTACTTATCGAACACAAATATAACTACATATGTAGGTATGCCGACAATTTATTTGTATAACGGTATAATAGGCGTGTTTTTTTTCAAAGCCTGGGGGGAATTGGACGAAAAAAACGACGACGTAGTACGCCTTGTCATGAATTCCATCGTAATCAGAAAATTTTCAGGATCCCAAAAAAACTATCATCGACTCCTCCGTTCGTAATGATTTTCCACTACGATGGAATCTGTGATAGTTTTTTTTCGGGATTCGTAACAAGTTGGAACAAGATGGAATGGATAGGGCTAAATTTCTAGCTCTACTCTATCCTACCACCCTTTTAGTTCTACATTCACTCGCTCTATAGTGAAATTGTATACTAAAAGTAATGATGTCTCCATCCTTTGTTAATTTATACAATAATAATGTATCGTGCAACTTAATTATATACCTAGCCATATAAAAGTATAATTTTTCAAAAGGTGTTAATTATAAATCAGTGGCATAGGTATATATATCTTTTCGGAACACAATAATTATTATTCAATCTTAAAAAAATACTTCAGCCTTAAAGTCTCACTTTTAATCAGCGCGCTTTGAAATCAAGTAACATGCCTCTCGAAGATCCCAATATTTTAAAAGAAAAGAACCATAAACGTCTTAGGCATTTGATAAACACAACATTTGTTTTGGGCATTAATATAACGGCTCCATCGAGATTTAAGGATAACTTGAGAATGTAAGTAGAGAACAAAAAATTTGTGAGTGCCGAAACTCACGGTTAAGATGTGTAAACATAAACGTTCGCTTGAGTGATAGATTTCGACTTGCATATCGTACGAACTACGTACGTGTGACACGTAACGTATTACACGTACCGTGCTACTCGTAAGGCACACGTTTTTAGTTTTCCTTACCTACGGGATAGATGTTTACACATCAATATGGTAAAAAAAAAGATTGAGCGTTTAACTGAAGATGTGAGGACAAGGCTAGTGTAACACTTTTTGACAAAATCAGTTCTTATTTATAATACTTTTACATTGAAAGGCCTTAAACATCATTCTAGATTTTTATAGATATCTAAGTTTTTCAGAACAGTGACTTAATCTTCTTAAATCTAAAATTTCAAATCCATGTAAATATGTAACATTTGACTCATAGCCTTAAATAAACCTTTAACTTTAAAATATTTAATTTATGTGAGAGAACACTAACTAAATAATTTTTCATTAAACAGAATATCAGTCTATCTGTTGTTAACGAGTTCTTTTACCTTGTACGGTCATACACAATACATGCTAAGACATTTTGGAAATATATCACGTATGGCAGAGGTATTGCAAATCAAAAAAAAAAAAAAAAAAAAAAAAAAATTCTCGAAAGACTTTGAAAAAGTTTAAATCTTTTATTTCAGAGCATCTGTACTTTCTTGCAAGTTTCCATTTCTTTTTTGAAAATAAGCTATATTGCCGTTGTTCAACGCCGTTTTCATAAATTGATACAAAAAGTCGAAACCCACGAATTGGTCAATCAATTCGAACTTTTGTCAAATGGTAAATAAGTTGTTTTTTTTTTTAACTTTTGAATTATAGAATAAAAAAAAAGGTATATTTTGTTTTTATTTCCACAGAAACACCATATAATAAGGAATTACGAAAAGATGTAATCGAAATTCTCGATCAATCCTGGAAATTCGGAACAAGACAATTTAATTTTTATATGTGGGCTTGTATAGCAATTATATGCTATTATGTTGTTCTGGCTATGGGGACAAATATTTATCACGGAGCTGTTGGAACTGCTAATTATACGAATTTACTTCGTAAGTTTTATATTAACTTGTTCTAATTGGCGCCCGATGTTGAACAGTTTTTTTTTTTTTAACTTTTTCTCGTAGCTTGTGCAGCACTTTTTCCATTCTGGGAAGATAAAATGAACCAATTTCCACAGTTTCATATTCTTGTTATTCTTACGGTGTCCGGATTGTCAATAGCTTCAACAGGCACTTAAATTTTCTTGAATGGCAATCAAAAGAGAAATTTATTATATTTTCAGTTTTTTTTTTGTTGCAGGTGCTTTGAGTTTTGATGGAATTTTTATATACATAGCTCTTCATGGATCTGCATTAATTCGAATTCTTAAGAAAGCAATACCCTTAACTACATCTCCTAAAGTTCCTAAAGCTCTTCGTCTTGACTATTTGCGTCAGTGTATCAACTACTATGAAAGGACCTATCAGTTTAGTTTTGTCTTGTTAAAATTCGTTGACTGCTTAAAATTTTCTCTTTTCTCCTTTTTAGATATTGTACCGAGGTCAATAATTTATATCTTCATCTTACCCTGGCACAATTTCTTTTGAGCTTAGTTATTTTGGGAGTGGTGATGTTTCAAGCAACCGAAGGATTGGTATGGTACCTTTGTCTTAAAAAAACTGTATATTTTTTATGACACTTTTTTCAGGAAACGGACTATATAGTATTTATTCGGATGGTATTTTATATTTCGGCAGCTGGTTATGAAGTAATTATTTATTGTTTAAATGGGCAATCGATCATTAGTGAGGTGAATTTCTTTAAAAAATTAAATTTTGAACTGTTCGGAGCACCAAGTACACATTTTTGCCCAAAAGATAACTTGTAAACCTGTGTAATGCTTAACTTAATACATGTCTGTAAGACCTATGGCATTTAAAATGCACAATTGCACCGACTGTATAGAAAGGTATAAGGCGTTTATTATCTGATGACATTTCACGCTTGGCATAGAGTAAGTAGGTATAGATATATAGAAAAGAATGCTGCTTATAGGGTGAGGCTGGAGCCCACACACCTCTAAGGGCCAGTTTGTTCACAGTGGGTTAAATTAGTGCCATTAATTTGAAAGGGTGTTATTAAATAACGCTAATCAACAAAATTCGGCTGATTAACGATTTCCTTGATAAACAACTCACATTTTAGATTCCTTAATAAAAATTTTGTTTATCAAGCACATTTGATGATTTATCACTTGCATTAATCTTTTATTAAAGATAATCAGGCGTGAACAAACTGGCACTAAATCAGTCAAACACTACTGTACTATGTTTATCTTAATTTCTGTTTTGTTCTTGTTCCGACTATTTTTTTATACTAATTCGACACAATTAATATTAAAAATTTATTTATAGAGCGAAGGAATATCAAATGCTTGGTATGAATGTGAATGGTATAACGAGTCAGCCGAATTCAAACAACTCATCCGAATGATCATAATGAGATCAAACAGAGCTATTATCATGAGAGCCTCCTGGTTTTCCACGATGTCCTTACCAACTCTTTTGAATGTAAGAGATTTTTTTTAATTCTTGTCAAAATTCAGATTAAAAAAACCCATATACATTTATGTAAATTTTTTGTTTACAGATTATACGAACTAGTGGTTCTTATTTTCTTCTGCTGCGTAATTTGGCATCTTAAAATTAAATTATTTTATTTTTGGTAAAGAAATTTAAAATATGTTTAAATAATTAAAATAAATTGAATAAAGTATTGTTGGTCTTTTTCATATTTAAACAAAATAGGAGTAAAATGAAGCAGACATATAGTAGATTTTAAACTTGCCATGCTGCTCAGTGTTCATGCATGTACAATATTTTCATGAAGGTAAGGCTCTCCAAACCCTCGAATGTTGTGCAAAGGCTGCTTTTAAACCATGCAATTTCGCCTTGAGATTTTTAATCACGGACGTAAGTATATTTAATGGCCGGGGAAGACAAAATTGCTGAGGTTGGAAAAATTACCGAGTTCTTCTTCTAGTGTTTTTTTTTTCTGATTTTTCGTGATCAAAGCGGAGTAAAGAGTGCAGAGAGATGTTTCCTTTTTATTTAACAAAATATAACATTTATTAAAAATTGCAGTATTTAAAAGTATCCTTTTAACTCAAAGGAAACCAAAAAAGACGTCAAAGTCATTTTTAAATCAGTCAACAATATAACCGTGATATAATAAGGTTTGTATTTAATATAAAATTATAATAAGATTTGTATTTAAAATTAACCTTTTAAAAAAAAATTCTCCCAAACCAACGCGAAAGATTCGGAACGCCGCCGCGCCGTTTAATCTTTATTTATAGGGCATAAAATGAGAATACCCTACCTACTGTACCTACTCCCACATCTAATGTAAAATATATTGACAACGGAAATTTCGTCGTCTTTCCGACTTGGTTTGGTGGAGCCATTTTGGTGGAGTCATTTTTAGCTCTAACCCGAACCAAAACCTTAGTGGTAGGTATATACATATGTATATTTAAATTTGTGGTGTCAATCTATTTCCCATCAATTTATTATAGAAAAATGTATCGTGCGACTTAATTATATATGTTATTGACTAGCCATATGTAAAAGTATCCCTTTTCAAATGTGATAATTATAAGTCATTGGTATATTCGAAGCTCAATAATAATTATTCAATTAAAAAATACTTTAGCCCTAAAGTCGCACTGTTCACTATTATTATAAGTTCCTTTTATAGGTAAGTAATGTTATTTTAAAATGCCTCTCGAAAATACCAATACTTTGAAAGAAAAAACCCATAATCGTCTAAGGCATTTAATAAACATAATATTTGCTTTGGGAATTAATATAACGGCTCCGTCAAGATTTAAAGATAACTTGAGGATGTATGTAAGTTGCGCAAATAATATTTTTGTTAAAACAAGATCTGAATGTTGAAGCTATTTATGCTGCAAAATTGATTTAACTCATTTTGAATTTTTCATCACACAGAATATCAGTCTATCTATTGTTAACCGGTTTTTTTTTTAACTTGTACGGTCATATACAATTCATGGCAGAGGTGTTTCAAAATATTACAATAAATTACTTAAAAATATTTGCTAATTGTGTATATCTTTCCTATTTCAGAGCATCTACCTTCTTTTCAAATACATATTAATTTCTATTTTGAAAATTTGCTACATTGCGGTTTTTTTTAAAATGTTCCCATAAATTGATACACAAAGTCGAAACCCATGAGTTGGTCAATCGGTTTGAGCTTTTGTCGAATATGGTACTTTAGAACTTTTTAAATGAACTAAAAAGCTATTTTGTTTCTTTTCATTTTCACAGAAACGCCATACAATAAAAAATTGCGAAAAGAAGCAATTCTCGACCAATCCTGGGCAATCGGAAAAATACAATTTAATTTTTATATATTTGTGCCTGCACTATAATTTATATCTATTATACGTTGTTCTGGCTATGGGGAAAAATATGTATTATACAGCTGTTGGATCAGCTAATTATACAAATGTACTTGATGAGTTCTAAATTGGCGCCCAACGTTAAACACCTTTTCCCTCTTTAATTTTGAACTCGGCGTCATTTTTTTACAGCATTTTCAACACTATTTTCATTCTAGGAACATAATCCGCATTTATTAGGCTTTAAAGAGGACTTTATCAGTTAATTTTTTCTTTGAAGGTGCTTTGAGTTTTAATGAAATTGTATCCTTTGTATTCTTTCAAAACTTAAGATTAATGAACATTTTTTTTAGGAAACGGATTATGTAGCTAGTATTTATTCTGATGGTTTTTTTTTTTAGGTAACTATTTTAGCAGCTGGTTATGAAGTAATTATTTATTGTTTAAATGCGGGAAATCGATTATTAGTGAGGTGAATTTATCAACAGTTTTAGTTTTAAAATAAGCAAAAAAAAAATATTCATCACTTTTTGACGAAATTTGCGATGCCGGCATCGTTAAAAACTTTAAAAATTAAAATCTCTTTGAAACCCGATATCTCCGCAACCAAGCCTCGTTGGTGGTTGCGGTTTTCACCGTTAAACTGAGAGTAAAGAGACCTTTCCATCCATGTACGCCATTTTTTAAATCTCCACAAAAAAATTTTTCATCACTTTTTGACAAAACTTGCGATGCCGGCATCGTTAAAAACTTTAAAAATCAAAATCTCTTTGAAACCCGATATCTCCGCAACCAAGCCTCGTTGGTGGTTGCGGTTTTCACCGTTAAACTGAGAGTAAAGAGACCTTTCCAACTATGTACGCCATTTTTTAAATCTCCAGAAAAAAATTTTTCATCACTTTTTGACAAAACTTGCGATGCCGGCATCGTTAAAAACTTTAAAAATCAAAATCTCTTTGAAACCCGATATCTCCGCAACCAAGCCTCGTTGGTGGTTGCGGTTTTCACCGTTAAACTGAGAGTAAAGAGACCTTTCCATCCATGTACGCTATTTTTTAAATCTCCACAAAAAAATTTTTCATCACTTTTTGACAAAACTTGCGATGCCGGCATCGTTAAAAACTTTAAAAATCAAAATCTCTTTGAAACCCGATATCTCCGCAACCAAGCCTCGTTGGTGGTTGCGGTTTTCACCGTTCAACTGAGAGTAAAGAGACCTTTCCATCCATGTACGCCATTTTTTAAATCTCCAAAAAAAAATTTTTCATCACTTTTTGACAAAACTTGCGATGCCGGCATCGTTAAAAACTTTAATAATCAAAATCTCTTTGAAACCCGATATCTCCGCAACCAAGCCTCGTTGGTGGTTGCGGTTTTCACCGTTAAACTGAGAGTAAAGAGACCTTTCCATCCATGTACGCCATTTTTTAAATCTCCACACAAAAAATTTTCATCACTTTTTGACAAAACT
Organism: Epistrophe eligans; assembly: GCA_951394125.1. Taxonomy (NCBI): domain Eukaryota; kingdom Metazoa; phylum Arthropoda; class Insecta; order Diptera; family Syrphidae; genus Epistrophe; species Epistrophe eligans. The sequence continues at coordinate 12,830,106 of OX596029.1, forward strand.
TGCGATGCCGGCATCGTTAAAAACTTTAAAAATCAAAATCTCTTTGAAACCCGATATCTCCGCAACCAAGCCTCGTTGGTGGTTGCGGTTTTCACCGTTAAACTGAGAGTAAAGAGACCTTTCCATCCATGTACGCCATTTTTTAAATCGCCACAAAAAATTTTTCATCACTTTTTGACAAAACTTGCGAAAAACTTTAAAAACTTTAAAAATCAAAATCTCTTTGAAACCCGATATCTCCGCAACCAAGCCTCGTTGGTGGTTGCGGTTTTCACCGTTCAACTGAGAGTAAAGAGACCTTTCCATCCATGTACGCCATTTTTTAAATCTCCACAAAAAAATTTTTCATCACTTTTTGACAAAACTTGCGATGCCGGCATCGTTAAAAACTTTAAAAATCAAAATCTCTTTCAAACCCGATATCTCCGCAACCAAGCCTCATTGGTGGTTGCGGTTTTCACCGTTCAACTGAGAGTAAAGAGACTTTTCCATCCATGTACGCCATTTTTTAAATCTCCACAAACAAATTTTTCATCACTTTTTGACAAAACTTGCGATGCCGGCATCGTTAAAAACTTTAAAAATCAAAATCTCTTTGAAACCCGATATATCCGCAACCAAGCCTCGTTGGTGGTTGCGGTTTTCACCGTTAAACTGAGAGTAAAGAGACCTTTCCATCCATGTACGCCATTTTTTAAATCTCCACACAAAAAATTTTCAGCACTTTTTGACAAAACTTGCGATGCCGGCATCGTTAAAAACTTTAAAAATCAAAATCTCTTTGAAACCCGATATCTCCGCAACCAAGCCTCGTTGGTGGTTGCGGTTTTCACCGTTCAACTGAGAGTAAAAAGACCTTTGCATCCATGTACGCCATTTTTTAAATCTCCACAAAAAAATTTTTCATCACTTTTTGACAAAACTTGCGATGCCGGCATCGTTAAAAACTTTAAAAATCAAAATCTCTTTGAAACCCGATATCTCCGCAACCAAGCCTCGTTGGTGGTTGCGGTTTTCACCGTTAAACTGAGAGTAAAGAGACCTTTCCATCCATGTACGCCATTTTTTAAATCTCCACAAAAAAATTTTTCATCACTTTTTGACAAAACTTGCGATGCCGGCATCGTTAAAAACTTTAAAAATCAAAATCTCTTTGAAACCCGATATCTCCGCAATCAAGCCTCGTTGGTGGTTGCGGTTTTCACCGTTCAACTGAGAGTAAAGAGACCTTTCCATCCATGTACGCCATTTTTTAAATCTCCACAAAAAAATTTTTCATCACTTTTTGACAAAACTTGCGATGCCGGCATCGTTAAAAACTTTAAAAATCAAAATCTCTTTGAAACCCGATATCTCCGCAACCAAGCCTCGTTGGTGGTTGCGGTTTTCACCATTAAACTGAGAGTAAGAAGACCTTTCCATCCATGTACGCCATTTTTTAAATCTCCACAAAAAAATTTTTCATCACTTTTTGACAAAACTTGCGATGCCGGCATCGTTAAAAACTTTAAAAATCAAAATCTCTTTCAAACCCGATGTCTCCTTAACCAAGCCTCATTGGTGGTTGCGGTTTTCACCGTTCAACTGAGAGTAAAGAGACGTTTCCATCCATGTACGCCATTTTTTAAATCTCCACAAAAAAATTTTTCATCACTTTTTGACAAAACTTGCGATGCCGGCATCGTTAAAAACTTTAAAAATCAAAATCTCTTTCAAACCCGATATCTCCTTAACCAAGCCTCATTGGTGGTTGCGGTTTTCACCGTTCAACTGAGAGTAAAGAGACGTTTCCATCCATGTACGCCATTTTTTAAATCTCCACAAAAAAATTTTTCATCACTTTTTGACAAAACTTGCGATGCCGGCATCGTTAAAAACTTTAAAAATCAAAATCTCTTTGAAACCCGATATCTCCGCAACCAAGCCTCGTTGGTGGTTGCGGTTTTCACCATTAAACTGAGAGTAAGAAGACCTTTCCATCCATGTACGCCATTTTTTAAATCTCCACAAAAAAATTTTTCATCACTTTTTGACAAAACTTGCGATGCCGGCATCGTTAAAAAGTTTAAAAATCAAAATCTCTTTGAAACCCGATATCTCCGCAACCAAGCCTCGTTGGTGGTTGCGGTTTTCACCGTTAAACTGAGAGTAAAGAGACATTTCCATCCATGTACGCCATTTTTTAAATCTCCACAAAAAATTTTTCATCACTTTTTGACAAAACTTGCGAAAAACTTTAAAAACTTTAAAAATCAAAATCTCTTTGAAACCCGATATCTCCGCAACCAAGCCTCGTTGGTGGTTGCGGTTTTCACCGTTCAACTGAGAGTAAAGAGACGTTTCCATCCATGTACGCCATTTTTTTAAATCTCCACAAAAAAATTTTTCATCACTTTTTGACAAAACTTGCGATGCCGGCATCGTTAAAAACTTTAAAAATCAAAATCTCTTTGAAACCCGATATCTCCGCAACCAAGCCTCGTTGGTGGTTGCGGTTTTCACCGTTCAACTGAGAGTAAAGAGACCTTTCCATCCATGTACGCCATTTTTTAAATCTCCACAAAAAAATTTTTCATCACTTTTTGACAAAACTTGCGATGCCGGCATCGTTAAAAACTTTAAAAATCAAAATCTCTTTGAAACCCGATATCTCCGCAACCAAGCCTCGTTGGTGGTTGCGGTTTTCACCATTAAACTGAGAGTAAAGAGACCTTTCCATCCATGTACGCCATTTTTTAAATCTCCACAAAAAAATTTTTCATCACTTTTTGACAAAACTTGCGATGCCGGCATCGTTAAAAACTTTAATAATCAAAATCTCTTTGAAACCCGATATCTCCGCAACCAAGCCTCGTTGGTGGTTGCGGTTTTCACCGTTAAACTGAGAGTAAAGAGACCTTTCCAATTATGTACGCCATTTTTTAAATCTCCACAAAAAATTTTTCATCACTTTTTGACAAAACTTGCGAAAAACTTTAAAAACTTTAAAAATCAAAATCTCTTTGAAACCCGATATCTCCGCAACCAAGCCTCGTTGGTGGTTGCGGTTTTCACCGTTCAACTGAGAGTAAAGAGACCTTTCCATCCATGTACGCCATTTTTTAAATCTCCACAAAAAAATTTTTCATCACTTTTTGACAAAACTTGCGATGCCGGCATCGTTAAAAACTTTAAAAATCAAAATCTCTTTCAAACCCGATATCTCCGCAACCAAGCCTCGTTGGTGGTTGCGGTTTTCACCATTAAACTGAGAGTAAGAAGACCTTTCCATCCATGTATGCCATTTTTTAAATCTCCACAAAAAAATTTTTCATCACTTTTTGACAAAACTTGCGATGCCGGCATCGTTAAAAACTTTAAAAATCAAAATCTCTTTCAAACCCGATATCTCCTTAACCAAGCCTCATTGGTGGTTGCGGTTTTCACCGTTCAACTGAGAGTAAAGAGACGTTTCCATCCATGTACGCCATTTTTTAAATCTCCACAAAAAAATTTTTCATCACTTTTTGACAAAACTTGCGATGCCGGCATCGTTAAAAACTTTAAAAATCAAAATCTCTTTGAAACCCGATATCTCCGCAACCAAACCTCGTTGGTGGTTGCGGTTTTCACCATTAAACTGAGAGTAAAGAGACCTTTTCATCCATGCACGCCATTTTTTAAATCTCCACAAAAAAATTTTCTTCACTTTTTGACAAAACTTGCGATGCCGGCATCGTTAAAAACTTTAAAAATCAAAATCTCTTTGAAACCCGATATCTCCGCAACCAAGCCTCGTTGGTGGTTGCGGTTTTCACCATTAAACTGAGAGTAAAGAGACCTTTCCATCCATGTAAGCCATTTTTTAAATCTCCAAAAAAAAATTTTTCATCACTTTTTGACAAAACTTGCGATGCCGGCATCGTTAAAAAGTTTAAAAATCAAAATCTCTTTGAAACCCGATATCTCCGCAACCAAGCCTCGTTGGTGGTTGCGGTTTTCACCATTAAACTGAGAGTAAAAAGACCTTTCCATCCATGTACGCCATTTTTTACATCTCCACGAAAAAATTTTTCATTACTTTTTGACAAAACTTGCGATGCCGGCATCGTTAAAAACTTTAAAAATCAAAATCTCTTTGAAACCCGATATCTCCGCAACCAAGCCTCGTTGGTGGTTGCGGTTTTCACCATTAAACTGAGAGTAAAGAGACCTTTCCATTCATGTACGCCATTTTTTAAATCTCCACAAAAAAATTTTTCATCACTTTTTGACAAAACTTGCGATGCTGGCATCGTTAAAAAGTTTAAAAATCAAAATCTCTTTGAAACCCGATATCTCCGCAACCAAGCTTCGTTGGTGGTTGCGGTTTTCACCGTTAAACTGAGAGTAAAGAGACGTTTCCATCCATGTACGCCATTTTTTAAATCTCCACAAAAAAATTTTTCATCACTTTTTGACAAAACTTGCGATGCCGGCATCGTTAAAAACTTTAAAAATCAAAATCTCTTTGAAACCCGATATCTCCGCAACCAAACCTCGTTGGTGGTTGCGGTTTTCACCATTAAACTGAGAGTAAAGAGACCTTTTCATCCATGCACGCCATTTTTTAAATCTCCACAAAAAAATTTTCTTCACTTTTTGACAAAACTTGCGATGCCGGCATCGTTAAAAACTTTAAAAATCAAAATCTCTTTGAAACCCGATATCTCCGCAACCAAGCCTCGTTGGTGGTTGCGGTTTTCACCATTAAACTGAGAGTAAAGAGACCTTTCCATCCATGTAAGCCATTTTTTAAATCTCCAAAAAAAAATTTTTCATCACTTTTTGACAAAACTTGCGATGCCGGCATCGTTAAAAAGTTTAAAAATCAAAATCTCTTTGAAACCCGATATCTCCGCAACCAAGCCTCGTTGGTGGTTGCGGTTTTCACCATTAAACTGAGAGTAAAAAGACCTTTCCATCCATGTACGCCATTTTTTACATCTCCACGAAAAAATTTTTCATCACTTTTTGACAAAACTTGCGATGCCGGCATCGTTAAAAACTTTAAAAATCAAAATCTCTTTGAAACCCGATATCTCCGCAACCAAGCCTCGTTGGTGGTTGCGGTTTTCACCATTAAACTGAGAGTAAAGAGACCTTTCCATTCATGTACGCCATTTTTTAAATCTCCACAAAAAAATTTTTCATCACTTTTTGACAAAACTTGCGATGCCGGCATCGTTAAAAAGTTTAAAAATCAAAATCTCTTTGAAACCCGATATCTCCGCAACCAAGCTTCGTTGGTGGTTGCGGTTTTCACCGTTAAACTGAGAGTAAAGGGACCTTTCCATCCATGTACGGCATTTTTTAAATCTCCACAAAAAAATTTTTCATCACTTTTTGACAAAACTTGCGATGCCGGCATCGTTAAAAACTTTAAAAATCAAAATCTCTTTGAAACCCGATATCTCCGCAACCAAGCCTCGTTGGTGGTTGCGGTTTTCACCATTAAACTGAGAGTAAAGAGACCTTTCCATCCAGGCACGCCATTTTTTAAATCTCCACAAAAAAAAATTTTCATCACTTTTTGACAAAACTTGCGATGCCGGCATCGTTAAAAACTTTAAAAATCAAAATCTCTTTGAAACCCGATATCTCCGCAACCAAGCCTCGTTGGTGGTTGCGGTTTTTACCATTAAACTGAGAGTAAAGAGACCTTTCCATCCATGTACGCCATTTTTTAAATCTCCAAAAAAAAAATTTTCATCACTTTTTGACAAAACTTGCGATGCCGGCATCGTTAAAAAGTTTAAAAATCAAAATCTCTTTGAAACCCGATATCTCCGCAACCAAGCCTCGTTGGTGGTTGCGGTTTTCACCATTAAACTGAGAGTAAAGAGACCTTTCCATCCATGTACGCCATTTCTTAAATCTCCACAAAAAAATTTTTCATCACTTTTTGACAAAACTTGCGATGCCGGCATCGTTAAAAACTTTAAAAATCAAAATCTCTTTGAAACCCGATATCTCCGCAACCAAGCCTCGTTGGTGGTTGCGGTTTTCACCATTAAACTGAGAGTAAAGAGACCTTTCCATCCATGTACGCCATTTTTTAAATCTCCACGAAAAAATTTTTCATCACTTTTTGACAAAACTTGCATCGTTAAAAACTTTAAAAATCAAAATCTCTTTGAAACCCGATATCTCCGCAACCAAGCCTCGTTGGTGGTTGCGGTTTTCACCATTAAACTGAGAGTAAAGAGACCTTTCCATCCATGTACGCCATTTTTTAAATCTCCACAAAAAAAATTTTCATCACTTTTTGACAAAACTTGCGATGCCGGCATCGTTAAAAAGTTTAAAAATCAAAATCTCTTTGAAACCCGATATCTCCGCAACCAAGCCTCGTTGGTGGTTGCGGTTTTCACCGTTAAACTGAGAGTAAAGAGACCTTTCCATCCATGTGCGCCATTTTTTAAATCTCCACAAAAAAATTTTTCATCACTTTTTGACAAAACTTGCGATGCCGGCATCGTTAAAAAGTTTAAAAATCAAAATCTCTTTGAAACCCGATATCTCCGCAACCAAGCCTCGTTGGTGGTTGCGGTTTTCACCATTAAACTGAGAGTAAAGAGACCTTTTCATCCATGTACGCCATTTTTTAAATCTCCACAAAAAAAATTTTCACCACTTTTTGACAAAACTTGCGATGCCGGCATCGTTAAAAACTTTAAAAATCAAAATCTCTTTGAAACCCGATATCTCCGCAACCAAACCTCGTTGGTGGTTGCGGTTTTCACCATTAAACTGAGAGTAAAGAGACCTTTCCATCCATGTACGCCATTTTTTAAATCTCCACGAAAAAATTTTTCATCACTTTTTGACAAAACTTGCGATGCCGGCATCGTTAAAAACTTTAAAAATCAAAATCTCTTTGAAACCCGATATCTCCGCAACCAAGCCTCGTTGGTGGTTGCGGTTTTCACCATTAAACTGAGAGTAAAGAGACCTTTTCATCCATGCACGCCATTTTTTAAATCTCCACAAAAAAATTTTCTTCACTTTTTGACAAAACTTGCGATGCCGGCATCGTTAAAAACTTTAAAAATCAAAATCTCTTTGAAACCCGATATCTCCGCAACCAAGCCTCGTTGGTGGTTGCGGTTTTCACCATTAAACTGAGAGTAAAGAGACCTTTCCATCCATGTAAGCCATTTTTTAAATCTCCAAAAAAAAATTTTTCATCACTTTTTGACAAAACTTGCGATGCCGGCATCGTTAAAAAGTTTAAAAATCAAAATCTCTTTGAAACCCGATATCTCCGCAACCAAGCCTCGTTGGTGGTTGCGGTTTTCACCATTAAACTGAGAGTAAAAAGACCTTTCCATCCATGTACGCCATTTTTTACATCTCCACGAAAAAATTTTTCATCACTTTTTGACAAAACTTGCGATGCCGGCATCGTTAAAAACTTTAAAAATCAAAATCTCTTTGAAACCCGATATCTCCGCAACCAAGCCTCGTTGGTGGTTGCGGTTTTCACCATTAAACTGAGAGTAAAGAGACCTTTCCATCCATGCACGCCATTTTGTAAATCTCCACAAAAAAAAATTTTCATCACTTTTTGACAAAACTTGCGATGCCGGCATCGTTAAAAACTTTAAAAATCAAAATCTCTTTGAAACCCGATATCTCCGCAACCAAGCCTCGTTGGTGGTTGCGGTTTTCACCATTAAACTGAGAATAAAGAGACCTTTCCATCCATGTAAGCCATTTTTTAAATCTCCACGAAAAAATTTTTCATCACTTTTTGACAAAACTTGCGATGCCGGCATCGTTAAAAAGTTTAAAAATCAAAATCTCTTTGAAACCCGATATCTCCGCAACCAAGCCTCGTTGGTGGTTGCGGTTTTCACCATTAAACTGAGAGTAAAGAGACCTTTCCATCCATGTACGCCATTTTTTAAATCTCCACGAAAAAATTTTTCATCACTTTTTGACAAAACTTGCGATGCCGGCATCGTTAAAAAGTTTAAAAATCAAAATCTCTTTGAAACCCGATATCTCCGCAACCAAGCCTCGTTGGTGGTTGCGGTTTTCACCATTAAACTGAGAGTAAAGAGACCTTTCCATCCATGTACGCCATTTTTTACATCTCCACGAAAAAATTTTTCATCACTTTTTGACAAAACTTGCGATGCCGGCATCGTTAAAAACTTTAAAAATCAAAATCTCTTTGAAACCCGATATCTCCGCAACCAAGCCTCGTTGGTGGTTGCGGTTTTCACCATTAAACTGAGAGTAAAGAGACCTTTCCATCCATGTACGCCATTTTTTAAATCTCCAAAAAAAAAATTTTCATCACTTTTTGACAAAACTTGCGATGCCGGCATCGTTAAAAACTTTAAAAATCAATATCTCTTTGAAACCCGATATCTCCGCAACCAAGCCTCGTTGGTGGTTGCGGTTTTCACCATTAAACTGAGAGTAAAGAGACCTTTCCATCCATGTACGCCATTTTTTAAATCTCCACGAAAAAAATTTTCATCACTTTTTGACAAAACTTGCGATGCCGGCATCGTTAAAAACTTTAAAAATCAAAATCTCTTTGAAACCCGATATCTCCGCAACCAAGCTTCGTTGGTGGTTGCGGTTTTCACCGTTAAACTGAGAGTAAAGGGACCTTTCCATCCATGTACGGCATTTTTTAAATCTCCACAAAAAAATTTTTCATCACTTTTTGACAAAACTTGCGATGCCGGCATCGTTAAAAACTTTAAAAATCAAAATCTCTTTGAAACCCGATATCTCCGCAACCAAGCCTCGTTGGTGGTTGCGGTTTTCACCATTAAACTGAGAGTAAAGAGACCTTTCCATCCATGCACGCCATTTTTTAAATCTCCACAAAAAAAAATTTTCATCACTTTTTGACAAAACTTGCGATGCCGGCATCGTTAAAAACTTTAAAAATCAAAATCTCTTTGAAACCCGATATCTCCGCAACCAAGCCTCGTTGGTGGTTGCGGTTTTCACCATTAAACTGAGAGTAAAGAGACCTTTCCATCCATGTACGCCATTTTTTAAATCTCCAAAAAAAAAATTTTCATCACTTTTTGACAAAACTTGCGATGCCGGCATCGTTAAAAAGTTTAAAAATCAAAATCTCTTTGAAACCCGATATCTCCGCAACCAAGCCTCGTTGGTGGTTGCGGTTTTCACCATTAAACTGAGAGTAAAGAGACCTTTCCATCCATGTACGCCATTTCTTAAATCTCCACAAAAAAATTTTTCATCACTTTTTGACAAAACTTGCGATGCCGGCATCGTTAAAAACTTTAAAAACCAAAATCTCTTTGAAACCCGATATCTCCGCAACCAAGCCTCGTTGGTGGTTGCGGTTTTCACCATTAAACTGAGAGTAAGAAGACCTTTCCATCCATGTACGCCATTTTTTAAATCTCCACAAAAAAATTTTTCATCACTTTTTGACAAAACTTGCGATGCCGGCATCGTTAAAAACTTTAAAAATCAAAATCTCTTTGAAACCCGATATCTCCGCAACCAAGCCTCGTTGGTGGTTGCGGTTTTCACCATTAAACTGAGAGTAAAGAGACCTTTCCATCCATGTACGCCATTTTTTAAATCTCCACAAAAAAAATTTTCATCACTTTTTGACAAAACTTGCGATGCCGGCATCGTTAAAAAGTTTAAAAATCAAAATCTCTTTGAAACCCGATATCTCCGCAACCAAGCCTCGTTGGTGGTTGCGGTTTTCACCGTTAAACTGAGAGTAAAGAGACCTTTCCATCCATGTGCGCCATTTTTTAAATCTCCACAAAAAAATTTTTCATCACTTTTTGACAAAACTTGCGATGCCGGCATCGTTAAAAACTTTAAAAATCAAAATCTCTTTGAAACCCGATATCTCCGCAACCAAGCCTCGTTGGTGGTTGCGGTTTTCACCATTAAACTGAGAGTAAAGAGACCTTTCCATCCATGTACGCCATTTTTTAAATCTCCACGAAAAAATTTTTCATCACTTTTTGACAAAACTTGCGATGCCGGCATCGTTAAAAACTTTAAAAATCAAAATCTCTTTGAAACCCGATATCTCCGCAACCAAGCCTCGTTGGTGGTTGCGGTTTTCACCATTAAACTGATAGTAAAGAGACCTTTCCATCCATGTACGCCATTTTTTAAATCTCCACAAACAAAATTTTCATCACTTTTTGACAAAACTTGCGATGCCGGCATCGTTAAAAACTTTAAAAATCAAAATCTCTTTGAAACCCGATATCTCCGCAACCAAGCCTCGTTGGTGGTTGCGGTTTTCACCATTAAACTGAGAGTAAAGAGACCTTTCCATCCATGTGCGCCATTTTTTAAATCTCCACAAAAAAATTTTCATCACTTTTTGACAAAACTTGCGATGCCGGCATCGTTAAAAACTTTAAAAATCAAAATCTCTTTGAAACCCGATATCTCCGCAACCAAGCCTCGTTGGTGGTTGCGGTTTTCACCGTTAAACTGAGAGTAAAGAGACCTTTCCATCCATGTGCGCCATTTTTTAAATCTCCACAAAAAAATTTTTCATCACTTTTTGACAAAACTTGCGATGCCGGCATCGTTAAAAAGTTTAAAAATCAAAATCTCTTTGAAACCCGATATCGCCGCAACCAAGCCTCGTTGGTGGTTGCGGTTTTCACCATTAAACTGAAAGTAAAGAGACCTTTCCATCCATGTACGCCATTTTTTAAATCTCCACAAAAAAAATTTTCACCACTTTTTGACAAAACTTGCGATGCCGGCATCGTTAAAAACTTTAAAAATCAAAATCTCTTTGAAACCCGATATCTCCGCAACCAAACCTCGTTGGTGGTTGCGGTTTTCACCATTAAACTGAGAGTAAAGAGACCTTTCCATCCATGTACGCCATTTTTTACATCTCCACGAAAAAATTTTTCATCACTTTTTGACAAAACTTGCGATGCCGGCATCGTTAAAAACTTTAAAAATCAAAATCTCTTTAAACCCGATATCTCCGCAACCAAGCCTCGTTGGTGGTTGCGGTTTTCACCATTAAACTGAGAGTAAAGAGACCTTTTCATCCATGCACGCCATTTTTTAAATCTCCACAAAAAAATTTTCTTCACTTTTTGACAAAACTTGCGATGCCGGCATCGTTAAAAACTTTAAAAATCAAAATCTCTTTGAAACCCGATATCTCCGCAACCAAGCCTCGTTGGTGGTTGCGGTTTTCACCATTAAACTGAGAGTAAAGAGACCTTTCCATCCATGTAAGCCATTTTTTAAATCTCCAAAAAAAAATTTTTCATCACTTTTTGACAAAACTTGCGATGCCGGCATCGTTAAAAAGTTTAAAAATCAAAATCTCTTTGAAACCCGATATCTCCGCAACCAAGCCTCGTTGGTGGTTGCGGTTTTCACCATTAAACTGAGAGTAAAGAGACCTTTCCATCCATGTACGCCATTTTTTACATCTCCACGAAAAAATTTTTCATCACTTTTTGACAAAACTTGCGATGCCGGCATCGTTAAAAAGTTTAAAAATCAAAATCTCTTTGAAACCCGATATCTCCGCAACCAAGCCTCGTTGGTGGTTGCGGTTTTCACCATTAAACTGAGAGTAAAGAGACCTTTCCATTCATGTACGCCATTTTTTAAATCTCCACAAAAAAATTTTTCATCACTTTTTGACAAAACTTGCGATGCCGGCATCGTTAAAAAGTTTAAAAATCAAAATCTCTTTGAAACCCGATATCTCCGCAACCAAGCTTCGTTGGTGGTTGCGGTTTTCACCGTTAAACTGAGAGTAAAGGGACCTTTCCATCCATGTACGGCATTTTTTAAATCTCCACAAAAAAATTTTTCATCACTTTTTGACAAAACTTGCGATGCCGGCATCGTTAAAAACTTTAAAAATCAAAATCTCTTTGAAACCCGATATCTCCGCAACCAAGCCTCGTTGGTGGTTGCGGTTTTCACCATTAAACTGAGAGTAAAGAGACCTTTCCATCCATGTACGCCATTTTTTAAATCTCCAAAAAAAAAATTTTCATCACTTTTTGACAAAACTTGCGATGCCGGCATCGTTAAAAAGTTTAAAAATCAAAATCTCTTTGAAACCCGATATCTCCGCAACCAAACCTCGTTGGTGGTTGCGGTTTTCACCATTAAACTGAGAGTAAAGAGACCTTTCCATCCATGTACGCCATTTCTTAAATCTCCACAAAAAAATTTTTCATCACTTTTTGACAAAACTTGCGATGCCGGCATCGTTAAAAAGTTTAAAAATCAAAATCTCTTTGAAACCCGATATCTCCGCAACCAAGCCTCGTTGGTGGTTGCGGTTTTCACCGTTAAACTGAGAGTAAAGAGACCTTTCCATCCATGTGCGCCATTTTTTAAATCTCCACAAAAAAATTTTTCATCACTTTTTGACAAAACTTGCGATGCCGGCATCGTTAAAAACTTTAAAAATCAAAATCTCTTTGAAACCCGATATCTCCGCAACCAAGCCTCGTTGGTGGTTGCGGTTTTCACCATTAAACTGAGAGTAAAGAGACCTTTCCATCCATGTACGCCATTTCTTAAATCTCCACAAAAAAATTTTTCATCACTTTTTGACAAAACTTGCGATGCCGGCATCGTTAAAAACTTTAAAAACCAAAATCTCTTTGAAACCCGATATCTCCGCAACCAAGCCTCGTTGGTGGTTGCGGTTTTCACCATTAAACTGAGAGTAAGAAGACCTTTCCATCCATGTACGCCATTTTTTAAATCTCCACAAAAAAATTTTTCATCACTTTTTGACAAAACTTGCGATGCCGGCATCGTTAAAAACTTTAAAAATCAAAATCTCTTTGAAACCCGATATCTCCGCAACCAAGCCTCGTTGGTGGTTGCGGTTTTCACCATTAAACTGAGAGTAAAGAGACCTTTCCATCCATGTACGCCATTTTTTAAATCTCCACAAAAAAAATTTTCATCACTTTTTGACAAAACTTGCGATGCCGGCATCGTTAAAAAGTTTAAAAATCAAAATCTCTTTGAAACCCGATATCTCCGCAACCAAGCCTCGTTGGTGGTTGCGGTTTTCACCGTTAAACTGAGAGTAAAGAGACCTTTCCATCCATGTGCGCCATTTTTTAAATCTCCACAAAAAAATTTTTCATCACTTTTTGACAAAACTTGCGATGCCGGCATCGTTAAAAACTTTAAAAATCAAAATCTCTTTGAAACCCGATATCTCCGCAACCAAGCCTCGTTGGTGGTTGCGGTTTTCACCATTAAACTGAGAGTAAAGAGACCTTTCCATCCATGTACGCCATTTTTTAAATCTCCACGAAAAAATTTTTCATCACTTTTTGACAAAACTTGCGATGCCGGCATCGTTAAAAACTTTAAAAATCAAAATCTCTTTGAAACCCGATATCTCCGCAACCAAGCCTCGTTGGTGGTTGCGGTTTTCACCATTAAACTGATAGTAAAGAGACCTTTCCATCCATGTACGCCATTTTTTAAATCTCCACAAACAAAATTTTCATCACTTTTTGACAAAACTTGCGATGCCGGCATCGTTAAAAACTTTAAAAATCAAAATCTCTTTGAAACCCGATATCTCCGCAACCAAGCCTCGTTGGTGGTTGCGGTTTTCACCATTAAACTGAGAGTAAAGAGACCTTTCCATCCATGTGCGCCATTTTTTAAATCTCCACAAAAAAATTTTCATCACTTTTTGACAAAACTTGCGATGCCGGCATCGTTAAAAACTTTAAAAATCAAAATCTCTTTGAAACCCGATATCTCCGCAACCAAGCCTCGTTGGTGGTTGCGGTTTTCACCGTTAAACTGAGAGTAAAGAGACCTTTCCATCCATGTGCGCCATTTTTTAAATCTCCACAAAAAAATTTTTCATCACTTTTTGACAAAACTTGCGATGCCGGCATCGTTAAAAAGTTTAAAAATCAAAATCTCTTTGAAACCCGATATCGCCGCAACCAAGCCTCGTTGGTGGTTGCGGTTTTCACCATTAAACTGAAAGTAAAGAGACCTTTCCATCCATGTACGCCATTTTTTAAATCTCCACAAAAAAAATTTTCACCACTTTTTGACAAAACTTGCGATGCCGGCATCGTTAAAAACTTTAAAAATCAAAATCTCTTTGAAACCCGATATCTCCGCAACCAAACCTCGTTGGTGGTTGCGGTTTTCACCATTAAACTGAGAGTAAAGAGACCTTTCCATCCATGTACGCCATTTTTTACATCTCCACGAAAAAATTTTTCATCACTTTTTGACAAAACTTGCGATGCCGGCATCGTTAAAAACTTTAAAAATCAAAATCTCTTTAAACCCGATATCTCCGCAACCAAGCCTCGTTGGTGGTTGCGGTTTTCACCATTAAACTGAGAGTAAAGAGACCTTTTCATCCATGCACGCCATTTTTTAAATCTCCACAAAAAAATTTTCTTCACTTTTTGACAAAACTTGCGATGCCGGCATCGTTAAAAACTTTAAAAATCAAAATCTCTTTGAAACCCGATATCTCCGCAACCAAGCCTCGTTGGTGGTTGCGGTTTTCACCATTAAACTGAGAGTAAAGAGACCTTTCCATCCATGTAAGCCATTTTTTAAATCTCCAAAAAAAAATTTTTCATCACTTTTTGACAAAACTTGCGATGCCGGCATCGTTAAAAAGTTTAAAAATCAAAATCTCTTTGAAACCCGATATCTCCGCAACCAAGCCTCGTTGGTGGTTGCGGTTTTCACCATTAAACTGAGAGTAAAGAGACCTTTCCATCCATGTACGCCATTTTTTACATCTCCACGAAAAAATTTTTCATCACTTTTTGACAAAACTTGCGATGCCGGCATCGTTAAAAAGTTTAAAAATCAAAATCTCTTTGAAACCCGATATCTCCGCAACCAAGCCTCGTTGGTGGTTGCGGTTTTCACCATTAAACTGAGAGTAAAGAGACCTTTCCATTCATGTACGCCATTTTTTAAATCTCCACAAAAAAATTTTTCATCACTTTTTGACAAAACTTGCGATGCCGGCATCGTTAAAAAGTTTAAAAATCAAAATCTCTTTGAAACCCGATATCTCCGCAACCAAGCTTCGTTGGTGGTTGCGGTTTTCACCGTTAAACTGAGAGTAAAGGGACCTTTCCATCCATGTACGGCATTTTTTAAATCTCCACAAAAAAATTTTTCATCACTTTTTGACAAAACTTGCGATGCCGGCATCGTTAAAAACTTTAAAAATCAAAATCTCTTTGAAACCCGATATCTCCGCAACCAAGCCTCGTTGGTGGTTGCGGTTTTCACCATTAAACTGAGAGTAAAGAGACCTTTCCATCCATGTACGCCATTTTTTAAATCTCCAAAAAAAAAATTTTCATCACTTTTTGACAAAACTTGCGATGCCGGCATCGTTAAAAACTTTAAAAATCAAAATCTCTTTGAAACCCGATATCTCCGCAACCAAACCTCGTTGGTGGTTGCGGTTTTCACCATTAAACTGAGAGTAAAGAGACCTTTCCATCCATGTACGCCATTTCTTAAATCTCCACAAAAAAATTTTTCATCACTTTTTGACAAAACTTGCGATGCCGGCATCGTTAAAAAGTTTAAAAATCAAAATCTCTTTGAAACCCGATATCTCCGCAACCAAACCTCGTTGGTGGTTGCGGTTTTCACCATTAAACTGAGAGTAAAGAGACCTTTCCATCCATGTACGCCATTTCTTAAATCTCCACAAAAAAATTTTTCATCACTTTTTGACAAAACTTGCGATGCCGGCATCGTTAAAAAGTTTAAAAATCAAAATCTCTTTGAAACCCGATATCTCCGCAACCAAGCCTCGTTGGTGGTTGCGGTTTTCACCGTTAAACTGAGAGTAAAGAGACCTTTCCATCCATGTGCGCCATTTTTTAAATCTCCACAAAAAAATTTTTCATCACTTTTTGACAAAACTTGCGATGCCGGCATCGTTAAAAACTTTAAAAATCAAAATCTCTTTGAAACCCGATATCTCCGCAACCAAGCCTCGTTGGTGGTTGCGGTTTTCACCATTAAACTGAGAGTAAAGAGACCTTTCCATCCATGTACGCCATTTTTTAAATCTCCACGAAAAAATTTTTCATCACTTTTTGACAAAACTTGCGATGCCGGCATCGTTAAAAACTTTAAAAATCAAAATCTCTTTGAAACCCGATATCTCCGCAACCAAGCCTCGTTGGTGGTTGCAGTTTTCACCATTAAACTGATAGTAAAGAGACCTTTCCATCCATGTACGCCATTTTTTAAATCTCCACAAACAAAATTTTCATCACTTTTTGACAAAACTTGCGATGCCGGCATCGTTAAAAACTTTAAAAATCAAAATCTCTTTGAAACCCGATATCTCCGCAACCAAGCCTCGTTGGTGGTTGCGGTTTTCACCATTAAACTGAGAGTAAAGAGACCTTTCCATCCATGTGCGCCATTTTTTAAATCTCCACAAAAAAATTTTCATCACTTTTTGACAAAACTTGCGATGCCGGCATCGTTAAAAAGTTTAAAAATCAAAATCTCTTTGAAACCCGATATCTCCGCAACCAAGCCTCGTTGGTGGTTGCGGTTTTCACCGTTAAACTGAGAGTAAAGAGACCTTTCCATCCATGTGCGCCATTTTTTAAATCTCCACAAAAAAAATTTTCATCACTTTTTGACAAAACTTGCGATGCCGGCATCGTTAAAAAGTTTAAAAATCAAAATCTCTTTGAAACCCGATATCTCCGCAACCAAGCCTCGTTGGTGGTTGCGGTTTTCACCATTAAACTGAGAGTAAAGAGACCTTTCCATCCATGTACGCCATTTTTTACATCTCCACGAAAAAATTTTTCATCACTTTTTGACAAAACTTGCGATGCCGGCATCGTTAAAAACTTTAAAAATCAAAATCTCTTTGAAACCCGATATCTCCGCAACCAAGCCTCGTTGGTGGTTGCGGTTTTCACCATTAAACTGAGAGTAAAGAGACCTTTCCATCCATGTACGCCATTTTTTAAATCTCCAAAAAAAAAATTTTCATCACTTTTTGACAAAACTTGCGATGCCGGCATCGTTAAAAACTTTAAAAATCAAAATCTCTTTGAAACCCGATATCTCCGCAACCAAGCCTCGTTGGTGGTTGCGGTTTTCACCATTAAACTGAGAGTAAAGAGACCTTTCCATCCATGTACGCCATTTTTTAAATCTCCACGAAAAAATTTTTCATCACTTTTTGACAAAACTTGCGATGCCGGCATCGTTAAAAACTTTAAAAATCAAAATCTCTTTGAAACCCGATATCTCCGCAACCAAGCCTCGTTGGTGGTTGCGGTTTTCACCATTAAACTGAGAGTAAAGAGACCTTTCCATCCATGTACGCCATTTTTTAAATCTCCACAAAAAAAATTTTCATCACTTTTTGACAAAACTTGCGATGCCGGCATCGTTAAAAAGTTTAAAAATCAAAATCTCTTTGAAACCCGATATCTCCGCAACCAAGCCTCGTTGGTGGTTGCGGTTTTCACCATTAAACTGAGAGTAAAGAGACCTTTCAATCCATGTGCGCCATTTTTTAAATCTCCACAAAAAAATTTTTCATCACTTTTTGACAAAACTTGCGATGCCGGCATCGTTAAAAACTTTAAAAATCAAAATCTCTTTGAAACCCGATATCTCCGCAACCAAGCCTCGTTGGTGGTTGCGGTTTTCACCATTAAACTGAGAGTAAAGAGACCTTTCCATCCATGTACGCCATTTTTTACATCTCCACGAAAAAATTTTTCATCACTTTTTGACAAAACTTGCGATGCCGGCATCGTTAAAATCTTTAAAAATCAAAATCTCTTTGAAACCCGATATCTCCGCAACCAAGCCTCGTTGGTGGTTGCGGTTTTCACCATTAAACTGAGAGTAAAGAGACCTTTCCATTCATGTACGCCATTTTTTAAATCTCCACAAAAAAATTTTTCATCACTTTTTGACAAAACTTGCGATGCCGGCATCGTTAAAAAGTTTAAAAATCAAAATCTCTTTGAAACCCGATATCTCCGCAACCAAGCTCCGTTGGTGGTTGCGGTTTTCACCGTTAAACTGAGAGTAAAGGGACCTTTCCATCCATGTACGGCATTTTTTAAATCTTCACAAAAAAATTTTTCATCACTTTTTGACAAAACTTGCGATGCCGGCATCGTTAAAAACTTTAAAAATCAAAATCTCTTTGAAACCCGATATCTCCGCAACCAAGCCTCGTTGGTGGTTGCGGTTTTCACCATTAAACTGAGAGTAAAGAGACCTTTCCATCCATGTACGCAATTTTTTAAATCTCCACAAAAAAATTTTTCATCACTTTTTGACAAAACTTGCGATGCCGGCATCGTTAAAAACTTTAAAAATCAAAATCTCTTTGAAACCCGATATCTCCGCAACCAAGCCTCGTTGGTGGTTGCGGTTTTCACCATTAAACTGAGAGTAAAGAGACCTTTCCATCCATGTACGCCATTTTTTAAATCTCCACAAAAAAATTTTTCATCACTTTTTGACAAAACTTGCGATGCCGGCATCGTTAAAAACTTTAAAAATCAAAATCTCTTTGAAACCCGATATCTCCGCAACCAAGCCTCGTTGGTGGTTACGGTTTTCACCGTTAAACTGAGAGTAAAGAGACCTTTCCATCCATGTACGCCATTTTTTAAATCTCCACAAAAAAAAATTTTCATCACTTTTTGACAAAACTTGCGATGCCGGCATCGTTAAAAAGTTTAAAAATCAAAATCTCTTTGAAACCCGATATCTCCGCAACCAAGCCTCGTTGGTGGTTGCGGTTTTCACCATTAAACTGAGAGTAAAGAGACCTTTCCATCCATGTACGCCATTTTTTAAATCTCCACAAAAAAATTTTTCATCACTTTTTGACAAAACTTGCGATGCCGGCATCGTTAAAAACTTTAAAAATCAAAATCTCTTTGAAACCCGATATCTCCGCAACCAAGCCTCGTTGGTGGTTGCGGTTTTCACCGTTAAACTGAGAGTAAAGTGACCTTTCCATCCATGTACGCCATTTTTTAAATCTCCACAAAAAAATTTTTCATCACTTTTTGACAAAACTTGCGATGCCGGCATCGTTAAAAAGTTTAAAAATCAAAATCTCTTTGAAACCCGATATCTCCGCAACCAAGCCTCGTTGGTGGTTGCGGTTTTCACCATTAAACTGAGAGTAAAGAGACCTTTCCATCCATGTACGCCATTTTTTAAATCTCCAAAAAAAAAATTTTCATCACTTTTTGACAAAACTTGCGATGCCGGCATCGTTAAAAACTTTAAAAATCAAAATCTCTTTGAAACCCGATATCTCCGCAACCAAGCCTCGTTGGTGGTTGCGGTTTTCACCATTAAACTGAGAGTAAAGAGACCTTTCCATCCATGTACGCCATTTTTTAAATCTCCACAAAAAAATTTTTCATCACTTTTTGACAAAACTTGCGATGCCGGCATCGTTAAAAACTTTAAAAATCAAAATCTCTTTGAAACCCGATATCTCCGCAACCAAGCCTCGTTGGTGGTTGCGGTTTTCACCATTAAACTGAGAGTAAAGAGACCTTTCCATCCATGTACGCCATTTTTTAAATCTCCACAAAAAAAATTTTCATCACTTTTTGACAAAACTTGCGATGTCGGCATCGTTAAAAAGTTTAAAAATCAAAATCTCTTTGAAACCCGATATCTCCGCAACCAAGCCTCGTTGGTGGTTGCGGTTTTCACCATTAAACTGAGAGTAAAGAGACCTTTCAATCCATGTACGCCATTTTTTACATCTCCACAAAAAAATTTTTCATCACTTTTTGACAAAACTTGCGATGCCGGCATCGTTAAAAACTTTAAAAATCAAAATCTCTTTGAAACCCGATATCTCCGCAACCAAGCCTCGTTGGTGGTTGCGGTTTTCACCATTAAACTGAGAGTAAAGAGACCTTTCCATCCATGTACGCCATTTTTTACATCTCCACGAAAAAATTTTTCATCACTTTTTGACAAAACTTGCGATGCCGGCATCGTTAAAATCTTTAAAAATCAAAATCTCTTTGAAACCCGATATCTCCGCAACCAAGCCTCGTTGGTGGTTGCGGTTTTCACCATTAAACTGAGAGTAAAGAGACCTTTCCATTCATGTACGCCATTTTTTAAATCTCCACAAAAAAATTTTTCATCACTTTTTGACAAAACTTGCGATGCCGGCATCGTTAAAAAGTTTAAAAATCAAAATCTCTTTGAAACCCGATATCTCCGCAACCAAGCTCCGTTGGTGGTTGCGGTTTTCACCGTTAAACTGAGAGTAAAGGGACCTTTCCATCCATGTACGCCATTTTTTAAATCTCCACAAAAAAAATTTTCATCACTTTTTGACAAAACTTGCGATGTCGGCATCGTTAAAAAGTTTAAAAATCAAAATCTCTTTGAAACCCGATATCTCCGCAACCAAGCCTCGTTGGTGGTTGCGGTTTTCACCATTAAACTGAGAGTAAAGAGACCTTTCAATCCATGTACGCCATTTTTTACATCTCCACAAAAAAATTTTTCATCACTTTTTGACAAAACTTGCGATGCCGGCATCGTTAAAAACTTTAAAAATCAAAATCTCTTTGAAACCCGATATCTCCGCAACCAAGCCTCGTTGGTGGTTGCGGTTTTCACCATTAAACTGAGAGTAAAGAGACCTTTCCATCCATGTACGCCATTTTTTAAATCTCCACAAAAAAAATTTTCATCACTTTTTGACAAAACTTGCGATGTCGGCATCGTTAAAAAGTTTAAAAATCAAAATCTCTTTGAAACCCGATATCTCCGCAACCAAGCCTCGTTGGTGGTTGCGGTTTTCACCATTAAACTGAGAGTAAAGAGACCTTTCAATCCATGTACGCCATTTTTTACATCTCCACAAAAAAATTTTTCATCACTTTTTGACAAAACTTGCGATGCCGGCATCGTTAAAAACTTTAAAAATCAAAATCTCTTTGAAACCCGATATCTCCGCAACTAAGCCTCGTTGGTGGTTGCGGTTTTCACCATTAAACTGAGAGTAAAGAGACCTTTCCATCCATGTACGCCATTTTTTACATCTCCACGAAAAAATTTTTCATCACTTTTTGACAAAACTTGCGATGCCGGCATCGTTAAAATCTTTAAAAATCAAAATCTCTTTGAAACCCGATATCTCCGCAACCAAGCCTCGTTGGTGGTTGCGGTTTTCACCATTAAACTGAGAGTAAAGAGACCTTTCCATTCATGTACGCCATTTTTTAAATCTCCACAAAAAAATTTTTCATCACTTTTTGACAAAACTTGCGATGCCGGCATCGTTAAAAACTTTAAAAATCAAAATCTCTTTGAAACCCGATATCTCCGCAACCAAGCCTCGTTGGTGGTTGCGGTTTTCACCATTAAACTGAGAGTAAAGAGACCTTTCCATCCATGTACGCCATTTTTTAAATCTCCACAAAAAAATTTTTCATCACTTTTTGACAAAACTTGCGATGCCGGCATCGTTAAAAACTTTAAAAATCAAAATCTCTTTGAAACCCGATATCTCCGCAACCAAGCCTCGTTGGTGGTTACGGTTTTCACCGTTAAACTGAGAGTAAAGAGACCTTTCCATCCATGTACGCCATTTTTTAAATCTCCACAAAAAAAAATTTTCATCACTTTTTGACAAAACTTGCGATGCCGGCATCGTTAAAAAGTTTAAAAATCAAAATCTCTTTGAAACCCGATATCTCCGCAACCAAGCCTCGTTGGTGGTTGCGGTTTTCACCGTTAAACTGAGAGTAAAAAGACCTTTCCATCCATGTACGCCATTTTTTAAATCTCCACAAAAAAATTTTTCATCACTTTTTGACAAAACTTGCGATGCCGGCATCGTTAAAAAGTTTAAAAATCAAAATCTCTTTGAAACCCGATATCTCCGCAACCAAGCCTCGTTGGTGGTTGCGGTTTTCACCAATAAACTGAGAGTAAAGAGACCTTTCCATCCATGTACGCCATTTTTTAAATCTCCACAAAAAAATTTTTCATCACTTTTTGACAAAACTTGCGATGCCGGCATCGTTAAAAACTTTAAAAATCAAAATCTCTTTGAAACCCGATATCTCCGCAACCAAGCCTCGTTGGTGGTTGCGGTTTTCACCGTTAAACTGAGAGTAAAGTGACCTTTCCATCCATGTACGCCATTTTTTAAATCTGCACAAAAAAATTTTTCATCACTTTTTGACAAAACTTGCGATGCCGGCATCGTTAAAAAGTTTAAAAATCAAAATCTCTTTGAAACCCGATATCTCCGCAACCAAGCCTCGTTGGTGGTTGCGGTTTTCACCATTAAACTGAGAGTAAAGAGACCTTTCCATCCATGTACGCCATTTTTTAAATCTCCAAAAAAAAAATTTTCATCACTTTTTGACAAAACTTGCGATGCCGGCATCGTTAAAAACTTTAAAAATCAAAATCTCTTTGAAACCCGATATCTCCGCAACCAAGCCTCGTTGGTGGTTGCGGTTTTCACCATTAAACTGAGAGTAAAGAGACCTTTCCATCCATGTACGCCATTTTTTAAATCTCCACGAAAAAATTTTTCATCACTTTTTGACAAAACTTGCGATGCCGGCATCGTTAAAAACTTTAAAAATCAAAATCTCTTTGAAACCCGATATCTCCGCAACCAAGCCTCGTTGGTGGTTGCGGTTTTCACCATTAAACTGAGAGTAAAGAGACCTTTCCATCCATGTGCGCCATTTTTTAAATCTCCACAAAAAAATTTTTCATCACTTTTTGACAAAACTTGCGATGCCGGCATCGTTAAAAACTTTAAAAATCAAAATCTCTTTGAAACCCGATATCTCCGCAACCAAGCCTCGTTGGTGGTTGCGGTTTTCACCATTAAACTGAGAGTAAAGAGACCTTTCCATCCATGTACGCCATTTTTTACATCTCCACGAAAAAATTTTTCATCACTTTTTGACAAAACTTGCGATGCCGGCATCGTTAAAATCTTTAAAAATCAAAATCTCTTTGAAACCCGATATCTCCGCAACCAAGCCTCGTTGGTGGTTGCGGTTTTCACCATTAAACTGAGAGTAAAGAGACCTTTCCATTCATGTACGCCATTTTTTAAATCTCCACAAAAAAAATTTTCATCACTTTTTGACAAAACTTGCGATGCCGGCATCGTTAAAAAGTTTAAAAATCAAAATCTCTTTGAAACCCGATATCTCCGCAACCAAGCTCCGTTGGTGGTTGCGGTTTTCACCGTTAAACTGAGAGTAAAGGGACCTTTCCATCCATGTACGGCATTTTTTAAATCTTCACAAAAAAATTTTTCATCACTTTTTGACAAAACTTGCGATGCCGGCATCGTTAAAAACTTTAAAAATCAAAATCTCTTTGAAACCCGATATCTCCGCAACCAAGCCTCGTTGGTGGTTGCGGTTTTCACCATTAAACTGAGAGTAAAGAGACCTTTCCATCCATGTACGCCATTTTTTAAATCTCCACAAAAAAATTTTTCATCACTTTTTGACAAAACTTGCGATGCCGGCATCGTTAAAAACTTTAAAAATCAAAATCTCTTTGAAACCCGATATCTCCGCAACCAAGCCTCGTTGGTGGTTACGGTTTTCACCGTTAAACTGAGAGTAAAGAGACCTTTCCATCCATGTACGCCATTTTTTAAATCTCCACAAAAAAAAATTTTCATCACTTTTTGACAAAACTTGCGATGCCGGCATCGTTAAAAAGTTTAAAAATCAAAATCTCTTTGAAACCCGATATCTCCGCAACCAAGCCTCGTTGGTGGTTGCGGTTTTCACCGTTAAACTGAGAGTAAAAAGACCTTTCCATCCATGTACGCCATTTTTTAAATCTCCACAAAAAAATTTTTCATCACTTTTTGACAAAACTTGCGATGCCGGCATCGTTAAAAAGTTTAAAAATCAAAATCTCTTTGAAACCCGATATCTCCGCAACCAAGCCTCGTTGGTGGTTGCGGTTTTCACCATTAAACTGAGAGTAAAGAGACCTTTCCATCCATGTACGCCATTTTTTAAATCTCCACAAAAAAATTTTTCATCACTTTTTGACAAAACTTGCGATGCCGGCATCGTTAAAAACTTTAAAAATCAAAATCTCTTTGAAACCCGATATCTCCGCAACCAAGCCTCGTTGGTGGTTGCGGTTTTCACCGTTAAACTGAGAGTAAAGTGACCTTTCCATCCATGTACGCCATTTTTTAAATCTCCACAAAAAAATTTTTCATCACTTTTTGACAAAACTTGCGATGCCGGCATCGTTAAAAAGTTTAAAAATCAAAATCTCTTTGAAACCCGATATCTCCGCAACCAAGCCTCGTTGGTGGTTGCGGTTTTCACCATTAAACTGAGAGTAAAGAGACCTTTCCATCCATGTACGCCATTTTTTAAATCTCCAAAAAAAAAATTTTCATCACTTTTTGACAAAACTTGCGATGCCGGCATCGTTAAAAACTTTAAAAATCAAAATCTCTTTGAAACCCGATATCTCCGCAACCAAGCCTCGTTGGTGGTTGCGGTTTTCACCATTAAACTGAGAGTAAAGAGACCTTTCCATCCATGTACGCCATTTTTTAAATCTCCACGAAAAAATTTTTCATCACTTTTTGACAAAACTTGCGATGCCGGCATCGTTAAAAACTTTAAAAATCAAAATCTCTTTGAAACCCGATATCTCCGCAACCAAGCCTCGTTGGTGGTTGCGGTTTTCACCATTAAACTGAGAGTAAAGAGACCTTTCCATCCATGTACGCCATTTTTTAAATCTCCACAAAAAAAATTTTCATCACTTTTTGACAAAACTTGCGATGCCGGCATCGTTAAAAACTTTAAAAATCAAAATCTCTTTGAAACCCGATATCTCCGCAACCAAGCCTCGTTGGTGGTTGCGGTTTTCACCATTAAACTGAGAGTAAAGAGACCTTTCCATCCATGTACGCCATTTTTTACATCTCCACGAAAAAATTTTTCATCACTTTTTGACAAAACTTGCGATGCCGGCATCGTTAAAATCTTTAAAAATCAAAATCTCTTTGAAACCCGATATCTCCGCAACCAAGCCTCGTTGGTGGTTGCGGTTTTCACCATTAAACTGAGAGTAAAGAGACCTTTCCATTCATGTACGCCATTTTTTAAATCTCCACAAAAAAATTTTTCATCACTTTTTGACAAAACTTGCGATGCCGGCATCGTTAAAAAGTTTAAAAATCAAAATCTCTTTGAAACCCGATATCTCCGCAACCAAGCTCCGTTGGTGGTTGCGGTTTTCACCGTTAAACTGAGAGTAAAGGGACCTTTCCATCCATGTACGGCATTTTTTAAATCTTCACAAAAAAATTTTTCATCACTTTTTGACAAAACTTGCGATGCCGGCATCGTTAAAAACTTTAAAAATCAAAATCTCTTTGAAACCCGATATCTCCGCAACCAAGCCTCGTTGGTGGTTGCGGTTTTCACCATTAAACTGAGAGTAAAGAGACCTTTCCATCCATGTACGCAATTTTTTAAATCTCCACAAAAAAATTTTTCATCACTTTTTGACAAAACTTGCGATGCCGGCATCGTTAAAAACTTTAAAAATCAAAATCTCTTTGAAACCCGATATCTCCGCAACCAAGCCTCGTTGGTGGTTGCGGTTTTCACCATTAAACTGAGAGTAAAGAGACCTTTCCATCCATGTACGCCATTTTTTAAATCTCCACAAAAAAATTTTTCATCACTTTTTGACAAAACTTGCGATGCCGGCATCGTTAAAAACTTTAAAAATCAAAATCTCTTTGAAACCCGATATCTCCGCAACCAAGCCTCGTTGGTGGTTACGGTTTTCACCGTTAAACTGAGAGTAAAGAGACCTTTCCATCCATGTACGCCATTTTTTAAATCTCCACAAAAAAAAATTTTCATCACTTTTTGACAAAACTTGCGATGCCGGCATCGTTAAAAAGTTTAAAAATCAAAATCTCTTTGAAACCCGATATCTCCGCAACCAAGCCTCGTTGGTGGTTGCGGTTTTCACCGTTAAACTGAGAGTAAAAAGACCTTTCCATCCATGTACGCCATTTTTTAAATCTCCACAAAAAAATTTTTCATCACTTTTTGACAAAACATCGTTAAAAAGTTTAAAAATCAAAATCTCTTTGAAACCCGATATCTCCGCAACCAAGCCTCGTTGGTGGTTGCGGTTTTCACCATTAAACTGAGAGTAAAGAGACCTTTCCATCCATGTACGCCATTTTTTAAATCTCCACAAAAAATTTTTCATCACTTTTTGACAAAACTTGCGATGCCGGCATCGTTAAAAACTTTAAAAATCAAAATCTCTTTGAAACCCGATATCTCCGCAACCAAGCCTCGTTGGTGGTTGCGGTTTTCACCGTTAAACTGAGAGTAAAGTGACCTTTCCATCCATGTACGCCATTTTTTAAATCTCCACAAAAAAATTTTTCATCACTTTTTGACAAAACTTGCGATGCCGGCATCGTTAAAAAGTTTAAAAATCAAAATCTCTTTGAAACCCGATATCTCCGCAACCAAGCCTCGTTGGTGGTTGCGGTTTTCACCATTAAACTGAGAGTAAAGAGACCTTTCCATCCATGTACGCCATTTTTTAAATCTCCACAAAAAAATTTTTCATCACTTTTTGACAAAACTTGCGATGCCGGCATCGTTAAAAACTTTAAAAATCAAAATCTCTTTGAAACCCGATATCTCCGCAACCAAGCCTCGTTGGTGGTTACGGTTTTCACCGTTAAACTGAGAGTAAAGAGACCTTTCCATCCATGTACGCCATTTTTTAAATCTCCACAAAAAAAAATTTTCATCACTTTTTGACAAAACTTGCGATGCCGGCATCGTTAAAAAGTTTAAAAATCAAAATCTCTTTGAAACCCGATATCTCCGCAACCAAGCCTCGTTGGTGGTTGCGGTTTTCACCGTTAAACTGAGAGTAAAAAGACCTTTCCATCCATGTACGCCATTTTTTAAATCTCCACAAAAAAATTTTTCATCACTTTTTGACAAAACTTGCGATGCCGGCATCGTTAAAAAGTTTAAAAATCAAAATCTCTTTGAAACCCGATATCTCCGCAACCAAGCCTCGTTGGTGGTTGCGGTTTTCACCATTAAACTGAGAGTAAAGAGACCTTTCCATCCATGTACGCCATTTTTTAAATCTCCACAAAAAAATTTTTCATCACTTTTTGACAAAACTTGCGATGCCGGCATCGTTAAAAACTTTAAAAATCAAAATCTCTTTGAAACCCGATATCTCCGCAACCAAGCCTCGTTGGTGGTTGCGGTTTTCACCGTTAAACTGAGAGTAAAGTGACCTTTCCATCCATGTACGCCATTTTTTAAATCTCCACAAAAAAATTTTTCATCACTTTTTGACAAAACTTGCGATGCCGGCATCGTTAAAAAGTTTAAAAATCAAAATCTCTTTGAAACCCGATATCTCCGCAACCAAGCCTCGTTGGTGGTTGCGGTTTTCACCGTTAAACTGAGAGTAAAAAGACCTTTCCATCCATGTACGCCATTTTTTAAATCTCCACAAAAAAATTTTTCATCACTTTTTGACAAAACTTGCGATGCCGGCATCGTTAAAAAGTTTAAAAATCAAAATCTCTTTGAAACCCGATATCTCCGCAACCAAGCCTCGTTGGTGGTTGCGGTTTTCACCATTAAACTGAGAGTAAAGAGACCTTTCCATCCATGTACGCCATTTTTTAAATCTCCAAAAAAAAAATTTTCATCACTTTTTGACAAAACTTGCGATGCCGGCATCGTTAAAAACTTTAAAAATCAAAATCTCTTTGAAACCCGATATCTCCGCAACCAAGCCTCGTTGGTGGTTGCGGTTTTCACCATTAAACTGAGAGTAAAGAGACCTTTCCATCCATGTACGCCATTTTTTAAATCTCCACAAAAAAAATTTTCATCACTTTTTGACAAAACTTGCGATGCCGGCATCGTTAAAAAGTTTAAAAATCAAAATCTCTTTGAAACCCGATATCTCCGCAACCAAGCCTCGTTGGTGGTTGCGGTTTTCACCATTAAACTGAGAGTAAAGAGACCTTTCAATCCATGTGCGCCATTTTTTAAATCTCCACAAAAAAATTTTTCATCACTTTTTGACAAAACTTGCGATGCCGGCATCGTTAAAAACTTTAAAAATCAAAATCTCTTTGAAACCCGATATCTCCGCAACCAAGCCTCGTTGGTGGTTGCGGTTTTCACCATTAAACTGAGAGTAAAGAGACCTTTCCATCCATGTACGCCATTTTTTACATCTCCACGAAAAAATTTTTCATCACTTTTTGACAAAACTTGCGATGCCGGCATCGTTAAAATCTTTAAAAATCAAAATCTCTTTGAAACCCGATATCTCCGCAACCAAGCCTCGTTGGTGGTTGCGGTTTTCACCATTAAACTGAGAGTAAAGAGACCTTTCCATTCATGTACGCCATTTTTTAAATCTCCACAAAAAAATTTTTCATCACTTTTTGACAAAACTTGCGATGCCGGCATCGTTAAAAAGTTTAAAAATCAAAATCTCTTTGAAACCCGATATCTCCGCAACCAAGCTCCGTTGGTGGTTGCGGTTTTCACCGTTAAACTGAGAGTAAAGGGACCTTTCCATCCATGTACGGCATTTTTTAAATCTTCACAAAAAAATTTTTCATCACTTTTTGACAAAACTTGCGATGCCGGCATCGTTAAAAACTTTAAAAATCAAAATCTCTTTGAAACCCGATATCTCCGCAACCAAGCCTCGTTGGTGGTTGCGGTTTTCACCATTAAACTGAGAGTAAAGAGACCTTTCCATCCATGTACGCCATTTTTTAAATCTCCACAAAAAAATTTTTCATCACTTTTTGACAAAACTTGCGATGCCGGCATCGTTAAAAAGTTTAAAAATCAAAATCTCTTTGAAACCCGATATCTCCGCAACCAAGCCTCGTTGGTGGTTGCGGTTTTCACCATTAAACTGAGAGTAAAGAGACCTTTCCATCCATGTACGCCATTTTTTAAATCTCCACAAAAAAATTTTTCATCACTTTTTGACAAAACTTGCGATGCCGGCATCGTTAAAAACTTTAAAAATCAAAATCTCTTTGAAACCCGATATCTCCGCAACCAAGCCTCGTTGGTGGTTACGGTTTTCACCGTTAAACTGAGAGTAAAGAGACCTTTCCATCCATGTACGCCATTTTTTAAATCTCCACAAAAAAAAATTTTCATCACTTTTTGACAAAACTTGCGATGCCGGCATCGTTAAAAAGTTTAAAAATCAAAATCTCTTTGAAACCCGATATCTCCGCAACCAAGCCTCGTTGGTGGTTGCGGTTTTCACCGTTAAACTGAGAGTAAAAAGACCTTTCCATCCATGTACGCCATTTTTTAAATCTCCACAAAAAAATTTTTCATCACTTTTTGACAAAACTTGCGATGCCGGCATCGTTAAAAAGTTTAAAAATCAAAATCTCTTTGAAACCCGATATCTCCGCAACCAAGCCTCGTTGGTGGTTGCGGTTTTCACCATTAAACTGAGAGTAAAGAGACCTTTCCATCCATGTACGCCATTTTTTAAATCTCCACAAAAAAATTTTTCATCACTTTTTGACAAAACTTGCGATGCCGGCATCGTTAAAAACTTTAAAAATCAAAATCTCTTTGAAACCCGATATCTCCGCAACCAAGCCTCGTTGGTGGTTGCGGTTTTCACCGTTAAACTGAGAGTAAAGTGACCTTTCCATCCATGTACGCCATTTTTTAAATCTCCACAAAAAAATTTTTCATCACTTTTTGACAAAACTTGCGATGCCGGCATCGTTAAAAAGTTTAAAAATCAAAATCTCTTTGAAACCCGATATCTCCGCAACCAAGCCTCGTTGGTGGTTGCGGTTTTCACCATTAAACTGAGAGTAAAGAGACCTTTCCATCCATGTACGCCATTTTTTAAATCTCCAAAAAAAAAATTTTCATCACTTTTTGACAAAACTTGCGATGCCGGCATCGTTAAAAACTTTAAAAATCAAAATCTCTTTGAAACCCGATATCTCCGCAACCAAGCCTCGTTGGTGGTTGCGGTTTTCACCATTAAACTGAGAGTAAAGAGACCTTTCCATCCATGTACGCCATTTTTTAAATCTCCACGAAAAAATTTTTCATCACTTTTTGACAAAACTTGCGATGCCGGCATCGTTAAAAACTTTAAAAATCAAAATCTCTTTGAAACCCGATATCTCCGCAACCAAGCCTCGTTGGTGGTTGCGGTTTTCACCATTAAACTGAGAGTAAAGAGACCTTTCCATCCATGTACGCCATTTTTTAAATCTCCACAAAAAAAATTTTCATCACTTTTTGACAAAACTTGCGATGCCGGCATCGTTAAAAAGTTTAAAAATCAAAATCTCTTTGAAACCCGATATCTCCGCAACCAAGCCTCGTTGGTGGTTGCGGTTTTCACCATTAAACTGAGAGTAAAGAGACCTTTCAATCCATGTGCGCCATTTTTTAAATCTCCACAAAATAATTTTTCATCACTTTTTGACAAAACTTGCGATGCCGGCATCGTTAAAAACTTTAAAAATCAAAATCTCTTTGAAACCCGATATCTCCGCAACCAAGCCTCGTTGGTGGTTGCGGTTTTCACCATTAAACTGAGAGTAAAGAGACCTTTCCATCCATGTACGCCATTTTTTAAATCTCCACGAAAAAATTTTTCATCACTTTTTGACAAAACTTGCGATGCCGGCATCGTTAAAATCTTTAAAAATCAAAATCTCTTTGAAACCCGATATCTCCGCAACCAAGCCTCGTTGGTGGTTGCGGTTTTCACCATTAAACTGAGAGTAAAGAGACCTTTCCATTCATGTACGCCATTTTTTAAATCTCCACAAAAAAATTTTTCATCACTTTTTGACAAAACTTGCGATGCCGGCATCGTTAAAAACTTTAAAAATCAAAATCTCTTTGAAACCCGATATCTCCGCAACCAAGCTCCGTTGGTGGTTGCGGTTTTCACCGTTAAACTGAGAGTAAAGGGACCTTTCCATCCATGTACGGCATTTTTTAAATCTTCACAAAAAAATTTTTCATCACTTTTTGACAAAACTTGCGATGCCGGCATCGTTAAAAACTTTAAAAATCAAAATCTCTTTGAAACCCGATATCTCCGCAACCAAGCCTCGTTGGTGGTTGCGGTTTTCACCATTAAACTGAGAGTAAAGAGACCTTTCCATCCATGTACGCAATTTTTTAAATCTCCACAAAAAAATTTTTCATCACTTTTTGACAAAACTTGCGATGCCGGCATCGTTAAAAACTTTAAAAATCAAAATCTCTTTGAAACCCGATATCTCCGCAACCAAGCCTCGTTGGTGGTTGCGGTTTTCACCATTAAACTGAGAGTAAAGAGACCTTTCCATCCATGTACGCCATTTTTTAAATCTCCACAAAAAAATTTTTCATCACTTTTTGACAAAACTTGCGATGCCGGCATCGTTAAAAAGTTTAAAAATCAAAATCTCTTTGAAACCCGATATCTCCGCAACCAAGCCTCGTTGGTGGTTGCGGTTTTCACCGTTAAACTGAGAGTAAAAAGACCTTTCCATCCATGTACGCCATTTTTTAAATCTCCACAAAAAAATTTTTCATCACTTTTTGACAAAACTTGCGATGCCGGCATCGTTAAAAAGTTTAAAAATCAAAATCTCTTTGAAACCCGATATCTCCGCAACCAAGCCTCGTTGGTGGTTGCGGTTTTCACCATTAAACTGAGAGTAAAGAGACCTTTCCATCCATGTACGCCATTTTTTAAATCTCCACAAAAAAATTTTTCATCACTTTTTGACAAAACTTGCGATGCCGGCATCGTTAAAAACTTTAAAAATCAAAATCTCTTTGAAACCCGATATCTCCGCAACCAAGCCTCGTTGGTGGTTGCGGTTTTCACCGTTAAACTGAGAGTAAAGTGACCTTTCCATCCATGTACGCCATTTTTTAAATCTCCACAAAAAAATTTTTCATCACTTTTTGACAAAACTTGCGATGCCGGCATCGTTAAAAAGTTTAAAAATCAAAATCTCTTTGAAACCCGATATCTCCGCAACCAAGCCTCGTTGGTGGTTGCGGTTTTCACCATTAAACTGAGAGTAAAGAGACCTTTCCATCCATGTACGCCATTTTTTAAATCTCCAAAAAAAAAATTTTCATCACTTTTTGACAAAACTTGCGATGCCGGCATCGTTAAAAACTTTAAAAATCAAAATCTCTTTGAAACCCGATATCTCCGCAACCAAGCCTCGTTGGTGGTTGCGGTTTTCACCATTAAACTGAGAGTAAAGAGACCTTTCCATCCATGTACGCCATTTTTTAAATCTCCACGAAAAAATTTTTCATCACTTTTTGACAAAACTTGCGATGCCGGCATCGTTAAAAACTTTAAAAATCAAAATCTCTTTGAAACCCGATATCTCCGCAACCAAGCCTCGTTGGTGGTTGCGGTTTTCACCATTAAACTGAGAGTAAAGAGACCTTTCCATCCATGTACGCCATTTTTTAAATCTCCACAAAAAAAATTTTCATCACTTTTTGACAAAACTTGCGATGCCGGCATCGTTAAAAAGTTTAAAAATCAAAATCTCTTTGAAACCCGATATCTCCGCAACCAAGCCTCGTTGGTGGTTGCGGTTTTCACCATTAAACTGAGAGTAAAGAGACCTTTCAATCCATGTGCGCCATTTTTTAAATCTCCACAAAAAAATTTTTCATCACTTTTTGACAAAACTTGCGATGCCGGCATCGTTAAAAACTTTAAAAATCAAAATCTCTTTGAAACCCGATATCTCCGCAACCAAGCCTCGTTGGTGGTTGCGGTTTTCACCATTAAACTGAGAGTAAAGAGACCTTTCCATCCATGTACGCCATTTTTTACATCTCCACGAAAAAATTTTTCATCACTTTTTGACAAAACTTGCGATGCCGGCATCGTTAAAATCTTTAAAAATCAAAATCTCTTTGAAACCCGATATCTCCGCAACCAAGCCTCGTTGGTGGTTGCGGTTTTCACCATTAAACTGAGAGTAAAGAGACCTTTCCATTCATGTACGCCATTTTTTAAATCTCCACAAAAAAATTTTTCATCACTTTTTGACAAAACTTGCGATGCCGGCATCGTTAAAAAGTTTAAAAATCAAAATCTCTTTGAAACCCGATATCTCCGCAACCAAGCTCCGTTGGTGGTTGCGGTTTTCACCGTTAAACTGAGAGTAAAGGGACCTTTCCATCCATGTACGGCATTTTTTAAATCTTCACAAAAAAATTTTTCATCACTTTTTGACAAAACTTGCGATGCCGGCATCGTTAAAAACTTTAAAAATCAAAATCTCTTTGAAACCCGATATCTCCGCAACCAAGCCTCGTTGGTGGTTGCGGTTTTCACCATTAAACTGAGAGTAAAGAGACCTTTCCATCCATGTACGCCATTTTTTAAATCTCCACAAAAAAATTTTTAATCACTTTTTGACAAAACTTGCGATGCCGGCATCGTTAAAAAGTTTAAAAATCAAAATCTCTTTGAAACCCGATATCTCCGCAACCAAGCCTCGTTGGTGGTTGCGGTTTTCACCATTAAACTGAGAGTAAAGAGACCTTTCCATCCATGTACGCCATTTTTTAAATCTCCACAAAAAAATTTTTCATCACTTTTTGACAAAACTTGCGATGCCGGCATCGTTAAAAACTTTAAAAATCAAAATCTCTTTGAAACCCGATATCTCCGCAACCAAGCCTCGTTGGTGGTTACGGTTTTCACCGTTAAACTGAGAGTAAAGAGACCTTTCCATCCATGTACGCCATTTTTTAAATCTCCACAAAAAAAAATTTTCATCACTTTTTGACAAAACTTGCGATGCCGGCATCGTTAAAAAGTTTAAAAATCAAAATCTCTTTGAAACCCGATATCTCCGCAACCAAGCCTCGTTGGTGGTTGCGGTTTTCACCGTTAAACTGAGAGTAAAAAGACCTTTCCATCCATGTACGCCATTTTTTAAATCTCCACAAAAAAATTTTTCATCACTTTTTGACAAAACTTGCGATGCCGGCATCGTTAAAAAGTTTAAAAATCAAAATCTCTTTGAAACCCGATATCTCCGCAACCAAGCCTCGTTGGTGGTTGCGGTTTTCACCATTAAACTGAGAGTAAAGAGACCTTTCCATCCATGTACGCCATTTTTTAAATCTCCACAAAAAAAATTTTCATCACTTTTTGACAAAACTTGCGATGCCGGCATCGTTAAAAACTTTAAAAATCAAAATCTCTTTGAAACCCGATATCTCCGCAACCAAGCCTCGTTGGTGGTTGCGGTTTTCACCGTTAAACTGAGAGTAAAGTGACCTTTCCATCCATGTACGCCATTTTTTAAATCTCCACAAAAAAATTTTTCATCACTTTTTGACAAAACTTGCGATGCCGGCATCGTTAAAAAGTTTAAAAATCAAAATCTCTTTGAAACCCGATATCTCCGCAACCAAGCCTCGTTGGTGGTTGCGGTTTTCACCATTAAACTGAGAGTAAAGAGACCTTTCCATCCATGTACGCCATTTTTTAAATCTCCAAAAAAAAAATTTTCATCACTTTTTGACAAAACTTGCGATGCCGGCATCGTTAAAAACTTTAAAAATCAAAATCTCTTTGAAACCCGATATCTCCGCAACCAAGCCTCGTTGGTGGTTGCGGTTTTCACCATTAAACTGAGAGTAAAGAGACCTTTCCATCCATGTACGCCATTTTTTAAATCTCCACGAAAAAATTTTTCATCACTTTTTGACAAAACTTGCGATGCCGGCATCGTTAAAAACTTTAAAAATCAAAATCTCTTTGAAACCCGATATCTCCGCAACCAAGCCTCGTTGGTGGTTGCGGTTTTCACCATTAAACTGAGAGTAAAGAGACCTTTCCATCCATGTACGCCATTTTTTAAATCTCCACAAAAAAAATTTTCATCACTTTTTGACAAAACTTGCGATGCCGGCATCGTTAAAAAGTTTAAAAATCAAAATCTCTTTGAAACCCGATATCTCCGCAACCAAGCCTCGTTGGTGGTTGCGGTTTTCACCATTAAACTGAGAGTAAAGAGACCTTTCAATCCATGTGCGCCATTTTTTAAATCTCCACAAAAAAATTTTTCATCACTTTTTGACAAAACTTGCGATGCCGGCATCAAAAACTTTAAAAATCAAAATCTCTTTGAAACCCGATATCTCCGCAACCAAGCCTCGTTGGTGGTTGCGGTTTTCACCATTAAACTGAGAGTAAAGAGACCTTTCCATCCATGTACGCCATTTTTTACATCTCCACGAAAAAATTTTTCATCACTTTTTGACAAAACTTGCGATGCCGGCATCGTTAAAATCTTTAAAAATCAAAATCTCTTTGAAACCCGATATCTCCGCAACCAAGCCTCGTTGGTGGTTGCGGTTTTCACCATTAAACTGAGAGTAAAGAGACCTTTCCATTCATGTACGCCATTTTTTAAATCTCCACAAAAAAATTTTTCATCACTTTTTGACAAAACTTGCGATGCCGGCATCGTTAAAAAGTTTAAAAATCAAAATCTCTTTGAAACCCGATATCTCCGCAACCAAGCTCCGTTGGTGGTTGCGGTTTTCACCGTTAAACTGAGAGTAAAGGGACCTTTCCATCCATGTACGGCATTTTTTAAATCTTCACAAAAAAATTTTTCATCACTTTTTGACAAAACTTGCGATGCCGGCATCGTTAAAAACTTTAAAAATCAAAATCTCTTTGAAACCCGATATCTCCGCAACCAAGCCTCGTTGGTGGTTGCGGTTTTCACCATTAAACTGAGAGTAAAGAGACCTTTCCATCCATGTACGCAATTTTTTAAATCTCCACAAAAAAATTTTTCATCACTTTTTGACAAAACTTGCGATGCCGGCATCGTTAAAAACTTTAAAAATCAAAATCTCTTTGAAACCCGATATCTCCGCAACCAAGCCTCGTTGGTGGTTGCGGTTTTCACCATTAAACTGAGAGTAAAGAGACCTTTCCATCCATGTACGCCATTTTTTAAATCTCCACAAAAAAATTTTTCATCACTTTTTGACAAAACTTGCGATGCCGGCATCGTTAAAAACTTTAAAAATCAAAATCTCTTTGAAACCCGATATCTCCGCAACCAAGCCTCGTTGGTGGTTGCGGTTTTCACCATTAAACTGAGAGTAAAGAGACCTTTCCATCCATGTACGCCATTTTTTACATCTCCACGAAAAAATTTTTCATCACTTTTTGACAAAACTTGCGATGCCGGCATCGTTAAAATCTTTAAAAATCAAAATCTCTTTGAAACCCGATATCTCCGCAACCAAGCCTCGTTGGTGGTTGCGGTTTTCACCATTAAACTGAGAGTAAAGAGACCTTTCCATCCATGTACGCCATTTTTTAAATCTCCACAAAAAAATTTTTCATCACTTTTTGACAAAACTTGCGATGCCGGCATCGTTAAAAACTTTAAAAATCAAAATCTCTTTGAAACCCGATATCTCCGCAACCAAGCCTCGTTGGTGGTTGCGGTTTTCACCATTAAACTGAGAGTAAAGAGACCTTTCCATCCATGTACGCCATTTTTTAAATCTCCACAAAAAAAAAATTTCATCACTTTTTGACAAAACTTGCGATGCCGGCATCGTTAAAAAGTTTAAAAATCAAAATCTCTTTGAAACCCGATATCTCCGCAACCAAGCCTCGTTGGTGGTTACGGTTTTCACCGTTAAACTGAGAGTAAAGAGACCTTTCCATCCATGTACGCCATTTTTTAAATCTCCACAAAAAAATTTTTCATCACTTTTTGACAAAACTTGCGATGCCGGCATCGTTAAAAACTTTAAAAATCAAAATCTCTTTGAAACCCGATATCTCCGCAACCAAGCCTCGTTGGTGGTTGCGGTTTTCACCGTTAAACTGAGAGTAAAGTGACCTTTCCATCCATGTACGCCATTTTTTAAATCTCCACAAAAAAATTTTTCATCACTTTTTGACAAAACTTGCGATGCCGGCATCGTTAAAAAGTTTAAAAATCAAAATCTCTTTGAAACCCGATATCTCCGCAACCAAGCCTCGTTGGTGGTTGCGGTTTTCACCATTAAACTGAGAGTAAAGAGACCTTTCCATCCATGTACGCCATTTTTTAAATCTCCAAAAAAAAAATTTTCATCACTTTTTGACAAAACTTGCGATGCCGGCATCGTTAAAAACTTTAAAAATCAAAATCTCTTTGAAACCCGATATCTCCGCAACCAAGCCTCGTTGGTGGTTGCGGTTTTCACCATTAAACTGAGAGTAAAGAGACCTTTCCATCCATGTACGCCATTTTTTAAATCTCCACGAAAAAATTTTTCATCACTTTTTGACAAAACTTGCGATGCCGGCATCGTTAAAAACTTTAAAAATCAAAATCTCTTTGAAACCCGATATCTCCGCAACCAAGCCTCGTTGGTGGTTGCGGTTTTCACCATTAAACTGAGAGTAAAGAGACCTTTCCATCCATGTACGCCATTTTTTAAATCTCCACAAAAAAAATTTTCATCACTTTTTGACAAAACTTGCGATGCCGGCATCGTTAAAAAGTTTAAAAATCAAAATCTCTTTGAAACCCGATATCTCCGCAACCAAGCCTCGTTGGTGGTTGCGGTTTTCACCATTAAACTGAGAGTAAAGAGACCTTTCAATCCATGTGCGCCATTTTTTAAATCTCCACAAAAAAATTTTTCATCACTTTTTGACAAAACTTGCGATGCCGGCATCGTTAAAAACTTTAAAAATCAAAATCTCTTTGAAACCCGATATCTCCGCAACCAAGCCTCGTTGGTGGTTGCGGTTTTCACCATTAAACTGAGAGTAAAGAGACCTTTCCATCCATGTACGCCATTTTTTACATCTCCACGAAAAAATTTTTCATCACTTTTTGACAAAACTTGCGATGCCGGCATCGTTAAAATCTTTAAAAATCAAAATCTCTTTGAAACCCGATATCTCCGCAACCAAGCCTCGTTGGTGGTTGCGGTTTTCACCATTAAACTGAGAGTAAAGAGAACTTTCCATTCATGTACGCCATTTTTTAAATCTCCACAAAAAAATTTTTCATCACTTTTTGACAAAACTTGCGATGCCGGCATCGTTAAAAAGTTTAAAAATCAAAATCTCTTTGAAACCCGATATCTCCGCAACCAAGCCTCGTTGGTGGTTGCGGTTTTCACCATTAAACTGAGAGTAAAGAGACCTTTCCATCCATGTACGCCATTTTTTAAATCTCCAAAAAAAAAATTTTCATCACTTTTTGACAAAACTTGCGATGCCGGCATCGTTAAAAAGTTTAAAAATCAAAATCTCTTTGAAACCCGATATCTCCGCAACCAAACCTCGTTGGTGGTTTCGGTTTTCACCATTAAACTGAGAGTAAAGAGACCTTTCCATCCATGTACGCCATTTTTTAAATCTCCACTTTAAAAATCAAAATCTCTTTGAAACCCGATATCTCCGCAACCAAGCCTCGTTGGTGGTTGCGGTTTTCACCATTAAACTGAGAGTAAAGAGACCTTTCCATCCATGTACGCCATTTTTTACATCTCCACGAAAAAAATTTTCATCACTTTTTGACAAAACTTGCGATGCCGGCATCGTTAAAATCTTTAAAAATCAAAATCTCTTTGAAACCCGATATCTCCGCAACCAAGCCTCGTTGGTGGTTGCGGTTTTCACCATTAAACTGAGAGTAAAGAGACCTTTTCATTCATGTACGCCATTTTTTAAATCTCCACAAAAAAATTTTTCATCACTTTTTGACAAAACTTGCGATGCCGGCATCGTTAAAAAGTTTAAAAATCAAAATCTCTTTGAAACCCGATATCTCCGCAACCAAGCCTCGTTGGTGGTTGCGGTTTTCACCGTTAAACTGAGAGTAAAAAGACCTTTCCATCCATGTACGCCATTTTTTAAATCTCCACAAAAAAATTTTTCATCACTTTTTGACAAAACTTGCGATGCCGGCATCGTTAAAAAGTTTAAAAATCAAAATCTCTTTGAAACCCGATATCTCCGCAACCAAGCCTCGTTGGTGGTTGCGGTTTTCACCATTAAACTGAGAGTAAAGAGACCTTTCCATCCATGTACGCCATTTTTTAAATCTCCACAAAAAAATTTTTCATCACTTTTTGACAAAACTTGCGATGCCGGCATCGTTAAAAACTTTAAAAATCAAAATCTCTTTGAAACCCGATATCTCCGCAACCAAGCCTCGTTGGTGGTTGCGGTTTTCACCGTTAAACTGAGAGTAAAGTGACCTTTCCATCCATGTACGCCATTTTTTAAATCTCCACAAAAAAATTTTTCATCACTTTTTGACAAAACTTGCGATGCCGGCATCGTTAAAAAGTTTAAAAATCAAAATCTCTTTGAAACCCGATATCTCCGCAACCAAGCCTCGTTGGTGGTTGCGGTTTTCACCATTAAACTGAGAGTAAAGAGACCTTTCCATCCATGTACGCCATTTTTTAAATCTCCACAAAAAAAATTTTCACCACTTTTTGACAAAACTTGCGATGCCGGCATCGTTAAAAAGTTTAAAAATCAAAATCTCTTTGAAACCCGATATCTCCGCAACCAAGCCTCGTTGGTGGTTGCGGTTTTCACCATTAAACTGAGAGTAAAGAGACCTTTCCATCCATGTACGCCATTTTTTAAATCTCCACAAAAAAATTTTTCATCACTTTTTGACAAAACTTGCGATGCCGGCATCGTTAAAAAGTTTAAAAATCAAAATCTCTTTAAAACCCGATATCTCCGCAACCAAGCCTCGTTGGTGGTTGCGGTTTTCACCTTTAAACTGAGAGTAAAGAGACCTTTCCATCCATGTACGCCATTTTTTAAATCTCCACGAAAAAAATTTTCATCACTTTTTGACAAAACTTGCGATGCCGGCATCGTTAAAAACTTTAAAAATCAAAATCTCTTTGAAACCCGATATCTCCGCAACCAAGCCTCGTTGGTGGTTGCGGTATTCACCGTTAAACTGAGAGTAAAGTGACCTTTCCATCCATGTACGCCATTTTTTAAATCTCCACAAAAAAAATTTTCACCACTTTTTGACAAAACTTGCGATGACGGCATCGTTAAAAACTTTAAAAATCAAAATCTCTTTGAAACCCGATATCTCCGCAACCAAACCTCGTTGGTGGTTTCGGTTTTCACCATTAAACTGAGAGTAAAGAGACCTTTCCATCCATGTACGCCATTTTTTAAATCTCCACGAAAAAATTTTTCATCACTTTTTGACATCGTTAAAAACTTTAAAAATCAAAATCTCTTTGAAACCCGATATCTCCGCAACCAAGCCTCGTTGGTGGTTGCGGTTTTCACCATTAAACTGAGAGTAAAGAGACCTTTCCATCCATGTACGCCATTTTTTAAATCTCCACAAAAAAATTTTTCATCACTTTTTGACAAAACTTGCGATGCCGGCATCGTTAAAAACTTTAAAAATCAAAATCTCTTTGAAACCCGATATCTCCGCAACCAAGCCTCGTTGGTGGTTGCGGTATTCACCGTTAAACTGAGAGTAAAGTGACCTTTCCATCCATGTACGCCATTTTTTAAATCTCCACAAAAAAAATTTTCACCACTTTTTGACAAAACTTGCGATGACGGCATCGTTAAAAACTTTAAAAATCAAAATCTCTTTGAAACCCGATATCTCCGCAACCAAACCTCGTTGGTGGTTTCGGTTTTCACCATTAAACTGAGAGTAAAGAGACCTTTCCATCCATGTACGCCATT
The DNA here is from genome assembly GCA_951394125.1 of Epistrophe eligans. Lineage (NCBI taxonomy): Eukaryota > Metazoa > Arthropoda > Insecta > Diptera > Syrphidae > Epistrophe > Epistrophe eligans. The sequence continues at coordinate 12,871,050 of OX596029.1, forward strand.
TTTTAAATCTCCACGAAAAAATTTTTCATCACTTTTTGACATCGTTAAAAACTTTAAAAATCAAAATCTCTTTGAAACCCGATATCTCCGCAACCAAGCCTCGTTGGTGGTTGCGGTTTTCACCATTAAACTGAGAGTAAAGAGACCTTTCCATCCATGTACGCCATTTTTTAAATCTCCACAAAAAAATTTTTCATCACTTTTTGACAAAACTTGCGATGCCGGCATCGTTAAAAACTTTAAAAATCAAAATCTCTTTGAAACCCGATATCTCCGCAACCAAGCCTCGTTGGTGGTTGCGGTATTCACCGTTAAACTGAGAGTAAAGTGACCTTTCCATCCATGTACGCCATTTTTTAAATCTCCACAAAAAAAATTTTCACCACTTTTTGACAAAACTTGCGATGACGGCATCGTTAAAAACTTTAAAAATCAAAATCTCTTTGAAACCCGATATCTCCGCAACCAAACCTCGTTGGTGGTTTCGGTTTTCACCATTAAACTGAGAGTAAAGAGACCTTTCCATCCATGTACGCCATTTTTTAAATCTCCACGAAAAAATTTTTCATCACTTTTTGACATCGTTAAAAACTTTAAAAATCAAAATCTCTTTGAAACCCGATATCTCCGCAACCAAGCCTCGTTGGTGGTTGCGGTATTCACCGTTAAACTGAGAGTAAAGTGACCTTTCCATCCATGTACGCCATTTTTTAAATCTCCACAAAAAAAATTTTCACCACTTTTTGACAAAACTTGCGATGACGGCATCGTTAAAAACTTTAAAAATCAAAATCTCTTTGAAACCCGATATCTCCGCAACCAAGCCTCGTTGGTGGTTGCGGTTTTCACCATTAAACTGAGAGTAAAGAGACCTTTCCATCCATGTACGCCATTTTTTAAATCTCCACAAAAAAATTTTTCATCACTTTTTGACAAAACTTGCGATGCCGGCATCGTTAAAAACTTTAAAAATCAAAATCTCTTTGAAACCCGATATCTCCGCAACCAAGCCTCGTTGGTGGTTGCGGTTTTCACCATTAAACTGAGAGTAAAGAGACCTTTCCATCCATGTACGCCATTTTTTAAATTTCCACAAAAAAATTTTTCATCACTTTTTGACAAAACTTGCGATGCCGGCATCGTTAAAAACTTTAAAAATCAAAATCTCTTTGAAACCCGATATCTCCGCAACCAAGCCTCGTTGGTGGTTGCGGTTTTCACCATTAAACTGAGAGTAAAGAGACCTTTCCATCCATGTACGCCATTTTTTAAATCTCCACAAAAAAAATTTTCATCACTTTTTGACAAAACTTGCGATGCCGGCATCGTTAAAAACTTTAAAAATCAAAATCTCTTTGAAACCCGATATCTCCGCAACCAAGCCTCGTTGGTGGTTGCGGTTTTCACCATTAAACTGAGAGTAAAGAGACCTTTCCATCCATGTACGCCATTTTTTAAATCTCCAAAAAAAAATTTTTCATCACTTTTTGACAAAACTTGCGATGCCGGCATCGTTAAAAACTTTAAAAATCAAAATCTCTTTGAAACCCGATATCTCCGCAACCAAGCCTCGTTGGTGGTTGCGGTTTTCACCATTAAACTGAGAGTAAAGAGACCTTTCCATCCATGTACGCCATTTTTTAAATCTCCACAAACAAAATTTTCATCACTTTTTGACAAAACTTGCGATGCCGGCATCGTTAAAAAGTTTAAAAATCAAAATCTCTTTGAAACCCGATATCTCCGCAAACAAGCCTCGTTGGTGGTTGCGGTTTTCACCATTAAACTGAGAGTAAAGAGACCTTTCCATCCATGTACGCCATTTTTTAAATCTCCACAAAAAAAAATTTCACCACTTTTTGACAAAACTTGCGATGCAAGTTTAAAAATCAAAATCTCTTTAAAACCCGATATCTCCGCAACCAAGCCTCGTTGGTGGTTGCGGTTTTCACCTTTAAACTGAGAGTAAAGAGACCTTTCCATCCATGTACGCCATTTTTTAAATCTCCACGAAAAAAATTTTCATCACTTTTTGACAAAACTTGCGATGCCGGCATCGTTAAAAAGTTTAAAAATCAAAATCTCTTTGAAACCCGATATCTCCGCAACCAAGCCTCGTTGGTGGTTGCGGTTTTCACCATTAAACTGAGAGTAAAGAGACCTTTCCATCCATGTACGCCATTTTTTAAATCTCCACAAAAAAATTTTTCATCACTTTTTGACAAAACTTGCGATGCCGGCATCGTTAAAAACTTTAAAAATCAAAATCTCTTTGAAACCCGATATCTCCGCAACCAAGCCTCGTTGGTGGTTGCGGTTTTCACCATTAAACTGAGAGTAAAGAGACCTTTCCATCCATGTACGCCATTTTTTAAATCTCCACAAAAAAATGTTTCATCACTTTTTGACAAAACTTGCGATGCCGGCATCGTTAAAAAGTTTAAAAATCAAAATCTCTTTGAAACCCGATATCTCCGCAACCAAGCCTCGTTGGTGGTTGCGGTTTTCACCATTAAACTGAGAGTAAAGAGACCTTTCCATCCATGTACGCCATTTTTTAAATCTCCACAAAAAAATTTTTCATCACTTTTTGACAAAACTTGCGATGCCGGCATCGTTAAAAACTTTAAAAATCAAAATCTCTTTGAAACCCGATATCTCCGCAACCAAGCCTCGTTGGTGGTTGCGGTTTTCACCTTTAAACTGAGAGTAAAGAGACCTTTCCATCCATGTACGCCCTTTTTTAAATCTCCACGAAAAAAATTTTCATCACTTTTTGACAAAACTTGCGATGCCGGCATCGTTAAAAAGTTTAAAAATCAAAATCTCTTTGAAACCCGATATCTCCGCAACCAAGCCTCGTTGGTGGTTGCGGTTTTCACCATTAAACTGAGAGTAAAGAGACCTTTCCATCCATGTACGCCATTTTTTAAATCTCCACAAAAAAAATTTTCACCACTTTTTGACAAAACTTGCGATGCCGGCATCGTTAAAAAGTTTAAAAATCAAAATCTCTTTAAAACCCGATATCTCCGCAACCAAGCCTCGTTGGTGGTTGCGGTTTTCACCTTTAAACTGAGAGTAAAGAGACCTTTCCATCCATGTACGCCCTTTTTTAAATCTCCACGAAAAAAATTTTCATCACTTTTTGACAAAACTTGCGATGCCGGCATCGTTAAAAAGTTTAAAAATCAAAATCTCTTTGAAACCCGATATCTCCGCAACCAAGCCTCGTTGGTGGTTGCGGTTTTCACCATTAAACTGAGAGTAAAGAGACCTTTCCATCCATGTACGCCATTTTTTAAATCTCCACAGACAAAATTTTCATCACTTTTTGACAAAACTTGCGATGCCGGCATCGTTAAAAAGTTTAAAAATCAAAATCTCTTTGAAACCCGATATCTCCGCAACCAAGCCTCGTTGGTGGTTGCGGTTTTCACCATTAAACTGAGAGTAAAGAGACCTTTCCATCCATGTACGCCATTTTTTAAATCTCCACAAAAAAATTTTTCATCACTTTTTGACAAAACTTGCGATGCCGGCATCGTTAAAAAGTTTAAAAATCAAAATCTCTTTGAAACCCGATATCTCCGCAACCAAGCCTCGTTGGTGGTTGCGGTTTTCACCATTAAACTGAGAGTAAAGAGACCTTTCCATCCATGTACGCCATTTTTTAAATCTCCACGAAAAAATTTTTCATCACTTTTTGACAAAACTTGCGATGCCGGCATCGTTAAAAACTTTAAAAATCAAAATCTCTTTGAAACCCGATATCTCCGCAACCAAGCCTCGTTGGTGGTTGCGGTTTTCACCATTAAACTGAGAGTAAAGAGACCTTTTCATCCATGTACGCCATTTTTTAAATCTCCAAAAAAAAATTTTTCATCACTTTTTGACAAAACTTGCGATGCCGGCATCGTTAAAAAGTTTAAAAATCAAAATCTCTTTAAAACCCGATATCTCCGCAACCAAGCCTCGTTGGTGGTTGCGGTTTTCACCATTAAACTGAGAGTAAAGAGACCTTTTCATCCATGTACGCCATTTTTTAAATCTCCAAAAAAAAATTTTTCATCACTTTTTGACAAAACTTGCGATGCCGGCATCGTTAAAAAGTTTAAAAATCAAAATCTCTTTGAAACCCGATATCTCCGCAACCAAGCCTCGTTGGTGGTTGCGGTTTTCACCATTAAACTGAGAGTAAAGAGACCTTTCCATCCATGTACGCCATTTTTTAAATCTCCACAGACAAAATTTTCATCACTTTTTGACAAAACTTGCGATGCCGGCATCGTTAAAAAGTTTAAAAATCAAAATCTCTTTGAAACCCGATATCTCCGCAACCAAGCCTCGTTGGTGGTTGCGGTTTTCACCATTAAACTGAGAGTAAAGAGACCTTTCCATCCATGTACGCCATTTTTTACATCTCCACGAAAAAATTTTTCATCACTTTTTGACAAAACTTGCGATGCCGGCATCGTTAAAATCTTTAAAAATCAAAATCTCTTTGAAACCCGATATCTCCGCAACCAAGCGTCGTTGGTGGTTGCGGTTTTCACCATTAAACTGAGAGTAAAGAGACCTTTCCATCCATGTGCGCCATTTTTTAAATCTCCACAAAAAAAATTTTCATCACTTTTTGACAAAACTTGCGATGCCGGCATCGTTAAAAAGTTTAAAAATCAAAATCTCTTTGAAACCCGATATCTCCGCAACCAAGCCTCGTTGGTGGTTGCGGTTTTCACCATTAAACTGAGAGTAAAGAGACCTTTCCATCCATGTACGCCATTTTTTAAATCTCCAAAAAAAAATTTTTCATCACTTTTTGACAAAACTTGCGATGCCGGCATCGTTAAAAACTTTAAAAATCAAAATCTCTTTGAAACCCGATATCTCCGCAACCAAGCCTCGTTGGTGGTTGCGGTTTTCGCCATTAAACTGAGAGTAAAGAGACCTTTCCATCCATGTACGCCATTTTTTAAATCTCCACAAAAAAATTTTTCATCACTTTTTGACAAAACTTGCGATGCCGGCATCGTTAAAAAGTTTAAAAATCAAAATCTCTTTGAAACCCGATATCTCCGCAACCAAGCCTCGTTGGTGGTTGCGGTTTTCACCATTAAACTGAGAGTAAGAGACCTTTCCATCCATGTACGCCATTTTTTAAATCTCCACGAAAAAATTTTTCATCACTTTTTGACAAAACTTGCGATGCCGGCATCGTTAAAAAGTTTAAAAATCAAAATCTCTTTGAAACCCGATATCTCCGCAACCAAGCCTCGTTGGTGGTTGCGGTTTTCACCATTAAACTGAGAGTAAAGAGACCTTTCCATCCATGTACGCCATTTTTTAAATCTCCAAAAAAAAATTTTTCATCACTTTTTGACAAAACTTGCGATGCCGGCATCGTTAAAAACTTTAAAAATCAAAATCTCTTTGAAACCCGATATCTCCGCAACCAAGCCTCGTTGGTGGTTGCGGTTTTCACCGTTAAACTGAGAGTAAAGAGACCTTTCCATCCATGTACGCCATTTTTTAAATCTCCACAAAAAAAATTTTCACCACTTTTTGACAAAACTTGCGATGCCGGCATCGTTAAAAACTTTAAAAATCAAAATCTCTTTGAAACCCGATATCTCCGCAACCAAGCCTCGTTGGTGGTTGCGGTTTTCACCGTTAAACTGAGAGTAAAGAGACCTTTCCATCCATGTGCGCCATTTTTTAAATTTCCACAAAAAAATTTTTCATCACTTTTTGACAAAACTTGCGATGCCGGCATCGTTAAAAACTTTAAAAATCTAAATCTCTTTGAAACCCGATATCTCCGCAACCAAGCCTCGTTGGTGGTTGCGGTTTTCACCATTAAACTGAGAGTAAAGAGACCTTTCCATCCATGTACGCCATTTTTTACATCTCCACGAAAAAATTTTTCATCACTTTTTGACAAAACTTGCGATGCCGGCATCGTTAAAATCTTTAAAAATCAAAATCTCTTTGAAACCCGATATCTCCGCAACCAAGCGTCGTTGGTGGTTGCGGTTTTCACCATTAAACTGAGAGTAAAGAGACCTTTCCATCCATGTGCGCCATTTTTTAAATCTCCACAAAAAAAATTTTCATCACTTTTTAACAAAACTTGCGATGCCGGCATCGTTAAAAAGTTTAAAAATCAAAATCTCTTTGAAACCCGATATCTCCGCAACCAAGCCTCGTTGGTGGTTGCGGTTTTCACCATTAAACTGAGAGTAAAGAGACCTTTCCATTCATGTACGCCATTTTTTAAATCTCCACAAAAAAATTTTTCATCACTTTTTGACAAAACTTGCGATGCCGGCATCGTTAAAAAGTTTAAAAATCAAAATCTCTTTGAAACCCGATATCTCCGCAACCAAGCTTCGTTGGTGGTTGCGGTTTTCACCGTTAAACTGAGAGTAAAGGGACCTTTCCATCCATGTACGGCATTTTTTAAATCTCCACAAAAAAATTTTTCATCACTTTTTGACAAAACTTGCGATGCCGGCATCGTTAAAAAGTTTAAAAATCAAAATCTCTTTGAAACCCGATATCTCCGCAACCAAGCCTCGTTGGTGGTTGCGGTTTTCACCATTAAACTGAGAGTAAAGAGACCTTTCCATCCATGTACGCCATTTTTTAAATCTCCACAAAAAAATTTTTCATCACTTTTTGACAAAACTTGCGATGCCGGCATCGTTAAAAACTTTAAAAATCAAAATCTCTTTGAAACCCGATATCTCCGCAACCAAGCCTCGTTGGTGGTTGCGGTTTTCACCATTAAACTGAGAGTAAAGAGACCTTTCCATCCATGCACGCCATTTTTTAAATCTCCACAAAAAAAATTTTCATCACTTTCTGACAAAACTTGCGATGCCGGCATCGTTAAAAAGTTTAAAAATCAAAATCTCTTTGAAACCCGATATCTCCGCAACCAAGCCTCGTTGGTGGTTGCGGTTTTAACCGTTAAACTGAGAGTAAAGAGACCTTTCCATCCATGCACGCCATTTTTTAAATCTCCACAAAAAAATTTTTCATCACTTTTTGACAAAACTTGCGATCCGGCATCGTTAAAAACTTTAAAAATCAAAATCTCTTTAAAACCCGATATCTCCGCAACCAAGCCTCGTTGGTGGTTGCGGTTTTCACCTTTAAACTGAGAGTAAAGAGACCTTTCAATCCATGTACGCCATTTTTTAAATCTCCACGAAAAAAATTTTCATCACTTTTTGACAAAACTTGCGATGCCGGCATTGTTAAAAAGTTTAAAAATCAAAATCTCTTTGAAACCCGATATCTCCGCAACCAAGCCTCGTTGGTGGTTGCGGTTTTCGCCATTAAACTGAGAGTAAAGAGACCTTTCCATCCATGTACGCCATTTTTTAAATCTCCACAAAAAAAATTTTCACCACTTTTTGACAAAACTTGCGATGCCGGCATCGTTAAAAACTTTAAAAATCAAAATCTCTTTGAAACCCGATATCTCCGCAACCAAGCCTCGTTGGTGGTTGCGGTTTTCACCGTTAAACTGAGAGTAAAGAGACCTTTCCATCCATGCACGCCATTTTTTAAATCTCCACAAAAAAATTTTTCATCACTTTTTGACAAAACTTGCGATCCGGCATCGTTAAAAACTTTAAAAATCAAAATCTCTTTAAAACCCGATATCTCCGCAACCAAGCCTCGTTGGTGGTTGCGGTTTTCACCTTTAAACTGAGAGTAAAGAGACCTTTCCATCCATGTACGCCATTTTTTAAGTCTCCACGAAAAAAATTTTCATCACTTTTTGACAAAACTTGCGATGCCGGCATCGTTAAAAACTTTAAAAATCAAAATCTCTTTGAAACCCGATATCTCCGCAACCAAGCCTCGTTGGTGGTTGCGGTTTTCACCATTAAACTGAGAGTAAAGAGACCTTTCCATCCATGTACGCCATTTTTTAAATCTCCACAAAAAATTTTTCATCACTTTTTGACAAAACTTGCGATGCCGGCATCGTTAAAAACTTTAAAAATCAAAATCTCTTTGAAACCCGATATCTCCGCAACCAAGCCTCGTTGGTGGTTGCGGTTTTCACCATTAAACTGAGAGTAAAGAGACCTTTCCATCCATGTACGCCATTTTTTAAATCTCCACAAAAAAATTTTTCATCACTTTTTGACAAAACTTGCGATGCCGGCATCGTTAAAAAGTTTAAAAATCAAAATCTCTTTGAAACCCGATATCTCCGCAACCAAGCCTCGTTGGTGGTTGCGGTTTTCACCATTAAACTGAGAGTAAAGAGACCTTTCCATCCATGTACGCCATTTTTTAAATCTCCACAAACAAAATTTTCATCACTTTTTGACAAAGCTTGCGATGCCGGCATCGTTAAAAAGTTTAAAAATCAAAATCTCTTTGAAACCCGATATCTCCGCAACCAAGCCTCGTTGGTGGTTGCGGTTTTCACCATTAAACTGAGAGTAAAGAGACCTTTCCATCCATGTACGCCATTTTTTAAATCTCCACAAAAAAAATGTTCACCACTTTTTGACAAAACTTGCGATGCCGGCATCGTTAAAAACTTTAAAAATCAAAATCTCTTTGAAACCCGATATCTCCGCAACCAAGCCTCGTTGGTGGTTGCGGTTTTCACCGTTAAACTGAGAGTAAAGAGACCTTTCCATCCATGTACGCCATTTTTTAAATCTCCACACACAAAATTTTCATCACTTTTTGACAAAACTTGCGATGCCGGCATCGTTAAAAACTTTAAAAATCAAAATCTCTTTGAAACCCGATATCTCCGCAACCAAGCCTCGTTGGTGGTTGCGGTTTTCACCATTAAACTGAGAGTAAAGAGACCTTTCCATTCATGTACGCCATTTTTTAAATCTCCACAAAAAAATTTTTCATCACTTTTTGACAAAACTTGCGATGCTGGCATCGTTAAAAACTTTAAAAATCAAAATCTCTTTGAAACCCGATATCTCCGCAACCAAGCCTCGTTGGTGGTTGCGGTTTTCACCATTAAACTGAGAGTAAAGAGAACTTTCCATCCATGTACGCCATTTTTTAAATTTCCACAAAAAAATTTTTCATCACTTTTTGACAAAACTTGCGATGCCGGCATCGTTAAAAACTTTAAAAATCAAAATCTCTTTGAAACCCGATATCTCCGCAACCAAGCCTCGTTGGTGGTTGCGGTTTTCACCATTAAACTGAGAGTAAAGAGACCTTTCCATCCATGTACGCCATTTTTTAAATCTCCACGAAAAAATTTTTCATCACTTTTTGACAAAACTTGCGATGCCGGCATCGTTAAAAACTTTAAAAATCAAAATCTTTTTGAAACCCGATATCTCCGCAACCAAGCCTCGTTGGTGGTTGCGGTTTTCACCATTAAACTGATAGTAAAGAGACCTTTCCATCCATGTACGCTATTTTTTAAATCTCCACAAACAAAATTTTCATCACTTTTTGACAAAACTTGCGATGCCGGCATCGTTAAAAACTTTAAAAATCAAAATCTCTTTGAAACCCGATATCTCCGCAACCAAGCCTCGTTGGTGGTTGCGGTTTTCACCATTAAACTGAGAGTAAAGAGACCTTTCCATCCATGTGCGCCATTTTTTAAATCTCCACAAAAAAATTTTCATCACTTTTTGACAAAACTTGCGATGCCGGCATCGTTAAAAACTTTAAAAATCAAAATCTCTTTGAAACCCGATATCTCCGCAACCAAGCCTCGTTGGTGGTTGCGGTTTTCACCGTTAAACTGAGAGTAAAGAGACCTTTCCATCCATGTGCGCCATTTTTTAAATCTCCACAAAAAAATTTTTCATCACTTTTTGACAAAACTTGCGATGCCGGCATCGTTAAAAAGTTTAAAAATCAAAATCTCTTTGAAACCCGATATCGCCGCAACCAAGCCTCGTTGGTGGTTGCGGTTTTCACCATTAAACTGAAAGTAAAGAGACCTTTCCATCCATGTACGCCATTTTTTAAATCTCCACAAAAAAAATTTTCACCACTTTTTGACAAAACTTGCGATGCCGGCATCGTTAAAAACTTTAAAAATCAAAATCTCTTTGAAACCCGATATCTCCGCAACCAAACCTCGTTGGTGGTTGCGGTTTTCACCATTAAACTGAGAGTAAAGAGACCTTTCCATCCATGTACGCCATTTTTTAAATCTCCACGAAAAAATTTTTCATCACTTTTTGACAAAACTTGCGATGCCGGCATCGTTAAAAACTTTAAAAATCAAAATCTCTTTGAAACCCGATATCTCCGCAACCAAGCCTCGTTGGTGGTTGCGGTTTTCACCATTAAACTGAGAGTAAAGAGACCTTTTCATCCATGTACGGCATTTTTTAAATCTCCACAAAAAAATTTTTCATCACTTTTTGACAAAACTTGCGATGCCGGCATCGTTAAAAACTTTAAAAATCAAAATCTCTTTGAAACCCGATATCTCCGCAACCAAGCCTCGTTGGTGGTTGCGGTTTTCACCATTAAACTGAGAGTAAAGAGACCTTTCCATCCATGCACGCCATTTTTTAAATCTCCACAAAAAAAAATTTTCATCACTTTTTGACAAAACTTGCGATGCCGGCATCGTTAAAAACTTTAAAAATCAAAATCTCTTTGAAACCCGATATCTCCGCAACCAAGCCTCGTTGGTGGTTGCGGTTTTCACCATTAAACTGAGAGTAAAGAGACCTTTCCATTCATGTACGCCATTTTTTAAATCTCCACAAAAAAATTTTTCATCACTTTCATCATAAAAAGACCTTTCCATCCATGTACGCCATTTTTTACATCTCCACGAAAAAATTTTTCATCACTTTTTGACAAAACTTGCGATGCCGGCATCGTTAAAAAGTTTAAAAATCAAAATCTCTTTGAAACCCGATATCTCCGCAACCAAGCCTCGTTGGTGGTTGCGGTTTTCACCATTAAACTGAGAGTAAAGAGACCTTTCCATCCATGTACGCCATTTCTTAAATCTCCACAAAAAAATTTTTCATCACTTTTTGACAAAACTTGCGATGCCGGCATCGTTAAAAACTTTAAAAATCAAAATCTCTTTGAAACCCGATATCTCCGCAACCAAGCCTCGTTGGTGGTTGCGGTTTTCACCGTTAAACTGAGAGTAAAGAGACCTTTCAATCCATGTGCGCCATTTTTTAAATCTCCACAAAAAAATTTTTCATCACTTTTTGACAAAACTTGCGATGCCGGCATCGTTAAAAACTTTAAAAATCAAAATCTCTTTGAAACCCGATATCTCCGCAACCAAGCCTCGTTGGTGGTTGCGGTTTTCACCATTAAACTGAGAGTAAAGAGACCTTTCCATCCATGTACGCCATTTTTTACATCTCCACGAAAAAATTTTTCATCACTTTTTGACAAAACTTGCGATGCCGGCATCGTTAAAATCTTTAAAAATCAAAATCTCTTTGAAACCCGATATCTCCGCAACCAAGCTCCGTTGGTGGTTGCGGTTTTCACCGTTAAACTGAGAGTAAAGGGACCTTTCCATAAATGTACGGCATTTTTTAAATCTTCACAAAAAAATTTTTCATCACTTTTTGACAAAACTTGCGATGCCGGCATCGTTAAAAACTTTAAAAATCAAAATCTCTTTGAAACCCGATATCTCCGCAACCAAGCCTCGTTGGTGGTTGCGGTTTTCACCATTAAACTGAGAGTAAAGAGACCTTTCCATCCATGTACGCCATTTTTTACATCTCCACGAAAAAATTTTTCATCACTTTTTGACAAAACTTGCGATGCCGGCATCGTTAAAAACTTTAAAAATCAAAATCTCTTTGAAACCCGATATCTCCGCAACCAAGCCTCGTTGGTGGTTGCGGTTTTCACCATTAAACTGAGAGTAAAGAGACCTTTTCATCCATGCACGCCATTTTTTAAATCTCCACAAAAAAATTTTCTTCACTTTTTGACAAAACTTGCGATGCCGGCATCGTTAAAAACTTTAAAAATCAAAATCTCTTTGAAACCCGATATCTCCGCAACCAAGCCTCGTTGGTGGTTGCGGTTTTCACCATTAAACTGAGAGTAAAGAGACCTTTCCATCCATGTAAGCCATTTTTTAAATCTCCAAAAAAAAATTTTTCATCACTTTTTGACAAAACTTGCGATGCCGGCATCGTTAAAAAGTTTAAAAATCAAAATCTCTTTGAAACCCGATATCTCCGCAACCAAGCTTCGTTGGTGGTTGCGGTTTTCACCGTTAAACTGAGAGTAAAGGGACCTTTCCATCCATGTACGGCATTTTTTAAATCTCCACAAAAAAATTTTTCATCACTTTTTGACAAAACTTGCGATGGCATCGTTAAAAACTTTAAAAATCAAAATCTCTTTGAAACCCGATATCTCCGCAACCAAGCCTCGTTGGTGGTTGCGGTTTTCACCATTAAACTGAGAGTAAAGAGACCTTTCCATCCATGTACGCCATTTTTTAAATCTCCACAAAAAAAATTTTCATCACTTTTTGACAAAACTTGCGATGCCGGCATCGTTAAAAAGTTTAAAAATCAAAATCTCTTTGAAACCCGATATCTCCGCAACCAAGCTTCGTTGGTGGTTGCGGTTTTCACCGTTAAACTGAGAGTAAAGGGACCTTTCCATCCATGTACGGCATTTTTTAAATCTCCACAAAAAAATTTTTCATCACTTTTTGACAAAACTTGCGATGGCATCGTTAAAAAGTTTAAAAATCAAAATCTCTTTGAAACCCGATATCTCCGCAACCAAGCCTCGTTGGTGGTTGCGGTTTTCACCATTAAACTGAGAGTAAAGAGACCTTTCCATCCATGTACGCCATTTCTTAAATCTCCACAAAAAAATTTTTCATCACTTTTTGACAAAACTTGCGATGCCGGCATCGTTAAAAACTTTAAAAATCAAAATCTCTTTGAAACCCGATATCTCCGCAACCAAGCCTCGTTGGTGGTTGCGGTTTTCACCATTAAACTGAGAGTAAAGAGACCTTTCCATCCATGTACGCCATTTTTAAGATCTCCAAAAAAAAAATTTTCATCACTTTTTGACAAAACTTGCGATGCCAGCATCGTTAAAAACTTTAAAAATCAAAATCTCTTTGAAACCCGATATCTCCGCAACCAAGCCTCGTTGGTGGTTGCGGTTTTCACCATTAAACTGAGAGTAAAGAGACCTTTCCATCCATGTACGCCATTTTTTAAATCTCCACGAAAAAATTTTTCATCACTTTTTGACAAAACTTGCGATGCCGGCATCGTTAAAAAGTTTAAAAATCAAAATCTCTTTGAAACCCGATATCTCCGCAACCAAGCCTCGTTGGTGGTTGCGGTTTTCACCATTAAACTGAGAGTAAAGAGACCTTTCCATCCATGTACGCCATTTCTTAAATCTCCACAAAAAAATTTTTCATCACTTTTTGACAAAACTTGCGATGCCGGCATCGTTAAAAACTTTAAAAATCAAAATCTCTTTGAAACCCGATATCTCCGCAACCAAGCCTCGTTGGTGGTTGCGGTTTTCACCATTAAACTGAGAGTAAAGAGACCTTTCCATCCATGTACGCCATTTTTTAAATCTCCACAAAAAAAATTTTCATCACTTTTTGACAAAACTTGCGATGCCGGCATCGTTAAAAAGTTTAAAAATCAAAATCTCTTTGAAACCCGATATCTCCGCAACCAAGCCTCGTTGGTGGTTGCGGTTTTCACCGTTAAACTGAGAGTAAAGAGACCTTTCAATCCATGTGCGCCATTTTTTAAATCTCCACAAAAAAATTTTTCATCACTTTTTGACAAAACTTGCGATGCCGGCATCGTTAAAAACTTTAAAAATCAAAATCTCTTTGAAACCCGATATCTCCGCAACCAAGCCTCGTTGGTGGTTGCGGTTTTCACCATTAAACTGAGAGTAAAGAGACCTTTCCATCCATGTACGCCATTTTTTACATCTCCACGAAAAAATTTTTCATCACTTTTTGACAAAACTTGCGATGCCGGCATCGTTAAAATCTTTAAAAATCAAAATCTCTTTGAAACCCGATATCTCCGCAACCAAGCCTCGTTGGTGGTTGCGGTTTTTACCATTAAACTGAGAGTAAAGAGACCTTTCCATTCATGTACGCCATTTTTTAAATCTCCACAAAAAAATTTTTCATCACTTTTTGACAAAACTTGCGATGCCGGCATCGTTAAAAAGTTTAAAAATCAAAATCTCTTTGAAACCCGATATCTCCGCAACCAAGCTCCGTTGGTGGTTGCGGTTTTCACCGTTAAACTGAGAGTAAAGGGACCTTTCCATCCATGTACGGCATTTTTTAAATCTTCACAAAAAAATTTTTCATCACTTTTTGACAAAACTTGCGATGCCGGCATCGTTAAAAACTTTAAAAATCAAAATCTCTTTGAAACCCGATATCTCCGCAACCAAGCCTCGTTGGTGGTTGCGGTTTTCACCATTAAACTGAGAGTAAAGAGACCTTTCCATCCATGTACGCAATTTTTTAAATCTCCACAAAAAAATTTTTCATCACTTTTTGACAAAACTTGCGATGCCGGCATCGTTAAAAACTTTAAAAATCAAAATCTCTTTGAAACCCGATATCTCCGCAACCAAGCCTCGTTGGTGGTTGCGGTTTTCACCATTAAACTGAGAGTAAAGAGACCTTTCCATCCATGTACGCCATTTTTTAAATCTCCACAAAAAAATTTTTCATCACTTTTTGACAAAACTTGCGATGCCGGCATCGTTAAAAACTTTAAAAATCAAAATCTCTTTGAAACCCGATATCTCCGCAACCAAGCCTCGTTGGTGGTTACGGTTTTCACCGTTAAACTGAGAGTAAAGAGACCTTTCCATCCATGTACGCCATTTTTTAAATCTCCAAAAAAAAAATTTTCATCACTTTTTGACAAAACTTGCGATGCCGGCATCGTTAAAAACTTTAAAAATCAAAATCTCTTTGAAACCCGATATCTCCGCAACCAAGCCTCGTTGGTGGTTGCGGTTTTCACCATTAAACTGAGAGTAAAGAGACCTTTCCATCCATGTACGCCATTTTTTAAATCTCCACGAAAAAATTTTTCATCACTTTTTGACAAAACTTGCGATGCCGGCATCGTTAAAAACTTTAAAAATCAAAATCTCTTTGAAACCCGATATCTCCGCAACCAAGCCTCGTTGGTGGTTGCGGTTTTCACCATTAAACTGAGAGTAAAGAGACCTTTCCATCCATGTACGCCATTTTTTAAATCTCCACAAAAAAATTTTTCATCACTTTTTGACAAAACTTGCGATGCCGGCATCGTTAAAAACTTTAAAAATCAAAATCTCTTTGAAACCCGATATCTCCGCAACCAAGCCTCGTTGGTGGTTACGGTTTTCACCGTTAAACTGAGAGTAAAGAGACCTTTCCATCCATGTACGCCATTTTTTAAATCTCCAAAAAAAAATTTTCATCACTTTTTGACAAAACTTGCGATGCCGGCATCGTTAAAAACTTTAAAAATCAAAATCTCTTTGAAACCCGATATCTCCGCAACCAAGCCTCGTTGGTGGTTGCGGTTTTCACCATTAAACTGAGAGTAAAGAGACCTTTCCATCCATGTACGCCATTTTTTACATCTCCACGAAAAAATTTTTCATCACTTTTTGACAAAACTTGCGATGCCGGCATCGTTAAAATCTTTAAAAATCAAAATCTCTTTGAAACCCGATATCTCCGCAACCAAGCCTCGTTGGTGGTTGCGGTTTTCACCATTAAACTGAGAGTAAAGAGACCTTTCCATTCATGTACGCCATTTTTTAAATCTCCACAAAAAAATTTTCACCACTTTTTGACAAAACTTGCGATGCCGGCATCGTTAAAAACTTTAAAAATCAAAATCTCTTTGAAACCCGATATCTCCGCAACCAAGCTCCGTTGGTGGTTGCGGTTTTCACCGTTAAACTGAGAGTAAAGGGACCTTTCCATCCATGTACGCAATTTTTTAAATCTCCACAAAAAAATTTTTCATCACTTTTTGACAAAACTTGCGATGCCGGCATCGTTAAAAACTTTAAAAATCAAAATCTCTTTGAAACCCGATATCTCCGCAACCAAGCCTCGTTGGTGGTTGCGGTTTTCACCATTAAACTGAGAGTAAAGAGACCTTTCCATCCATGTACGCCATTTTTTAAATCTCCACAAAAAAATTTTTCATCACTTTTTGACAAAACTTGCGATGCCGGCATCGTTAAAAACTTTAAAAATCAAAATCTCTTTGAAACCCGATATCTCCGCAACCAAGCCTCGTTGGTGGTTACGGTTTTCACCGTTAAACTGAGAGTAAAGAGACCTTTCCATCCATGTACGCCATTTTTTAAATCTCCACAAAAAAAAATTTTCATCACTTTTTGACAAAACTTGCGATGCCGGCATCGTTAAAAAGTTTAAAAATCAAAATCTCTTTGAAACCCGATATCTCCGCAACCAAGCCTCGTTGGTGGTTGCGGTTTTCACCGTTAAACTGAGAGTAAAAAGACCTTTCCATCCATGTACGCCATTTTTTAAATCTCCACAAAAAAATTTTTCATCACTTTTTGACAAAACTTGCGATGCCGGCATCGTTAAAAAGTTTAAAAAATCAAAATCTCTTTGAAACCCGATATCTCCGCAACCAAGCCTCGTTGGTGGTTGCGGTTTTCACCATTAAACTGAGAGTAAAGAGACCTTTCCATCCATGTACGCCATTTTTTAAATCTCCACAAAAAAATTTTTCATCACTTTTTGACAAAACTTGCGATGCCGGCATCGTTAAAAACTTTAAAAATCAAAATCTCTTTGAAACCCGATATCTCCGCAACCAAGCCTCGTTGGTGGTTGCGGTTTTCACCGTTAAACTGAGAGTAAAGTGACCTTTCCATCCATGTACGCCATTTTTTAAATCTCCACAAAAAAATTTTTCATCACTTTTTGACAAAACTTGCGATGCCGGCATCGTTAAAAAGTTTAAAAATCAAAATCTCTTTGAAACCCGATATCTCCGCAACCAAGCCTCGTTGGTGGTTGCGGTTTTCACCATTAAACTGAGAGTAAAGAGACCTTTCCATCCATGTACGCCATTTTTTAAATCTCCACAAAAAAAATTTTCACCACTTTTTGACAAAACTTGCGATGCCGGCATCGTTAAAAAGTTTAAAAATCAAAATCTCTTTGAAACCCGATATCTCCGCAACCAAGCCTCGTTGGTGGTTGCGGTTTTCACCATTAAACTGAGAGTAAAGAGACCTTTCCATCCATGTACGCCATTTTTTAAATCTCCACAAAAAAATTTTTCATCACTTTTTGACAAAACTTGCGATGCCGGCATCGTTAAAAAGTTTAAAAATCAAAATCTCTTTAAAACCCGATATCTCCGCAACCAAGCCTCGTTGGTGGTTGCGGTTTTCACCTTTAAACTGAGAGTAAAGAGACCTTTCCATCCATGTACGCCATTTTTTAAATCTCCACGAAAAAAATTTTCATCACTTTTTGACAAAACTTGCGATGCCGGCATCGTTAAAAACTTTAAAAATCAAAATCTCTTTGAAACCCGATATCTCCGCAACCAAGCCTCGTTGGTGGTTGCGGTTTTCACCGTTAAACTGAGAGTAAAGTGACCTTTCCATCCATGTACGCCATTTTTTAAATCTCCACAAAAAAAATTTTCACCACTTTTTGACAAAACTTGCGATGCCGGCATCGTTAAAAACTTTAAAAATCAAAATCTCTTTGAAACCCGATATCTCCGCAACCAAACCTCGTTGGTGGTTTCGGTTTTCACCATTAAACTAAGAGTAAAGAGACCTTTCCATCCATGTACGCCATTTTTTAAATCTCCACGAAAAAATTTTTCATCACTTTTTGACATCGTTAAAAACTTTAAAAATCAAAATCTCTTTGAAACCCGATATCTCCGCAACCAAGCCTCGTTGGTGGTTGCGGTTTTCACCATTAAACTGAGAGTAAAGAGACCTTTCCATCCATGTACGCCATTTTTTAAATCTCCACAAAAAAATTTTTCATCACTTTTTGACAAAACTTGCGATGCCGGCATCGTTAAAAACTTTAAAAATCAAAATCTCTTTGAAACCCGATATCTCCGCAACCAAGCCTCGTTGGTGGTTGCGGTTTTCACCATTAAACTGAGAGTAAAGAGACCTTTCCATCCATGTACGCCATTTTTTAAATTTCCACAAAAAAATTTTTCATCACTTTTTGACAAAACTTGCGATGCCGGCATCGTTAAAAACTTTAAAAATCAAAATCTCTTTGAAACCCGATATCTCCGCAACCAAGCCTCGTTGGTGGTTGCGGTTTTCACCATTAAACTGAGAGTAAAGAGACCTTTCCATCCATGTACGCCATTTTTTAAATCTCCACAAAAAAAATTTTCATCACTTTTTGACAAAACTTGCGATGCCGGCATCGTTAAAAACTTTAAAAATCAAAATCTCTTTGAAACCCGATATCTCCGCAACCAAGCCTCGTTGGTGGTTGCGGTTTTCACCATTAAACTGAGAGTAAAGAGACCTTTCCATCCATGTACGCCATTTTTTAAATTTCCACAAAAAAATTTTTCATCACTTTTTGACAAAACTTGCGATGCCGGCATCGTTAAAAACTTTAAAAATCAAAATCTCTTTGAAACCCGATATCTCCGCAACCAAGCCTCGTTGGTGGTTGCGGTTTTCACCATTAAACTGAGAGTAAAGAGACCTTTCCATCCATGTACGCCATTTTTTAAATCTCCAAAAAAAAATTTTTCATCACTTTTTGACAAAACTTGCGATGCCGGCATCGTTAAAAACTTTAAAAATCAAAATCTCTTTGAAACCCGATATCTCCGCAACCAAGCCTCGTTGGTGGTTGCGGTTTTCACCATTAAACTGAGAGTAAAGAGACCTTTCCATCCATGTACGCCATTTTTTAAATCTCCACAAACAAAATTTTCATCACTTTTTGACAAAACTTGCGATGCCGGCATCGTTAAAAAGTTTAAAAATCAAAATCTCTTTGAAACCCGATATCTCCGCAAACAAGCCTCGTTGGTGGTTGCGGTTTTCACCATTAAACTGAGAGTAAAGAGACCTTTCCATCCATGTACGCCATTTTTTAAATCTCCACGAAAAAAATTTTCATCACTTTTTGACAAAACTTGCGATGCCGGCATGGTTAAAAAGTTTAAAAATCAAAATCTCTTTGAAACCCGATATCTCCGCAACCAAGCCTCGTTGGTGGTTGCGGTTTTCACCATTAAACTGAGAGTAAAGAGACCTTTCCATCCATGTACGCCATTTTTTAAATCTCCACAAAAAAATTTTTCATCACTTTTTGACAAAACTTGCGATGCCGGCATCGTTAAAAACTTTAAAAATCAAAATCTCTTTGAAACCCGATATCTCCGCAACCAAGCCTCGTTGGTGGTTGCGGTTTTCACCATTAAACTGAGAGTAAAGAGACCTTTCCATCCATGTACGCCATTTTTTAAATCTGCACAAAAAAATGTTTCATCACTTTTTGACAAAACTTGCGATGCCGGCATCGTTAAAAAGTTTAAAAATCAAAATCTCTTTGAAACCCGATATCTCCGCAACCAAGCCTCGTTGGTGGTTGCGGTTTTCACCATTAAACTGAGAGTAAAGAGACCTTTCCATCCATGTACGCCATTTTTTAAATCTCCACAAAAAAAATTTTCACCACTTTTTGACAAAACTTGCGATGCCGGCATCGTTAAAAAGTTTAAAAATCAAAATCTCTTTAAAACCCGATATCTCCGCAACCAAGCCTCGTTGGTGGTTGCGGTTTTCACCTTTAAACTGAGAGTAAAGAGACCTTTCCATCCATGTACGCCCTTTTTTAAATCTCCACGAAAAAAATTTTCATCACTTTTTGACAAAACTTGCGATGCCGGCATCGTTAAAAAGTTTAAAAATCAAAATCTCTTTGAAACCCGATATCTCCGCAACCAAGCCTCGTTGGTGGTTGCGGTTTTCACCATTAAACTGAGAGTAAAGAGACCTTTCCATCCATGTACGCCATTTTTTAAATCTGCACAAAAAAATGTTTCATCACTTTTTGACAAAACTTGCGATGCCGGCATCGTTAAAAAGTTTAAAAATCAAAATCTCTTTGAAACCCGATATCTCCGCAACCAAGCCTCGTTGGTGGTTGCGGTTTTCACCATTAAACTGAGAGTAAAGAGACCTTTCCATCCATGTACGCCATTTTTTAAATCTCCACAAAAAAATTTTTCATCACTTTTTGACAAAACTTGCGATGCCGGCATCGTTAAAAAGTTTAAAAATCAAAATCTCTTTGAAACCCGATATCTCCGCAACCAAGCCTCGTTGGTGGTTGCGGTTTTCACCATTAAACTGAGAGTAAAGAGACCTTTCCATCCATGTACGCCATTTTTTAAATCTCCACGAAAAAATTTTTCATCACTTTTTGACAAAACTTGCGATGCCGGCATCGTTAAAAAGTTTAAAAATCAAAATCTCTTTGAAACCCGATATCTCCGCAACCAAGCCTCGTTGGTGGTTGCGGTTTTCACCATTAAACTGAGAGTAAAGAGACCTTTCCATCCATGTACGCCATTTTTTAAATCTCCACAAAAAATTTTTTCATCACTTTTTGACAAAACTTGCGATGCCGGCATCGTTAAAAAGTTTAAAAATCAAAATCTCTTTGAAACCCGATATCTCCGCAACCAAGCCTCGTTGGTGGTTGCGGTTTTCACCATTAAACTGAGAGTAAAGAGACCTTTCCATCCATGTACGCCATTTTTTAAATCTCCACAAACAAAATTTTCATCACTTTTTGACAAAACTTGCGATGCCGGCATCGTTAAAAAGTTTAAAAATCAAAATCTCTTTGAAACCCGATATCTCTGCAACCAAGCCTCGTTGGTGGTTGCGGTTTTCACCATTAAACTGAGAGTAAAGAGACCTTTCCATCCATGTACGCCATTTTTTAAATCTCCACAAAAAAATTTTTCATCACTTTTTGACAAAACTTGCGATGCCGGCATCGTTAAAAAGTTTAAAAATCAAAATCTCTTTGAAACCCGATATCTCCGCAACCAAGCCTCGTTGGTGGTTGCGGTTTTCACCATTAAACTGAAAGTAAAGAGACCTTTCCATCCATGTACGCCATTTTTTAAATCTCCACAAAAAAAATTTTCACCACTTTTTGACAAAACTTGCGATGCCGGCATCGTTAAAAACTTTAAAAATCAAAATCTCTTTGAAACCCGATATCTCCGCAACCAAACCTCGTTGGTGGTTGCGGTTTTCACCATTAAACTGAGAGTAAAGAGACCTTTCCATCCATGTACGCCATTTTTTAAATCTCCACGAAAAAATTTTTCATCACTTTTTGACAAAACTTGCGATGCCGGCATCGTTAAAAACTTTAAAAATCAAAATCTCTTTGAAGCCCGATATCTCCGCAACCAAGCCTCGTTGGTGGTTGCGGTTTTCACCATTAAACTGAGAGTAAAGAGACCTTTCCATCCATGTACGCCATTTTTTAAATCTCCACGAAAAAATTTTTCATCACTTTTTGACAAAACTTGCGATGCCGGCATCGTTAAAAACTTTAAAAATCAAAATCTCTTTGAAACCCGATATCTCCGCAACCAAACCTCGTTGGTGGTTGCGGTTTTCACCATTAAACTGAGAGTAAAGAGACCTTTCCATCCATGTACGCCATTTTTTAAATCTCCACAAAAAAATTTTTCATCACTTTTTGACAAAACTTGCGATGCCGGCATCGTTAAAAAGTTTAAAAATCAAAATCTCTTTGAAACCCGATATCTCCGCAACCAAGCTTCGTTGGTGGTTGCGGTTTTCACCGTTAAACTGAGAGTAAAGGGACCTTTCCATCCATGTACGGCATTTTTTAAATCTCCACAAAAAAATTTTTCATCACTTTTTGACAAAACTTGCGATGCCGGCATCGTTAAAAACTTTAAAAATCAAAATCTCTTTGAAACCCGATATCTCCGCAACCAAGCCTCGTTGGTGGTTGCGGTTTTCACCATTAAACTGAGAGTAAAGAGACCTTTCCATCCATGCACGCCATTTTTTAAATCTCCACAAAAAAAAATTTTCATCACTTTTTGACAAAACTTGCGATGCCGGCATCGTTAAAAAGTTTAAAAATCAAAATCTCTTTGAAACCCGATATCTCCGCAACCAAGCCTCGTTGGTGGTTGCGGTTTTCACCATTAAACTGAGAGTAAAGAGACCTTTCCATCCATGTACGCCATTTCTTAAATCTCCACAAAAAAATTTTTCATCACTTTTTGACAAAACTTGCGATGCCGGCATCGTTAAAAACTTTAAAAATCAAAATCTCTTTGAAACCCGATATCTCCGCAACCAAGCCTCGTTGGTGGTTGCGGTTTTCACCGTTAAACTGAGAGTAAAGAGACCTTTCAATCCATGTGCGCCATTTTTTAAATCTCCACAAAAAAATTTTTCATCACTTTTTGACAAAACTTGCGATGCCGGCATCGTTAAAAACTTTAAAAATCAAAATCTCTTTGAAACCCGATATCTCCGCAACCAAGCCTCGTTGGTGGTTGCGGTTTTCACCATTAAACTGAGAGTAAAGAGACCTTTCCATCCATGTACGCCATTTTTTACATCTCCACGAAAAAATTTTTCATCACTTTTTGACAAAACTTGCGATGCCGGCATCGTTAAAATCTTTAAAAATCAAAATCTCTTTGAAACCCGATATCTCCGCAACCAAGCCTCGTTGGTGGTTGCGGTTTTCACCATTAAACTGAGAGTAAAGAGACCTTTCCATCCATGTACGCCATTTTTTAAATCTCCACGAAAAAATTTTTCATCACTTTTTGACAAAACTTGCGATGCCGGCATCGTTAAAAAGTTTAAAAATCAAAATCTCTTTGAAACCCGATATCTCCGCAACCAAGCCTCGTTGGTGGTTGCGGTTTTCACCATTAAACTGAGAGTAAAAAGACCTTTCCATCCATGTACGCCATTTTTTACATCTCCACGAAAAAATTTTTCATCACTTTTTGACAAAACTTGCGATGCCGGCATCGTTAAAAACTTTAAAAATCAAAATCTCTTTGAAACCCGATATCTCCGCAACCAAGCCTCGTTGGTGGTTGCGGTTTTCACCATTAAACTGAGAGTAAAGAGACCTTTCCATCCATGCACGCCATTTTGTAAATCTCCACAAAAAAAAATTTTCATCACTTTTTGACAAAACTTGCGATGCCGGCATCGTTAAAAACTTTAAAAATCAAAATCTCTTTGAAACCCGATATCTCCGCAACCAAGCCTCGTTGGTGGTTGCGGTTTTCACCATTAAACTGAGAATAAAGAGACCTTTCCATCCATGTAAGCCATTTTTTAAATCTCCACGAAAAAATTTTTCATCACTTTTTGACAAAACTTGCGATGCCGGCATCGTTAAAAAGTTTAAAAATCAAAATCTCTTTGAAACCCGATATCTCCGCAACCAAGCCTCGTTGGTGGTTGCGGTTTTCACCATTAAACTGAGAGTAAAGAGACCTTTCCATCCATGTACGCCATTTTTTAAATCTCCACGAAAAAATTTTCATCACTTTTTGACAAAACTTGCGATGCCGGCATCGTTAAAAACTTTAAAAATCAAAATCTCTTTGAAACCCGATATCTCCGCAACCAAGCCTCGTTGGTGGTTGCGGTTTTCACCATTAAACTGAGAGTAAAGAGACCTTTCCATCCATGTACGCCATTTTTTACATCTCCACGAAAAAATTTTTCATCACTTTTTGACAAAACTTGCGATGCCGGCATCGTTAAAAACTTTAAAAATCAAAATCTCTTTGAAACCCGATATCTCCGCAACCAAGCCTCGTTGGTGGTTGCGGTTTTCACCATTAAACTGAGAGTAAAGAGACCTTTCCATCCATGTACGCCATTTTTTAAATCTCCAAAAAAAAAATTTTCATCACTTTTTGACAAAACTTGCGATGCCGGCATCGTTAAAAACTTTAAAAATCAATATCTCTTTGAAACCCGATATCTCCGCAACCAAGCCTCGTTGGTGGTTGCGGTTTTCACCATTAAACTGAGAGTAAAGAGACCTTTCCATCCATGTACGCCATTTTTTAAATCTCCACGAAAAAAATTTTCATCACTTTTTGACAAAACTTGCGATGCCGGCATCGTTAAAAACTTTAAAAATCAAAATCTCTTTGAAACCCGATATCTCCGCAACCAAGCTTCGTTGGTGGTTGCGGTTTTCACCGTTAAACTGAGAGTAAAGGGACCTTTCCATCCATGTACGGCATTTTTTAAATCTCCACAAAAAAATTTTTCATCACTTTTTGACAAAACTTGCGATGCCGGCATCGTTAAAAACTTTAAAAATCAAAATCTCTTTGAAACCCGATATCTCCGCAACCAAGCCTCGTTGGTGGTTGCGGTTTTCACCATTAAACTGAGAGTAAAGAGACCTTTCCATCCATGCACGCCATTTTTTAAATCTCCACAAAAAAAAATTTTCATCACTTTTTGACAAAACTTGCGATGCCGGCATCGTTAAAAACTTTAAAAATCAAAATCTCTTTGAAACCCGATATCTCCGCAACCAAGCCTCGTTGGTGGTTGCGGTTTTCACCATTAAACTGAGAGTAAAGAGACCTTTCCATCCATGTACGCCATTTTTTAAATCTCCAAAAAAAAAATTTTCATCACTTTTTGACAAAACTTGCGATGCCGGCATCGTTAAAAAGTTTAAAAATCAAAATCTCTTTGAAACCCGATATCTCCGCAACCAAGCCTCGTTGGTGGTTGCGGTTTTCACCATTAAACTGAGAGTAAAGAGACCTTTCCATCCATGTACGCCATTTCTTAAATCTCCACAAAAAAATTTTTCATCACTTTTTGACAAAACTTGCGATGCCGGCATCGTTAAAAACTTTAAAAACCAAAATCTCTTTGAAACCCGATATCTCCGCAACCAAGCCTCGTTGGTGGTTGCGGTTTTCACCATTAAACTGAGAGTAAGAAGACCTTTCCATCCATGTACGCCATTTTTTAAATCTCCACAAAAAAATTTTTCATCACTTTTTGACAAAACTTGCGATGCCGGCATCGTTAAAAACTTTAAAAATCAAAATCTCTTTGAAACCCGATATCTCCGCAACCAAGCCTCGTTGGTGGTTGCGGTTTTCACCATTAAACTGAGAGTAAAGAGACCTTTCCATCCATGTACGCCATTTTTTAAATCTCCACAAAAAAAATTTTCATCACTTTTTGACAAAACTTGCGATGCCGGCATCGTTAAAAAGTTTAAAAATCAAAATCTCTTTGAAACCCGATATCTCCGCAACCAAGCCTCGTTGGTGGTTGCGGTTTTCACCGTTAAACTGAGAGTAAAGAGACCTTTCCATCCATGTGCGCCATTTTTTAAATCTCCACAAAAAAATTTTTCATCACTTTTTGACAAAACTTGCGATGCCGGCATCGTTAAAAACTTTAAAAATCAAAATCTCTTTGAAACCCGATATCTCCGCAACCAAGCCTCGTTGGTGGTTGCGGTTTTCACCATTAAACTGAGAGTAAAGAGACCTTTCCATCCATGTACGCCATTTTTTAAATCTCCACGAAAAAATTTTTCATCACTTTTTGACAAAACTTGCGATGCCGGCATCGTTAAAAACTTTAAAAATCAAAATCTCTTTGAAACCCGATATCTCCGCAACCAAGCCTCGTTGGTGGTTGCGGTTTTCACCATTAAACTGATAGTAAAGAGACCTTTCCATCCATGTACGCCATTTTTTAAATCTCCACAAACAAAATTTTCATCACTTTTTGACAAAACTTGCGATGCCGGCATCGTTAAAAACTTTAAAAATCAAAATCTCTTTGAAACCCGATATCTCCGCAACCAAGCCTCGTTGGTGGTTGCGGTTTTCACCATTAAACTGAGAGTAAAGAGACCTTTCCATCCATGTGCGCCATTTTTTAAATCTCCACAAAAAAATTTTCATCACTTTTTGACAAAACTTGCGATGCCGGCATCGTTAAAAACTTTAAAAATCAAAATCTCTTTGAAACCCGATATCTCCGCAACCAAGCCTCGTTGGTGGTTGCGGTTTTCACCGTTAAACTGAGAGTAAAGAGACCTTTCCATCCATGTGCGCCATTTTTTAAATCTCCACAAAAAAATTTTTCATCACTTTTTGACAAAACTTGCGATGCCGGCATCGTTAAAAAGTTTAAAAATCAAAATCTCTTTGAAACCCGATATCGCCGCAACCAAGCCTCGTTGGTGGTTGCGGTTTTCACCATTAAACTGAAAGTAAAGAGACCTTTCCATCCATGTACGCCATTTTTTAAATCTCCACAAAAAAAATTTTCACCACTTTTTGACAAAACTTGCGATGCCGGCATCGTTAAAAACTTTAAAAATCAAAATCTCTTTGAAACCCGATATCTCCGCAACCAAACCTCGTTGGTGGTTGCGGTTTTCACCATTAAACTGAGAGTAAAGAGACCTTTCCATCCATGTACGCCATTTTTTACATCTCCACGAAAAAATTTTTCATCACTTTTTGACAAAACTTGCGATGCCGGCATCGTTAAAAACTTTAAAAATCAAAATCTCTTTAAACCCGATATCTCCGCAACCAAGCCTCGTTGGTGGTTGCGGTTTTCACCATTAAACTGAGAGTAAAGAGACCTTTTCATCCATGCACGCCATTTTTTAAATCTCCACAAAAAAATTTTCTTCACTTTTTGACAAAACTTGCGATGCCGGCATCGTTAAAAACTTTAAAAATCAAAATCTCTTTGAAACCCGATATCTCCGCAACCAAGCCTCGTTGGTGGTTGCGGTTTTCACCATTAAACTGAGAGTAAAGAGACCTTTCCATCCATGTAAGCCATTTTTTAAATCTCCAAAAAAAAATTTTTCATCACTTTTTGACAAAACTTGCGATGCCGGCATCGTTAAAAAGTTTAAAAATCAAAATCTCTTTGAAACCCGATATCTCCGCAACCAAGCCTCGTTGGTGGTTGCGGTTTTCACCATTAAACTGAGAGTAAAGAGACCTTTCCATCCATGTACGCCATTTTTTACATCTCCACGAAAAAATTTTTCATCACTTTTTGACAAAACTTGCGATGCCGGCATCGTTAAAAAGTTTAAAAATCAAAATCTCTTTGAAACCCGATATCTCCGCAACCAAGCCTCGTTGGTGGTTGCGGTTTTCACCATTAAACTGAGAGTAAAGAGACCTTTCCATTCATGTACGCCATTTTTTAAATCTCCACAAAAAAATTTTTCATCACTTTTTGACAAAACTTGCGATGCCGGCATCGTTAAAAAGTTTAAAAATCAAAATCTCTTTGAAACCCGATATCTCCGCAACCAAGCTTCGTTGGTGGTTGCGGTTTTCACCGTTAAACTGAGAGTAAAGGGACCTTTCCATCCATGTACGGCATTTTTTAAATCTCCACAAAAAAATTTTTCATCACTTTTTGACAAAACTTGCGATGCCGGCATCGTTAAAAACTTTAAAAATCAAAATCTCTTTGAAACCCGATATCTCCGCAACCAAACCTCGTTGGTGGTTGCGGTTTTCACCATTAAACTGAGAGTAAAGAGACCTTTCCATCCATGTACGCCATTTCTTAAATCTCCACAAAAAAATTTTTCATCACTTTTTGACAAAACTTGCGATGCCGGCATCGTTAAAAACTTTAAAAATCAAAATCTCTTTGAAACCCGATATCTCCGCAACCAAACCTCGTTGGTGGTTGCGGTTTTCACCATTAAACTGAGAGTAAAGAGACCTTTCCATCCATGTACGCCATTTCTTAAATCTCCACAAAAAAATTTTTCATCACTTTTTGACAAAACTTGCGATGCCGGCATCGTTAAAAAGTTTAAAAATCAAAATCTCTTTGAAACCCGATATCTCCGCAACCAAACCTCGTTGGTGGTTGCGGTTTTCACCATTAAACTGAGAGTAAAGAGACCTTTCCATCCATGTACGCCATTTCTTAAATCTCCACAAAAAAATTTTTCATCACTTTTTGACAAAACTTGCGATGCCGGCATCGTTAAAAAGTTTAAAAATCAAAATCTCTTTGAAACCCGATATCTCCGCAACCAAGCCTCGTTGGTGGTTGCGGTTTTCACCGTTAAACTGAGAGTAAAGAGACCTTTCCATCCATGTGCGCCATTTTTTAAATCTCCACAAAAAAATTTTTCATCACTTTTTGACAAAACTTGCGATGCCGGCATCGTTAAAAACTTTAAAAATCAAAATCTCTTTGAAACCCGATATCTCCGCAACCAAGCCTCGTTGGTGGTTGCGGTTTTCACCATTAAACTGAGAGTAAAGAGACCTTTCCATCCATGTACGCCATTTTTTAAATCTCCACGAAAAAATTTTTCATCACTTTTTGACAAAACTTGCGATGCCGGCATCGTTAAAAACTTTAAAAATCAAAATCTCTTTGAAACCCGATATCTCCGCAACCAAGCCTCGTTGGTGGTTGCAGTTTTCACCATTAAACTGATAGTAAAGAGACCTTTCCATCCATGTACGCCATTTTTTAAATCTCCACAAACAAAATTTTCATCACTTTTTGACAAAACTTGCGATGCCGGCATCGTTAAAAACTTTAAAAATCAAAATCTCTTTGAAACCCGATATCTCCGCAACCAAGCCTCGTTGGTGGTTGCGGTTTTCACCATTAAACTGAGAGTAAAGAGACCTTTCCATCCATGTGCGCCATTTTTTAAATCTCCACAAAAAAATTTTCATCACTTTTTGACAAAACTTGCGATGCCGGCATCGTTAAAAAGTTTAAAAATCAAAATCTCTTTGAAACCCGATATCTCCGCAACCAAGCCTCGTTGGTGGTTGCGGTTTTCACCGTTAAACTGAGAGTAAAGAGACCTTTCCATCCATGTGCGCCATTTTTTAAATCTCCACAAAAAAAATTTTCATCACTTTTTGACAAAACTTGCGAGCCGGCATCGTTAAAAAGTTTAAAAATCAAAATCTCTTTGAAACCCGATATCTCCGCAACCAAGCCTCGTTGGTGGTTGCGGTTTTCACCATTAAACTGAGAGTAAAGAGACCTTTCCATCCATGTACGCCATTTTTTACATCTCCACGAAAAAATTTTTCATCACTTTTTGACAAAACTTGCGATGCCGGCATCGTTAAAAACTTTAAAAATCAAAATCTCTTTGAAACCCGGTATCTCCGCAACCAAGCCTCGTTGGTGGTTGCGGTTTTCACCATTAAACTGAGAGTAAAGAGACCTTTCCATCCATGTACGCCATTTTTTAAATCTCCAAAAAAAAAATTTTCATCACTTTTTGACAAAACTTGCGATGCCGGCATCGTTAAAAACTTTAAAAATCAAAATCTCTTTGAAACCCGATATCTCCGCAACCAAGCCTCGTTGGTGGTTGCGGTTTTCACCATTAAACTGAGAGTAAAGAGACCTTTCCATCCATGTACGCCATTTTTTAAATCTCCACGAAAAAATTTTTCATCACTTTTTGACAAAACTTGCGATGCCGGCATCGTTAAAAACTTTAAAAATC
Organism: Epistrophe eligans; assembly: GCA_951394125.1. Classification (NCBI taxonomy): domain Eukaryota; kingdom Metazoa; phylum Arthropoda; class Insecta; order Diptera; family Syrphidae; genus Epistrophe; species Epistrophe eligans. The sequence goes on from OX596029.1 coordinate 12,900,694, forward strand.
AAAATCTCTTTGAAACCCGATATCTCCGCAACCAAGCCTCGTTGGTGGTTGCGGTTTTCACCATTAAACTGAGAGTAAAGAGACCTTTCCATCCATGTACGCCATTTTTTAAATCTCCACAAAAAAAATTTTCATCACTTTTTGACAAAACTTGCGATGCCGGCATCGTTAAAAAGTTTAAAAATCAAAATCTCTTTGAAACCCGATATCTCCGCAACCAAGCCTCGTTGGTGGTTGCGGTTTTCACCATTAAACTGAGAGTAAAGAGACCTTTCAATCCATGTGCGCCATTTTTTAAATCTCCACAAAAAAATTTTTCATCACTTTTTGACAAAACTTGCGATGCCGGCATCGTTAAAAACTTTAAAAATCAAAATCTCTTTGAAACCCGATATCTCCGCAACCAAGCCTCGTTGGTGGTTGCGGTTTTCACCATTAAACTGAGAGTAAAGAGACCTTTCCATCCATGTACGCCATTTTTTACATCTCCACGAAAAAATTTTTCATCACTTTTTGACAAAACTTGCGATGCCGGCATCGTTAAAATCTTTAAAAATCAAAATCTCTTTGAAACCCGATATCTCCGCAACCAAGCCTCGTTGGTGGTTGCGGTTTTCACCATTAAACTGAGAGTAAAGAGACCTTTCCATTCATGTACGCCATTTTTTAAATCTCCACAAAAAAATTTTTCATCACTTTTTGACAAAACTTGCGATGCCGGCATCGTTAAAAAGTTTAAAAATCAAAATCTCTTTGAAACCCGATATCTCCGCAACCAAGCTCCGTTGGTGGTTGCGGTTTTCACCGTTAAACTGAGAGTAAAGGGACCTTTCCATCCATGTACGGCATTTTTTAAATCTTCACAAAAAAATTTTTCATCACTTTTTGACAAAACTTGCGATGCCGGCATCGTTAAAAACTTTAAAAATCAAAATCTCTTTGAAACCCGATATCTCCGCAACCAAGCCTCGTTGGTGGTTGCGGTTTTCACCATTAAACTGAGAGTAAAGAGACCTTTCCATCCATGTACGCAATTTTTTAAATCTCCACAAAAAAATTTTTCATCACTTTTTGACAAAACTTGCGATGCCGGCATCGTTAAAAACTTTAAAAATCAAAATCTCTTTGAAACCCGATATCTCCGCAACCAAGCCTCGTTGGTGGTTGCGGTTTTCACCATTAAACTGAGAGTAAAGAGACCTTTCCATCCATGTACGCCATTTTTTAAATCTCCACAAAAAAATTTTTCATCACTTTTTGACAAAACTTGCGATGCCGGCATCGTTAAAAACTTTAAAAATCAAAATCTCTTTGAAACCCGATATCTCCGCAACCAAGCCTCGTTGGTGGTTACGGTTTTCACCGTTAAACTGAGAGTAAAGAGACCTTTCCATCCATGTACGCCATTTTTTAAATCTCCACAAAAAAAAATTTTCATCACTTTTTGACAAAACTTGCGATGCCGGCATCGTTAAAAAGTTTAAAAATCAAAATCTCTTTGAAATCCGATATCTCCGCAACCAAGCCTCGTTGGTGGTTGCGGTTTTCACCATTAAACTGAGAGTAAAGAGACCTTTCCATCCATGTACGCCATTTTTTAAATCTCCACAAAAAAATTTTTCATCACTTTTTGACAAAACTTGCGATGCCGGCATCGTTAAAAACTTTAAAAATCAAAATCTCTTTGAAACCCGATATCTCCGCAACCAAGCCTCGTTGGTGGTTGCGGTTTTCACCGTTAAACTGAGAGTAAAGTGACCTTTCCATCCATGTACGCCATTTTTTAAATCTCCACAAAAAAATTTTTCATCACTTTTTGACAAAACTTGCGATGCCGGCATCGTTAAAAAGTTTAAAAATCAAAATCTCTTTGAAACCCGATATCTCCGCAACCAAGCCTCGTTGGTGGTTGCGGTTTTCACCATTAAACTGAGAGTAAAGAGACCTTTCCATCCATGTACGCCATTTTTTAAATCTCCAAAAAAAAAATTTTCATCACTTTTTGACAAAACTTGCGATGCCGGCATCGTTAAAAACTTTAAAAATCAAAATCTCTTTGAAACCCGATATCTCCGCAACCAAGCCTCGTTGGTGGTTGCGGTTTTCACCATTAAACTGAGAGTAAAGAGACCTTTCCATCCATGTACGCCATTTTTTAAATCTCCACGAAAAAATTTTTCATCACTTTTTGACAAAACTTGCGATGCCGGCATCGTTAAAAACTTTAAAAATCAAAATCTCTTTGAAACCCGATATCTCCGCAACCAAGCCTCGTTGGTGGTTGCGGTTTTCACCATTAAACTGAGAGTAAAGAGACCTTTCCATCCATGTACGCCATTTTTTAAATCTCCACAAAAAAAATTTTCATCACTTTTTGACAAAACTTGCGATGTCGGCATCGTTAAAAAGTTTAAAAATCAAAATCTCTTTGAAACCCGATATCTCCGCAACCAAGCCTCGTTGGTGGTTGCGGTTTTCACCATTAAACTGAGAGTAAAGAGACCTTTCAATCCATGTACGCCATTTTTTACATCTCCACAAAAAAATTTTTCATCACTTTTTGACAAAACTTGCGATGCCGGCATCGTTAAAAACTTTAAAAATCAAAATCTCTTTGAAACCCGATATCTCCGCAACCAAGCCTCGTTGGTGGTTGCGGTTTTCACCATTAAACTGAGAGTAAAGAGACCTTTCCATCCATGTACGCCATTTTTTACATCTCCACGAAAAAATTTTTCATCACTTTTTGACAAAACTTGCGATGCCGGCATCGTTAAAATCTTTAAAAATCAAAATCTCTTTGAAACCCGATATCTCCGCAACCAAGCCTCGTTGGTGGTTGCGGTTTTCACCATTAAACTGAGAGTAAAGAGACCTTTCCATTCATGTACGCCATTTTTTAAATCTCCACAAAAAAATTTTTCATCACTTTTTGACAAAACTTGCGATGCCGGCATCGTTAAAAAGTTTAAAAATCAAAATCTCTTTGAAACCCGATATCTCCGCAACCAAGCTCCGTTGGTGGTTGCGGTTTTCACCGTTAAACTGAGAGTAAAGGGACCTTTCCATCCATGTACGGCATTTTTTAAATCTTCACAAAAAAATTTTTCATCACTTTTTGACAAAACTTGCGATGCCGGCATCGTTAAAAACTTTAAAAATCAAAATCTCTTTGAAACCCGATATCTCCGCAACCAAGCCTCGTTGGTGGTTGCGGTTTTCACCATTAAACTGAGAGTAAAGAGACCTTTCCATCCATGTACGCAATTTTTTAAATCTCCACAAAAAAATTTTTCATCACTTTTTGACAAAACTTGCGATGCCGGCATCGTTAAAAACTTTAAAAATCAAAATCTCTTTGAAACCCGATATCTCCGCAACCAAGCCTCGTTGGTGGTTGCGGTTTTCACCATTAAACTGAGAGTAAAGAGACCTTTCCATCCATGTACGCCATTTTTTAAATCTCCACAAAAAAATTTTTCATCACTTTTTGACAAAACTTGCGATGCCGGCATCGTTAAAAACTTTAAAAATCAAAATCTCTTTGAAACCCGATATCTCCGCAACCAAGCCTCGTTGGTGGTTACGGTTTTCACCGTTAAACTGAGAGTAAAGAGACCTTTCCATCCATGTACGCCATTTTTTAAATCTCCACAAAAAAAAATTTTCATCACTTTTTGACAAAACTTGCGATGCCGGCATCGTTAAAAAGTTTAAAAATCAAAATCTCTTTGAAACCCGATATCTCCGCAACCAAGCCTCGTTGGTGGTTGCGGTTTTCACCGTTAAACTGAGAGTAAAAAGACCTTTCCATCCATGTACGCCATTTTTTAAATCTCCACAAAAAAATTTTTCATCACTTTTTGACAAAACTTGCGATGCCGGCATCGTTAAAAAGTTTAAAAATCAAAATCTCTTTGAAACCCGATATCTCCGCAACCAAGCCTCGTTGGTGGTTGCGGTTTTCACCATTAAACTGAGAGTAAAGAGACCTTTCCATCCATGTACGCCATTTTTTAAATCTCCACAAAAAAATTTTTCATCACTTTTTGACAAAACTTGCGATGCCGGCATCGTTAAAAACTTTAAAAATCAAAAGCTCTTTGAAACCCGATATCTCCGCAACCAAGCCTCGTTGGTGGTTGCGGTTTTCACCGTTAAACTGAGAGTAAAGTGACCTTTCCATCCATGTACGCCATTTTTTAAATCTCCACAAAAAAATTTTTCATCACTTTTTGACAAAACTTGCGATGCCGGCATCGTTAAAAAGTTTAAAAATCAAAATCTCTTTGAAACCCGATATCTCCGCAACCAAGCCTCGTTGGTGGTTGCGGTTTTCACCATTAAACTGAGAGTAAAGAGACCTTTCCATCCATGTACGCCATTTTTTAAATCTCCAAAAAAAAAATTTTCATCACTTTTTGACAAAACTTGCGATGCCGGCATCGTTAAAAACTTTAAAAATCAAAATCTCTTTGAAACCCGATATCTCCGCAACCAAGCCTCGTTGGTGGTTGCGGTTTTCACCATTAAACTGAGAGTAAAGAGACCTTTCCATCCATGTACGCCATTTTTTAAATCTCCACGAAAAAATTTTTCATCACTTTTTGACAAAACTTGCGATGCCGGCATCGTTAAAAACTTTAAAAATCAAAATCTCTTTGAAACCCGATATCTCCGCAACCAAGCCTCGTTGGTGGTTGCGGTTTTCACCATTAAACTGAGAGTAAAGAGACCTTTCCATCCATGTGCGCCATTTTTTAAATCTCCACAAAAAAATTTTTCATCACTTTTTGACAAAACTTGCGATGCCGGCATCGTTAAAAACTTTAAAAATCAAAATCTCTTTGAAACCCGATATCTCCGCAACCAAGCCTCGTTGGTGGTTACGGTTTTCACCGTTAAACTGAGAGTAAAGAGACCTTTCCATCCATGTACGCCATTTTTTAAATCTCCACAAAAAAAAATTTTCATCACTTTTTGACAAAACTTGCGATGCCGGCATCGTTAAAAAGTTTAAAAATCAAAATCTCTTTGAAACCCGATATCTCCGCAACCAAGCCTCGTTGGTGGTTGCGGTTTTCACCGTTAAACTGAGAGTAAAAAGACCTTTCCATCCATGTACGCCATTTTTTAAATCTCCACAAAAAAATTTTTCATCACTTTTTGACAAAACTTGCGATGCCGGCATCGTTAAAAAGTTTAAAAATCAAAATCTCTTTGAAACCCGATATCTCCGCAACCAAGCCTCGTTGGTGGTTGCGGTTTTCACCATTAAACTGAGAGTAAAGAGACCTTTCCATCCATGTACGCCATTTTTTAAATCTCCACAAAAAAATTTTTCATCACTTTTTGACAAAACTTGCGATGCCGGCATCGTTAAAAACTTTAAAAATCAAAAGCTCTTTGAAACCCGATATCTCCGCAACCAAGCCTCGTTGGTGGTTGCGGTTTTCACCGTTAAACTGAGAGTAAAGTGACCTTTCCATCCATGTACGCCATTTTTTAAATCTCCACAAAAAAATTTTTCATCACTTTTTGACAAAACTTGCGATGCCGGCATCGTTAAAAAGTTTAAAAATCAAAATCTCTTTGAAACCCGATATCTCCGCAACCAAGCCTCGTTGGTGGTTGCGGTTTTCACCATTAAACTGAGAGTAAAGAGACCTTTCCATCCATGTACGCCATTTTTTAAATCTCCAAAAAAAAAATTTTCATCACTTTTTGACAAAACTTGCGATGCCGGCATCGTTAAAAACTTTAAAAATCAAAATCTCTTTGAAACCCGATATCTCCGCAACCAAGCCTCGTTGGTGGTTGCGGTTTTCACCATTAAACTGAGAGTAAAGAGACCTTTCCATCCATGTACGCCATTTTTTAAATCTCCACGAAAAAATTTTTCATCACTTTTTGACAAAACTTGCGATGCCGGCATCGTTAAAAACTTTAAAAATCAAAATCTCTTTGAAACCCGATATCTCCGCAACCAAGCCTCGTTGGTGGTTGCGGTTTTCACCATTAAACTGAGAGTAAAGAGACCTTTCCATCCATGTGCGCCATTTTTTAAATCTCCACAAAAAAATTTTTCATCACTTTTTGACAAAACTTGCGATGCCGGCATCGTTAAAAACTTTAAAAATCAAAATCTCTTTGAAACCCGATATCTCCGCAACCAAGCCTCGTTGGTGGTTGCGGTTTTCACCATTAAACTGAGAGTAAAGAGACCTTTCCATCCATGTACGCCATTTTTTACATCTCCACGAAAAAATTTTTCATCACTTTTTGACAAAACTTGCGATGCCGGCATCGTTAAAATCTTTAAAAATCAAAATCTCTTTGAAACCCGATATCTCCGCAACCAAGCCTCGTTGGTGGTTGCGGTTTTCACCATTAAACTGAGAGTAAAGAGACCTTTCCATTCATGTACGCCATTTTTTAAATCTCCACAAAAAAAATTTTCATCACTTTTTGACAAAACTTGCGATGCCGGCATCGTTAAAAAGTTTAAAAATCAAAATCTCTTTGAAACCCGATATCTCCGCAACCAAGCTCCGTTGGTGGTTGCGGTTTTCACCGTTAAACTGAGAGTAAAGGGACCTTTCCATCCATGTACGGCATTTTTTAAATCTTCACAAAAAAATTTTTCATCACTTTTTGACAAAACTTGCGATGCCGGCATCGTTAAAAACTTTAAAAATCAAAATCTCTTTGAAACCCGATATCTCCGCAACCAAGCCTCGTTGGTGGTTGCGGTTTTCACCATTAAACTGAGAGTAAAGAGACCTTTCCATCCATGTACGCCATTTTTTAAATCTCCACAAAAAAATTTTTCATCACTTTTTGACAAAACTTGCGATGCCGGCATCGTTAAAAACTTTAAAAATCAAAATCTCTTTGAAACCCGATATCTCCGCAACCAAGCCTCGTTGGTGGTTACGGTTTTCACCGTTAAACTGAGAGTAAAGAGACCTTTCCATCCATGTACGCCATTTTTTAAATCTCCACAAAAAAAAATTTTCATCACTTTTTGACAAAACTTGCGATGCCGGCATCGTTAAAAAGTTTAAAAATCAAAATCTCTTTGAAACCCGATATCTCCGCAACCAAGCCTCGTTGGTGGTTGCGGTTTTCACCGTTAAACTGAGAGTAAAAAGACCTTTCCATCCATGTACGCCATTTTTTAAATCTCCACAAAAAAATTTTTCATCACTTTTTGACAAAACTTGCGATGCCGGCATCGTTAAAAAGTTTAAAAATCAAAATCTCTTTGAAACCCGATATCTCCGCAACCAAGCCTCGTTGGTGGTTGCGGTTTTCACCATTAAACTGAGAGTAAAGAGACCTTTCCATCCATGTACGCCATTTTTTAAATCTCCACAAAAAAATTTTTCATCACTTTTTGACAAAACTTGCGATGCCGGCATCGTTAAAAACTTTAAAAATCAAAATCTCTTTGAAACCCGATATCTCCGCAACCAAGCCTCGTTGGTGGTTGCGGTTTTCACCGTTAAACTGAGAGTAAAGTGACCTTTCCATCCATGTACGCCATTTTTTAAATCTCCACAAAAAAATTTTTCATCACTTTTTGACAAAACTTGCGATGCCGGCATCGTTAAAAAGTTTAAAAATCAAAATCTCTTTGAAACCCGATATCTCCGCAACCAAGCCTCGTTGGTGGTTGCGGTTTTCACCATTAAACTGAGAGTAAAGAGACCTTTCCATTCATGTACGCCATTTTTTAAATCTCCACAAAAAAATTTTTCATCACTTTTTGACAAAACTTGCGATGCCGGCATCGTTAAAAAGTTTAAAAATCAAAATCTCTTTGAAACCCGATATCTCCGCAACCAAGCTCCGTTGGTGGTTGCGGTTTTCACCGTTAAACTGAGAGTAAAGGGACCTTTCCATCCATGTACGGCATTTTTTAAATCTTCACAAAAAAATTTTTCATCACTTTTTGACAAAACTTGCGATGCCGGCATCGTTAAAAACTTTAAAAATCAAAATCTCTTTGAAACCCGATATCTCCGCAACCAAGCCTCGTTGGTGGTTGCGGTTTTCACCATTAAACTGAGAGTAAAGAGACCTTTCCATCCATGTACGCAATTTTTTAAATCTCCACAAAAAAATTTTTCATCACTTTTTGACAAAACTTGCGATGCCGGCATCGTTAAAAACTTTAAAAATCAAAATCTCTTTGAAACCCGATATCTCCGCAACCAAGCCTCGTTGGTGGTTGCGGTTTTCACCATTAAACTGAGAGTAAAGAGACCTTTCCATCCATGTACGCCATTTTTTAAATCTCCACAAAAAAATTTTTCATCACTTTTTGACAAAACTTGCGATGCCGGCATCGTTAAAAACTTTAAAAATCAAAATCTCTTTGAAACCCGATATCTCCGCAACCAAGCCTCGTTGGTGGTTACGGTTTTCACCGTTAAACTGAGAGTAAAGAGACCTTTCCATCCATGTACGCCATTTTTTAAATCTCCACAAAAAAAAATTTTCATCACTTTTTGACAAAACTTGCGATGCCGGCATCGTTAAAAAGTTTAAAAATCAAAATCTCTTTGAAACCCGATATCTCCGCAACCAAGCCTCGTTGGTGGTTGCGGTTTTCACCGTTAAACTGAGAGTAAAAAGACCTTTCCATCCATGTACGCCATTTTTTAAATCTCCACAAAAAAATTTTTCATCACTTTTTGACAAAACTTGCGATGCCGGCATCGTTAAAAAGTTTAAAAATCAAAATCTCTTTGAAACCCGATATCTCCGCAACCAAGCCTCGTTGGTGGTTGCGGTTTTCACCATTAAACTGAGAGTAAAGAGACCTTTCCATCCATGTACGCCATTTTTTAAATCTCCACAAAAAAATTTTTCATCACTTTTTGACAAAACTTGCGATGCCGGCATCGTTAAAAACTTTAAAAATCAAAATCTCTTTGAAACCCGATATCTCCGCAACCAAGCCTCGTTGGTGGTTGCGGTTTTCACCGTTAAACTGAGAGTAAAGTGACCTTTCCATCCATGTACGCCATTTTTTAAATCTCCACAAAAAAATTTTTCATCACTTTTTGACAAAACTTGCGATGCCGGCATCGTTAAAAAGTTTAAAAATCAAAATCTCTTTGAAACCCGATATCTCCGCAACCAAGCCTCGTTGGTGGTTGCGGTTTTCACCATTAAACTGAGAGTAAAGAGACCTTTCCATCCATGTACGCCATTTTTTAAATCTCCACAAAAAAATTTTTCATCACTTTTTGACAAAACTTGCGATGCCGGCATCGTTAAAAACTTTAAAAATCAAAATCTCTTTGAAACCCGATATCTCCGCAACCAAGCCTCGTTGGTGGTTACGGTTTTCACCGTTAAACTGAGAGTAAAGAGACCTTTCCATCCATGTACGCCATTTTTTAAATCTCCACAAAAAAAAATTTTCATCACTTTTTGACAAAACTTGCGATGCCGGCATCGTTAAAAAGTTTAAAAATCAAAATCTCTTTGAAACCCGATATCTCCGCAACCAAGCCTCGTTGGTGGTTGCGGTTTTCACCGTTAAACTGAGAGTAAAAAGACCTTTCCATCCATGTACGCCATTTTTTAAATCTCCACAAAAAAATTTTTCATCACTTTTTGACAAAACTTGCGATGCCGGCATCGTTAAAAAGTTTAAAAATCAAAATCTCTTTGAAACCCGATATCTCCGCAACCAAGCCTCGTTGGTGGTTGCGGTTTTCACCATTAAACTGAGAGTAAAGAGACCTTTCCATCCATGTACGCCATTTTTTAAATCTCCACAAAAAAATTTTTCATCACTTTTTGACAAAACTTGCGATGCCGGCATCGTTAAAAACTTTAAAAATCAAAATCTCTTTGAAACCCGATATCTCCGCAACCAAGCCTCGTTGGTGGTTGCGGTTTTCACCGTTAAACTGAGAGTAAAGTGACCTTTCCATCCATGTACGCCATTTTTTAAATCTCCACAAAAAAATTTTTCATCACTTTTTGACAAAACTTGCGATGCCGGCATCGTTAAAAAGTTTAAAAATCAAAATCTCTTTGAAACCCGATATCTCCGCAACCAAGCCTCGTTGGTGGTTGCGGTTTTCACCGTTAAACTGAGAGTAAAAAGACCTTTCCATCCATGTACGCCATTTTTTAAATCTCCACAAAAAAATTTTTCATCACTTTTTGACAAAACTTGCGATGCCGGCATCGTTAAAAAGTTTAAAAATCAAAATCTCTTTGAAACCCGATATCTCCGCAACCAAGCCTCGTTGGTGGTTGCGGTTTTCACCATTAAACTGAGAGTAAAGAGACCTTTCCATCCATGTACGCCATTTTTTAAATCTCCAAAAAAAAAATTTTCATCACTTTTTGACAAAACTTGCGATGCCGGCATCGTTAAAAACTTTAAAAATCAAAATCTCTTTGAAACCCGATATCTCCGCAACCAAGCCTCGTTGGTGGTTGCGGTTTTCACCATTAAACTGAGAGTAAAGAGACCTTTCCATCCATGTACGCCATTTTTTAAATCTCCACAAAAAAAATTTTCATCACTTTTTGACAAAACTTGCGATGCCGGCATCGTTAAAAAGTTTAAAAATCAAAATCTCTTTGAAACCCGATATCTCCGCAACCAAGCCTCGTTGGTGGTTGCGGTTTTCACCATTAAACTGAGAGTAAAGAGACCTTTCAATCCATGTGCGCCATTTTTTAAATCTCCACAAAAAAATTTTTCATCACTTTTTGACAAAACTTGCGATGCCGGCATCGTTAAAAACTTTAAAAATCAAAATCTCTTTGAAACCCGATATCTCCGCAACCAAGCCTCGTTGGTGGTTGCGGTTTTCACCATTAAACTGAGAGTAAAGAGACCTTTCCATCCATGTACGCCATTTTTTACATCTCCACGAAAAAATTTTTCATCACTTTTTGACAAAACTTGCGATGCCGGCATCGTTAAAATCTTTAAAAATCAAAATCTCTTTGAAACCCGATATCTCCGCAACCAAGCCTCGTTGGTGGTTGCGGTTTTCACCATTAAACTGAGAGTAAAGAGACCTTTCCATTCATGTACGCCATTTTTTAAATCTCCACAAAAAAATTTTTCATCACTTTTTGACAAAACTTGCGATGCCGGCATCGTTAAAAAGTTTAAAAATCAAAATCTCTTTGAAACCCGATATCTCCGCAACCAAGCTCCGTTGGTGGTTGCGGTTTTCACCGTTAAACTGAGAGTAAAGGGACCTTTCCATCCATGTACGGCATTTTTTAAATCTTCACAAAAAAATTTTTCATCACTTTTTGACAAAACTTGCGATGCCGGCATCGTTAAAAACTTTAAAAATCAAAATCTCTTTGAAACCCGATATCTCCGCAACCAAGCCTCGTTGGTGGTTGCGGTTTTCACCATTAAACTGAGAGTAAAGAGACCTTTCCATCCATGTACGCCATTTTTTAAATCTCCACAAAAAAATTTTTCATCACTTTTTGACAAAACTTGCGATGCCGGCATCGTTAAAAACTTTAAAAATCAAAATCTCTTTGAAACCCGATATCTCCGCAACCAAGCCTCGTTGGTGGTTGCGGTTTTCACCATTAAACTGAGAGTAAAGAGACCTTTCCATCCATGTACGCCATTTTTTAAATCTCCACAAAAAAATTTTTCATCACTTTTTGACAAAACTTGCGATGCCGGCATCGTTAAAAACTTTAAAAATCAAAATCTCTTTGAAACCCGATATCTCCGCAACCAAGCCTCGTTGGTGGTTACGGTTTTCACCGTTAAACTGAGAGTAAAGAGACCTTTCCATCCATGTACGCCATTTTTTAAATCTCCACAAAAAAAAATTTTCATCACTTTTTGACAAAACTTGCGATGCCGGCATCGTTAAAAAGTTTAAAAATCAAAATCTCTTTGAAACCCGATATCTCCGCAACCAAGCCTCGTTGGTGGTTGCGGTTTTCACCGTTAAACTGAGAGTAAAAAGACCTTTCCATCCATGTACGCCATTTTTTAAATCTCCACAAAAAAATTTTTCATCACTTTTTGACAAAACTTGCGATGCCGGCATCGTTAAAAAGTTTAAAAATCAAAATCTCTTTGAAACCCGATATCTCCGCAACCAAGCCTCGTTGGTGGTTGCGGTTTTCACCATTAAACTGAGAGTAAAGAGACCTTTCCATCCATGTACGCCATTTTTTAAATCTCCACAAAAAAAAATTTTCATCACTTTTTGACAAAACTTGCGATGCCGGCATCGTTAAAAAGTTTAAAAATCAAAATCTCTTTGAAACCCGATATCTCCGCAACCAAGCCTCGTTGGTGGTTGCGGTTTTCACCGTTAAACTGAGAGTAAAAAGACCTTTCCATCCATGTACGCCATTTTTTAAATCTCCACAAAAAAATTTTTCATCACTTTTTGACAAAACTTGCGATGCCGGCATCGTTAAAAAGTTTAAAAATCAAAATCTCTTTGAAACCCGATATCTCCGCAACCAAGCCTCGTTGGTGGTTGCGGTTTTCACCATTAAACTGAGAGTAAAGAGACCTTTCCATCCATGTACGCCATTTTTTAAATCTCCACAAAAAAATTTTTCATCACTTTTTGACAAAACTTGCGATGCCGGCATCGTTAAAAACTTTAAAAATCAAAATCTCTTTGAAACCCGATATCTCCGCAACCAAGCCTCGTTGGTGGTTGCGGTTTTCACCGTTAAACTGAGAGTAAAGTGACCTTTCCATCCATGTACGCCATTTTTTAAATCTCCACAAAAAAATTTTTCATCACTTTTTGACAAAACTTGCGATGCCGGCATCGTTAAAAAGTTTAAAAACCAAAATCTCTTTGAAACCCGATATCTCCGCAACCAAGCCTCGTTGGTGGTTGCGGTTTTCACCATTAAACTGAGAGTAAAGAGACCTTTCCATCCATGTACGCCATTTTTTAAATCTCCAAAAAAAAAATTTTCATCACTTTTTGACAAAACTTGCGATGCCGGCATCGTTAAAAACTTTAAAAATCAAAATCTCTTTGAAACCCGATATCTCCGCAACCAAGCCTCGTTGGTGGTTGCGGTTTTCACCATTAAACTGAGAGTAAAGAGACCTTTCCATCCATGTACGCCATTTTTTAAATCTCCACGAAAAAATTTTTCATCACTTTTTGACAAAACTTGCGATGCCGGCATCGTTAAAAACTTTAAAAATCAAAATCTCTTTGAAACCCGATATCTCCGCAACCAAGCCTCGTTGGTGGTTGCGGTTTTCACCATTAAACTGAGAGTAAAGAGACCTTTCCATCCATGTACGCCATTTTTTAAATCTCCACAAAAAAAATTTTCATCACTTTTTGACAAAACTTGCGATGCCGGCATCGTTAAAAAGTTTAAAAATCAAAATCTCTTTGAAACCCGATATCTCCGCAACCAAGCCTCGTTGGTGGTTGCGGTTTTCACCATTAAACTGAGAGTAAAGAGACCTTTCAATCCATGTGCGCCATTTTTTAAATCTCCACAAAATAATTTTTCATCACTTTTTGACAAAACTTGCGATGCCGGCATCGTTAAAAACTTTAAAAATCAAAATCTCTTTGAAACCCGATATCTCCGCAACCAAGCCTCGTTGGTGGTTGCGGTTTTCACCATTAAACTGAGAGTAAAGAGACCTTTCCATCCATGTACGCCATTTTTTAAATCTCCACGAAAAAATTTTTCATCACTTTTTGACAAAACTTGCGATGCCGGCATCGTTAAAATCTTTAAAAATCAAAATCTCTTTGAAACCCGATATCTCCGCAACCAAGCCTCGTTGGTGGTTGCGGTTTTCACCATTAAACTGAGAGTAAAGAGACCTTTCCATTCATGTACGCCATTTTTTAAATCTCCACAAAAAAATTTTTCATCACTTTTTGACAAAACTTGCGATGCCGGCATCGTTAAAAACTTTAAAAATCAAAATCTCTTTGAAACCCGATATCTCCGCAACCAAGCTCCGTTGGTGGTTGCGGTTTTCACCGTTAAACTGAGAGTAAAGGGACCTTTCCATCCATGTACGGCATTTTTTAAATCTTCACAAAAAAATTTTTCATCACTTTTTGACAAAACTTGCGATGCCGGCATCGTTAAAAACTTTAAAAATCAAAATCTCTTTGAAACCCGATATCTCCGCAACCAAGCCTCGTTGGTGGTTGCGGTTTTCACCATTAAACTGAGAGTAAAGAGACCTTTCCATCCATGTACGCAATTTTTTAAATCTCCACAAAAAAATTTTTCATCACTTTTTGACAAAACTTGCGATGCCGGCATCGTTAAAAACTTTAAAAATCAAAATCTCTTTGAAACCCGATATCTCCGCAACCAAGCCTCGTTGGTGGTTGCGGTTTTCACCATTAAACTGAGAGTAAAGAGACCTTTCCATCCATGTACGCCATTTTTTAAATCTCCACAAAAAAATTTTTCATCACTTTTTGACAAAACTTGCGATGCCGGCATCGTTAAAAAGTTTAAAAATCAAAATCTCTTTGAAACCCGATATCTCCGCAACCAAGCCTCGTTGGTGGTTGCGGTTTTCACCGTTAAACTGAGAGTAAAAAGACCTTTCCATCCATGTACGCCATTTTTTAAATCTCCACAAAAAAATTTTTCATCACTTTTTGACAAAACTTGCGATGCCGGCATCGTTAAAAAGTTTAAAAATCAAAATCTCTTTGAAACCCGATATCTCCGCAACCAAGCCTCGTTGGTGGTTGCGGTTTTCACCATTAAACTGAGAGTAAAGAGACGTTTCCATCCATGTACGCCATTTTTTAAATCTCCACAAAAAAATTTTTCATCACTTTTTGACAAAACTTGCGATCCGGCATCGTTAAAAACTTTAAAAATCAAAATCTCTTTGAAACCCGATATCTCCGCAACCAAGCCTCGTTGGTGGTTGCGGTTTTCACCGTTAAACTGAGAGTAAAGTGACCTTTCCATCCATGTACGCCATTTTTTAAATCTCCACAAAAAAATTTTTCATCACTTTTTGACAAAACTTGCGATGCCGGCATCGTTAAAAAGTTTAAAAATCAAAATCTCTTTGAAACCCGATATCTCCGCAACCAAGCCTCGTTGGTGGTTGCGGTTTTCACCATTAAACTGAGAGTAAAGAGACCTTTCCATCCATGTACGCCATTTTTTAAATCTCCAAAAAAAAAATTTTCATCACTTTTTGACAAAACTTGCGATGCCGGCATCGTTAAAAACTTTAAAAATCAAAATCTCTTTGAAACCCGATATCTCCGCAACCAAGCCTCGTTGGTGGTTGCGGTTTTCACCATTAAACTGAGAGTAAAGAGACCTTTCCATCCATGTACGCCATTTTTTAAATCTCCACGAAAAAATTTTTCATCACTTTTTGACAAAACTTGCGATGCCGGCATCGTTAAAAACTTTAAAAATCAAAATCTCTTTGAAACCCGATATCTCCGCAACCAAGCCTCGTTGGTGGTTGCGGTTTTCACCATTAAACTGAGAGTAAAGAGACCTTTCCATCCATGTACGCCATTTTTTAAATCTCCACAAAAAAAATTTTCATCACTTTTTGACAAAACTTGCGATGCCGGCATCGTTAAAAAGTTTAAAAATCAAAATCTCTTTGAAACCCGATATCTCCGCAACCAAGCCTCGTTGGTGGTTGCGGTTTTCACCATTAAACTGAGAGTAAAGAGACCTTTCAATCCATGTGCGCCATTTTTTAAATCTCCACAAAAAAATTTTTCATCACTTTTTGACAAAACTTGCGATGCCGGCATCGTTAAAAACTTTAAAAATCAAAATCTCTTTGAAACCCGATATCTCCGCAACCAAGCCTCGTTGGTGGTTGCGGTTTTCACCATTAAACTGAGAATAAAGAGACCTTTCCATCCATGTACGCCATTTTTTACATCTCCACGAAAAAATTTTTCATCACTTTTTGACAAAACTTGCGATGCCGGCATCGTTAAAATCTTTAAAAATCAAAATCTCTTTGAAACCCGATATCTCCGCAACCAAGCCTCGTTGGTGGTTGCGGTTTTCACCATTAAACTGAGAGTAAAGAGACCTTTCCATTCATGTACGCCATTTTTTAAATCTCCACAAAAAAATTTTTCATCACTTTTTGACAAAACTTGCGATGCCGGCATCGTTAAAAAGTTTAAAAATCAAAATCTCTTTGAAACCCGATATCTCCGCAACCAAGCTCCGTTGGTGGTTGCGGTTTTCACCGTTAAACTGAGAGTAAAGGGACCTTTCCATCCATGTACGGCATTTTTTAAATCTTCACAAAAAAATTTTTCATCACTTTTTGACAAAACTTGCGATGCCGGCATCGTTAAAAACTTTAAAAATCAAAATCTCTTTGAAACCCGATATCTCCGCAACCAAGCCTCGTTGGTGGTTGCGGTTTTCACCATTAAACTGAGAGTAAAGAGACCTTTCCATCCATGTACGCCATTTTTTAAATCTCCACAAAAAAATTTTTCATCACTTTTTGACAAAACTTGCGATGCCGGCATCGTTAAAAACTTTAAAAATCAAAATCTCTTTGAAACCCGATATCTCCGCAACCAAGCCTCGTTGGTGGTTGCGGTTTTCACCATTAAACTGAGAGTAAAGAGACCTTTCCATCCATGTACGCCATTTTTTAAATCTCCACAAAAAAATTTTTCATCACTTTTTGACAAAACTTGCGATGCCGGCATCGTTAAAAACTTTAAAAATCAAAATCTCTTTGAAACCCGATATCTCCGCAACCAAGCCTCGTTGGTGGTTACGGTTTTCACCGTTAAACTGAGAGTAAAGAGACCTTTCCATCCATGTACGCCATTTTTTAAATCTCCACAAAAAAAAATTTTCATCACTTTTTGACAAAACTTGCGATGCCGGCATCGTTAAAAAGTTTAAAAATCAAAATCTCTTTGAAACCCGATATCTCCGCAACCAAGCCTCGTTGGTGGTTGCGGTTTTCACCGTTAAACTGAGAGTAAAAAGACCTTTCCATCCATGTACGCCATTTTTTAAATCTCCACAAAAAAATTTTTCATCACTTTTTGACAAAACTTGCGATGCCGGCATCGTTAAAAAGTTTAAAAATCAAAATCTCTTTGAAACCCGATATCTCCGCAACCAAGCCTCGTTGGTGGTTGCGGTTTTCACCATTAAACTGAGAGTAAAGAGACCTTTCCATCCATGTACGCCATTTTTTAAATCTCCACAAAAAAAATTTTCATCACTTTTTGACAAAACTTGCGATGCCGGCATCGTTAAAAACTTTAAAAATCAAAATCTCTTTGAAACCCGATATCTCCGCAACCAAGCCTCGTTGGTGGTTGCGGTTTTCACCGTTAAACTGAGAGTAAAGTGACCTTTCCATCCATGTACGCCATTTTTTAAATCTCCACAAAAAAATTTTTCATCACTTTTTGACAAAACTTGCGATGCCGGCATCGTTAAAAAGTTTAAAAATCAAAATCTCTTTGAAACCCGATATCTCCGCAACCAAGCCTCGTTGGTGGTTGCGGTTTTCACCATTAAACTGAGAGTAAAGAGACCTTTCCATCCATGTACGCCATTTTTTAAATCTCCAAAAAAAAATTTTTCATCACTTTTTGACAAAACTTGCGATGCCGGCATCGTTAAAAAGTTTAAAAATCAAAATCTCTTTGAAACCCGATATCTCCGCAACCAAGCCTCGTTGGTGGTTGCGGTTTTCACCATTAAACTGAGAGTAAAGAGACCTTTCCATCCATGTACGCCATTTTTTAAATCTCCACGAAAAAATTTTTCATCACTTTTTGACAAAACTTGCGATGCCGGCATCGTTAAAAACTTTAAAAATCAAAATCTCTTTGAAACCCGATATCTCCGCAACCAAGCCTCGTTGGTGGTTGCGGTTTTCACCATTAAACTGAGAGTAAAGAGACCTTTCCATCCATGTACGCCATTTTTTAAATCTCCACAAAAAAAATTTTCATCACTTTTTGACAAAACTTGCGATGCCGGCATCGTTAAAAAGTTTAAAAATCAAAATCTCTTTGAAACCCGATATCTCCGCAACCAAGCCTCGTTGGTGGTTGCGGTTTTCACCATTAAACTGAGAGTAAAGAGACCTTTCAATCCATGTGCGCCATTTTTTAAATCTCCACAAAAAAATTTTTCATCACTTTTTGACAAAACTTGCGATGCCGGCATCAAAAACTTTAAAAATCAAAATCTCTTTGAAACCCGATATCTCCGCAACCAAGCCTCGTTGGTGGTTGCGGTTTTCACCATTAAACTGAGAGTAAAGAGACCTTTCCATCCATGTACGCCATTTTTTACATCTCCACGAAAAAATTTTTCATCACTTTTTGACAAAACTTGCGATGCCGGCATCGTTAAAATCTTTAAAAATCAAAATCTCTTTGAAACCCGATATCTCCGCAACCAAGCCTCGTTGGTGGTTGCGGTTTTCACCATTAAACTGAGAGTAAAGAGACCTTTCAATTCATGTACGCCATTTTTTAAATCTCCACAAAAAAATTTTTCATCACTTTTTGACAAAACTTGCGATGCCGGCATCGTTAAAAAGTTTAAAAATCAAAATCTCTTTGAAACCCGATATCTCCGCAACCAAGCTCCGTTGGTGGTTGCGGTTTTCACCGTTAAACTGAGAGTAAAGGGACCTTTCCATCCATGTACGGCATTTTTTAAATCTTCACAAAAAAATTTTTCATCACTTTTTGACAAAACTTGCGATGCCGGCATCGTTAAAAACTTTAAAAATCAAAATCTCTTTGAAACCCGATATCTCCGCAACCAAGCCTCGTTGGTGGTTGCGGTTTTCACCATTAAACTGAGAGTAAAGAGACCTTTCCATCCATGTACGCAATTTTTTAAATCTCCACAAAAAAATTTTTCATCACTTTTTGACAAAACTTGCGATGCCGGCATCGTTAAAAACTTTAAAAATCAAAATCTCTTTGAAACCCGATATCTCCGCAACCAAGCCTCGTTGGTGGTTGCGGTTTTCACCATTAAACTGAGAGTAAAGAGACCTTTCCATCCATGTACGCCATTTTTTAAATCTCCACAAAAAAATTTTTCATCACTTTTTGACAAAACTTGCGATGCCGGCATCGTTAAAAACTTTAAAAATCAAAATCTCTTTGAAACCCGATATCTCCGCAACCAAGCCTCGTTGGTGGTTGCGGTTTTCACCATTAAACTGAGAGTAAAGAGACCTTTCCATCCATGTACGCCATTTTTTACATCTCCACGAAAAAATTTTTCATCACTTTTTGACAAAACTTGCGATGCCGGCATCGTTAAAATCTTTAAAAATCAAAATCTCTTTGAAACCCGATATCTCCGCAACCAAGCCTCGTTGGTGGTTGCGGTTTTCACCATTAAACTGAGAGTAAAGAGACCTTTCCATCCATGTACGCCATTTTTTAAATCTCCACAAAAAAATTTTTCATCACTTTTTGACAAAACTTGCGATGCCGGCATCGTTAAAAACTTTAAAAATCAAAATCTCTTTGAAACCCGATATCTCCGCAACCAAGCCTCGTTGGTGGTTACGGTTTTCACCGTTAAACTGAGAGTAAAGAGACCTTTCCATCCATGTACGCCATTTTTTAAATCTCCACAAAAAAAAATTTTCATCACTTTTTGACAAAACTTGCGATGCCGGCATCGTTAAAAAGTTTAAAAATCAAAATCTCTTTGAAACCCGATATCTCCGCAACCAAGCCTCGTTGGTGGTTACGGTTTTCACCGTTAAACTGAGAGTAAAGAGACCTTTCCATCCATGTACGCCATTTTTTAAATCTCCACAAAAAAATTTTTCATCACTTTTTGACAAAACTTGCGATGCCGGCATCGTTAAAAACTTTAAAAATCAAAATCTCTTTGAAACCCGATATCTCCGCAACCAAGCCTCGTTGGTGGTTACGGTTTTCACCGTTAAACTGAGAGTAAAGAGACCTTTCCATCCATGTACGCCATTTTTTAAATCTCCACGAAAAAATTTTTCATCACTTTTTGACAAAACTTGCGATGCCGGCATCGTTAAAAACTTTAAAAATCAAAATCTCTTTGAAACCCGATATCTCCGCAACCAAGCCTCGTTGGTGGTTGCGGTTTTCACCATTAAACTGAGAGTAAAGAGACCTTTCCATCCATGTACGCCATTTTTTAAATCTCCACAAAAAAAATTTTCATCACTTTTTGACAAAACTTGCGATGCCGGCATCGTTAAAAAGTTTAAAAATCAAAATCTCTTTGAAACCCGATATCTCCGCAACCAAGCCTCGTTGGTGGTTGCGGTTTTCACCATTAAACTGAGAGTAAAGAGACCTTTCAATCCATGTGCGCCATTTTTTAAATCTCCACAAAAAAATTTTTCATCACTTTTTGACAAAACTTGCGATGCCGGCATCAAAAACTTTAAAAATCAAAATCTCTTTGAAACCCGATATCTCCGCAACCAAGCCTCGTTGGTGGTTGCGGTTTTCACCATTAAACTGAGAGTAAAGAGACCTTTCCATCCATGTACGCCATTTTTTAAATCTCCACAAAAAAAATTTTCATCACTTTTTGACAAAACTTGCGATGCCGGCATCGTTAAAAAGTTTAAAAATCAAAATCTCTTTGAAACCCGATATCTCCGCAACCAAGCCTCGTTGGTGGTTGCGGTTTTCACCATTAAACTGAGAGTAAAGAGACCTTTCAATCCATGTGCGCCATTTTTTAAATCTCCACAAAAAAATTTTTCATCACTTTTTGACAAAACTTGCGATGCCGGCATCAAAAACTTTAAAAATCAAAATCTCTTTGAAACCCGATATCTCCGCAACCAAGCCTCGTTGGTGGTTGCGGTTTTCACCATTAAACTGAGAGTAAAGAGACCTTTCCATCCATGTACGCCATTTTTTACATCTCCACGAAAAAATTTTTCATCACTTTTTGACAAAACTTGCGATGCCGGCATCGTTAAAATCTTTAAAAATCAAAATCTCTTTGAAACCCGATATCTCCGCAACCAAGCCTCGTTGGTGGTTGCGGTTTTCACCATTAAACTGAGAGTAAAGAGACCTTTCCATTCATGTACGCCATTTTTTAAATCTCCACAAAAAAATTTTTCATCACTTTTTGACAAAACTTGCGATGCCGGCATCGTTAAAAAGTTTAAAAATCAAAATCTCTTTGAAACCCGATATCTCCGCAACCAAGCTCCGTTGGTGGTTGCGGTTTTCACCGTTAAACTGAGAGTAAAGGGACCTTTCCATCCATGTACGGCATTTTTTAAATCTTCACAAAAAAATTTTTCATCACTTTTTGACAAAACTTGCGATGCCGGCATCGTTAAAAACTTTAAAAATCAAAATCTCTTTGAAACCCGATATCTCCGCAACCAAGCCTCGTTGGTGGTTGCGGTTTTCACCATTAAACTGAGAGTAAAGAGACCTTTCCATCCATGTACGCAATTTTTTAAATCTCCACAAAAAAATTTTTCATCACTTTTTGACAAAACTTGCGATGCCGGCATCGTTAAAAACTTTAAAAATCAAAATCTCTTTGAAACCCGATATCTCCGCAACCAAGCCTCGTTGGTGGTTGCGGTTTTCACCATTAAACTGAGAGTAAAGAGACCTTTCCATCCATGTACGCCATTTTTTAAATCTCCACAAAAAAATTTTTCATCACTTTTTGACAAAACTTGCGATGCCGGCATCGTTAAAAACTTTAAAAATCAAAATCTCTTTGAAACCCGATATCTCCGCAACCAAGCCTCGTTGGTGGTTGCGGTTTTCACCATTAAACTGAGAGTAAAGAGACCTTTCCATCCATGTACGCCATTTTTTACATCTCCACGAAAAAATTTTTCATCACTTTTTGACAAAACTTGCGATGCCGGCATCGTTAAAATCTTTAAAAATCAAAATCTCTTTGAAACCCGATATCTCCGCAACCAAGCCTCGTTGGTGGTTGCGGTTTTCACCATTAAACTGAGAGTAAAGAGACCTTTCCATCCATGTACGCCATTTTTTAAATCTCCACAAAAAAATTTTTCATCACTTTTTGACAAAACTTGCGATGCCGGCATCGTTAAAAACTTTAAAAATCAAAATCTCTTTGAAACCCGATATCTCCGCAACCAAGCCTCGTTGGTGGTTACGGTTTTCACCGTTAAACTGAGAGTAAAGAGACCTTTCCATCCATGTACGCCATTTTTTAAATCTCCACAAAAAAAAATTTTCATCACTTTTTGACAAAACTTGCGATGCCGGCATCGTTAAAAAGTTTAAAAATCAAAATCTCTTTGAAACCCGATATCTCCGCAACCAAGCCTCGTTGGTGGTTACGGTTTTCACCGTTAAACTGAGAGTAAAGAGACCTTTCCATCCATGTACGCCATTTTTTAAATCTCCACAAAAAAATTTTTCATCACTTTTTGACAAAACTTGCGATGCCGGCATCGTTAAAAACTTTAAAAATCAAAATCTCTTTGAAACCCGATATCTCCGCAACCAAGCCTCGTTGGTGGTTGCGGTTTTCACCGTTAAACTGAGAGTAAAGTGACCTTTCCATCCATGTACGCCATTTTTTAAATCTCCACAAAAAAATTTTTCATCACTTTTTGACAAAACTTGCGATGCCGGCATCGTTAAAAAGTTTAAAAATCAAAATCTCTTTGAAACCCGATATCTCCGCAACCAAGCCTCGTTGGTGGTTGCGGTTTTCACCATTAAACTGAGAGTAAAGAGACCTTTCCATCCATGTACGCCATTTTTTAAATCTCCAAAAAAAAAATTTTCATCACTTTTTGACAAAACTTGCGATGCCGGCATCGTTAAAAACTTTAAAAATCAAAATCTCTTTGAAACCCGATATCTCCGCAACCAAGCCTCGTTGGTGGTTGCGGTTTTCACCATTAAACTGAGAGTAAAGAGACCTTTCCATCCATGTACGCCATTTTTTAAATCTCCACGAAAAAATTTTTCATCACTTTTTGACAAAACTTGCGATGCCGGCATCGTTAAAAACTTTAAAAATCAAAATCTCTTTGAAACCCGATATCTCCGCAACCAAGCCTCGTTGGTGGTTGCGGTTTTCACCATTAAACTGAGAGTAAAGAGACCTTTCCATCCATGTACGCCATTTTTTAAATCTCCACAAAAAAAATTTTCATCACTTTTTGACAAAACTTGCGATGCCGGCATCGTTAAAAAGTTTAAAAATCAAAATCTCTTTGAAACCCGATATCTCCGCAACCAAGCCTCGTTGGTGGTTGCGGTTTTCACCATTAAACTGAGAGTAAAGAGACCTTTCAATCCATGTGCGCCATTTTTTAAATCTCCACAAAAAAATTTTTCATCACTTTTTGACAAAACTTGCGATGCCGGCATCGTTAAAAACTTTAAAAATCAAAATCTCTTTGAAACCCGATATCTCCGCAACCAAGCCTCGTTGGTGGTTGCGGTTTTCACCATTAAACTGAGAGTAAAGAGACCTTTCCATCCATGTACGCCATTTTTTACATCTCCACGAAAAAATTTTTCATCACTTTTTGACAAAACTTGCGATGCCGGCATCGTTAAAATCTTTAAAAATCAAAATCTCTTTGAAACCCGATATCTCCGCAACCAAGCCTCGTTGGTGGTTGCGGTTTTCACCATTAAACTGAGAGTAAAGAGACCTTTCCATTCATGTACGCCATTTTTTAAATCTCCACAAAAAAATTTTTCATCACTTTTTGACAAAACTTGCGATGCCGGCATCGTTAAAAAGTTTAAAAATCAAAATCTCTTTGAAACCCGATATCTCCGCAACCAAGCCTCGTTGGTGGTTGCGGTTTTCACCATTAAACTGAGAGTAAAGAGACCTTTCCATCCATGTACGCCATTTTTTAAATCTCCAAAAAAAAAATTTTCATCACTTTTTGACAAAACTTGCGATGCCGGCATCGTTAAAAAGTTTAAAAATCAAAATCTCTTTGAAACCCGATATCTCCGCAACCAAGCCTCGTTGGTGGTTGCGGTATTCACCGTTAAACTGAGAGTAAAGTGACCTTTCCATCCATGTACGCCATTTTTTAAATCTCCACAAAAAAAATTTTCACCACTTTTTGACAAAACTTGCGATGCCGGCATCGTTAAAAACTTTAAAAATCAAAATCTCTTTGAAACCCGATATCTCCGCAACCAAACCTCGTTGGTGGTTTCGGTTTTCACCATTAAACTGAGAGTAAAGAGACCTTTCCATCCATGTACGCCATTTTTTAAATCTCCACTTTAAAAATCAAAATCTCTTTGAAACCCGATATCTCCGCAACCAAGCCTCGTTGGTGGTTGCGGTTTTCACCATTAAACTGAGAGTAAAGAGACCTTTCCATCCATGTACGCCATTTTTTACATCTCCACGAAAAAATTTTTCATCACTTTTTGACAAAACTTGCGATGCCGGCATCGTTAAAATCTTTAAAAATCAAAATCTCTTTGAAACCCGATATCTCCGCAACCAAGCCTCGTTGGTGGTTGCGGTTTTCACCATTAAACTGAGAGTAAAGAGACCTTTCCATTCATGTACGCCATTTTTTAAATCTCCACAAAAAAATTTTTCATCACTTTTTGACAAAACTTGCGATGCCGGCATCGTTAAAAAGTTTAAAAATCAAAATCTCTTTGAAACCCGATATCTCCGCAACCAAGCCTCGTTGGTGGTTGCGGTTTTCACCGTTAAACTGAGAGTAAAAAGACCTTTCCATCCATGTACGCCATTTTTTAAATCTCCACAAAAAAATTTTTCATCACTTTTTGACAAAACTTGCGATGCCGGCATCGTTAAAAAGTTTAAAAATCAAAATCTCTTTGAAACCCGATATCTCCGCAACCAAGCCTCGTTGGTGGTTGCGGTTTTCACCATTAAACTGAGAGTAAAGAGACCTTTCCATCCATGTACGCCATTTTTTAAATCTCCACAAAAAAATTTTTCATCACTTTTTGACAAAACTTGCGATGCCGGCATCGTTAAAAACTTTAAAAATCAAAATCTCTTTGAAACCCGATATCTCCGCAACCAAGCCTCGTTGGTGGTTGCGGTTTTCACCGTTAAACTGAGAGTAAAGTGACCTTTCCATCCATGTACGCCATTTTTTAAATCTCCACAAAAAAATTTTTCATCACTTTTTGACAAAACTTGCGATGCCGGCATCGTTAAAAAGTTTAAAAATCAAAATCTCTTTGAAACCCGATATCTCCGCAACCAAGCCTCGTTGGTGGTTGCGGTTTTCACCATTAAACTGAGAGTAAAGAGACCTTTCCATCCATGTACGCCATTTTTTAAATCTCCACAAAAAAAATTTTCACCACTTTTTGACAAAACTTGCGATGCCGGCATCGTTAAAAAGTTTAAAAATCAAAATCTCTTTGAAACCCGATATCTCCGCAACCAAGCCTCGTTGGTGGTTGCGGTTTTCACCATTAAACTGAGAGTAAAGAGACCTTTCCATCCATGTACGCCATTTTTTAAATCTCCACAAAAAAATTTTTCATCACTTTTTGACAAAACTTGCGATGCCGGCATCGTTAAAAAGTTTAAAAATCAAAATCTCTTTAAAACCCGATATCTCCGCAACCAAGCCTCGTTGGTGGTTGCGGTTTTCACCTTTAAACTGAGAGTAAAGAGACCTTTCCATCCATGTACGCCATTTTTTAAATCTCCACGAAAAAAATTTTCATCACTTTTTGACAAAACTTGCGATGCCGGCATCGTTAAAAACTTTAAAAATCAAAATCTCTTTGAAACCCGATATCTCCGCAACCAAGCCTCGTTGGTGGTTGCGGTATTCACCGTTAAACTGAGAGTAAAGTGACCTTTCCATCCATGTACGCCATTTTTTAAATCTCCACAAAAAAAATTTTCACCACTTTTTGACAAAACTTGCGATGACGGCATCGTTAAAAACTTTAAAAATCAAAATCTCTTTGAAACCCGATATCTCCGCAACCAAACCTCGTTGGTGGTTTCGGTTTTCACCATTAAACTGAGAGTAAAGAGACCTTTCCATCCATGTACGCCATTTTTTAAATCTCCACGAAAAAATTTTTCATCACTTTTTGACATCGTTAAAAACTTTAAAAATCAAAATCTCTTTGAAACCCGATATCTCCGCAACCAAGCCTCGTTGGTGGTTGCGGTTTTCACCATTAAACTGAGAGTAAAGAGACCTTTCCATCCATGTACGCCATTTTTTAAATCTCCACAAAAAAATTTTTCATCACTTTTTGACAAAACTTGCGATGCCGGCATCGTTAAAAACTTTAAAAATCAAAATCTCTTTGAAACCCGATATCTCCGCAACCAAGCCTCGTTGGTGGTTGCGGTTTTCACCATTAAACTGAGAGTAAAGAGACCTTTCCATCCATGTACGCCATTTTTTAAATTTCCACAAAAAAATTTTTCATCACTTTTTGACAAAACTTGCGATGCCGGCATCGTTAAAAACTTTAAAAATCAAAATCTCTTTGAAACCCGATATCTCCGCAACCAAGCCTCGTTGGTGGTTGCGGTTTTCACCATTAAACTGAGAGTAAAGAGACCTTTCCATCCATGTACGCCATTTTTTAAATCTCCACAAAAAAAATTTTCATCACTTTTTGACAAAACTTGCGATGCCGGCATCGTTAAAAACTTTAAAAATCAAAATCTCTTTGAAACCCGATATCTCCGCAACCAAGCCTCGTTGGTGGTTGCGGTTTTCACCATTAAACTGAGAGTAAAGAGACCTTTCCATCCATGTACGCCATTTTTTAAATCTCCAAAAAAAAATTTTTCATCACTTTTTGACAAAACTTGCGATGCCGGCATCGTTAAAAACTTTAAAAATCAAAATCTCTTTGAAACCCGATATCTCCGCAACCAAGCCTCGTTGGTGGTTGCGGTTTTCACCATTAAACTGAGAGTAAAGAGACCTTTCCATCCATGTACGCCATTTTTTAAATCTCCACAAACAAAATTTTCATCACTTTTTGACAAAACTTGCGATGCCGGCATCGTTAAAAAGTTTAAAAATCAAAATCTCTTTGAAACCCGATATCTCCGCAAACAAGCCTCGTTGGTGGTTGCGGTTTTCACCATTAAACTGAGAGTAAAGAGACCTTTCCATCCATGTACGCCATTTTTTAAATCTCCACAAAAAAAAATTTCACCACTTTTTGACAAAACTTGCGATGCAAGTTTAAAAATCAAAATCTCTTTAAAACCCGATATCTCCGCAACCAAGCCTCGTTGGTGGTTGCGGTTTTCACCTTTAAACTGAGAGTAAAGAGACCTTTCCATCCATGTACGCCATTTTTTAAATCTCCACGAAAAAAATTTTCATCACTTTTTGACAAAACTTGCGATGCCGGCATCGTTAAAAAGTTTAAAAATCAAAATCTCTTTGAAACCCGATATCTCCGCAACCAAGCCTCGTTGGTGGTTGCGGTTTTCACCATTAAACTGAGAGTAAAGAGACCTTTCCATCCATGTACGCCATTTTTTAAATCTCCACAAAAAAATTTTTCATCACTTTTTGACAAAACTTGCGATGCCGGCATCGTTAAAAACTTTAAAAATCAAAATCTCTTTGAAACCCGATATCTCCGCAACCAAGCCTCGTTGGTGGTTGCGGTTTTCACCATTAAACTGAGAGTAAAGAGACCTTTCCATCCATGTACGCCATTTTTTAAATCTGCACAAAAAAATGTTTCATCACTTTTTGACAAAACTTGCGATGCCGGCATCGTTAAAAAGTTTAAAAATCAAAATCTCTTTGAAACCCGATATCTCCGCAACCAAGCCTCGTTGGTGGTTGCGGTTTTCACCATTAAACTGAGAGTAAAGAGACCTTTCCATCCATGTACGCCATTTTTTAAATCTCCACAAAAAAATTTTTCATCACTTTTTGACAAAACTTGCGATGCCGGCATCGTTAAAAACTTTAAAAATCAAAATCTCTTTGAAACCCGATATCTCCGCAACCAAGCCTCGTTGGTGGTTGCGGTTTTCACCTTTAAACTGAGAGTAAAGAGACCTTTCCATCCATGTACGCCCTTTTTTAAATCTCCACAAAAAAATTTTCATCACTTTTTGACAAAACTTGCGATGCCGGCATCGTTAAAAAGTTTAAAAATCAAAATCTCTTTGAAACCCGATATCTCCGCAACCAAGCCTCGTTGGTGGTTGCGGTTTTCACCATTAAACTGAGAGTAAAGAGACCTTTCCATCCATGTACGCCATTTTTTAAATCTCCACAAAAAAAATTTTCACCACTTTTTGACAAAACTTGCGATGCCGGCATCGTTAAAAAGTTTAAAAATCAAAATCTCTTTAAAACCCGATATCTCCGCAACCAAGCCTCGTTGGTGGTTGCGGTTTTCACCTTTAAACTGAGAGTAAAGAGACCTTTCCATCCATGTACGCCCTTTTTTAAATCTCCACGAAAAAAATTTTCATCACTTTTTGACAAAACTTGCGATGCCGGCATCGTTAAAAAGTTTAAAAATCAAAATCTCTTTGAAACCCGATATCTCCGCAACCAAGCCTCGTTGGTGGTTGCGGTTTTCACCATTAAACTGAGAGTAAAGAGACCTTTCCATCCATGTACGCCATTTTTTAAATCTCCACAGACAAAATTTTCATCACTTTTTGACAAAACTTGCGATGCCGGCATCGTTAAAAAGTTTAAAAATCAAAATCTCTTTGAAACCCGATATCTCCGCAACCAAGCCTCGTTGGTGGTTGCGGTTTTCACCATTAAACTGAGAGTAAAGAGACCTTTCCATCCATGTACGCCATTTTTTAAATCTCCACAAAAAAATTTTTCATCACTTTTTGACAAAACTTGCGATGCCGGCATCGTTAAAAAGTTTAAAAATCAAAATCTCTTTGAAACCCGATATCTCCGCAACCAAGCCTCGTTGGTGGTTGCGGTTTTCACCATTAAACTGAGAGTAAAGAGACCTTTCCATCCATGTACGCCATTTTTTAAATCTCCACGAAAAAATTTTTCATCACTTTTTGACAAAACTTGCGATGCCGGCATCGTTAAAAACTTTAAAAATCAAAATCTCTTTGAAACCCGATATCTCCGCAACCAAGCCTCGTTGGTGGTTGCGGTTTTCACCATTAAACTGAGAGTAAAGAGACCTTTTCATCCATGTACGCCATTTTTTAAATCTCCAAAAAAAAATTTTTCATCACTTTTTGACAAAACTTGCGATGCCGGCATCGTTAAAAACTTTAAAAATCAAAATCTCTTTGAAACCCGATATCTCCGCAACCAAGCCTCGTTGGTGGTTGCGGTTTTCACCGTTAAACTGAGAGTAAAGAGACCTTTCCATCCATGTACGCCATTTTTTAAATCTCCACAAAAAAAATTTTCACCACTTTTTGACAAAACTTGCGATGCCGGCATCGTTAAAAACTTTAAAAATCAAAATCTCTTTGAAACCCGATATCTCCGCAACCAAGCCTCGTTGGTGGTTGCGGTTTTCACCGTTAAACTGAGAGTAAAGAGACCTTTCCATCCATGTGCGCCATTTTTTTAAATCTCCACAAAAAAATTTTTCATCACTTTTTGACAAAACTTGCGATGCCGGCATCGTTAAAAACTTTAAAAATCAAAATCTCTTTGAAACCCGATATCTCCGCAACCAAGCCTCGTTGGTGGTTGCGGTTTTCACCATTAAACTGAGAGTAAAGAGACCTTTCCATCCATGTACGCCATTTTTTACATCTCCACGAAAAAATTTTTCATCACTTTTTGACAAAACTTGCGATGCCGGCATCGTTAAAATCTTTAAAAATCAAAATCTCTTTGAAACCCGATATCTCCGCAACCAAGCGTCGTTGGTGGTTGCGGTTTTCACCATTAAACTGAGAGTAAAGAGACCTTTCCATCCATGTGCGCCATTTTTTAAATCTCCACAAAAAAAATTTTCATCACTTTTTGACAAAACTTGCGATGCCGGCATCGTTAAAAAGTTTAAAAATCAAAATCTCTTTGAAACCCGATATCTCCGCAACCAAGCCTCGTTGGTGGTTGCGGTTTTCACCATTAAACTGAGAGTAAAGAGACCTTTCCATCCATGTACGCCATTTTTTAAATCTCCAAAAAAAAATTTTTCATCACTTTTTGACAAAACTTGCGATGCCGGCATCGTTAAAAACTTTAAAAATCAAAATCTCTTTGAAACCCGATATCTCCGCAACCAAGCCTCGTTGGTGGTTGCGGTTTTCGCCATTAAACTGAGAGTAAAGAGACCTTTCCATCCATGTACGCCATTTTTTAAATCTCCACAAAAAAATTTTTCATCACTTTTTGACAAAACTTGCGATGCCGGCATCGTTAAAAAGTTTAAAAATCAAAATCTCTTTGAAACCCGATATCTCCGCAACCAAGCCTCGTTGGTGGTTGCGGTTTTCACCATTAAACTGAGAGTAAGAGACCTTTCCATCCATGTACGCCATTTTTTAAATCTCCACGAAAAAATTTTTCATCACTTTTTGACAAAACTTGCGATGCCGGCATCGTTAAAAAGTTTAAAAATCAAAATCTCTTTGAAACCCGATATCTCCGCAACCAAGCCTCGTTGGTGGTTGCGGTTTTCACCATTAAACTGAGAGTAAAGAGACCTTTCCATCCATGTACGCCATTTTTTAAATCTCCAAAAAAAAAATTTTCATCACTTTTTGACAAAACTTGCGATGCCGGCATCGTTAAAAACTTTAAAAATCAAAATCTCTTTGAAACCCGATATCTCCGCAACCAAGCCTCGTTGGTGGTTGCGGTTTTCACCGTTAAACTGAGAGTAAAGAGACCTTTCCATCCATGTACGCCATTTTTTAAATCTCCACAAAAAAAATTTTCACCACTTTTTGACAAAACTTGCGATGCCGGCATCGTTAAAAACTTTAAAAATCAAAATCTCTTTGAAACCCGATATCTCCGCAACCAAGCCTCGTTGGTGGTTGCGGTTTTCACCGTTAAACTGAGAGTAAAGAGACCTTTCCATCCATGTGCGCCATTTTTTAAATTTCCACAAAAAAATTTTTCATCACTTTTTGACAAAACTTGCGATGCCGGCATCGTTAAAAACTTTAAAAATCTAAATCTCTTTGAAACCCGATATCTCCGCAACCAAGCCTCGTTGGTGGTTGCGGTTTTCACCATTAAACTGAGAGTAAAGAGACCTTTCCATCCATGTACGCCATTTTTTACATCTCCACGAAAAAATTTTTCATCACTTTTTGACAAAACTTGCGATGCCGGCATCGTTAAAATCTTTAAAAATCAAAATCTCTTTGAAACCCGATATCTCCGCAACCAAGCGTCGTTGGTGGTTGCGGTTTTCACCATTAAACTGAGAGTAAAGAGACCTTTCCATCCATGTGCGCCATTTTTTAAATCTCCACAAAAAAAATTTTCATCACTTTTTGACAAAACTTGCGATGCCGGCATCGTTAAAAAGTTTAAAAATCAAAATCTCTTTGAAACCCGATATCTCCGCAACCAAGCCTCGTTGGTGGTTGCGGTTTTCACCATTAAACTGAGAGTAAAGAGACCTTTCCGTTCATGTACGCCATTTTTTAAATCTCCACAAAAAAATTTTTCATCACTTTTTGACAAAACTTGCGATGCCGGCATCGTTAAAAAGTTTAAAAATCAAAATCTCTTTGAAACCCGATATCTCCGCAACCAAGCTTCGTTGGTGGTTGCGGTTTTCACCGTTAAACTGAGAGTAAAGGGACCTTTCCATCCATGTACGGCATTTTTTAAATCTCCACAAAAAAATTTTTCATCACTTTTTGACAAAACTTGCGATGCCGGCATCGTTAAAAAGTTTAAAAATCAAAATCTCTTTGAAACCCGATATCTCCGCAACCAAGCCTCGTTGGTGGTTGCGGTTTTCACCATTAAACTGAGAGTAAAGAGACCTTTCCATCCATGTACGCCATTTTTTAAATCTCCACAAAAAAATTTTTCATCACTTTTTGACAAAACTTGCGATGCCGGCATCGTTAAAAACTTTAAAAATCAAAATCTCTTTGAAACCCGATATCTCCGCAACCAAGCCTCGTTGGTGGTTGCGGTTTTCACCATTAAACTGAGAGTAAAGAGACCTTTCCATCCATGCACGCCATTTTTTAAATCTCCACAAAAAAAATTTTCATCACTTTCTGACAAAACTTGCGATGCCGGCATCGTTAAAAAGTTTAAAAATCAAAATCTCTTTGAAACCCGATATCTCCGCAACCAAGCCTCGTTGGTGGTTGCGGTTTTAACCGTTAAACTGAGAGTAAAGAGACCTTTCCATCCATGCACGCCATTTTTTAAATCTCCACAAAAAAATTTTTCATCACTTTTTGACAAAACTTGCGATCCGGCATCGTTAAAAACTTTAAAAATCAAAATCTCTTTAAAACCCGATATCTCCGCAACCAAGCCTCGTTGGTGGTTGCGGTTTTCACCTTTAAACTGAGAGTAAAGAGACCTTTCAATCCATGTACGCCATTTTTTAAATCTCCACGAAAAAAATTTTCATCACTTTTTGACAAAACTTGCGATGCCGGCATTGTTAAAAAGTTTAAAAATCAAAATCTCTTTGAAACCCGATATCTCCGCAACCAAGCCTCGTTGGTGGTTGCGGTTTTCGCCATTAAACTGAGAGTAAAGAGACCTTTCCATCCATGTACGCCATTTTTTAAATCTCCACAAAAAAAATTTTCACCACTTTTTGACAAAACTTGCGATGCCGGCATCGTTAAAAACTTTAAAAATCAAAATCTCTTTGAAACCCGATATCTCCGCAACCAAGCCTCGTTGGTGGTTGCGGTTTTCACCGTTAAACTGAGAGTAAAGAGACCTTTCCATCCATGCACGCCATTTTTTAAATCTCCACAAAAAAATTTTTCATCACTTTTTGACAAAACTTGCGATCCGGCATCGTTAAAAACTTTAAAAATCAAAATCTCTTTAAAACCCGATATCTCCGCAACCAAGCCTCGTTGGTGGTTGCGGTTTTCACCTTTAAACTGAGAGTAAAGAGACCTTTCCATCCATGTACGCCATTTTTTAAGTCTCCACGAAAAAAATTTTCATCACTTTTTGACAAAACTTGCGATGCCGGCATCGTTAAAAACTTTAAAAATCAAAATCTCTTTGAAACCCGATATCTCCGCAACCAAGCCTCGTTGGTGGTTGCGGTTTTCACCATTAAACTGAGAGTAAAGAGACCTTTCCATCCATGTACGCCATTTTTTAAATCTCCACAAAAAATTTTTCATCACTTTTTGACAAAACTTGCGATGCCGGCATCGTTAAAAACTTTAAAAATCAAAATCTCTTTGAAACCCGATATCTCCGCAACCAAGCCTCGTTGGTGGTTGCGGTTTTCACCATTAAACTGAGAGTAAAGAGACCTTTCCATCCATGTACGCCATTTTTTAAATCTCCACAAAAAAATTTTTCATCACTTTTTGACAAAACTTGCGATGCCGGCATCGTTAAAAAGTTTAAAAATCAAAATCTCTTTGAAACCCGATATCTCCGCAACCAAGCCTCGTTGGTGGTTGCGGTTTTCACCATTAAACTGAGAGTAAAGAGACCTTTCCATCCATGTACGCCATTTTTTAAATCTCCACAAACAAAATTTTCATCACTTTTTGACAAAGCTTGCGATGCCGGCATCGTTAAAAAGTTTAAAAATCAAAATCTCTTTGAAACCCGATATCTCCGCAACCAAGCCTCGTTGGTGGTTGCGGTTTTCACCATTAAACTGAGAGTAAAGAGACCTTTCCATCCATGTACGCCATTTTTTAAATCTCCACAAAAAAAATTTTCACCACTTTTTGACAAAACTTGCGATGCCGGCATCGTTAAAAACTTTAAAAATCAAAATCTCTTTGAAACCCGATATCTCCGCAACCAAGCCTCGTTGGTGGTTGCGGTTTTCACCGTTAAACTGAGAGTAAAGAGACCTTTCCATCCATGTACGCCATTTTTTAAATCTCCACACACAAAATTTTCATCACTTTTTGACAAAACTTGCGATGCCGGCATCGTTAAAAACTTTAAAAATCAAAATCTCTTTGAAACCCGATATCTCCGCAACCAAGCCTCGTTGGTGGTTGCGGTTTTCACCATTAAACTGAGAGTAAAGAGACCTTTCCATTCATGTACGCCATTTTTTAAATCTCCACAAAAAATTTTTCATCACTTTTTGACAAAACTTGCGATGCTGGCATCGTTAAAAACTTTAAAAATCAAAATCTCTTTGAAACCCGATATCTCCGCAACCAAGCCTCGTTGGTGGTTGCGGTTTTCACCATTAAACTGAGAGTAAAGAGACCTTTCCATCCATGTACGCCATTTTTTAAATTTCCACAAAAAAATTTTTCATCACTTTTTGACAAAACTTGCGATGCCGGCATCGTTAAAAACTTTAAAAATCAAAATCTCTTTGAAACCCGATATCTCCGCAACCAAGCCTCGTTGGTGGTTGCGGTTTTCACCATTAAACTGAGAGTAAAGAGACCTTTCCATCCATGTACGCCATTTTTTAAATCTCCACGAAAAAATTTTTCATCACTTTTTGACAAAACTTGCGATGCCGGCATCGTTAAAAACTTTAAAAATCAAAATCTCTTTGAAACCCGATATCTCCGCAACCAAGCCTCGTTGGTGGTTGCGGTTTTCACCATTAAACTGATAGTAAAGAGACCTTTCCATCCATGTACGCTATTTTTTAAATCTCCACAAACAAAATTTTCATCACTTTTTGACAAAACTTGCGATGCCGGCATCGTTAAAAACTTTAAAAATCAAAATCTCTTTGAAACCCGATATCTCCGCAACCAAGCCTCGTTGGTGGTTGCGGTTTTCACCATTAAACTGAGAGTAAAGAGACCTTTCCATCCATGTGCGCCATTTTTTAAATCTCCACAAAAAAATTTTCATCACTTTTTGACAAAACTTGCGATGCCGGCATCGTTAAAAACTTTAAAAATCAAAATCTCTTTGAAACCCGATATCTCCGCAACCAAGCCTCGTTGGTGGTTGCGGTTTTCACCGTTAAACTGAGAGTAAAGAGACCTTTCCATCCATGTGCGCCATTTTTTAAATCTCCACAAAAAAATTTTTCATCACTTTTTGACAAAACTTGCGATGCCGGCATCGTTAAAAAGTTTAAAAATCAAAATCTCTTTGAAACCCGATATCGCCGCAACCAAGCCTCGTTGGTGGTTGCGGTTTTCACCATTAAACTGAAAGTAAAGAGACCTTTCCATCCATGTACGCCATTTTTTAAATCTCCACAAAAAAAATTTTCACCACTTTTTGACAAAACTTGCGATGCCGGCATCGTTAAAAACTTTAAAAATCAAAATCTCTTTGAAACCCGATATCTCCGCAACCAAACCTCGTTGGTGGTTGCGGTTTTCACCATTAAACTGAGAGTAAAGAGACCTTTCCATCCATGTACGCCATTTTTTAAATCTCCACGAAAAAATTTTTCATCACTTTTTGACAAAACTTGCGATGCCGGCATCGTTAAAAACTTTAAAAATCAAAATCTCTTTGAAACCCGATATCTCCGCAACCAAGCCTCGTTGGTGGTTGCGGTTTTCACCATTAAACTGAGAGTAAAGAGACCTTTTCATCCATGTACGGCATTTTTTAAATCTCCACAAAAAAATTTTTCATCACTTTTTGACAAAACTTGCGATGCCGGCATCGTTAAAAACTTTAAAAATCAAAATCTCTTTGAAACCCGATATCTCCGCAACCAAGCCTCGTTGGTGGTTGCGGTTTTCACCATTAAACTGAGAGTAAAGAGACCTTTCCATCCATGCACGCCATTTTTTAAATCTCCACAAAAAAAAATTTTCATCACTTTTTGACAAAACTTGCGATGCCGGCATCGTTAAAAACTTTAAAAATCAAAATCTCTTTGAAACCCGATATCTCCGCAACCAAGCCTCGTTGGTGGTTGCGGTTTTCACCATTAAACTGAGAGTAAAGAGACCTTTCCATTCATGTACGCCATTTTTTAAATCTCCACAAAAAAATTTTTCATCACTTTCATCATAAAAAGACCTTTCCATCCATGTACGCCATTTTTTACATCTCCACGAAAAAATTTTTCATCACTTTTTGACAAAACTTGCGATGCCGGCATCGTTAAAAAGTTTAAAAATCAAAATCTCTTTGAAACCCGATATCTCCGCAACCAAGCCTCGTTGGTGGTTGCGGTTTTCACCATTAAACTGAGAGTAAAGAGACCTTTCCATCCATGTACGCCATTTTTTAAATCTCCACAAAAAAATTTTTCATCACTTTTTGACAAAACTTGCGATGCCGGCATCGTTAAAAACTTTAAAAATCAAAATCTCTTTGAAACCCGATATCTCCGCAACCAAGCCTCGTTGGTGGTTGCGGTTTTCACCGTTAAACTGAGAGTAAAGAGACCTTTCAATCCATGTGCGCCATTTTTTAAATCTCCACAAAAAAATTTTTCATCACTTTTTGACAAAACTTGCGATGCCGGCATCGTTAAAAACTTTAAAAATCAAAATCTCTTTGAAACCCGATATCTCCGCAACCAAGCCTCGTTGGTGGTTGCGGTTTTCACCATTAAACTGAGAGTAAAGAGACCTTTCCATCCATGCACGCCATTTTTTAAATCTCCACAAAAAAATTTTTCATCACTTTTTGACAAAACTTGCGATCCGGCATCGTTAAAAACTTTAAAAATCAAAATCTCTTTAAAACCCGATATCTCCGCAACCAAGCCTCGTTGGTGGTTGCGGTTTTCACCTTTAAACTGAGAGTAAAGAGACCTTTCAATCCATGTACGCCATTTTTTAAATCTCCACGAAAAAAATTTTCATCACTTTTTGACAAAACTTGCGATGCCGGCATTGTTAAAAAGTTTAAAAATCAAAATCTCTTTGAAACCCGATATCTCCGCAACCAAGCCTCGTTGGTGGTTGCGGTTTTCGCCATTAAACTGAGAGTAAAGAGACCTTTCCATCCATGTACGCCATTTTTTAAATCTCCACAAAAAAAATTTTCACCACTTTTTGACAAAACTTGCGATGCCGGCATCGTTAAAAACTTTAAAAATCAAAATCTCTTTGAAACCCGATATCTCCGCAACCAAGCCTCGTTGGTGGTTGCGGTTTTCACCGTTAAACTGAGAGTAAAGAGACCTTTCCATCCATGCACGCCATTTTTTAAATCTCCACAAAAAAATTTTTCATCACTTTTTGACAAAACTTGCGATCCGGCATCGTTAAAAACTTTAAAAATCAAAATCTCTTTAAAACCCGATATCTCCGCAACCAAGCCTCGTTGGTGGTTGCGGTTTTCACCATTAAACTGAGAGTAAAGAGACCTTTCCATCCATGTACGCCATTTTTTAAGTCTCCACGAAAAAAATTTTCATCACTTTTTGACAAAACTTGCGATGCCGGCATCGTTAAAAACTTTAAAAATCAAAATCTCTTTGAAACCCGATATCTCCGCAACCAAGCCTCGTTGGTGGTTGCGGTTTTCACCATTAAACTGAGAGTAAAGAGACCTTTCCATCCATGTACGCCATTTTTTAAATCTCCACAAAAAATTTTTCATCACTTTTTGACAAAACTTGCGATGCCGGCATCGTTAAAAACTTTAAAAATCAAAATCTCTTTGAAACCCGATATCTCCGCAACCAAGCCTCGTTGGTGGTTGCGGTTTTCACCATTAAACTGAGAGTAAAGAGACCTTTCCATCCATGTACGCCATTTTTTAAATCTCCACAAAAAAATTTTTCATCACTTTTTGACAAAACTTGCGATGCCGGCATCGTTAAAAAGTTTAAAAATCAAAATCTCTTTGAAACCCGATATCTCCGCAACCAAGCCTCGTTGGTGGTTGCGGTTTTCACCATTAAACTGAGAGTAAAGAGACCTTTCCATCCATGTACGCCATTTTTTAAATCTCCACAAACAAAATTTTCATCACTTTTTGACAAAGCTTGCGATGCCGGCATCGTTAAAAAGTTTAAAAATCAAAATCTCTTTGAAACCCGATATCTCCGCAACCAAGCCTCGTTGGTGGTTGCGGTTTTCACCATTAAACTGAGAGTAAAGAGACCTTTCCATCCATGTACGCCATTTTTTAAATCTCCACAAAAAAAATTTTCACCACTTTTTGACAAAACTTGCGATGCCGGCATCGTTAAAAACTTTAAAAATCAAAATCTCTTTGAAACCCGATATCTCCGCAACCAAGCCTCGTTGGTGGTTGCGGTTTTCACCGTTAAACTGAGAGTAAAGAGACCTTTCCATCCATGTACGCCATTTTTTAAATCTCCACACACAAAATTTTCATCACTTTTTGACAAAACTTGCGATGCCGGCATCGTTAAAAGCTTTAAAAATCAAAATCTCTTTGAAACCCGATATCTCCGCAACCAAGCCTCGTTGGTGGTTGCGGTTTTCACCATTAAACTGAGAGTAAAGAGACCTTTCCATTCATGTACGCCATTTTTTAAATCTCCACAAAAAAATTTTTCATCACTTTTTGACAAAACTTGCGATGCTGGCATCGTTAAAAACTTTAAAAATCAAAATCTCTTTGAAACCCGATATCTCCGCAACCAAGCCTCGTTGGTGGTTGCGGTTTTCACCATTAAACTGAGAGTAAAGAGACCTTTCCATCCATGTACGCCATTTTTTAAATTTCCACAAAAAAATTTTTCATCACTTTTTGACAAAACTTGCGATGCCGGCATCGTTAAAAACTTTAAAAATCAAAATCTCTTTGAAACCCGATATCTCCGCAACCAAGCCTCGTTGGTGGTTGCGGTTTTCACCATTAAACTGAGAGTAAAGAGACCTTTCCATCCATGTACGCCATTTTTTAAATCTCCACGAAAAAATTTTTCATCACTTTTTGACAAAACTTGCGATGCCGGCATCGTTAAAAACTTTAAAAATCAAAATCTCTTTGAAACCCGATATCTCCGCAACCAAGCCTCGTTGGTGGTTGCGGTTTTCACCATTAAACTGATAGTAAAGAGACCTTTCCATCCATGTACGCTATTTTTTAAATCTCCACAAACAAAATTTTCATCACTTTTTGACAAAACTTGCGATGCCGGCATCGTTAAAAACTTTAAAAATCAAAATCTCTTTGAAACCCGATATCTCCGCAACCAAGCCTCGTTGGTGGTTGCGGTTTTCACCATTAAACTGAGAGTAAAGAGACCTTTCCATCCATGTGCGCCATTTTTTAAATCTCCACAAAAAAATTTTCATCACTTTTTGACAAAACTTGCGATGCCGGCATCGTTAAAAACTTTAAAAATCAAAATCTCTTTGAAACCCGATATCTCCGCAACCAAGCCTCGTTGGTGGTTGCGGTTTTCACCGTTAAACTGAGAGTAAAGAGACCTTTCCATCCATGTGCGCCATTTTTTAAATCTCCACAAAAAAATTTTTCATCACTTTTTGACAAAACTTGCGATGCCGGCATCGTTAAAAAGTTTAAAAATCAAAATCTCTTTGAAACCCGATATCGCCGCAACCAAGCCTCGTTGGTGGTTGCGGTTTTCACCATTAAACTGAAAGTAAAGAGACCTTTCCATCCATGTACGCCATTTTTTAAATCTCCACAAAAAAAATTTTCACCACTTTTTGACAAAACTTGCGATGCCGGCATCGTTAAAAACTTTAAAAATCAAAATCTCTTTGAAACCCGATATCTCCGCAACCAAACCTCGTTGGTGGTTGCGGTTTTCACCATTAAACTGAGAGTAAAGAGACCTTTCCATCCATGTACGCCATTTTTTAAATCTCCACGAAAAAATTTTTCATCACTTTTTGACAAAACTTGCGATGCCGGCATCGTTAAAAACTTTAAAAATCAAAATCTCTTTGAAACCCGATATCTCCGCAACCAAGCCTCGTTGGTGGTTGCGGTTTTCACCATTAAACTGAGAGTAAAGAGACCTTTTCATCCATGTACGGCATTTTTTAAATCTCCACAAAAAAATTTTTCATCACTTTTTGACAAAACTTGCGATGCCGGCATCGTTAAAAACTTTAAAAATCAAAATCTCTTTGAAACCCGATATCTCCGCAACCAAGCCTCGTTGGTGGTTGCGGTTTTCACCATTAAACTGAGAGTAAAGAGACCTTTCCATCCATGCACGCCATTTTTTAAATCTCCACAAAAAAAAATTTTCATCACTTTTTGACAAAACTTGCGATGCCGGCATCGTTAAAAACTTTAAAAATCAAAATCTCTTTGAAACCCGATATCTCCGCAACCAAGCCTCGTTGGTGGTTGCGGTTTTCACCATTAAACTGAGAGTAAAGAGACCTTTCCATTCATGTACGCCATTTTTTAAATCTCCACAAAAAAATTTTTCATCACTTTCATCATAAAAAGACCTTTCCATCCATGTACGCCATTTTTTACATCTCCACGAAAAAATTTTTCATCACTTTTTGACAAAACTTGCGATGCCGGCATCGTTAAAAAGTTTAAAAATCAAAATCTCTTTGAAACCCGATATCTCCGCAACCAAGCCTCGTTGGTGGTTGCGGTTTTCACCATTAAACTGAGAGTAAAGAGACCTTTCCATCCATGTACGCCATTTCTTAAATCTCCACAAAAAAATTTTTCATCACTTTTTGACAAAACTTGCGATGCCGGCATCGTTAAAAACTTTAAAAATCAAAATCTCTTTGAAACCCGATATCTCCGCAACCAAGCCTCGTTGGTGGTTGCGGTTTTCACCGTTAAACTGAGAGTAAAGAGACCTTTCAATCCATGTGCGCCATTTTTTAAATCTCCACAAAAAAATTTTTCATCACTTTTTGACAAAACTTGCGATGCCGGCATCGTTAAAAACTTTAAAAATCAAAATCTCTTTGAAACCCGATATCTCCGCAACCAAGCCTCGTTGGTGGTTGCGGTTTTCACCATTAAACTGAGAGTAAAGAGACCTTTCCATCCATGTACGCCATTTTTTACATCTCCACGAAAAAATTTTTCATCACTTTTTGACAAAACTTGCGATGCCGGCATCGTTAAAATCTTTAAAAATCAAAATCTCTTTGAAACCCGATATCTCCGCAACCAAGCTCCGTTGGTGGTTGCGGTTTTCACCGTTAAACTGAGAGTAAAGGGACCTTTCCATAAATGTACGGCATTTTTTAAATCTTCACAAAAAAATTTTTCATCACTTTTTGACAAAACTTGCGATGCCGGCATCGTTAAAAACTTTAAAAATCAAAATCTCTTTGAAACCCGATATCTCCGCAACCAAGCCTCGTTGGTGGTTGCGGTTTTCACCATTAAACTGAGAGTAAAGAGACCTTTCCATCCATGTACGCCATTTTTTACATCTCCACGAAAAAATTTTTCATCACTTTTTGACAAAACTTGCGATGCCGGCATCGTTAAAAACTTTAAAAATCAAAATCTCTTTGAAACCCGATATCTCCGCAACCAAGCCTCGTTGGTGGTTGCGGTTTTCACCATTAAACTGAGAGTAAAGAGACCTTTTCATCCATGCACGCCATTTTTTAAATCTCCACAAAAAAATTTTCTTCACTTTTTGACAAAACTTGCGATGCCGGCATCGTTAAAAACTTTAAAAATCAAAATCTCTTTGAAACCCGATATCTCCGCAACCAAGCCTCGTTGGTGGTTGCGGTTTTCACCATTAAACTGAGAGTAAAGAGACCTTTCCATCCATGTAAGCCATTTTTTAAATCTCCAAAAAAAAATTTTTCATCACTTTTTGACAAAACTTGCGATGCCGGCATCGTTAAAAAATTTAAAAATCAAAATCTCTTTGAAACCCGATATCTCCGCAACCAAGCTTCGTTGGTGGTTGCGGTTTTCACCGTTAAACTGAGAGTAAAGGGACCTTTCCATCCATGTACGGCATTTTTTAAATCTCCACAAAAAAATTTTTCATCACTTTTTGACAAAACTTGCGATGGCATCGTTAAAAACTTTAAAAATCAAAATCTCTTTGAAACCCGATATCTCCGCAACCAAGCCTCGTTGGTGGTTGCGGTTTTCACCATTAAACTGAGAGTAAAGAGACCTTTCCATCCATGTACGCCATTTTTTAAATCTCCACAAAAAAAATTTTCATCACTTTTTGACAAAACTTGCGATGCCGGCATCGTTAAAAAGTTTAAAAATCAAAATCTCTTTGAAACCCGATATCTCCGCAACCAAGCTTCGTTGGTGGTTGCGGTTTTCACCGTTAAACTGAGAGTAAAGGGACCTTTCCATCCATGTACGGCATTTTTTAAATCTCCACAAAAAAATTTTTCATCACTTTTTGACAAAACTTGCGATGGCATCGTTAAAAAGTTTAAAAATCAAAATCTCTTTGAAACCCGATATCTCCGCAACCAAGCCTCGTTGGTGGTTGCGGTTTTCACCATTAAACTGAGAGTAAAGAGACCTTTCCATCCATGTACGCCATTTCTTAAATCTCCACAAAAAAATTTTTCATCACTTTTTGACAAAACTTGCGATGCCG
Source organism: Epistrophe eligans (assembly GCA_951394125.1). Lineage (NCBI taxonomy): Eukaryota > Metazoa > Arthropoda > Insecta > Diptera > Syrphidae > Epistrophe > Epistrophe eligans. The sequence continues at coordinate 12,943,305 of OX596029.1, forward strand.
GCATCGTTAAAAACTTTAAAAATCAAAATCTCTTTGAAACCCGATATCTCCGCAACCAAGCCTCGTTGGTGGTTGCGGTTTTCACCATTAAACTGAGAGTAAAGAGACCTTTCCATCCATGTACGCCATTTTTAAGATCTCCAAAAAAAAAATTTTCATCACTTTTTGACAAAACTTGCGATGCCAGCATCGTTAAAAACTTTAAAAATCAAAATCTCTTTGAAACCCGATATCTCCGCAACCAAGCCTCGTTGGTGGTTGCGGTTTTCACCATTAAACTGAGAGTAAAGAGACCTTTCCATCCATGTACGCCATTTTTTAAATCTCCACGAAAAAATTTTTCATCACTTTTTGACAAAACTTGCGATGCCGGCATCGTTAAAAAGTTTAAAAATCAAAATCTCTTTGAAACCCGATATCTCCGCAACCAAGCCTCGTTGGTGGTTGCAGTTTTCACCATTAAACTGAGAGTAAAGAGACCTTTCCATCCATGTGCGCCATTTTTTAAATCTCCACAAAAAAATTTTCATCACTTTTTGACAAAACTTGCGATGCCGGCATCGTTAAAAAGTTTAAAAATCAAAATCTCTTTGAAACCCGATATCTCCGCAACCAAGCCTCGTTGGCGGTTGCAGTTTTCACCATTAAACTGAGAGTAAAGAGACCTTTCCATCCATGTAAGCCATTTCTTAAATCTCCACAAAAAAATTTTTCATCACTTTTTGACAAAACTTGCGATGCCGGCATCGTTAAAAACTTTAAAAATCAAAATCTCTTTGAAACCCGATATCTCCGCAACCAAGCCTCGTTGGTGGTTGCGGTTTTCACCATTAAACTGAGAGTAAAGAGACCTTTCCATCCATGTACGCCATTTTTAAGATCTCCAAAAAAAAAATTTTCATCACTTTTTGACAAAACTTGCGATGCCAGCATCGTTAAAAACTTTAAAAATCAAAATCTCTTTGAAACCCGATATCTCCGCAACCAAGCCTCGTTGGTGGTTGCGGTTTTCACCATTAAACTGAGAGTAAAGAGACCTTTCCATCCATGTACGCCATTTTTTAAATCTCCACGAAAAAATTTTTCATCACTCTTTGACAAAACTTGCGATGCCGGCATCGTTAAAAACTTTAAAAATCAAAATCTCTTTGAAACCCGATATCTCCGCAACCAAGCCTCGTTGGTGGTTGCAGTTTTCACCATTAAACTGATAGTAAAGAGACCTTTCCATCCATGTACGCCATTTTTTAAATCTCCACAAACAAAATTTTCATCACTTTTTGACAAAACTTGCGATGCCGGCATCGTTAAAAACTTTAAAAATCAAAATCTCTTTGAAACCCGATATCTCCGCAACCAAGCCTCGTTGGTGGTTGCGGTTTTCACCATTAAACTGAGAGTAAAGAGACCTTTCCATCCATGTGCGCCATTTTTTAAATCTCCACAAAAAAATTTTCATCACTTTTTGACAAAACTTGCGATGCCGGCATCGTTAAAAAGTTTAAAAATCAAAATCTCTTTGAAACCCGATATCTCCGCAACCAAGCCTCGTTGGTGGTTGCAGTTTTCACCATTAAACTGAGAGTAAAGAGACCTTTCCATCCATGTACGCCATTTTTTAAATCTCCAAAAAAAAAATTTTCATCACTTTTTGACAAAACTTGCGATGCCGGCATCGTTAAAAACTTTAAAAATCAAAATCTCTTTGAAACCCGATATCTCCGCAACCAAGCCTCGTTGGTGGTTGCGGTTTTCACCATTAAACTGAGAGTAAAGAGACCTTTCCATCCATGTACGCCATTTTTTAAATCTCCACGAAAAAATTTTTCATCACTTTTTGACAAAACTTGCGATGCCGGCATCGTTAAAAACTTTAAAAATCAAAATCTCTTTGAAACCCGATATCTCCGCAACCAAGCCTCGTTGGTGGTTGCGGTTTTCACCATTAAACTGAGAGTAAAGAGACCTTTCCATCCATGTACGCCATTTTTTAAATCTCCACAAAAAAAATTTTCATCACTTTTTGACAAAACTTGCGATGCCGGCATCGTTAAAAAGTTTAAAAATCAAAATCTCTTTGAAACCCGATATCTCCGCAACCAAGCCTCGTTGGTGGTTGCGGTTTTCACCGTTAAACTGAGAGTAAAGAGACCTTTCAATCCATGTGCGCCATTTTTTAAATCTCCACAAAAAAATTTTTCATCACTTTTTGACAAAACTTGCGATGCCGGCATCGTTAAAAACTTTAAAAATCAAAATCTCTTTGAAACCCGATATCTCCGCAACCAAGCCTCGTTGGTGGTTGCGGTTTTCACCATTAAACTGAGAGTAAAGAGACCTTTCCATCCATGTACGCCATTTTTTACATCTCCACGAAAAAATTTTTCATCACTTTTTGACAAAACTTGCGATGCCGGCATCGTTAAAATCTTTAAAAATCAAAATCTCTTTGAAACCCGATATCTCCGCAACCAAGCCTCGTTGGTGGTTGCGGTTTTTACCATTAAACTGAGAGTAAAGAGACCTTTCCATTCATGTACGCCATTTTTTAAATCTCCACAAAAAAATTTTTCATCACTTTTTGACAAAACTTGCGATGCCGGCATCGTTAAAAAGTTTAAAAATCAAAATCTCTTTGAAACCCGATATCTCCGCAACCAAGCTCCGTTGGTGGTTGCGGTTTTCACCGTTAAACTGAGAGTAAAGGGACCTTTCCATCCATGTACGGCATTTTTTAAATCTTCACAAAAAAATTTTTCATCACTTTTTGACAAAACTTGCGATGCCGGCATCGTTAAAAACTTTAAAAATCAAAATCTCTTTGAAACCCGATATCTCCGCAACCAAGCCTCGTTGGTGGTTGCGGTTTTCACCATTAAACTGAGAGTAAAGAGACCTTTCCATCCATGTACGCAATTTTTTAAATCTCCACAAAAAAATTTTTCATCACTTTTTGACAAAACTTGCGATGCCGGCATCGTTAAAAACTTTAAAAATCAAAATCTCTTTGAAACCCGATATCTCCGCAACCAAGCCTCGTTGGTGGTTGCGGTTTTCACCATTAAACTGAGAGTAAAGAGACCTTTCCATCCATGTACGCCATTTTTTAAATCTCCACAAAAAAATTTTTCATCACTTTTTGACAAAACTTGCGATGCCGGCATCGTTAAAAACTTTAAAAATCAAAATCTCTTTGAAACCCGATATCTCCGCAACCAAGCCTCGTTGGTGGTTACGGTTTTCACCGTTAAACTGAGAGTAAAGAGACCTTTCCATCCATGTACGCCATTTTTTAAATCTCCAAAAAAAAAATTTTCATCACTTTTTGACAAAACTTGCGATGCCGGCATCGTTAAAAACTTTAAAAATCAAAATCTCTTTGAAACCCGATATCTCCGCAACCAAGCCTCGTTGGTGGTTGCGGTTTTCACCATTAAACTGAGAGTAAAGAGACCTTTCCATCCATGTACGCCATTTTTTAAATCTCCACGAAAAAATTTTTCATCACTTTTTGACAAAACTTGCGATGCCGGCATCGTTAAAAACTTTAAAAATCAAAATCTCTTTGAAACCCGATATCTCCGCAACCAAGCCTCGTTGGTGGTTGCGGTTTTCACCATTAAACTGAGAGTAAAGAGACCTTTCCATCCATGTACGCCATTTTTTAAATCTCCACAAAAAAATTTTTCATCACTTTTTGACAAAACTTGCGATGCCGGCATCGTTAAAAACTTTAAAAATCAAAATCTCTTTGAAACCCGATATCTCCGCAACCAAGCCTCGTTGGTGGTTACGGTTTTCACCGTTAAACTGAGAGTAAAGAGACCTTTCCATCCATGTACGCCATTTTTTAAATCTCCAAAAAAAAAATTTTCATCACTTTTTGACAAAACTTGCGATGCCGGCATCGTTAAAAACTTTAAAAATCAAAATCTCTTTGAAACCCGATATCTCCGCAACCAAGCCTCGTTGGTGGTTGCGGTTTTCACCATTAAACTGAGAGTAAAGAGACCTTTCCATCCATGTACGCCATTTTTTACATCTCCACGAAAAAATTTTTCATCACTTTTTGACAAAACTTGCGATGCCGGCATCGTTAAAATCTTTAAAAATCAAAATCTCTTTGAAACCCGATATCTCCGCAACCAAGCCTCGTTGGTGGTTGCGGTTTTCACCATTAAACTGAGAGTAAAGAGACCTTTCCATTCATGTACGCCATTTTTTAAATCTCCACAAAAAAATTTTCACCACTTTTTGACAAAACTTGCGATGCCGGCATCGTTAAAAACTTTAAAAATCAAAATCTCTTTGAAACCCGATATCTCCGCAACCAAGCTCCGTTGGTGGTTGCGGTTTTCACCGTTAAACTGAGAGTAAAGGGACCTTTCCATCCATGTACGGCATTTTTTAAATCTTCACAAAAAAATTTTTCATCACTTTTTGACAAAACTTGCGATGCCGGCATCGTTAAAAACTTTAAAAATCAAAATCTCTTTGAAACCCGATATCTCCGCAACCAAGCCTCGTTGGTGGTTGCGGTTTTCACCATTAAACTGAGAGTAAAGAGACCTTTCCATCCATGTACGCAATTTTTTAAATCTCCACAAAAAAATTTTTCATCACTTTTTGACAAAACTTGCGATGCCGGCATCGTTAAAAACTTTAAAAATCAAAATCTCTTTGAAACCCGATATCTCCGCAACCAAGCCTCGTTGGTGGTTGCGGTTTTCACCATTAAACTGAGAGTAAAGAGACCTTTCCATCCATGTACGCCATTTTTTAAATCTCCACAAAAAAATTTTTCATCACTTTTTGACAAAACTTGCGATGCCGGCATCGTTAAAAACTTTAAAAATCAAAATCTCTTTGAAACCCGATATCTCCGCAACCAAGCCTCGTTGGTGGTTACGGTTTTCACCGTTAAACTGAGAGTAAAGAGACCTTTCCATCCATGTACGCCATTTTTTAAATCTCCACAAAAAAAAATTTTCATCACTTTTTGACAAAACTTGCGATGCCGGCATCGTTAAAAAGTTTAAAAATCAAAATCTCTTTGAAACCCGATATCTCCGCAACCAAGCCTCGTTGGTGGTTGCGGTTTTCACCGTTAAACTGAGAGTAAAAAGACCTTTCCATCCATGTACGCCATTTTTTAAATCTCCACAAAAAAATTTTTCATCACTTTTTGACAAAACTTGCGATGCCGGCATCGTTAAAAAGTTTAAAAAATCAAAATCTCTTTGAAACCCGATATCTCCGCAACCAAGCCTCGTTGGTGGTTGCGGTTTTCACCATTAAACTGAGAGTAAAGAGACCTTTCCATCCATGTACGCCATTTTTTAAATCTCCACAAAAAAATTTTTCATCACTTTTTGACAAAACTTGCGATGCCGGCATCGTTAAAAACTTTAAAAATCAAAATCTCTTTGAAACCCGATATCTCCGCAACCAAGCCTCGTTGGTGGTTGCGGTTTTCACCATTAAACTGAGAGTAAAGAGACCTTTCCATCCATGTACGCCATTTTTTAAATCTTTACGAAAAAATTTTTCATCACTCTTTGACAAAACTTGCGATGCCGGCATCGTTAAAAACTTTAAAAATCAAAATCTCTTTGAAACCCGATATCTCCGCAACCAAGCCTCGTTGGTGGTTGCAGTTTTCACCATTAAACTGATAGTAAAGAGACCTTTCCATCCATGTACGCCATTTTTTAAATCTCCACAAACAAAATTTTCATCACTTTTTGACAAAACTTGCGATGCCGGCATCGTTAAAAACTTTAAAAATCAAAATCTCTTTGAAACCCGATATCTCCGCAACCAAGCCTCGTTGGTGGTTGCGGTTTTCACCATTAAACTGAGAGTAAAGAGACCTTTCCATCCATGTGCGCCATTTTTTAAATCTCCACAAAAAAATTTTCATCACTTTTTGACAAAACTTGCGATGCCGGCATCGTTAAAAAGTTTAAAAATCAAAATCTCTTTGAAACCCGATATCTCCGCAACCAAGCCTCGTTGGTGGTTGCAGTTTTCACCATTAAACTGAGAGTAAAGAGACCTTTCCATCCATGTACGCCATTTTTTAAATCTCCAAAAAAAAAATTTTCATCACTTTTTGACAAAACTTGCGATGCCGGCATCGTTAAAAACTTTAAAAATCAAAATCTCTTTGAAACCCGATATCTCCGCAACCAAGCCTCGTTGGTGGTTGCGGTTTTCACCATTAAACTGAGAGTAAAGAGACCTTTCCATCCATGTACGCCATTTTTTAAATCTCCACGAAAAAATTTTTCATCACTTTTTGACAAAACTTGCGATGCCGGCATCGTTAAAAACTTTAAAAATCAAAATCTCTTTGAAACCCGATATCTCCGCAACCAAGCCTCGTTGGTGGTTGCGGTTTTCACCATTAAACTGAGAGTAAAGAGACCTTTCCATCCATGTACGCCATTTTTTAAATCTCCACAAAAAAAATTTTCATCACTTTTTGACAAAACTTGCGATGCCGGCATCGTTAAAAAGTTTAAAAATCAAAATCTCTTTGAAACCCGATATCTCCGCAACCAAGCCTCGTTGGTGGTTGCGGTTTTCACCGTTAAACTGAGAGTAAAGAGACCTTTCAATCCATGTGCGCCATTTTTTAAATCTCCACAAAAAAATTTTTCATCACTTTTTGACAAAACTTGCGATGCCGGCATCGTTAAAAACTTTAAAAATCAAAATCTCTTTGAAACCCGATATCTCCGCAACCAAGCCTCGTTGGTGGTTGCGGTTTTCACCATTAAACTGAGAGTAAAGAGACCTTTCCATTCATGTACGCCATTTTTTAAATCTCCACAAAAAAATTTTTCATCACTTTTTGACAAAACTTGCGATGCCGGCATCGTTAAAAAGTTTAAAAATCAAAATCTCTTTGAAACCCGATATCTCCGCAACCAAGCTCCGTTGGTGGTTGCGGTTTTCACCGTTAAACTGAGAGTAAAGGGACCTTTCCATCCATGTACGGCATTTTTTAAATCTTCACAAAAAAATTTTTCATCACTTTTTGACAAAACTTGCGATGCCGGCATCGTTAAAAACTTTAAAAATCAAAATCTCTTTGAAACCCGATATCTCCGCAACCAAGCCTCGTTGGTGGTTGCGGTTTTCACCATTAAACTGAGAGTAAAGAGACCTTTCCATCCATGTACGCAATTTTTTAAATCTCCACAAAAAAATTTTTCATCACTTTTTGACAAAACTTGCGATGCCGGCATCGTTAAAAACTTTAAAAATCAAAATCTCTTTGAAACCCGATATCTCCGCAACCAAGCCTCGTTGGTGGTTGCGGTTTTCACCATTAAACTGAGAGTAAAGAGACCTTTCCATCCATGTACGCCATTTTTTAAATCTCCACAAAAAAATTTTTCATCACTTTTTGACAAAACTTGCGATGCCGGCATCGTTAAAAACTTTAAAAATCAAAATCTCTTTGAAACCCGATATCTCCGCAACCAAGCCTCGTTGGTGGTTACGGTTTTCACCGTTAAACTGAGAGTAAAGAGACCTTTCCATCCATGTACGCCATTTTTTAAATCTCCAAAAAAAAAATTTTCATCACTTTTTGACAAAACTTGCGATGCCGGCATCGTTAAAAACTTTAAAAATCAAAATCTCTTTGAAACCCGATATCTCCGCAACCAAGCCTCGTTGGTGGTTGCGGTTTTCACCATTAAACTGAGAGTAAAGAGACCTTTCCATCCATGTACGCCATTTTTTACATCTCCACGAAAAAATTTTTCATCACTTTTTGACAAAACTTGCGATGCCGGCATCGTTAAAATCTTTAAAAATCAAAATCTCTTTGAAACCCGATATCTCCGCAACCAAGCCTCGTTGGTGGTTGCGGTTTTCACCATTAAACTGAGAGTAAAGAGACCTTTCCATTCATGTACGCCATTTTTTAAATCTCCACAAAAAAATTTTCACCACTTTTTGACAAAACTTGCGATGCCGGCATCGTTAAAAACTTTAAAAATCAAAATCTCTTTGAAACCCGATATCTCCGCAACCAAGCTCCGTTGGTGGTTGCGGTTTTCACCGTTAAACTGAGAGTAAAGGGACCTTTCCATCCATGTACGGCATTTTTTAAATCTTCACAAAAAAATTTTTCATCACTTTTTGACAAAACTTGCGATGCCGGCATCGTTAAAAACTTTAAAAATCAAAATCTCTTTGAAACCCGATATCTCCGCAACCAAGCCTCGTTGGTGGTTGCGGTTTTCACCATTAAACTGAGAGTAAAGAGACCTTTCCATCCATGTACGCAATTTTTTAAATCTCCACAAAAAAATTTTTCATCACTTTTTGACAAAACTTGCGATGCCGGCATCGTTAAAAACTTTAAAAATCAAAATCTCTTTGAAACCCGATATCTCCGCAACCAAGCCTCGTTGGTGGTTGCGGTTTTCACCATTAAACTGAGAGTAAAGAGACCTTTCCATCCATGTACGCCATTTTTTAAATCTCCACAAAAAAATTTTTCATCACTTTTTGACAAAACTTGCGATGCCGGCATCGTTAAAAACTTTAAAAATCAAAATCTCTTTGAAACCCGATATCTCCGCAACCAAGCCTCGTTGGTGGTTACGGTTTTCACCGTTAAACTGAGAGTAAAGAGACCTTTCCATCCATGTACGCCATTTTTTAAATCTCCACAAAAAAAAATTTTCATCACTTTTTGACAAAACTTGCGATGCCGGCATCGTTAAAAAGTTTAAAAATCAAAATCTCTTTGAAACCCGATATCTCCGCAACCAAGCCTCGTTGGTGGTTGCGGTTTTCACCGTTAAACTGAGAGTAAAAAGACCTTTCCATCCATGTACGCCATTTTTTAAATCTCCACAAAAAAATTTTTCATCACTTTTTGACAAAACTTGCGATGCCGGCATCGTTAAAAAGTTTAAAAAATCAAAATCTCTTTGAAACCCGATATCTCCGCAACCAAGCCTCGTTGGTGGTTGCGGTTTTCACCATTAAACTGAGAGTAAAGAGACCTTTCCATCCATGTACGCCATTTTTTAAATCTCCACAAAAAAATTTTTCATCACTTTTTGACAAAACTTGCGATGCCGGCATCGTTAAAAACTTTAAAAATCAAAATCTCTTTGAAACCCGATATCTCCGCAACCAAGCCTCGTTGGTGGTTGCGGTTTTCACCATTAAACTGAGAGTAAAGAGACCTTTCCATCCATGTACGCCATTTTTTAAATCTTTACGAAAAAATTTTTCATCACTCTTTGACAAAACTTGCGATGCCGGCATCGTTAAAAACTTTAAAAATCAAAATCTCTTTGAAACCCGATATCTCCGCAACCAAGCCTCGTTGGTGGTTGCAGTTTTCACCATTAAACTGATAGTAAAGAGACCTTTCCATCCATGTACGCCATTTTTTAAATCTCCACAAACAAAATTTTCATCACTTTTTGACAAAACTTGCGATGCCGGCATCGTTAAAAACTTTAAAAATCAAAATCTCTTTGAAACCCGATATCTCCGCAACCAAGCCTCGTTGGTGGTTGCGGTTTTCACCATTAAACTGAGAGTAAAGAGACCTTTCCATCCATGTGCGCCATTTTTTAAATCTCCACAAAAAAATTTTCATCACTTTTTGACAAAACTTGCGATGCCGGCATCGTTAAAAAGTTTAAAAATCAAAATCTCTTTGAAACCCGATATCTCCGCAACCAAGCCTCGTTGGTGGTTGCAGTTTTCACCATTAAACTGAGAGTAAAGAGACCTTTCCATCCATGTACGCCATTTTTTAAATCTCCAAAAAAAAAATTTTCATCACTTTTTGACAAAACTTGCGATGCCGGCATCGTTAAAAACTTTAAAAATCAAAATCTCTTTGAAACCCGATATCTCCGCAACCAAGCCTCGTTGGTGGTTGCGGTTTTCACCATTAAACTGAGAGTAAAGAGACCTTTCCATCCATGTACGCCATTTTTTAAATCTCCACGAAAAAATTTTTCATCACTTTTTGACAAAACTTGCGATGCCGGCATCGTTAAAAACTTTAAAAATCAAAATCTCTTTGAAACCCGATATCTCCGCAACCAAGCCTCGTTGGTGGTTGCGGTTTTCACCATTAAACTGAGAGTAAAGAGACCTTTCCATCCATGTACGCCATTTTTTAAATCTCCACAAAAAAAATTTTCATCACTTTTTGACAAAACTTGCGATGCCGGCATCGTTAAAAAGTTTAAAAATCAAAATCTCTTTGAAACCCGATATCTCCGCAACCAAGCCTCGTTGGTGGTTGCGGTTTTCACCGTTAAACTGAGAGTAAAGAGACCTTTCAATCCATGTGCGCCATTTTTTAAATCTCCACAAAAAAATTTTTCATCACTTTTTGACAAAACTTGCGATGCCGGCATCGTTAAAAACTTTAAAAATCAAAATCTCTTTGAAACCCGATATCTCCGCAACCAAGCCTCGTTGGTGGTTGCGGTTTTCACCATTAAACTGAGAGTAAAGAGACCTTTCCATCCATGTACGCCATTTTTTACATCTCCACGAAAAAATTTTTCATCACTTTTTGACAAAACTTGCGATGCCGGCATCGTTAAAATCTTTAAAAATCAAAATCTCTTTGAAACCCGATATCTCCGCAACCAAGCCTCGTTGGTGGTTGCGGTTTTTACCATTAAACTGAGAGTAAAGAGACCTTTCCATTCATGTACGCCATTTTTTAAATCTCCACAAAAAAATTTTTCATCACTTTTTGACAAAACTTGCGATGCCGGCATCGTTAAAAAGTTTAAAAATCAAAATCTCTTTGAAACCCGATATCTCCGCAACCAAGCTCCGTTGGTGGTTGCGGTTTTCACCGTTAAACTGAGAGTAAAGGGACCTTTCCATCCATGTACGGCATTTTTTAAATCTTCACAAAAAAATTTTTCATCACTTTTTGACAAAACTTGCGATGCCGGCATCGTTAAAAACTTTAAAAATCAAAATCTCTTTGAAACCCGATATCTCCGCAACCAAGCCTCGTTGGTGGTTGCGGTTTTCACCATTAAACTGAGAGTAAAGAGACCTTTCCATCCATGTACGCAATTTTTTAAATCTCCACAAAAAAATTTTTCATCACTTTTTGACAAAACTTGCGATGCCGGCATCGTTAAAAACTTTAAAAATCAAAATCTCTTTGAAACCCGATATCTCCGCAACCAAGCCTCGTTGGTGGTTGCGGTTTTCACCATTAAACTGAGAGTAAAGAGACCTTTCCATCCATGTACGCCATTTTTTAAATCTCCACAAAAAAATTTTTCATCACTTTTTGACAAAACTTGCGATGCCGGCATCGTTAAAAACTTTAAAAATCAAAATCTCTTTGAAACCCGATATCTCCGCAACCAAGCCTCGTTGGTGGTTACGGTTTTCACCGTTAAACTGAGAGTAAAGAGACCTTTCCATCCATGTACGCCATTTTTTAAATCTCCAAAAAAAAAATTTTCATCACTTTTTGACAAAACTTGCGATGCCGGCATCGTTAAAAACTTTAAAAATCAAAATCTCTTTGAAACCCGATATCTCCGCAACCAAGCCTCGTTGGTGGTTGCGGTTTTCACCATTAAACTGAGAGTAAAGAGACCTTTCCATCCATGTACGCCATTTTTTAAATCTCCACGAAAAAATTTTTCATCACTTTTTGACAAAACTTGCGATGCCGGCATCGTTAAAAACTTTAAAAATCAAAATCTCTTTGAAACCCGATATCTCCGCAACCAAGCCTCGTTGGTGGTTGCGGTTTTCACCATTAAACTGAGAGTAAAGAGACCTTTCCATCCATGTACGCCATTTTTTAAATCTCCACAAAAAAATTTTTCATCACTTTTTGACAAAACTTGCGATGCCGGCATCGTTAAAAACTTTAAAAATCAAAATCTCTTTGAAACCCGATATCTCCGCAACCAAGCCTCGTTGGTGGTTACGGTTTTCACCGTTAAACTGAGAGTAAAGAGACCTTTCCATCCATGTACGCCATTTTTTAAATCTCCAAAAAAAAAATTTTCATCACTTTTTGACAAAACTTGCGATGCCGGCATCGTTAAAAACTTTAAAAATCAAAATCTCTTTGAAACCCGATATCTCCGCAACCAAGCCTCGTTGGTGGTTGCGGTTTTCACCATTAAACTGAGAGTAAAGAGACCTTTCCATCCATGTACGCCATTTTTTACATCTCCACGAAAAAATTTTTCATCACTTTTTGACAAAACTTGCGATGCCGGCATCGTTAAAATCTTTAAAAATCAAAATCTCTTTGAAACCCGATATCTCCGCAACCAAGCCTCGTTGGTGGTTGCGGTTTTCACCATTAAACTGAGAGTAAAGAGACCTTTCCATTCATGTACGCCATTTTTTAAATCTCCACAAAAAAATTTTCACCACTTTTTGACAAAACTTGCGATGCCGGCATCGTTAAAAACTTTAAAAATCAAAATCTCTTTGAAACCCGATATCTCCGCAACCAAGCTCCGTTGGTGGTTGCGGTTTTCACCGTTAAACTGAGAGTAAAGGGACCTTTCCATCCATGTACGGCATTTTTTAAATCTTCACAAAAAAATTTTTCATCACTTTTTGACAAAACTTGCGATGCCGGCATCGTTAAAAACTTTAAAAATCAAAATCTCTTTGAAACCCGATATCTCCGCAACCAAGCCTCGTTGGTGGTTGCGGTTTTCACCATTAAACTGAGAGTAAAGAGACCTTTCCATCCATGTACGCAATTTTTTAAATCTCCACAAAAAAATTTTTCATCACTTTTTGACAAAACTTGCGATGCCGGCATCGTTAAAAACTTTAAAAATCAAAATCTCTTTGAAACCCGATATCTCCGCAACCAAGCCTCGTTGGTGGTTGCGGTTTTCACCATTAAACTGAGAGTAAAGAGACCTTTCCATCCATGTACGCCATTTTTTAAATCTCCACAAAAAAATTTTTCATCACTTTTTGACAAAACTTGCGATGCCGGCATCGTTAAAAACTTTAAAAATCAAAATCTCTTTGAAACCCGATATCTCCGCAACCAAGCCTCGTTGGTGGTTACGGTTTTCACCGTTAAACTGAGAGTAAAGAGACCTTTCCATCCATGTACGCCATTTTTTAAATCTCCACAAAAAAAAATTTTCATCACTTTTTGACAAAACTTGCGATGCCGGCATCGTTAAAAAGTTTAAAAATCAAAATCTCTTTGAAACCCGATATCTCCGCAACCAAGCCTCGTTGGTGGTTGCGGTTTTCACCGTTAAACTGAGAGTAAAAAGACCTTTCCATCCATGTACGCCATTTTTTAAATCTCCACAAAAAAATTTTTCATCACTTTTTGACAAAACTTGCGATGCCGGCATCGTTAAAAAGTTTAAAAAATCAAAATCTCTTTGAAACCCGATATCTCCGCAACCAAGCCTCGTTGGTGGTTGCGGTTTTCACCATTAAACTGAGAGTAAAGAGACCTTTCCATCCATGTACGCCATTTTTTAAATCTCCACAAAAAAATTTTTCATCACTTTTTGACAAAACTTGCGATGCCGGCATCGTTAAAAACTTTAAAAATCAAAATCTCTTTGAAACCCGATATCTCCGCAACCAAGCCTCGTTGGTGGTTGCGGTTTTCACCGTTAAACTGAGAGTAAAGTGACCTTTCCATCCATGTACGCCATTTTTTAAATCTCCACAAAAAAATTTTTCATCACTTTTTGACAAAACTTGCGATGCCGGCATCGTTAAAAACTTTAAAAATCAAAATCTCTTTGAAACCCGATATCTCCGCAACCAAGCCTCGTTGGTGGTTGCGGTTTTCACCATTAAACTGAGAGTAAAGAGACCTTTCCATCCATGTACGCCATTTTTTAAATCTCCACAAAAAAAATTTTCACCACTTTTTGACAAAACTTGCGATGCCGGCATCGTTAAAAAGTTTAAAAATCAAAATCTCTTTGAAACCCGATATCTCCGCAACCAAGCCTCGTTGGTGGTTGCGGTTTTCACCATTAAACTGAGAGTAAAGAGACCTTTCCATCCATGTACGCCATTTTTTAAATCTCCACAAAAAAATTTTTCATCACTTTTTGACAAAACTTGCGATGCCGGCATCGTTAAAAAGTTTAAAAATCAAAATCTCTTTAAAACCCGATATCTCCGCAACCAAGCCTCGTTGGTGGTTGCGGTTTTCACCTTTAAACTGAGAGTAAAGAGACCTTTCCATCCATGTACGCCATTTTTTAAATCTCCACGAAAAAAATTTTCATCACTTTTTGACAAAACTTGCGATGCCGGCATCGTTAAAAACTTTAAAAATCAAAATCTCTTTGAAACCCGATATCTCCGCAACCAAGCCTCGTTGGTGGTTGCGGTTTTCACCGTTAAACTGAGAGTAAAGTGACCTTTCCATCCATGTACGCCATTTTTTAAATCTCCACAAAAAAAATTTTCACCACTTTTTGACAAAACTTGCGATGCCGGCATCGTTAAAAACTTTAAAAATCAAAATCTCTTTGAAACCCGATATCTCCGCAACCAAACCTCGTTGGTGGTTTCGGTTTTCACCATTAAACTAAGAGTAAAGAGACCTTTCCATCCATGTACGCCATTTTTTAAATCTCCACGAAAAAATTTTTCATCACTTTTTGACATCGTTAAAAACTTTAAAAATCAAAATCTCTTTGAAACCCGATATCTCCGCAACCAAGCCTCGTTGGTGGTTGCGGTTTTCACCATTAAACTGAGAGTAAAGAGACCTTTCCATCCATGTACGCCATTTTTTAAATCTCCACAAAAAAATTTTTCATCACTTTTTGACAAAACTTGCGATGCCGGCATCGTTAAAAACTTTAAAAATCAAAATCTCTTTGAAACCCGATATCTCCGCAACCAAGCCTCGTTGGTGGTTGCGGTTTTCACCATTAAACTGAGAGTAAAGAGACCTTTCCATCCATGTACGCCATTTTTTAAATTTCCACAAAAAAATTTTTCATCACTTTTTGACAAAACTTGCGATGCCGGCATCGTTAAAAACTTTAAAAATCAAAATCTCTTTGAAACCCGATATCTCCGCAACCAAGCCTCGTTGGTGGTTGCGGTTTTCACCATTAAACTGAGAGTAAAGAGACCTTTCCATCCATGTACGCCATTTTTTAAATTTCCACAAAAAAATTTTTCATCACTTTTTGACAAAACTTGCGATGCCGGCATCGTTAAAAACTTTAAAAATCAAAATCTCTTTGAAACCCGATATCTCCGCAACCAAGCCTCGTTGGTGGTTGCGGTTTTCACCATTAAACTGAGAGTAAAGAGACCTTTCCATCCATGTACGCCATTTTTTAAATCTCCAAAAAAAAATTTTTCATCACTTTTTGACAAAACTTGCGATGCCGGCATCGTTAAAAACTTTAAAAATCAAAATCTCTTTGAAACCCGATATCTCCGCAACCAAGCCTCGTTGGTGGTTGCGGTTTTCACCATTAAACTGAGAGTAAAGAGACCTTTCCATCCATGTACGCCATTTTTTAAATCTCCACAAACAAAATTTTCATCACTTTTTGACAAAACTTGCGATGCCGGCATCGTTAAAAAGTTTAAAAATCAAAATCTCTTTGAAACCCGATATCTCCGCAAACAAGCCTCGTTGGTGGTTGCGGTTTTCACCATTAAACTGAGAGTAAAGAGACCTTTCCATCCATGTACGCCATTTTTTAAATCTCCACGAAAAAAATTTTCATCACTTTTTGACAAAACTTGCGATGCCGGCATGGTTAAAAAGTTTAAAAATCAAAATCTCTTTGAAACCCGATATCTCCGCAACCAAGCCTCGTTGGTGGTTGCGGTTTTCACCATTAAACTGAGAGTAAAGAGACCTTTCCATCCATGTACGCCATTTTTTAAATCTCCACAAAAAAATTTTTCATCACTTTTTGACAAAACTTGCGATGCCGGCATCGTTAAAAACTTTAAAAATCAAAATCTCTTTGAAACCCGATATCTCCGCAACCAAGCCTCGTTGGTGGTTGCGGTTTTCACCATTAAACTGAGAGTAAAGAGACCTTTCCATCCATGTACGCCATTTTTTAAATCTGCACAAAAAAATGTTTCATCACTTTTTGACAAAACTTGCGATGCCGGCATCGTTAAAAAGTTTAAAAATCAAAATCTCTTTGAAACCCGATATCTCCGCAACCAAGCCTCGTTGGTGGTTGCGGTTTTCACCATTAAACTGAGAGTAAAGAGACCTTTCCATCCATGTACGCCATTTTTTAAATCTCCACAAAAAAAATTTTCACCACTTTTTGACAAAACTTGCGATGCCGGCATCGTTAAAAAGTTTAAAAATCAAAATCTCTTTAAAACCCGATATCTCCGCAACCAAGCCTCGTTGGTGGTTGCGGTTTTCACCTTTAAACTGAGAGTAAAGAGACCTTTCCATCCATGTACGCCCTTTTTTAAATCTCCACGAAAAAAATTTTCATCACTTTTTGACAAAACTTGCGATGCCGGCATCGTTAAAAAGTTTAAAAATCAAAATCTCTTTGAAACCCGATATCTCCGCAACCAAGCCTCGTTGGTGGTTGCGG
Source organism: Epistrophe eligans (assembly GCA_951394125.1). Lineage (NCBI taxonomy): Eukaryota > Metazoa > Arthropoda > Insecta > Diptera > Syrphidae > Epistrophe > Epistrophe eligans. Next base: position 12,959,918 of record OX596029.1, read on the forward strand.
TTTTCACCATTAAACTGAGAGTAAAGAGACCTTTCCATCCATGTACGCCATTTTTTAAATCTGCACAAAAAAATGTTTCATCACTTTTTGACAAAACTTGCGATGCCGGCATCGTTAAAAAGTTTAAAAATCAAAATCTCTTTGAAACCCGATATCTCCGCAACCAAGCCTCGTTGGTGGTTGCGGTTTTCACCATTAAACTGAGAGTAAAGAGACCTTTCCATCCATGTACGCCATTTTTTAAATCTCCACAAAAAAATTTTTCATCACTTTTTGACAAAACTTGCGATGCCGGCATCGTTAAAAAGTTTAAAAATCAAAATCTCTTTGAAACCCGATATCTCCGCAACCAAGCCTCGTTGGTGGTTGCGGTTTTCACCATTAAACTGAGAGTAAAGAGACCTTTCCATCCATGTACGCCATTTTTTAAATCTCCACGAAAAAATTTTTCATCACTTTTTGACAAAACTTGCGATGCCGGCATCGTTAAAAAGTTTAAAAATCAAAATCTCTTTGAAACCCGATATCTCCGCAACCAAGCCTCGTTGGTGGTTGCGGTTTTCACCATTAAACTGAGAGTAAAGAGACCTTTCCATCCATGTACGCCATTTTTTAAATCTCCACAAAAAATTTTTTCATCACTTTTTGACAAAACTTGCGATGCCGGCATCGTTAAAAAGTTTAAAAATCAAAATCTCTTTGAAACCCGATATCTCCGCAACCAAGCCTCGTTGGTGGTTGCGGTTTTCACCATTAAACTGAGAGTAAAGAGACCTTTCCATCCATGTACGCCATTTTTTAAATCTCCACAAACAAAATTTTCATCACTTTTTGACAAAACTTGCGATGCCGGCATCGTTAAAAAGTTTAAAAATCAAAATCTCTTTGAAACCCGATATCTCCGCAACCAAGCCTCGTTGGTGGTTGCGGTTTTCACCATTAAACTGAGAGTAAAGAGACCTTTCCATCCATGTACGCCATTTTTTAAATCTCCACAAAAAAATTTTTCATCACTTTTTGACAAAACTTGCGATGCCGGCATCGTTAAAAAGTTTAAAAATCAAAATCTCTTTGAAACCCGATATCTCCGCAACCAAGCCTCGTTGGTGGTTGCGGTTTTCACCATTAAACTGAAAGTAAAGAGACCTTTCCATCCATGTACGCCATTTTTTAAATCTCCACAAAAAAAATTTTCACCACTTTTTGACAAAACTTGCGATGCCGGCATCGTTAAAAACTTTAAAAATCAAAATCTCTTTGAAACCCGATATCTCCGCAACCAAACCTCGTTGGTGGTTGCGGTTTTCACCATTAAACTGAGAGTAAAGAGACCTTTCCATCCATGTACGCCATTTTTTAAATCTCCACGAAAAAATTTTTCATCACTTTTTGACAAAACTTGCGATGCCGGCATCGTTAAAAACTTTAAAAATCAAAATCTCTTTGAAGCCCGATATCTCCGCAACCAAGCCTCGTTGGTGGTTGCGGTTTTCACCATTAAACTGAGAGTAAAGAGACCTTTCCATCCATGTACGCCATTTTTTAAATCTCCACAAAAAAATTTTTCATCACTTTTTGACAAAACTTGCGATGCCGGCATCGTTAAAAACTTTAAAAATCAAAATCTCTTTGAAACCCGATATCTCCGCAACCAAGCCTCGTTGGTGGTTGCGGTTTTCACCGTTAAACTGAGAGTAAAGTGACCTTTCCATCCATGTACGCCATTTTTTAAATCTCCACAAAAAAATTTTTCATCACTTTTTGACAAAACTTGCGATGCCGGCATCGTTAAAAAGTTTAAAAATCAAAATCTCTTTGAAACCCGATATCTCCGCAACCAAGCCTCGTTGGTGGTTGCGGTTTTCACCATTAAACTGAGAGTAAAGAGACCTTTCCATCCATGTACGCCATTTTTTAAATCTCCAAAAAAAAAATTTTCATCACTTTTTGACAAAACTTGCGATGCCGGCATCGTTAAAAACTTTAAAAATCAAAATCTCTTTGAAACCCGATATCTCCGCAACCAAGCTTCGTTGGTGGTTGCGGTTTTCACCGTTAAACTGAGAGTAAAGGGACCTTTCCATCCATGTACGGCATTTTTTAAATCTCCACAAAAAAATTTTTCATCACTTTTTGACAAAACTTGCGATGCCGGCATCGTTAAAAACTTTAAAAATCAAAATCTCTTTGAAACCCGATATCTCCGCAACCAAGCCTCGTTGGTGGTTGCGGTTTTCACCATTAAACTGAGAGTAAAGAGACCTTTCCATCCATGCACGCCATTTTTTAAATCTCCACAAAAAAAAATTTTCATCACTTTTTGACAAAACTTGCGATGCCGGCATCGTTAAAAACTTTAAAAATCAAAATCTCTTTGAAACCCGATATCTCCGCAACCAAGCCTCGTTGGTGGTTGCGGTTTTCACCATTAAACTGAGAGTAAAGAGACCTTTCCATCCATGTACGCCATTTTTTAAATCTCCAAAAAAAAATTTTCATCACTTTTTGACAAAACTTGCGATGCCGGCATCGTTAAAAAGTTTAAAAATCAAAATCTCTTTGAAACCCGATATCTCCGCAACCAAGCCTCGTTGGTGGTTGCGGTTTTCACCATTAAACTGAGAGTAAAGAGACCTTTCCATCCATGTACGCCATTTCTTAAATCTCCACAAAAAAATTTTTCATCACTTTTTGACAAAACTTGCGATGCCGGCATCGTTAAAAACTTTAAAAATCAAAATCTCTTTGAAACCCGATATCTCCGCAACCAAGCCTCGTTGGTGGTTGCGGTTTTCACCGTTAAACTGAGAGTAAAGAGACCTTTCAATCCATGTGCGCCATTTTTTAAATCTCCACAAAAAAATTTTTCATCACTTTTTGACAAAACTTGCGATGCCGGCATCGTTAAAAACTTTAAAAATCAAAATCTCTTTGAAACCCGATATCTCCGCAACCAAGCCTCGTTGGTGGTTGCGGTTTTCACCATTAAACTGAGAGTAAAGAGACCTTTCCATCCATGTACGCCATTTTTTACATCTCCACGAAAAAATTTTTCATCACTTTTTGACAAAACTTGCGATGCCGGCATCGTTAAAATCTTTAAAAATCAAAATCTCTTTGAAACCCGATATCTCCGCAACCAAGCCTCGTTGGTGGTTGCGGTTTTCACCATTAAACTGAGAGTAAAGAGACCTTTCCATTCATGTACGCCATTTTTTAAATCTCCACAAAAAAATTTTTCATCACTTTTTGACAAAACTTGCGATGCCGGCATCGTTAAAAAGTTTAAAAATCAAAATCTCTTTGAAACCCGATATCTCCGCAACCAAGCTCCGTTGGTGGTTGCGGTTTTCACCGTTAAACTGAGAGTAAAGGGACCTTTCCATCCATGTACGGCATTTTTTAAATCTTCACAAAAAAATTTTTCATCACTTTTTGACAAAACTTGCGATGCCGGCATCGTTAAAAACTTTAAAAATCAAAATCTCTTTGAAACCCGATATCTCCGCAACCAAGCCTCGTTGGTGGTTGCGGTTTTCACCATTAAACTGAGAGTAAAGAGACCTTTCCATCCATGTACGCCATTTTTTAAATCTCCACGAAAAAATTTTTCATCACTTTTTGACAAAACTTGCGATGCCGGCATCGTTAAAAACTTTAAAAATCAAAATCTCTTTGAAACCCGATATCTCCGCAACCAAGCCTCGTTGGTGGTTGCGGTTTTCACCATTAAACTGAGAGTAAAGAGACCTTTTCATCCATGCACGCCATTTTTTAAATCTCCACAAAAAAATTTTCTTCACTTTTTGACAAAACTTGCGATGCCGGCATCGTTAAAAACTTTAAAAATCAAAATCTCTTTGAAACCCGATATCTCCGCAACCAAGCCTCGTTGGTGGTTGCGGTTTTCACCATTAAACTGAGAGTAAAGAGACCTTTCCATCCATGTAAGCCATTTTTTAAATCTCCAAAAAAAAATTTTTCATCACTTTTTGACAAAACTTGCGATGCCGGCATCGTTAAAAAGTTTAAAAATCAAAATCTCTTTGAAACCCGATATCTCCGCAACCAAGCTTCGTTGGTGGTTGCGGTTTTCACCGTTAAACTGAGAGTAAAGGGACCTTTCCATCCATGTACGGCATTTTTTAAATCTCCACAAAAAAATTTTTCATCACTTTTTGACAAAACTTGCGATGGCATCGTTAAAAACTTTAAAAATCAAAATCTCTTTGAAACCCGATATCTCCGCAACCAAGCCTCGTTGGTGGTTGCGGTTTTCACCATTAAACTGAGAGTAAAGAGACCTTTCCATCCATGCACGCCATTTTTTAAATCTCCACAAAAAAAAATTTTCATCACTTTTTGACAAAACTTGCGATGCCGGCATCGTTAAAAACTTTAAAAATCAAAATCTCTTTGAAACCCGATATCTCCGCAACCAAGCCTCGTTGGTGGTTGCGGTTTTCACCATTAAACTGAGAGTAAAGAGACCTTTCCATCCATGTACGCCATTTTTTAAATCTCCAAAAAAAAAATTTTCATCACTTTTTGACAAAACTTGCGATGCCGGCATCGTTAAAAAGTTTAAAAATCAAAATCTCTTTGAAACCCGATATCTCCGCAACCAAGCCTCGTTGGTGGTTGCGGTTTTCACCATTAAGCTGAGAGTAAAGAGACCTTTCCATCCATGTACGCCATTTCTTAAATCTCCACAAAAAAATTTTTCATCACTTTTTGACAAAACTTGCGATGCCGGCATCGTTAAAAACTTTAAAAATCAAAATCTCTTTGAAACCCGATATCTCCGCAACCAAGCCTCGTTGGTGGTTGCGGTTTTCACCATTAAACTGAGAGTAAAGAGACCTTTCCATCCATGTACGCCATTTTTAAGATCTCCAAAAAAAAAATTTTCATCACTTTTTGACAAAACTTGCGATGCCAGCATCGTTAAAAACTTTAAAAATCAAAATCTCTTTGAAACCCGATATCTCCGCAACCAAGCCTCGTTGGTGGTTGCGGTTTTCACCATTAAACTGAGAGTAAAGAGACCTTTCCATCCATGTACGCCATTTTTTAAATCTCCACGAAAAAATTTTTCATCACTTTTTGACAAAACTTGCGATGCCGGCATCGTTAAAAACTTTAAAAATCAAAATCTCTTTGAAACCCGATATCTCCGCAACCAAGCCTCGTTGGTGGTTGCAGTTTTCACCATTAAACTGATAGTAAAGAGACCTTTCCATCCATGTACGCCATTTTTTAAATCTCCACAAACAAAATTTTCATCACTTTTTGACAAAACTTGCGATGCCGGCATCGTTAAAAACTTTAAAAATCAAAATCTCTTTGAAACCCGATATCTCCGCAACCAAGCCTCGTTGGTGGTTGCGGTTTTCACCATTAAACTGAGAGTAAAGAGACCTTTCCATCCATGTGCGCCATTTTTTAAATCTCCACAAAAAAATTTTCATCACTTTTTGACAAAACTTGCGATGCCGGCATCGTTAAAAAGTTTAAAAATCAAAATCTCTTTGAAACCCGATATCTCCGCAACCAAGCCTCGTTGGTGGTTGCAGTTTTCACCATTAAACTGAGAGTAAAGAGACCTTTCCATCCATGTACGCCATTTCTTAAATCTCCACAAAAAAATTTTTCATCACTTTTTGACAAAACTTGCGATGCCGGCATCGTTAAAAACTTTAAAAATCAAAATCTCTTTGAAACCCGATATCTCCGCAACCAAGCCTCGTTGGTGGTTGCGGTTTTCACCATTAAACTGAGAGTAAAGAGACCTTTCCATCCATGTACGCCATTTTTAAGATCTCCAAAAAAAAAATTTTCATCACTTTTTGACAAAACTTGCGATGCCAGCATCGTTAAAAACTTTAAAAATCAAAATCTCTTTGAAACCCGATATCTCCGCAACCAAGCCTCGTTGGTGGTTGCGGTTTTCACCATTAAACTGAGAGTAAAGAGACCTTTCCATCCATGTACGCCATTTTTTAAATCTCCACGAAAAAATTTTTCATCACTTTTTGACAAAACTTGCGATGCCGGCATCGTTAAAAACTTTAAAAATCAAAATCTCTTTGAAACCCGATATCTCCGCAACCAAGCCTCGTTGGTGGTTGCAGTTTTCACCATTAAACTGAGAGTAAAGAGACCTTTCCATCCATGTACGCCATTTTTTAAATCTCCACAAACAAAATTTTCATCACTTTTTGACAAAACTTGCGATGCCGGCATCGTTAAAAACTTTAAAAATCAAAATCTCTTTGAAACCCGATATCTCCGCAACCAAGCCTCGTTGGTGGTTGCGGTTTTCACCATTAAACTGAGAGTAAAGAGACCTTTCCATCCATGTGCGCCATTTTTTAAATCTCCACAAAAAAATTTTCATCACTTTTTGACAAAACTTGCGATGCCGGCATCGTTAAAAAGTTTAAAAATCAAAATCTCTTTGAAACCCGATATCTCCGCAACCAAGCCTCGTTGGTGGTTGCAGTTTTCACCATTAAACTGAGAGTAAAGAGACCTTTCCATCCATGTACGCCATTTTTTAAATCTCCAAAAAAAAAATTTTCATCACTTTTTGACAAAACTTGCGATGCCGGCATCGTTAAAAACTTTAAAAATCAAAATCTCTTTGAAACCCGATATCTCCGCAACCAAGCCTCGTTGGTGGTTGCGGTTTTCACCATTAAACTGAGAGTAAAGAGACCTTTCCATCCATGTACGCCATTTTTTAAATCTCCACGAAAAAATTTTTCATCACTTTTTGACAAAACTTGCGATGCCGGCATCGTTAAAAACTTTAAAAATCAAAATCTCTTTGAAACCCGATATCTCCGCAACCAAGCCTCGTTGGTGGTTGCGGTTTTCACCATTAAACTGAGAGTAAAGAGACCTTTCCATCCATGTACGCCATTTTTTAAATCTCCACAAAAAAAATTTTCATCACTTTTTGACAAAACTTGCGATGCCGGCATCGTTAAAAAGTTTAAAAATCAAAATCTCTTTGAAACCCGATATCTCCGCAACCAAGCCTCGTTGGTGGTTGCGGTTTTCACCGTTAAACTGAGAGTAAAGAGACCTTTCAATCCATGTGCGCCATTTTTTAAATCTCCACAAAAAAATTTTTCATCACTTTTTGACAAAACTTGCGATGCCGGCATCGTTAAAAACTTTAAAAATCAAAATCTCTTTGAAACCCGATATCTCCGCAACCAAGCCTCGTTGGTGGTTGCGGTTTTCACCATTAAACTGAGAGTAAAGAGACCTTTCCATCCATGTACGCCATTTTTTACATCTCCACGAAAAAATTTTTCATCACTTTTTGACAAAACTTGCGATGCCGGCATCGTTAAAATCTTTAAAAATCAAAATCTCTTTGAAACCCGATATCTCCGCAACCAAGCCTCGTTGGTGGTTGCGGTTTTTACCATTAAACTGAGAGTAAAGAGACCTTTCCATTCATGTACGCCATTTTTTAAATCTCCACAAAAAAATTTTTCATCACTTTTTGACAAAACTTGCGATGCCGGCATCGTTAAAAAGTTTAAAAATCAAAATCTCTTTGAAACCCGATATCTCCGCAACCAAGCTCCGTTGGTGGTTGCGGTTTTCACCGTTAAACTGAGAGTAAAGGGACCTTTCCATCCATGTACGGCATTTTTTAAATCTTCACAAAAAAATTTTTCATCACTTTTTGACAAAACTTGCGATGCCGGCATCGTTAAAAACTTTAAAAATCAAAATCTCTTTGAAACCCGATATCTCCGCAACCAAGCCTCGTTGGTGGTTGCGGTTTTCACCATTAAACTGAGAGTAAAGAGACCTTTCCATCCATGTACGCAATTTTTTAAATCTCCACAAAAAAATTTTTCATCACTTTTTGACAAAACTTGCGATGCCGGCATCGTTAAAAACTTTAAAAATCAAAATCTCTTTGAAACCCGATATCTCCGCAACCAAGCCTCGTTGGTGGTTGCGGTTTTCACCATTAAACTGAGAGTAAAGAGACCTTTCCATCCATGTACGCCATTTTTTAAATCTCCACAAAAAAATTTTTCATCACTTTTTGACAAAACTTGCGATGCCGGCATCGTTAAAAACTTTAAAAATCAAAATCTCTTTGAAACCCGATATCTCCGCAACCAAGCCTCGTTGGTGGTTACGGTTTTCACCGTTAAACTGAGAGTAAAGAGACCTTTCCATCCATGTACGCCATTTTTTAAATCTCCAAAAAAAAATTTTCATCACTTTTTGACAAAACTTGCGATGCCGGCATCGTTAAAAACTTTAAAAATCAAAATCTCTTTGAAACCCGATATCTCCGCAACCAAGCCTCGTTGGTGGTTGCGGTTTTCACCATTAAACTGAGAGTAAAGAGACCTTTCCATCCATGTACGCCATTTTTTAAATCTCCACGAAAAAATTTTTCATCACTTTTTGACAAAACTTGCGATGCCGGCATCGTTAAAAACTTTAAAAATCAAAATCTCTTTGAAACCCGATATCTCCGCAACCAAGCCTCGTTGGTGGTTGCGGTTTTCACCATTAAACTGAGAGTAAAGAGACCTTTCCATCCATGTACGCCATTTTTTAAATCTCCACAAAAAAATTTTTCATCACTTTTTGACAAAACTTGCGATGCCGGCATCGTTAAAAACTTTAAAAATCAAAATCTCTTTGAAACCCGATATCTCCGCAACCAAGCCTCGTTGGTGGTTGCAGTTTTCACCATTAAACTGATAGTAAAGAGACCTTTCCATCCATGTACGCCATTTTTTAAATCTCCACAAACAAAATTTTCATCACTTTTTGACAAAACTTGCGATGCCGGCATCGTTAAAAACTTTAAAAATCAAAATCTCTTTGAAACCCGATATCTCCGCAACCAAGCCTCGTTGGTGGTTGCGGTTTTCACCATTAAACTGAGAGTAAAGAGACCTTTCCATCCATGTGCGCCATTTTTTAAATCTCCACAAAAAAATTTTCATCACTTTTTGACAAAACTTGCGATGCCGGCATCGTTAAAAAGTTTAAAAATCAAAATCTCTTTGAAACCCGATATCTCCGCAACCAAGCCTCGTTGGTGGTTGCAGTTTTCACCATTAAACTGAGAGTAAAGAGACCTTTCCATCCATGTACGCCATTTCTTAAATCTCCACAAAAAAATTTTTCATCACTTTTTGACAAAACTTGCGATGCCGGCATCGTTAAAAACTTTAAAAATCAAAATCTCTTTGAAACCCGATATCTCCGCAACCAAGCCTCGTTGGTGGTTGCGGTTTTCACCATTAAACTGAGAGTAAAGAGACCTTTCCATCCATGTACGCCATTTTTAAGATCTCCAAAAAAAAAATTTTCATCACTTTTTGACAAAACTTGCGATGCCAGCATCGTTAAAAACTTTAAAAATCAAAATCTCTTTGAAACCCGATATCTCCGCAACCAAGCCTCGTTGGTGGTTGCGGTTTTCACCATTAAACTGAGAGTAAAGAGACCTTTCCATCCATGTACGCCATTTTTTAAATCTCCACGAAAAAATTTTTCATCACTTTTTGACAAAACTTGCGATGCCGGCATCGTTAAAAACTTTAAAAATCAAAATCTCTTTGAAACCCGATATCTCCGCAACCAAGCCTCGTTGGTGGTTGCAGTTTTCACCATTAAACTGAGAGTAAAGAGACCTTTCCATCCATGTACGCCATTTTTTAAATCTCCACAAACAAAATTTTCATCACTTTTTGACAAAACTTGCGATGCCGGCATCGTTAAAAACTTTAAAAATCAAAATCTCTTTGAAACCCGATATCTCCGCAACCAAGCCTCGTTGGTGGTTGCGGTTTTCACCATTAAACTGAGAGTAAAGAGACCTTTCCATCCATGTGCGCCATTTTTTAAATCTCCACAAAAAAATTTTCATCACTTTTTGACAAAACTTGCGATGCCGGCATCGTTAAAAAGTTTAAAAATCAAAATCTCTTTGAAACCCGATATCTCCGCAACCAAGCCTCGTTGGTGGTTGCAGTTTTCACCATTAAACTGAGAGTAAAGAGACCTTTCCATCCATGTACGCCATTTTTTAAATCTCCAAAAAAAAAATTTTCATCACTTTTTGACAAAACTTGCGATGCCGGCATCGTTAAAAACTTTAAAAATCAAAATCTCTTTGAAACCCGATATCTCCGCAACCAAGCCTCGTTGGTGGTTGCGGTTTTCACCATTAAACTGAGAGTAAAGAGACCTTTCCATCCATGTACGCCATTTTTTAAATCTCCACGAAAAAATTTTTCATCACTTTTTGACAAAACTTGCGATGCCGGCATCGTTAAAAACTTTAAAAATCAAAATCTCTTTGAAACCCGATATCTCCGCAACCAAGCCTCGTTGGTGGTTGCGGTTTTCACCATTAAACTGAGAGTAAAGAGACCTTTCCATCCATGTACGCCATTTTTTAAATCTCCACAAAAAAAATTTTCATCACTTTTTGACAAAACTTGCGATGCCGGCATCGTTAAAAAGTTTAAAAATCAAAATCTCTTTGAAACCCGATATCTCCGCAACCAAGCCTCGTTGGTGGTTGCGGTTTTCACCGTTAAACTGAGAGTAAAGAGACCTTTCAATCCATGTGCGCCATTTTTTAAATCTCCACAAAAAAATTTTTCATCACTTTTTGACAAAACTTGCGATGCCGGCATCGTTAAAAACTTTAAAAATCAAAATCTCTTTGAAACCCGATATCTCCGCAACCAAGCCTCGTTGGTGGTTGCGGTTTTCACCATTAAACTGAGAGTAAAGAGACCTTTCCATCCATGTACGCCATTTTTTACATCTCCACGAAAAAATTTTTCATCACTTTTTGACAAAACTTGCGATGCCGGCATCGTTAAAATCTTTAAAAATCAAAATCTCTTTGAAACCCGATATCTCCGCAACCAAGCCTCGTTGGTGGTTGCGGTTTTTACCATTAAACTGAGAGTAAAGAGACCTTTCCATTCATGTACGCCATTTTTTAAATCTCCACAAAAAAATTTTTCATCACTTTTTGACAAAACTTGCGATGCCGGCATCGTTAAAAAGTTTAAAAATCAAAATCTCTTTGAAACCCGATATCTCCGCAACCAAGCTCCGTTGGTGGTTGCGGTTTTCACCGTTAAACTGAGAGTAAAGGGACCTTTCCATCCATGTACGGCATTTTTTAAATCTTCACAAAAAAATTTTTCATCACTTTTTGACAAAACTTGCGATGCCGGCATCGTTAAAAACTTTAAAAATCAAAATCTCTTTGAAACCCGATATCTCCGCAACCAAGCCTCGTTGGTGGTTGCGGTTTTCACCATTAAACTGAGAGTAAAGAGACCTTTCCATCCATGTACGCAATTTTTTAAATCTCCACAAAAAAATTTTTCATCACTTTTTGACAAAACTTGCGATGCCGGCATCGTTAAAAACTTTAAAAATCAAAATCTCTTTGAAACCCGATATCTCCGCAACCAAGCCTCGTTGGTGGTTGCGGTTTTCACCATTAAACTGAGAGTAAAGAGACCTTTCCATCCATGTACGCCATTTTTTAAATCTCCACAAAAAAATTTTTCATCACTTTTTGACAAAACTTGCGATGCCGGCATCGTTAAAAACTTTAAAAATCAAAATCTCTTTGAAACCCGATATCTCCGCAACCAAGCCTCGTTGGTGGTTACGGTTTTCACCGTTAAACTGAGAGTAAAGAGACCTTTCCATCCATGTACGCCATTTTTTAAATCTCCAAAAAAAAATTTTCATCACTTTTTGACAAAACTTGCGATGCCGGCATCGTTAAAAACTTTAAAAATCAAAATCTCTTTGAAACCCGATATCTCCGCAACCAAGCCTCGTTGGTGGTTGCGGTTTTCACCATTAAACTGAGAGTAAAGAGACCTTTCCATCCATGTACGCCATTTTTTAAATCTCCACGAAAAAATTTTTCATCACTTTTTGACAAAACTTGCGATGCCGGCATCGTTAAAAACTTTAAAAATCAAAATCTCTTTGAAACCCGATATCTCCGCAACCAAGCCTCGTTGGTGGTTGCGGTTTTCACCATTAAACTGAGAGTAAAGAGACCTTTCCATCCATGTACGCCATTTTTTAAATCTCCACAAAAAAATTTTTCATCACTTTTTGACAAAACTTGCGATGCCGGCATCGTTAAAAACTTTAAAAATCAAAATCTCTTTGAAACCCGATATCTCCGCAACCAAGCCTCGTTGGTGGTTACGGTTTTCACCGTTAAACTGAGAGTAAAGAGACCTTTCCATCCATGTACGCCATTTTTTAAATCTCCAAAAAAAAAATTTTCATCACTTTTTGACAAAACTTGCGATGCCGGCATCGTTAAAAACTTTAAAAATCAAAATCTCTTTGAAACCCGATATCTCCGCAACCAAGCCTCGTTGGTGGTTGCGGTTTTCACCATTAAACTGAGAGTAAAGAGACCTTTCCATCCATGTACGCCATTTTTTACATCTCCACGAAAAAATTTTTCATCACTTTTTGACAAAACTTGCGATGCCGGCATCGTTAAAATCTTTAAAAATCAAAATCTCTTTGAAACCCGATATCTCCGCAACCAAGCCTCGTTGGTGGTTGCGGTTTTCACCATTAAACTGAGAGTAAAGAGACCTTTCCATTCATGTACGCCATTTTTTAAATCTCCACAAAAAAATTTTTCATCACTTTTTGACAAAACTTGCGATGCCGGCATCGTTAAAAAGTTTAAAAATCAAAATCTCTTTGAAACCCGATATCTCCGCAACCAAGCTCCGTTGGTGGTTGCGGTTTTCACCGTTAAACTGAGAGTAAAGGGACCTTTCCATCCATGTACGGCATTTTTTAAATCTTCACAAAAAAATTTTTCATCACTTTTTGACAAAACTTGCGATGCCGGCATCGTTAAAAACTTTAAAAATCAAAATCTCTTTGAAACCCGATATCTCCGCAACCAAGCCTCGTTGGTGGTTGCGGTTTTCACCATTAAACTGAGAGTAAAGAGACCTTTCCATCCATGTACGCTATTTTTTAAATCTCCACAAAAAAATTTTTCATCACTTTTTGACAAAACTTGCGATGCCGGCATCGTTAAAAACTTTAAAAATCAAAATCTCTTTGAAACCCGATATCTCCGCAACCAAGCCTCGTTGGTGGTTGCGGTTTTCACCATTAAACTGAGAGTAAAGAGACCTTTCCATCCATGTACGCCATTTTTTAAATCTCCACAAAAAAATTTTTCATCACTTTTTGACAAAACTTGCGATGCCGGCATCGTTAAAAACTTTAAAAATCAAAATCTCTTTGAAACCCGATATCTCCGCAACCAAGCCTCGTTGGTGGTTACGGTTTTCACCGTTAAACTGAGAGTAAAGAGACCTTTCCATCCATGTACGCCATTTTTTAAATCTCCACAAAAAAATTTTTCATCACTTTTTGACAAAACTTGCGATGCCGGCATCGTTAAAAACTTTAAAAATCAAAATCTCTTTGAAACCCGATATCTCCGCAACCAAGCCTCGTTGGTGGTTGCGGTTTTCACCATTAAACTGAGAGTAAAGGGACCTTTCCATCCATGTACGGCATTTTTTAAATCTTCACAAAAAAATTTTTCATCACTTTTTGACAAAACTTGCGATGCCGGCATCGTTAAAAAGTTTAAAAATCAAAATCTCTTTGAAACCCGATATCTCCGCAACCAAGCCTCGTTGGTGGTTGCGGTTTTCACCGTTAAACTGAGAGTAAAAAGACCTTTCCATCCATGTACGCCATTTTTTAAATCTCCACAAAAAAATTTTTCATCACTTTTTGACAAAACTTGCGATGCCGGCATCGTTAAAAAGTTTAAAAAATCAAAATCTCTTTGAAACCCGATATCTCCGCAACCAAGCCTCGTTGGTGGTTGCGGTTTTCACCATTAAACTGAGAGTAAAGAGACCTTTCCATCCATGTACGCCATTTTTTAAATCTCCACAAAAAAAATTTTCATCACTTTTTGACAAAACTTGCGATGCCGGCATCGTTAAAAACTTTAAAAATCAAAATCTCTTTGAAACCCGATATCTCCGCAACCAAGCCTCGTTGGTGGTTGCGGTTTTCACCATTAAACTGAGAGTAAAGTGACCTTTCCATCCATGTACGCCATTTTTTAAATCTCCACAAAAAAATTTTTCATCACTTTTTGACAAAACTTGCGATGCCGGCATCGTTAAAAAGTTTAAAAATCAAAATCTCTTTGAAACCCGATATCTCCGCAACCAAGCCTCGTTGGTGGTTGCGGTTTTCACCATTAAACTGAGAGTAAAGAGACCTTTCCATCCATGTACGCCATTTTTTAAATCTCCACAAAAAAAATTTTCACCACTTTTTGACAAAACTTGCGATGCCGGCATCGTTAAAAAGTTTAAAAATCAAAATCTCTTTGAAACCCGATATCTCCGCAACCAAGCCTCGTTGGTGGTTGCGGTTTTCACCATTAAACTGAGAGTAAAGAGACCTTTCCATCCATGTACGCCATTTTTTAAATCTCCACAAAAAAATTTTTCATCACTTTTTGACAAAACTTGCGATGCCGGCATCGTTAAAAAGTTTAAAAATCAAAATCTCTTTAAAACCCGATATCTCCGCAACCAAGCCTCGTTGGTGGTTGCGGTTTTCACCTTTAAACTGAGAGTAAAGAGACCTTTCCATCCATGTACGCCATTTTTTAAATCTCCACGAAAAAAATTTTCATCACTTTTTGACAAAACTTGCGATGCCGGCATCGTTAAAAACTTTAAAAATCAAAATCTCTTTGAAACCCGATATCTCCGCAACCAAGCCTCGTTGGTGGTTGCGGTTTTCACCGTTAAACTGAGAGTAAAGTGACCTTTCCATCCATGTACGCCATTTTTTAAATCTCCACAAAAAAAATTTTCACCACTTTTTGACAAAACTTGCGATGCCGTTATCGTTAAAAACTTTAAAAATCAAAATCTCTTTGAAACCCGATATCTCCGCAACCAAACCTCGTTGGTGGTTTCGGTTTTCACCATTAAACTAAGAGTAAAGAGACCTTTCCATCCATGTACGCCATTTTTTAAATCTCCACGAAAAAATTTTTCATCACTTTTTGACATCGTTAAAAACTTTAAAAATCAAAATCTCTTTGAAACCCGATATCTCCGCAACCAAGCCTCGTTGGTGGTTGCGGTTTTCACCATTAAACTGAGAGTAAAGAGACCTTTCCATCCATGTACGCCATTTTTTAAATCTCCACAAAAAAATTTTTCATCACTTTTTGACAAAACTTGCGATGCCGGCATCGTTAAAAACTTTAAAAATCAAAATCTCTTTGAAACCCGATATCTCCGCAACCAAGCCTCGTTGGTGGTTGCGGTTTTCACCATTAAACTGAGAGTAAAGAGACCTTTCCATCCATGTACGCCATTTTTTAAATTTCCACAAAAAAATTTTTCATCACTTTTTGACAAAACTTGCGATGCCGGCATCGTTAAAAACTTTAAAAATCAAAATCTCTTTGAAACCCGATATCTCCGCAACCAAGCCTCGTTGGTGGTTGCGGTTTTCACCATTAAACTGAGAGTAAAGAGACCTTTCCATCCATGTACGCCATTTTTTAAATCTCCACAAAAAAAATTTTCATCACTTTTTGACAAAACTTGCGATGCCGGCATCGTTAAAAACTTTAAAAATCAAAATCTCTTTGAAACCCGATATCTCCGCAACCAAGCCTCGTTGGTGGTTGCGGTTTTCACCATTAAACTGAGAGTAAAGAGACCTTTCCATCCATGTACGCCATTTTTTAAATCTCCACAAAAAAAATTTTCATCACTTTTTGACAAAACTTGCGATGCCGGCATCGTTAAAAACTTTAAAAATCAAAATCTCTTTGAAACCCGATATCTCCGCAACCAAGCCTCGTTGGTGGTTGCGGTTTTCACCATTAAACTGAGAGTAAAGAGACCTTTCCATCCATGTACGCCATTTTTTAAATTTCCACAAAAAAATTTTTCATCACTTTTTGACAAAACTTGCGATGCCGGCATCGTTAAAAACTTTAAAAATCAAAATCTCTTTGAAACCCGATATCTCCGCAACCAAGCCTCGTTGGTGGTTGCGGTTTTCACCATTAAACTGAGAGTAAAGAGACCTTTCCATCCATGTACGCCATTTTTTAAATCTCCAAAAAAAAATTTTTCATCACTTTTTGACAAAACTTGCGATGCCGGCATCGTTAAAAACTTTAAAAATCAAAATCTCTTTGAAACCCGATATCTCCGCAACCAAGCCTCGTTGGTGGTTGCGGTTTTCACCATTAAACTGAGAGTAAAGAGACCTTTCCATCCATGTACGCCATTTTTTAAATCTCCACAAACAAAATTTTCATCACTTTTTGACAAAACTTGCGATGCCGGCATCGTTAAAAAGTTTAAAAATCAAAATCTCTTTGAAACCCGATATCTCCGCAAACAAGCCTCGTTGGTGGTTGCGGTTTTCACCATTAAACTGAGAGTAAAGAGACCTTTCCATCCATGTACGCCATTTTTTAAATCTCCACGAAAAAAATTTTCATCACTTTTTGACAAAACTTGCGATGCCGGCATCGTTAAAAAGTTTAAAAATCAAAATCTCTTTGAAACCCGATATCTCCGCAACCAAGCCTCGTTGGTGGTTGCGGTTTTCACCATTAAACTGAGAGTAAAGAGACCTTTCCATCCATGTACGCCATTTTTTAAATCTCCACAAAAAAATTTTTCATCACTTTTTGACAAAACTTGCGATGCCGGCATCGTTAAAAACTTTAAAAATCAAAATCTCTTTGAAACCCGATATCTCCGCAACCAAGCCTCGTTGGTGGTTGCGGTTTTCACCATTAAACTGAGTGTAAAGAGACCTTTCCATCCATGTACGCCATTTTTTAAATCTGCACAAAAAAATGTTTCATCACTTTTTGACAAAACTTGCGATGCCGGCATCGTTAAAAAGTTTAAAAATCAAAATCTCTTTGAAACCCGATATCTCCGCAACCAAGCCTCGTTGGTGGTTGCGGTTTTCACCATTAAACTGAGAGTAAAGAGACCTTTCCATCCATGTACGCCATTTTTTAAATCTCCACAAAAAAAATTTTCACCACTTTTTGACAAAACTTGCGATGCCGGCATCGTTAAAAAGTTTAAAAATCAAAATCTCTTTAAAACCCGATATCTCCGCAACCAAGCCTCGTTGGTGGTTGCGGTTTTCACCTTTAAACTGAGAGTAAAGAGACCTTTCCATCCATGTACGCCCTTTTTTAAATCTCCACGAAAAAAATTTTCATCACTTTTTGACAAAACTTGCGATGCCGGCATCGTTAAAAAGTTTAAAAATCAAAATCTCTTTGAAACCCGATATCTCCGCAACCAAGCCTCGTTGGTGGTTGCGGTTTTCACCATTAAACTGAGAGTAAAGAGACCTTTCCATCCATGTACGCCATTTTTTAAATCTGCACAAAAAAATGTTTCATCACTTTTTGACAAAACTTGCGATGCCGGCATCGTTAAAAAGTTTAAAAATCAAAATCTCTTTGAAACCCGATATCTCCGCAACCAAGCCTCGTTGGTGGTTGCGGTTTTCACCATTAAACTGAGAGTAAAGAGACCTTTCCATCCATGTACGCCATTTTTTAAATCTCCACAAAAAAATTTTTCATCACTTTTTGACAAAACTTGCGATGCCGGCATCGTTAAAAAGTTTAAAAATCAAAATCTCTTTGAAACCCGATATCTCCGCAACCAAGCCTCGTTGGTGGTTGCGGTTTTCACCATTAAACTGAGAGTAAAGAGACCTTTCCATCCATGTACGCCATTTTTTAAATCTCCACGAAAAAATTTTTCATCACTTTTTGACAAAACTTGCGATGCCGGCATCGTTAAAAAGTTTAAAAATCAAAATCTCTTTGAAACCCGATATCTCCGCAACCAAGCCTCGTTGGTGGTTGCGGTTTTCACCGTTAAACTGAGAGTAAAGAGACCTTCCATCCATGTACGCCATTTTTTAAATCTCCACAAAAAAATTTTTCATCACTTTTTGACAAAACTTGCGATGCCGGCATCGTTAAAAAGTTTAAAAATCAAAATCTCTTTGAAACCCGATATCTCCGCAACCAAGCCTCGTTGGTGGTTGCGGTTTTCACCATTAAACTGAGAGTAAAGAGACCTTTCCATCCATGTACGCCATTTTTTAAATCTCCACAAAAAAATTTTTCATCACTTTTTGACAAAACTTGCGATGCCGGCATCGTTAAAAAGTTTAAAAATCAAAATCTCTTTGAAACCCGATATCTCCGCAACCAAGCCTCGTTGGTGGTTGCGGTTTTCACCATTAAACTGAGAGTAAAGAGACCTTTCCATCCATGTACGCCATTTTTTAAATCTCCACAAACAAAATTTTCATCACTTTTTGACAAAACTTGCGATGCCGGCATCGTTAAAAAGTTTAAAAATCAAAATCTCTTTGAAACCCGATATCTCCGCAACCAAGCCTCGTTGGTGGTTGCGGTTTTCACCATTAAACTGAGAGTAAAGAGACCTTTCCATCCATGTACGCCATTTTTTAAATCTCCACAAAAAAATTTTTCATCACTTTTTGACAAAACTTGCGATGCCGGCATCGTTAAAAAGTTTAAAAATCAAAATCTCTTTGAAACCCGATATCTCCGCAACCAAGCCTCGTTGGTGGTTGCGGTTTTCACCATTAAACTGAAAGTAAAGAGACCTTTCCATCCATGTACGCCATTTTTTAAATCTCCACAAAAAAAATTTTCACCACTTTTTGACAAAACTTGCGATGCCGGCATCGTTAAAAACTTTAAAAATCAAAATCTCTTTGAAACCCGATATCTCCGCAACCAAACCTCGTTGGTGGTTGCGGTTTTCACCATTAAACTGAGAGTAAAGAGACCTTTCCATCCATGTACGCCATTTTTTAAATCTCCACGAAAAAATTTTTCATCACTTTTTGACAAAACTTGCGATGCCGGCATCGTTAAAAACTTTAAAAATCAAAATCTCTTTGAAGCCCGATATCTCCGCAACCAAGCCTCGTTGGTGGTTGCGGTTTTCACCATTAAACTGAGAGTAAAGAGACCTTTCCATCCATGTACGCCATTTTTTAAATCTCCACGAAAAAATTTTTCATCACTTTTTGACAAAACTTGCGATGCCGGCATCGTTAAAAACTTTAAAAATCAAAATCTCTTTGAAACCCGATATCTCCGCAACCAAACCTCGTTGGTGGTTGCGGTTTTCACCATTAAACTGAGAGTAAAGAGACCTTTCCATCCATGTACGCCATTTTTTAAATCTCCACAAAAAAATTGTTCATCACTTTTTGACAAAACTTGCGATGCCGGCATCGTTAAAAAGTTTAAAAATCAAAATCTCTTTGAAACCCGATATCTCCGCAACCAAGCCTCGTTGGTGGTTGCGGTTTTCACCATTAAACTGAGAGTAAAGAGACCTTTCCATCCATGTACGCCATTTTTTAAATCTCCACAAAAAATTTTTCATCACTTTTTGACAAAACTTTCGATGCCGGCATCGTTAAAAAGTTTAAAAATCAAAATCTCTTTGAAACCCGATATCTCCGCAACCAAGCCTCGTTGGTGGTTGCGGTTTTCACAGTTAAACTGAGAGTAAAGAGACCTTCCATCCATGTACGCCATTTTTTAAATCTCCACAAAAAAATTTTTCATCACTTTTTGACAAAACTTGCGATGCCGGCATCGTTAAAAAGTTTAAAAATCAAAATCTCTTTGAAACCCGATATCTCCGCAACCAAGCCTCGTTGGTGGTTGCGGTTTTCACCATTAAACTGAGAGTAAAGAGACCTTTCCATCCATGTACGCCATTTTTTAAATCTCCACAAACAAAATTTTCATCACTTTTTGACAAAACTTGCGATGCCGGCATCGTTAAAAAGTTTAAAAATCAAAATCTCTTTGAAACCCGATATCTCCGCAACCAAGCCTCGTTGGTGGTTGCGGTTTTCACCATTAAACTGAGAGTAAAGAGACCTTTCCATCCATGTACGCCATTTTTTAAATCTCCACAAAAAAAATTTTCATCACTTTTTGACAAAACTTGCGATGCCGGCATCGTTAAAAAGTTTAAAAATCAAAATCTCTTTGAAACCCGATATCTCCGCAACCAAGCCTCGTTGGTGGTTGCGGTTTTCACCATTAAACTGAGAGTAAAGAGACCTTTCAATCCATGTGCGCCATTTTTTAAATCTCCACAAAAAAATTTTTCATCACTTTTTGACAAAACTTGCGATGCCGGCATCGTTAAAAAGTTTAAAAATCAAAATCTCTTTGAAACCCGATATCTCCGCAACCAAGCCTCGTTGGTGGTTGCGGTTTTCACCATTAAACTGAAAGTAAAGAGACCTTTCCATCCATGTACGCCATTTTTTAAATCTCCACAAAAAAAATTTTCACCACTTTTTGACAAAACTTGCGATGCCGGCATCGTTAAAAACTTTAAAAATCAAAATCTCTTTGAAACCCGATATCTCCGCAACCAAACCTCGTTGGTGGTTGCGGTTTTCACCATTAAACTGAGAGTAAAGAGACCTTTCCATCCATGTACGCCATTTTTTAAATCTCCACAAACAAAATTTTCATCACTTTTTGACAAAACTTGCGATGCCGGCATCGTTAAAAAGTTTAAAAATCAAAATCTCTTTGAAACCCGATATCTCCGCAACCAAGCCTCGTTGGTGGTTGCGGTTTTCACCATTAAACTGAGAGTAAAGAGACCTTTCCATCCATGTACGCCATTTTTTAAATCTCCACAAAAAAAATTTTCATCACTTTTTGACAAAACTTGCGATGCCGGCATCGTTAAAAAGTTTAAAAATCAAAATCTCTTTGAAACCCGATATCTCCGCAACCAAGCCTCGTTGGTGGTTGCGGTTTTCACCATTAAACTGAGAGTAAAGAGACCTTTCAATCCATGTGCGCCATTTTTTAAATCTCCACAAAAAAATTTTTCATCACTTTTTGACAAAACTTGCGATGCCGGCATCGTTAAAAAGTTTAAAAATCAAAATCTCTTTGAAACCCGATATCTCCGCAACCAAGCCTCGTTGGTGGTTGCGGTTTTCACCATTAAACTGAAAGTAAAGAGACCTTTCCATCCATGTACGCCATTTTTTAAATCTCCACAAAAAAAATTTTCACCACTTTTTGACAAAACTTGCGATGCCGGCATCGTTAAAAACTTTAAAAATCAAAATCTCTTTGAAACCCGATATCTCCGCAACCAAACCTCGTTGGTGGTTGCGGTTTTCACCATTAAACTGAGAGTAAAGAGACCTTTCCATCCATGTACGCCATTTTTTAAATCTCCACGAAAAAATTTTTCATCACTTTTTGACAAAACTTGCGATGCCGGCATCGTTAAAAACTTTAAAAATCAAAATCTCTTTGAAGCCCGATATCTCCGCAACCAAGCCTCGTTGGTGGTTGCGGTTTTCACCATTAAACTGAGAGTAAAGAGACCTTTCCATCCATGTACGCCATTTTTTAAATCTCCACGAAAAAATTTTTCATCACTTTTTGACAAAACTTGCGATGCCGGCATCGTTAAAAACTTTAAAAATCAAAATCTCTTTGAAACCCGATATCTCCGCAACCAAACCTCGTTGGTGGTTGCGGTTTTCACCATTAAACTGAGAGTAAAGAGACCTTTCCATCCATGTACGCCATTTTTTAAATCTCCACAAAAAAATTTTTCATCACTTTTTGACAAAACTTGCGATGCCGGCATCGTTAAAAACTTTAAAAATCAAAATCTCTTTGAAACCCGATATCTCCGAGAGTAAAGAGACCTTTCCATCCATGTACGCCATTTTTTAAATCTCCACAAAAAAAATTTTCACCACTTTTTGACAAAACTTGAGATGCCGGCATCGTTAAAAACTTTAAAAATCAAAATCTCTTTGAAACCCGATATCTCCGCAACCAAGCCTCGTTGGTGGTTGCGGTTTTCACCGTTAAACTGAGAGTAAAGAGACCTTTCCATCCATGTACGCCATTTTTTAAATCTCCACACACAAAATTTTCATCACTTTTTGACAAAACTTGCGATGCCGGCATCGTTAAAAAGTTTAAAAATCAAAATCTCTTTGAAACCCGATATCATCGCAACCAAGCCTCGTTGGTGGTTGCGGTTTTCGCCATTAAACTGAGAGTAAAGAGACCTTTCCATCCATGTACGCCATTTTTTAAATCTCCACAAAAAAATTTTTCATCACTTTTTGACAAAACTTGCCATGCCGGCATCGTTAAAAACTTTAAAAATCAAAATCTCTTTGAAACCCGATATCTCCGCAACCAAGCCTCGTTGGTGGTTGCGGTTTTCACCATTAAACTGAGAGTAAAGAGACCTTTTCATCCATGTACGCAATTTTTTAAATCTCCAAAAAAAAATTTTTCATCACTTTTTGACAAAACTTGCGATGCCGGCATCGTTAAAAACTTTAAAAATCAAAATCTCTTTGAAACCCGATATCTCCGCAACCAAGCCTCGTTGGTGGTTGCGGTTTTCACCGTTAAACTGAGAGTAAAGAGACCTTTCCATCCATGTACGCCATTTTTTAAATCTCCACAAAAAAAATTTTCACCACTTTTTGACAAAACTTGCGATGCCGGCATCGTTAAAAACTTTAAAAATCAAAATCTCTTTGAAACCCGATATCTCCGCAACCAAGCCTCGTTGGTGGTTGCGGTTTTCACTGTTAAACTGAGAGTAAAGAGACCTTTCCATCCATGTGCGCCATTTTTTAAATCTCCACAAAAAAATTTTTCATCACTTTTTGACAAAACTTGCGATGCCGGCATCGTTAAAAACTTTAAAAATCAAAATCTCTTTGAAACCCGATATCTCCGCAACCAAGCCTCGTTGGTGGTTGCGGTTTTCACCATTAAACTGAGAGTAAAGAGACCTTTCCATCCATGTACGCCATTTTTTACATCTCCACGAAAAAATTTTTCATCACTTTTTGACAAAACTTGCGATGCCGGCATCGTTAAAATCTTTAAAAATCAAAATCTCTTTGAAACCCGATATCTCCGCAACCAAGCGTCGTTGGTGGTTGCGGTTTTCACCATTAAACTGAGAGTAAAGAGACCTTTCCATCCATGTGCGCCATTTTTTAAATCTCCACAAAAAAAATTTTCATCACTTTTTGACAAAACTTGCGATGCCGGCATCGTTAAAAAGTTTAAAAATCAAAATCTCTTTGAAACCCGATATCTCCGCAACCAAGCCTCGTTGGTGGTTGCGGTTTTCACCATTAAACTGAGAGTAAAGAGACCTTTCCATCCATGTACGCCATTTTTTAAATCTCCAAAAAAAAATTTTTCATCACTTTTTGACAAAACTTGCGATGCCGGCATCGTTAAAAACTTTAAAAATCAAAATCTCTTTGAAACCCGATATCTCCGCAACCAAGCCTCGTTGGTGGTTGCGGTTTTCGCCATTAAACTGAGAGTAAAGAGACCTTTCCATCCATGTACGCCATTTTTTAAATCTCCACAAAAAAATTTTTCATCACTTTTTGACAAAACTTGCGATGCCGGCATCGTTAAAAAGTTTAAAAATCAAAATCTCTTTGAAACCCGATATCTCCGCAACCAAGCCTCGTTGGTGGTTGCGGTTTTCACCATTAAACTGAGAGTAAGAGACCTTTCCATCCATGTACGCCATTTTTTAAATCTCCACGAAAAAATTTTTCATCACTTTTTGACAAAACTTGCGATGCCGGCATCGTTAAAAACTTTAAAAATCAAAATCTCTTTGAAACCCGATATCTCCGCAACCAAGCCTCGTTGGTGGTTGCGGTTTTCACCATTAAACTGAGAGTAAAGAGACCTTTCCATCCATGTACGCCATTTTTTAAATCTCCAAAAAAAAATTTTTCATCACTTTTTGACAAAACTTGCGATGCCGGCATCGTTAAAAACTTTAAAAATCAAAATCTCTTTGAAACCCGATATCTCCGCAACCAAGCCTCGTTGGTGGTTGCGGTTTTCACCGTTAAACTGAGAGTAAAGAGACCTTTCCATCCATGTACGCCATTTTTTAAATCTCCACAAAAAAAATTTTCACCACTTTTTGACAAAACTTGCGATGCCGGCATCGTTAAAAACTTTAAAAATCAAAATCTCTTTGAAACCCGATATCTCCGCAACCAAGCCTCGTTGGTGGTTGCGGTTTTCACCGTTAAACTGAGAGTAAAGAGACCTTTCCATCCATGTGCGCCATTTTTTAAATCTCCACAAAAAAATTTTTCATCACTTTTTGACAAAACTTGCGATGCCGGCATCGTTAAAAACTTTAAAAATCAAAATCTCTTTGAAACCCGATATCTCCGCAACCAAGCCTCGTTGGTGGTTGCGGTTTTCACCATTAAACTGAGAGTAAAGAGACCTTTCCATCCATGTACGCCATTTTTTACATCTCCACGAAAAAATTTTTCATCACTTTTTGACAAAACTTGCGATGCCGGCATCGTTAAAATCTTTAAAAATCAAAATCTCTTTGAAACCCGATATCTCCGCAACCAAGCGTCGTTGGTGGTTGCGGTTTTCACCATTAAACTGAGAGTAAAGAGACCTTTCCATCCATGTGCGCCATTTTTTAAATCTCCACAAAAAAAATTTTCATCACTTTTTGACAAAACTTGCGATGCCGGCATCGTTAAAAAGTTTAAAAATCAAAATCTCTTTGAAACCCGATATCTCCGCAACCAAGCCTCGTTGGTGGTTGCGGTTTTCACCGTTAAACTGAGAGTAAAGAGACCTTTCCATTCATGTACGCCATTTTTTAAATCTCCACAAAAAAATTTTTCATCACTTTTTGACAAAACTTGCGATGTCGGCATCGTTAAAAAGTTTAAAAATCAAAATCTCTTTGAAACCCGATATCTCCGCAACCAAGCTTCGTTGGTGGTTGCGGTTTTCACCGTTAAACTGAGAGTAAAGGGACCTTTCCATCCATGTACGGCATTTTTTAAATCTCCACAAAAAAAATTTTCATCACTTTTTGACAAAACTTGCGATGCCGGCATCGTTAAAAACTTTAAAAATCAAAATCTCTTTGAAACCCGATATCTCCGCAACCAAGCTTCGTTGGTGGTTGCGGTTTTCACCGTTAAACTGAGAGTAAAGGGACCTTTCCATCCATGTACGGCATTTTTTAAATCTCCACAAAAAAAATTTTCATCACTTTTTGACAAAACTTGCGATGCCGGCATCGTTAAAAAGTTTAAAAATCAAAATCTCTTTGAAACCCGATATCTCCGCAACCAAGCCTCGTTGGTGGTTGCGGTTTTCACCATTAAACTGAGAGTAAAGAGACCTTTCCATCCATGTACGCCATTTTTTACATCTCCACGAAAAAATTTTTCATCACTTTTTGACAAAACTTGCGATGCCGGCATCGTTAAAATCTTTAAAAATCAAAATCTCTTTGAAACCCGATATCTCCGCAACCAAGCGTCGTTGGTGGTTGCGGTTTTCACCATTAAACTGAGAGTAAAGAGACCTTTCCATCCATGTGCGCCATTTTTTAAATCTCCACAAAAAAAATTTTCATCACTTTTTGACAAAACTTGCGATGCCGGCATCGTTAAAAAGTTTAAAAATCAAAATCTCTTTGAAACCCGATATCTCCGCAACCAAGCCTCGTTGGTGGTTGCGGTTTTCACCATTAAACTGAGAGTAAAGAGACCTTTCCATCCATGTACGCCATTTTTTAAATCTCCAAAAAAAAATTTTTCATCACTTTTTGACAAAACTTGCGATGCCGGCATCGTTAAAAACTTTAAAAATCAAAATCTCTTTGAAACCCGATATCTCCGCAACCAAGCCTCGTTGGTGGTTGCGGTTTTCGCCATTAAACTGAGAGTAAAGAGACCTTTCCATCCATGTACGCCATTTTTTAAATCTCCACAAAAAAATTTTTCATCACTTTTTGACAAAACTTGCGATGCCGGCATCGTTAAAAAGTTTAAAAATCAAAATCTCTTTGAAACCCGATATCTCCGCAACCAAGCCTCGTTGGTGGTTGCGGTTTTCACCATTAAACTGAGAGTAAGAGACCTTTCCATCCATGTACGCCATTTTTTAAATCTCCACGAAAAAATTTTTCATCACTTTTTGACAAAACTTGCGATGCCGGCATCGTTAAAAACTTTAAAAATCAAAATCTCTTTGAAACCCGATATCTCCGCAACCAAGCCTCGTTGGTGGTTGCGGTTTTCACCATTAAACTGAGAGTAAAGAGACCTTTCCATCCATGTACGCCATTTTTTAAATCTCCAAAAAAAAATTTTTCATCACTTTTTGACAAAACTTGCGATGCCGGCATCGTTAAAAACTTTAAAAATCAAAATCTCTTTGAAACCCGATATCTCCGCAACCAAGCCTCGTTGGTGGTTGCGGTTTTCACCGTTAAACTGAGAGTAAAGAGACCTTTCCATCCATGTACGCCATTTTTTAAATCTCCACAAAAAAAATTTTCACCACTTTTTGACAAAACTTGCGATGCCGGCATCGTTAAAAACTTTAAAAATCAAAATCTCTTTGAAACCCGATATCTCCGCAACCAAGCCTCGTTGGTGGTTGCGGTTTTCACCGTTAAACTGAGAGTAAAGAGACCTTTCCATCCATGTGCGCCATTTTTTAAATCTCCACAAAAAAATTTTTCATCACTTTTTGACAAAACTTGCGATGCCGGCATCGTTAAAAACTTTAAAAATCAAAATCTCTTTGAAACCCGATATCTCCGCAACCAAGCCTCGTTGGTGGTTGCGGTTTTCACCATTAAACTGAGAGTAAAGAGACCTTTCCATCCATGTACGCCATTTTTTACATCTCCACGAAAAAATTTTTCATCACTTTTTGACAAAACTTGCGATGCCGGCATCGTTAAAATCTTTAAAAATCAAAATCTCTTTGAAACCCGATATCTCCGCAACCAAGCGTCGTTGGTGGTTGCGGTTTTCACCATTAAACTGAGAGTAAAGAGACCTTTCCATCCATGTGCGCCATTTTTTAAATCTCCACAAAAAAAATTTTCATCACTTTTTGACAAAACTTGCGATGCCGGCATCGTTAAAAAGTTTAAAAATCAAAATCTCTTTGAAACCCGATATCTCCGCAACCAAGCCTCGTTGGTGGTTGCGGTTTTCACCATTAAACTGAGAGTAAAGAGACCTTTCCATTCATGTACGCCATTTTTTAAATCTCCACAAAAAAATTTTTCATCACTTTTTGACAAAACTTGCGATGTCGGCATCGTTAAAAAGTTTAAAAATCAAAATCTCTTTGAAACCCGATATCTCCGCAACCAAGCTTCGTTGGTGGTTGCGGTTTTCACCGTTAAACTGAGAGTAAAGGGACCTTTCCATCCATGTACGGCATTTTTTAAATCTCCACAAAAAAAATTTTCATCACTTTTTGACAAAACTTGCGATGCCGGCATCGTTAAAAAGTTTAAAAATCAAAATCTCTTTGAAACCCGATATCTCCGCAACCAAGCCTCGTTGGTGGTTGCGGTTTTCACCATTAAACTGAGAGTAAAGAGACCTTTCCATCCATGTACGCCATTTTTTAAATCTCCAAAAAAAAATTTTTCATCACTTTTTGACAAAACTTGCGATGCCGGCATCGTTAAAAACTTTAAAAATCAAAATCTCTTTGAAACCCGATATCTCCGCAACCAAGCCTCGTTGGTGGTTGCGGTTTTCGCCATTAAACTGAGAGTAAAGAGACCTTTCCATCCATGTACGCCATTTTTTAAATCTCCACAAAAAAATTTTTCATCACTTTTTGACAAAACTTGCGATGCCGGCATCGTTAAAAAGTTTAAAAATCAAAATCTCTTTGAAACCCGATATCTCCGCAACCAAGCCTCGTTGGTGGTTGCGGTTTTCACCATTAAACTGAGAGTAAGAGACCTTTCCATCCATGTACGCCATTTTTTAAATCTCCACGAAAAAATTTTTCATCACTTTTTGACAAAACTTGCGATGCCCCGGCATCGTTAAAAACTTTAAAAATCAAAATCTCTTTGGAACCCGATATCTCCGCAACCAAGCCTCGTTGGTGGTTGCGGTTTTCACCGTTAAACTGAGAGTAAAGAGACCTTTCCATCCATGTACGCCATTTTTTAAATCTCCAAAAAAAAATTTTTCATCACTTTTTGACAAAACTTGCGATGCCGGCATCGTTAAAAACTTTAAAAATCAAAATCTCTTTGAAACCCGATATCTCCGCAACCAAGCCTCGTTGGTGGTTGCGGTTTTCACCGTTAAACTGAGAGTAAAGAGACCTTTCCATCCATGTACGCCATTTTTTAAATCTCCACAAAAAAAATTTTCACCACTTTTTGACAAAACTTGCGATGCCGGCATCGTTAAAAACTTTAAAAATCAAAATCTCTTTGAAACCCGATATCTCCGCAACCAAGCCTCGTTGGTGGTTGCGGTTTTCACCGTTAAACTGAGAGTAAAGAGACCTTTCCATCCATGTGCGCCATTTTTTAAATCTCCACAAAAAAATTTTTCATCACTTTTTGACAAAACTTGCGATGCCGGCATCGTTAAAAACTTTAAAAATCAAAATCTCTTTGAAACCCGATATCTCCGCAACCAAGCCTCGTTGGTGGTTGCGGTTTTCACCATTAAACTGAGAGTAAAGAGACCTTTCCATCCATGTACGCCATTTTTTACATCTCCACGAAAAAATTTTTCATCACTTTTTGACAAAACTTGCGATGCCGGCATCGTTAAAATCTTTAAAAATCAAAATCTCTTTGAAACCCGATATCTCCGCAACCAAGCGTCGTTGGTGGTTGCGGTTTTCACCATTAAACTGAGAGTAAAGAGACCTTTCCATCCATGTGCGCCATTTTTTAAATCTCCACAAAAAAAATTTTCATCACTTTTTGACAAAACTTGCGATGCCGGCATCGTTAAAAACTTTAAAAATCAAAATCTCTTTGAAACCCGATATCTCCGCAACCAAGCCTCGTTGGTGGTTGCGGTTTTCACCATTAAACTGAGAGTAAAGAGACCTTTCCATTCATGTACGCCATTTTTTAAATCTCCACAAAAAAATTTTTCATCACTTTTTGACAAAACTTGCGATGTCGGCATCGTTAAAAAGTTTAAAAATCAAAATCTCTTTGAAACCCGATATCTCCGCAACCAAGCTTCGTTGGTGGTTGCGGTTTTCACCGTTAAACTGAGAGTAAAGGGACCTTTCCATCCATGTACGGCATTTTTTAAATCTCCACAAAAAAATTTTTCATCACTTTTTGACAAAACTTGCGATGCCGGCATCGTTAAAAAGTTTAAAAATCAAAATCTCTTTGAAACCCGATATCTCCGCAACCAAGCCTCGTTGGTGGTTGCGGTTTTCACCATTAAACTGAGAGTAAAGAGACCTTTCCATCCATGTACGCCATTTTTTAAATCTCCACAAAAAAATTTTTCATCACTTTTTGACAAAACTTGCGATGCCGGCATCGTTAAAAACTTTAAAAATCAAAATCTCTTTGAAACCCGATATCTCCGCAACCAAGCCTCGTTGGTGGTTGCGGTTTTCACCATTAAACTGAGAGTAAAGAGACCTTTCCATCCATGCACGCCATTTTTTAAATCTCCACAAAAAAAATTTTCATCACTTTCTGACAAAACTTGCGATGCCGGCATCGTTAAAAAGTTTAAAAATCAAAATCTCTTTGAAACCCGATATCTCCGCAACCAAGCCTCGTTGGTGGTTGCGGTTTTAACCGTTAAACTGAGAGTAAAGAGACCTTTCCATCCATGCACGCCATTTTTTAAATCTCCACAAAAAATTTTTCATCACTTTTTGACAAAACTTGCGATCCGGCATCGTTAAAAACTTTAAAAATCAAAATCTCTTTAAAACCCGATATCTCCGCAACCAAGCCTCGTTGGTGGTTGCGGTTTTCACCATTAAACTGAGAGTAAAGAGACCTTTCCATCCATGTACGCCATTTTTTAAATCTCCACGAAAAAAATTTTCATCACTTTTTGACAAAACTTGCGATGCCGGCATTGTTAAAAACTTTAAAAATCAAAATCTCTTTGAAACCCGATATCTCCGCAACCAAGCCTCGTTGGTGGTTGCGGTTTTCACCATTAAACTGAGAGTAAAGAGACCTTTCCATCCATGTACGCCATTTTTTAAATCTCCACGAAAAAATTTTTCATCACTTTTTGACAAAACTTGCGATGCCGGCATCGTTAAAAAGTTTAAAAATCAAAATCTCTTTGAAACCCGATATCTCCGCAACCAAGCCTCGTTGGTGGTTGCGGTTTTCACCGTTAAACTGAGAGTAAAGAGACCTTTCCATCCATGCACGCCATTTTTTAAATCTCCACAAAAAAATTTTTCATCACTTTTTGACAAAACTTGCGATCCGGCATCGTTAAAAACTTTAAAAATCAAAATCTCTTTAAAACCCGATATCTCCGCAACCAAGCCTCGTTGGTGGTTGCGGTTTTCACCTTTAAACTGAGAGTAAAGAGACCTTTCCATCCATGTACGCCATTTTTTAAGTCTCAACGAAAAAAATTTTCATCACTTTTTGACAAAACTTGCGATGCCGGCATCGTTAAAAACTTTAAAAATCAAAATCTCTTTGAAACCCGATATCTCCGCAACCAAGCCTCGTTGGTGGTTGCGGTTTTCACCATTAAACTGAGAGTAAAGAGACCTTTCCATCCATGTACGCCATTTTTTAAATCTCCACAAAAAAAATTTTCATCACTTTTTGACAAAACTTGCGATGCCGGCATCGTTAAAAAGTTTAAAAATCAAAATCTCTTTGAAACCCGATATCTCCGCAACCAAGCCTCGTTGGTGGTTGCGGTTTTCACCATTAAACTGAGAGTAAAGAGACCTTTCCATCCATGTACGCCATTTTTTAAATCTCCACAAAAAAATTTTTCATCACTTTTTGACAAAACTTGCGATGCCGGCATCGTTAAAAAGTTTAAAAATCAAAATCTCTTTGAAACCCGATATCTCCGCAACCAAGCCTCGTTGGTGGTTGCGGTTTTCACCATTAAACTGAGAGTAAAGAGACCTTTCCATCCATGTACGCCATTTTTTAAATCTCCACAAACAAAATTTTCATCACTTTTTGACAAAGCTTGCGATGCCGGCATCGTTAAAAAGTTTAAAAATCAAAATCTCTTTGAAACCCGATATCTCCGCAACCAAGCCTCGTTGGTGGTTGCGGTTTTCACCATTAAACTGAGAGTAAAGAGACCTTTCCATCCATGTACGCCATTTTTTAAATCTCCACAAAAAAAATTTTCACCACTTTTTGACAAAACTTGCGATGCCGGCATCGTTAAAAACTTTAAAAATCAAAATCTCTTTGAAACCCGATATCTCCGCAACCAAGCCTCGTTGGTGGTTGCGGTTTTCACCGTTAAACTGAGAGTAAAGAGACCTTTCCATCCATGTACGCCATTTTTTAAATCTCCACACACAAAATTTTCATCACTTTTTGACAAAACTTGAGATGCCGGCATCGTTAAAAACTTTAAAAATCAAAATCTCTTTGAAACCCGATATCTCCGCAACCAAGCCTCGTTGGTGGTTGCGGTTTTCACCATTAAACTGAGAGTAAAGAGACCTTTCCATTCATGTACGCCATTTTTTAAATCTCCACAAACAAAATTTTCATCACTTTTTGACAAAGCTTGCGATGCCGGCATCGTTAAAAAGTTTAAAAATCAAAATCTCTTTGAAACCCGATATCTCCGCAACCAAGCCTCGTTGGTGGTTGCGGTTTTCACCATTAAACTGAGAGTAAAGAGACCTTTCCATCCATGTACGCCATTTTTTAAATCTCCACAAAAAAAATTTTCACCACTTTTTGACAAAACTTGCGATGCCGGCATCGTTAAAAACTTTAAAAATCAAAATCTCTTTGAAACCCGATATCTCCGCAACCAAGCCTCGTTGGTGGTTGCGGTTTTCACCGTTAAACTGAGAGTAAAGAGACCTTTCCATCCATGTACGCCATTTTTTAAATCTCCACACACAAAATTTTCATCACTTTTTGACAAAACTTGCGATGCCGGCATCGTTAAAAACTTTAAAAATCAAAATCTCTTTGAAACCCGATATCTCCGCAACCAAGCCTCGTTGGTGGTTGCGGTTTTCACCATTAAACTGAGAGTAAAGAGACCTTTCCATTCATATACGCCATTTTTTAAATCTCCACAAAAAAATTTTTCATCACTTTTTGACAAAACTTGCGATGCTGGCATCGTTAAAAACTTTAAAAATCAAAATCTCTTTGAAACCCGATATCTCCGCAACCAAGCCTCGTTGGTGGTTGCGGTTTTCACCATTAAACTGAGAGTAAAGAGACCTTTCCATCCATGTACGCCATTTTTTAAATTTCCACAAAAAAATTTTTCATCACTTTTTGACAAAACTTGCGATGCCGGCATCGTTAAAAACTTTAAAAATCAAAATCTCTTTGAAACCCGATATCTCCGCAACCAAGCCTCGTTGGTGGTTGCGGTTTTCACCATTAAACTGAGAGTAAAGAGACCTTTCCATCCATGTACGCCATTTTTTAAATCTCCACAAAAAAATTTTTCATCACTTTTTGACAAAACTTGCGATGCCGGCATCGTTAAAAAGTTTAAAAATCAAAATCTCTTTGAAACCCGATATCTCCGCAACCAAGCCTCGTTGGTGGTTGCGGTTTTCACCATTAAACTGAGAGTAAAGAGACCTTTCCATCCATGTACGCCATTTTTTAAATCTCCACAAAAAAAATTTTCACCACTTTTTGACAAAACTTGCGATGCCGGCATCGTTAAAAACTTTAAAAATCAAAATCTCTTTGAAACCCGATATCTCCGCAACCAAGCCTCGTTGGTGGTTGCGGTTTTCACCGTTAAACTGAGAGTAAAGAGACCTTTCCATCCATGTACGCCATTTTTTAAATCTCCACACACAAAATTTTCATCACTTTTTGACAAAACTTGCGATGCCGGCATCGTTAAAAACTTTAAAAATCAAAATCTCTTTGAAACCCGATATCTCCGCAACCAAGCCTCGTTGGTGGTTGCGGTTTTCACCGTTAAACTGAGAGTAAAGAGACCTTTCCATCCATGTACGCCATTTTTTAAATCTCCACACACAAAATTTTCATCACTTTTTGACAAAACTTGCGATGCCGGCATCGTTAAAAAATTTAAAAATCAAAATCTCTTTGAAACCCGATATCTCCGCAACCAAGCCTCGTTGGTGGTTGCGGTTTTCACCATTAAACTGAGAGTAAAGAGACCTTTCCATCCATGTACGCCATTTTTTAAATCTCCACGAAAAAATTTTTCATCACTTTTTGACAAAACTTGCGATGCCGGCATCGTTAAAAAGTTTAAAAATCAAAATCTCTTTAAAACCCGATATCTCCGCAACCAAGCCTCGTTGGTGGTTGCGGTTTTCACCTTTAAACTGAGAGTAAAGAGACCTTTCCATCCATGTACGCCATTTTTTAAATCTCCACGAAAAAAATTTTCATCACTTTTTGACAAAACTTGCGATGCCGGCATCGTTAAAAAGTTTAAAAATCAAAATCTCTTTGAAACCCGATATCTCCGCAACCAAGCCTCGTTGGTGGTTGCGGTTTTCACCATTAAACTGAGAGCAAAGAGACCTTTCCATCCATGTACGCCATTTTTTAAATCTCCACAAAAAAATTTTTCATCACTTTTTGACAAAACTTGCGATGCCGGCATCGTTAAAAACTTTAAAAATCAAAATCTCTTTGAAACCCGATATCTCCGCAACCAAGCCTCGTTGGTGGTTGCGGTTTTCACCATTAAACTGAGAGTAAAGAGACCTTTCCATCCATGTACGCCATTTTTTAAATCTGCACAAAAAAATGTTTCATCACTTTTTGACAAAACTTGCGATGCCGGCATCGTTAAAAAGTTTAAAAATCAAAATCTCTTTGAAACCCGATATCTCCGCAACCAAGCCTCGTTGGTGGTTGCGGTTTTCACCATTAAACTGAGAGTAAAGAGACCTTTCCATCCATGTACGCCATTTTTTAAATCTCCACAAAAAAAATTTTCACCACTTTTTGACAAAACTTGCGATGCCGGCATCGTTAAAAAGTTTAAAAATCAAAATCTCTTTAAAACCCGATATCTCCGCAACCAAGCCTCGTTGGTGGTTGCGGTTTTCACCTTTAAACTGAGAGTAAAGAGACCTTTCCATCCATGTACGCCCTTTTTTAAATCTCCACGAAAAAAATTTTCATCACTTTTTGACAAAACTTGCGATGCCGGCATCGTTAAAAAGTTTAAAAATCAAAATCTCTTTGAAACCCGATATCTCCGCAACCAAGCCTCGTTGGTGGTTGCGGTTTTCACCATTAAACTGAGAGTAAAGAGACCTTTCCATCCATGTACGCCATTTTTTAAATCTCCACAGACAAAATTTTCATCACTTTTTGACAAAACTTGCGATGCCGGCATCGTTAAAAAGTTTAAAAATCAAAATCTCTTTGAAACCCGATATCTCCGCAACCAAGCCTCGTTGGTGGTTGCGGTTTTCACCATTAAACTGAGAGTAAAGAGACCTTTCCATCCATGTACGCCATTTTTTAAATCTCCACAAAAAAATTTTTCATCACTTTTTGACAAAACTTGCGATGCCGGCATCGCTAAAAAGTTTAAAAATCAAAATCTCTTTGAAACCCGATATCTCCGCAACCAAGCCTCGTTATTGGTTGCGGTTTTCACCATTAAACTGAGAGTAAAGAGACCTTTCCATCCATGTACGCCATTTTTTAAATCTCCACGAAAAAATTTTTCATCACTTTTTGACAAAACTTGCGATGCCGGCATCGTTAAAAAGTTTAAAAATCAAAATCTCTTTGAAACCCGATATCTCCGCAACCAAGCCTCGTTGGTGGTTGCGGTTTTCACCATTAAACTGAGAGTAAAGAGACCTTTCCATCCATGTACGCCATTTTTTAAATCTCCACAAACAAAATTTTCATCACTTTTTGACAAAACTTGCGATGCCGGCATCGTTAAAAAGTTTAAAAATCAAAATCTCTTTGAAACCCGATATCTCCGCAACCAAACCTCGTTGGTGGTTGCAGTTTTCACCGTTAAACTGAGAGTAAAGAGACCTTTCCATCCATGTACGCCATTTTTTAAATCTCCACGAAAAAATTTTTCATCACTTTTTGACAAAACTTGCGATGCCGGCATCGTTAAAAACTTTAAAAATCAAAATCTCTTTGAAGCCCGATATCTCCGCAACCAAGCCTCGTTGGTGGTTGCGGTTTTCACCATTAAACTGAGAGTAAAGAGACCTTTCCATCCATGTACGCCATTTTTTAAATCTCCACAAAAAAATTTTTCATCACTTTTTGACAAAACTTGCGATGCCGGCATCGTTAAAAACTTTAAAAATCAAAATCTCTTTGAAACCCGATATCTCCGCAACCAAGCCTCGTTGGTGGTTGCGGTTTTCACCATTAAACTGAGAGTAAAGAGACCTTTCCATCCATGTACGCCATTTTTTAAATCTCCACAAAAAAATTTTTCATCACTTTTTGACAAAACTTGCGATGCCGGCATCGTTAAAAACTTTAAAAATCAAAATCTCTTTGAAACCCGATATCTCCGCAACCAAGCCTCGTTGGTGGTTGCGGTTTTCACCATTAAACTGAGAGTAAAGAGACCTTTCCATCCATGTACGCCATTTTTTAAATCTCCACAAAAAAAATTTTCACCACTTTTTGACAAAACTTGCGATGCCGGCATCGTTAAAAAGTTTAAAAATCAAAATCTCTTTAAAACCCGATATCTCCGCAACCAAGCCTCGTTGGTGGTTGCGGTTTTCACCTTTAAACTGAGAGTAAAGAGACCTTTCCATCCATGTACGCCCTTTTTTAAATCTCCACGAAAAAAATTTTCATCACTTTTTGACAAAACTTGCGATGCCGGCATCGTTAAAAAGTTTAAAAATCAAAATCTCTTTGAAACCCGATATCTCCGCAACCAAGCCTCGTTGGTGGTTGCGGTTTTCACCATTAAACTGAGAGTAAAGAGACCTTTCCATCCATGTACGCCATTTTTTAAATCTCCACAGACAAAATTTTCATCACTTTTTGACAAAACTTGCGATGCCGGCATCGTTAAAAAGTTTAAAAATCAAAATCTCTTTGAAACCCGATATCTCCGCAACCAAGCCTCGTTGGTGGTTGCGGTTTTCACCATTAAACTGAGAGTAAAGAGACCTTTCCATCCATGTACGCCATTTTTTAAATCTCCACAAAAAAATTTTTCATCACTTTTTGACAAAACTTGCGATGCCGGCATCGCTAAAAAGTTTAAAAATCAAAATCTCTTTGAAACCCGATATCTCCGCAACCAAGCCTCGTTATTGGTTGCGGTTTTCACCATTAAACTGAGAGTAAAGAGACCTTTCCATCCATGTACGCCATTTTTTAAATCTCCACGAAAAAATTTTTCATCACTTTTTGACAAAACTTGCGATGCCGGCATCGTTAAAAAGTTTAAAAATCAAAATCTCTTTGAAACCCGATATCTCCGCAACCAAGCCTCGTTGGTGGTTGCGGTTTTCACCATTAAACTGAGAGTAAAGAGACCTTTCCATCCATGTACGCCATTTTTTAAATCTCCACAAACAAAATTTTCATCACTTTTTGACAAAACTTGCGATGCCGGCATCGTTAAAAAGTTTAAAAATCAAAATCTCTTTGAAACCCGATATCTCCGCAACCAAACCTCGTTGGTGGTTGCAGTTTTCACCGTTAAACTGAGAGTAAAGAGACCTTTCCATCCATGTACGCCATTTTTTAAATCTCCACGAAAAAATTTTTCATCACTTTTTGACAAAACTTGCGATGCCGGCATCGTTAAAAACTTTAAAAATCAAAATCTCTTTGAAGCCCGATATCTCCGCAACCAAGCCTCGTTGGTGGTTGCGGTTTTCACCATTAAACTGAGAGTAAAGAGACCTTTCCATCCATGTACGCCATTTTTTAAATCTCCACAAAAAAATTTTTCATCACTTTTTGACAAAACTTGCGATGCCGGCATCGTTAAAAACTTTAAAAATCAAAATCTCTTTGAAACCCGATATCTCCGCAACCAAGCCTCGTTGGTGGTTGCGGTTTTCACCATTAAACTGAGAGTAAAGAGACCTTTCCATCCATGTACGCCATTTTTTAAATCTCCACAAAAAAATTTTTCATCACTTTTTGACAAAACTTGCGATGCCGGCATCGTTAAAAACTTTAAAAATCAAAATCTCTTTGAAACCCGATATCTCCGCAACCAAGCCTCGTTGGTGGTTGCGGTTTTCACCATTAAACTGAGAGTAAAGAGACCTTTCCATCCATGTACGCCATTTTTTAAATCTCCACAAAAAAAATTTTCACCACTTTTTGACAAAACTTGCGATGCCGGCATCGTTAAAAAGTTTAAAAATCAAAATCTCTTTAAAACCCGATATCTCCGCAACCAAGCCTCGTTGGTGGTTGCGGTTTTCACCTTTAAACTGAGAGTAAAGAGACCTTTCCATCCATGTACGCCCTTTTTTAAATCTCCACGAAAAAAATTTTCATCACTTTTTGACAAAACTTGCGATGCCGGCATCGTTAAAAAGTTTAAAAATCAAAATCTCTTTGAAACCCGATATCTCCGCAACCAAGCCTCGTTGGTGGTTGCGGTTTTCACCATTAAACTGAGAGTAAAGAGACCTTTCCATCCATGTACGCCATTTTTTAAATCTCCACAGACAAAATTTTCATCACTTTTTGACAAAACTTGCGATGCCGGCATCGTTAAAAAGTTTAAAAATCAAAATCTCTTTGAAACCCGATATCTCCGCAACCAAGCCTCGTTGGTGGTTGCGGTTTTCACCATTAAACTGAGAGTAAAGAGACCTTTCCATCCATGTACGCCATTTTTTAAATCTCCACAAAAAAATTTTTCATCACTTTTTGACAAAACTTGCGATGCCGGCATCGTTAAAAAGTTTAAAAATCAAAATCTCTTTGAAACCCGATATCTCCGCAACCAAGCCTCGTTGGTGGTTGCGGTTTTCACCATTAAACTGAGAGTAAAGAGACCTTTCCATCCATGTACGCCATTTTTTAAATCTCCACAGACAAAATTTTCATCACTTTTTGACAAAACTTGCGATGCCGGCATCGTTAAAAAGTTTAAAAATCAAAATCTCTTTGAAACCCGATATCTCCGCAACCAAACCTCGTTGGTGGTTGCGGTTTTCACCGTTAAACTGAGAGTAAAGAGACCTTTCCATCCATGTACGCCATTTTTTAAATCTCCACGAAAAAATTTTTCATCACTTTTTGACAAAACTTGCGATGCCGGCATCGTTAAAAACTTTAAAAATCAAAATCTCTTTGAAGCCCGATATCTCCGCAACCAAGCCTCGTTGGTGGTTGCGGTTTTCACCATTAAACTGAGAGTAAAGAGACCTTTCCATCCATGTACGCCATTTTTTAAATCTCCACGAAAAAATTTTTCATCACTTTTTGACAAAACTTGCGATGCCGGCATCGTTAAAAAGTTTAAAAATCAAAATCTCTTTGAAACCCGATATCTCCGCAACCAAGCCTCGTTGGTGGTTGCGGTTTTCACCATTAAACTGAGAGTAAAGAGACCTTTCCATCCATGTACGCCATTTTTTAAATCTCCACAAAAAAAATTTTCACCACTTTTTGACAAAACTTGCGATGCCGGCATCGTTAAAAAGTTTAAAAATCAAAATCTCTTTAAAACCCGATATCTCCGCAACCAAGCCTCGTTGGTGGTTGCGGTTTTCACCTTTAAACTGAGAGTAAAGAGACCTTTCCATCCATGTACGCCATTTTTTAAATCTCCACGAAAAAAATTTTCATCACTTTTTGACAAAACTTGCGATGCCGGCATCGTTAAAAAGTTTAAAAATCAAAATCTCTTTGAAACCCGATATCTCCGCAACCAAGCCTCGTTGGTGGTTGCGGTTTTCACCATTAAACTGAGAGTAAAGAGACCTTTCCATCCATGTACGCCATTTTTTAAATCTCCACAAAAAAATTTTTCATCACTTTTTGACAAAACTTGCGATGCCGGCATCGTTAAAAACTTTAAAAATCAAAATCTCTTTGAAACCCGATATCTCCGCAACCAAGCCTCGTTGGTGGTTGCGGTTTTCACCATTAAACTGAGAGTAAAGAGACCTTTCCATCCATGTACGCCATTTTTTAAATCTCCACAAAAAAATTTTTCATCACTTTTTGACAAAACTTGCGATGCCGGCATCGTTAAAAACTTTAAAAATCAAAATCTCTTTGAAACCCGATATCTCCGCAACCAAGCCTCGTTGGTGGTTGCGGTTTTCACCATTAAACTGAGAGTAAAGAGACCTTTCCATCCATGTACGCCATTTTTTAAATCTCCACAAAAAAAATTTTCACCACTTTTTGACAAAACTTGCGATGCCGGCATCGTTAAAAAGTTTAAAAATCAAAATCTCTTTAAAACCCGATATCTCCGCAACCAAGCCTCGTTGGTGGTTGCGGTTTTCACCTTTAAACTGAGAGTAAAGAGACCTTTCCATCCATGTACGCCCTTTTTTAAATCTCCACAAAAAAATTTTTCATCACTTTTTGACAAAACTTGCGATGCCGGCATCGTTAAAAAGTTTAAAAATCAAAATCTCTTTGAAACCCGATATCTCCGCAACCAAGCCTCGTTATTGGTTGCGGTTTTCACCATTAAACTGAGAGTAAAGAGACCTTTCCATCCATGTACGCCATTTTTTAAATCTCCACGAAAAAATTTTTCATCACTTTTTGACAAAACTTGCGATGCCGGCATCGTTAAAAAGTTTAAAAATCAAAATCTCTTTGAAACCCGATATCTCCGCAACCAAGCCTCGTTGGTGGTTGCGGTTTTCACCGTTAAACTGAGAGTAAAGAGACCTTTCCATCCATGTACGCCATTTTTTAAATCTCCACGAAAAAATTTTTCATCACTTTTTGACAAAACTTGCGATGCCGGCATCGTTAAAAAGTTTAAAAATCAAAATCTCTTTGAAACCCGATATCTCCGCAACCAAGCCTCGTTGGTGGTTGCGGTTTTCACCATTAAACTGAGAGTAAAGAGACCTTTCCATCCATGTACGCCATTTTTTAAATCTCCACAAACAAAATTTTCATCACTTTTTGACAAAACTTGCGATGCCGGCATCGTTAAAAAGTTTAAAAATCAAAATCTCTTTGAAACCCGATATCTCCGCAACCAAACCTCGTTGGTGGTTGCGGTTTTCACCATTAAACTGAGAGTAAAGAGACCTTTCCATCCATTTACGCCATTTTTTAAATCTCCACGAAAAAATTTTTCATCACTTTTTGACAAAACTTGCGATGCCGGCATCGTTAAAAACTTTAAAAATCAAAATCTCTTTGAAGCCCGATATCTCCGCAACCAAGCCTCGTTGGTGGTTGCGGTTTTCACCATTAAACTGAGAGTAAAGAGACCTTTCCATCCATGTACGCCATTTTTTAAATCTCCACGAAAAAATTTTTCATCACTTTTTGACAAAACTTGCGATGCCGGCATCGTTAAAAACTTTAAAAATCAAAATCTCTTTGAAACCCGATATCTCCGCAACCAAACCTCGTTGGTGGTTGCGGTTTTCACCATTAAACTGAGAGTAAAGAGACCTTTCCATCCATGTACGCCATTTTTTAAATCTCCACAAAAAAATTTTTCATCACTTTTTGACAAAACTTGCGATGCCGGCATCGTTAAAAACTTTAAAAATCAAAATCTCTTTGAAACCCGATATCTCCGCAACCAAGCCTCGTTGGTGGTTGCGGTTTTCACCATTAAACTGAGAGTAAAGAGACCTTTCCATCCATGTACGCCATTTTTTAAATCTCCACGAAAAAATTTTTCATCACTTTTTGACAAAACTTGCGATGCCGGCATCGTTAAAAACTTTAAAAATCAAAATCTCTTTGAAACCCGATATCTCCGCAACCAAGCCTCGTTGGTGGTTGCGGTTTTCACCATTAAACTGAGAGTAAAGAGACCTTTCCATCCATGTACGCCATTTTTTAAATCTCCACAAAAAAAATTTTCACCACTTTTTGACAAAACTTGCGATGCCGGCATCGTTAAAAACTTTAAAAATCAAAATCTCTTTGAAACCCGATATCTCCGCAACCAAGCCTCGTTGGTGGTTGCGGTTTTCACCGTTAAACTGAGAGTAAAGAGACCTTTCCATCCATGTACGCCATTTTTTAAATCTCCACACACAAAATTTTCATCACTTTTTGACAAAACTTGCGATGCCGGCATCGTTAAAAAGTTTAAAAATCAAAATCTCTTTGAAACCCGATATCTCCGCAACCAAGCCTCGTTGGTGGTTGCGGTTTTCACCATTAAACTGAGAGTAAAGAGACCTTTCCATCCATGTACGCCATTTTTTAAATCTCCACAAAAAAATTTTTCATCACTTTTTGACAAAACTTGCGATGCCGGCATCGTTAAAAACTTTAAAAATCAAAATCTCTTTGAAACCCGATATCTCCGCAACCAAGCCTCGTTGGTGGTTGCGGTTTTCACCGTTAAACTGAGAGTAAAGAGACCTTTCCATCCATGTACGCCATTTTTTAAATCTCCACAAAAAAAATTTTCACCACTTTTTGACAAAACTTGCGATGCCGGCATCGTTAAAAACTTTAAAAATCAAAATCTCTTTGAAACCCGATATCTCCGCAACCAAGCCTCGTTGGTGGTTGCGGTTTTCGCCATTAAACTGAGAGTAAAGAGACCTTTCCATCCATGTACGCCATTTTTTAAATTTCCACAAAAAAATTTTTCATCACTTTTTGACAAAACTTGCGATGCCGGCATCGTTAAAAAGTTTAAAAATCAAAATCTCTTTGAAACCCGATATCTCCGCAACCAAGCCTCGTTGGTGGTTGCGGTTTTCACCATTAAACTGAGAGTAAAGAGACCTTTCCATCCATGTACGCCATTTTTTAAATCTCCACGAAAAAATTTTTCATCACTTTTTGACAAAACTTGCGATGCCGGCATCGTTAAAAACTTTAAAAATCAAAATCTCTTTGAAACCCGATATCTCCGCAACCAAGCCTCGTTGGTGGTTGCGGTTTTCACCATTAAACTGAGAGTAAAGAGACCTTTCCATCCATGTACGCCATTTTTTAAATCTCCACAAAAAAATTTTTCATCACTTTTTGACAAAACTTGCGATGCCGGCATCGTTAAAAACTTTAAAAATCAAAATCTCTTTGAAACCCGATATCTCCGCAACCAAGCCTCGTTGGTGGTTACGGTTTTCACCGTTAAACTGAGAGTAAAGAGACCTTTCCATCCATGTACGCCATTTTTTAAATCTCCACAAAAAAAAATTTTCATCACTTTTTGACAAAACTTGCGATGCCGGCATCGTTAAAAAGTTTAAAAATCAAAATCTCTTTGAAACCCGATATCTCCGCAACCAAGCCTCGTTGGTGGTTGCGGTTTTCACCGTTAAACTGAGAGTAAAAAGACCTTTCCATCCATGTACGCCATTTTTTAAATCTCCACAAAAAAATTTTTCATCACTTTTTGACAAAACTTGCGATGCCGGCATCGTTAAAAACTTTAAAAATCAAAATCTCTTTGAAACCCGATATCTCCGCAACCAAGCCTCGTTGGTGGTTACGGTTTTCACCGTTAAACTGAGAGTAAAGAGACCTTTCCATCCATGTACGCCATTTTTTAAATCTCCACAAAAAAAAATTTTCATCACTTTTTGACAAAACTTGCGATGCCGGCATCGTTAAAAAGTTTAAAAATCAAAATCTCTTTGAAACCCGATATCTCCGCAACCAAGCCTCGTTGGTGGTTGCGGTTTTCACCGTTAAACTGAGAGTAAAAAGACCTTTCCATCCATGTACGCCATTTTTTAAATCTCCACAAAAAAATTTTTCATCACTTTTTGACAAAACTTGCGATGCCGGCATCGTTAAAAACTTTAAAAATCAAAATCTCTTTGAAACCCGATATCTCCGCAACCAAGCCTCGTTGGTGGTTGCGGTTTTCACCATTAAACTGAGAGTAAAGAGACCTTTCCATCCATGTACGCCATTTTTTAAATTTCCACAAAAAAATTTTTCATCACTTTTTGACAAAACTTGCGATGCCGGCATCGTTAAAAACTTTAAAAATCAAAATCTCTTTGAAACCCGATATCTCCGCAACCAAGCCTCGTTGGTGGTTGCGGTTTTCACCATTAAACTGAGAGTAAAGAGACCTTTCCATCCATGTACGCCATTTTTTAAATCTCCACAAAAAAAATTTTCATCACTTTTTGACAAAACTTGCGATGCCGGCATCGTTAAAAAGTTTAAAAATCAAAATCTCTTTAAAACCCGATATCTCCGCAACCAAGCCTCGTTGGTGGTTGCGGTTTTCACCTTTAAACTGAGAGTAAAGAGACCTTTCCATCCATGTACGCCATTTTTTAAATCTCCACGAAAAAAATTTTCATCACTTTTTGACAAAACTTGCGATGCCGGCATCGTTAAAAACTTTAAAAATCAAAATCTCTTTGAAACCCGATATCTCCGCAACCAAGCCTCGTTGGTGGTTGCGGTTTTCACCGTTAAACTGAGAGTAAAGTGACCTTTCCATCCATGTACGCCATTTTTTAAATCTCCACAAAAAAAATTTTCACCACTTTTTGACAAAACTTGCGATGCCGGCATCGTTAAAAACTTTAAAAATCAAAATCTCTTTGAAACCCGATATCTCCGCAACCAAACCTCGTTGGTGGTTTCGGTTTTCACCATTAAACTGAGAGTAAAGAGACCTTTCCATCCATGTACGCCATTTTTTAAATCTCCACGAAAAAATTTTTCATCACTTTTTGACATCGTTAAAAACTTTAAAAATCAAAATCTCTTTGAAACCCGATATCTCCGCAACCAAGCCTCGTTGGTGGTTGCGGTTTTCACCATTAAACTGAGAGTAAAGAGACCTTTCCATCCATGTACGCCATTTTTTAAATCTCCACAAAAAAATTTTTCATCACTTTTTGACAAAACTTGCGATGCCGGCATCGTTAAAAACTTTAAAAATCAAAATCTCTTTGAAACCCGATATCTCCGCAACCAAGCCTCGTTGGTGGTTGCGGTTTTCACCATTAAACTGAGAGTAAAGAGACCTTTCCATCCATGTACGCCATTTTTTAAATTTCCACAAAAAAATTTTTCATCACTTTTTGACAAAACTTGCGATGCCGGCATCGTTAAAAACTTTAAAAATCAAAATCTCTTTGAAACCCGATATCTCCGCAACCAAGCCTCGTTGGTGGTTGCGGTTTTCACCATTAAACTGAGAGTAAAGAGACCTTTCCATCCATGTACGCCATTTTTTAAATCTCCACAAAAAAAATTTTCATCACTTTTTGACAAAACTTGCGATGCCGGCATCGTTAAAAACTTTAAAAATCAAAATCTCTTTGAAACCCGATATCTCCGCAACCAAGCCTCGTTGGTGGTTGCGGTTTTCACCATTAAACTGAGAGTAAAGAGACCTTTCCATCCATGTACGCCATTTTTTAAATTTCCA
Organism: Epistrophe eligans; assembly: GCA_951394125.1. Lineage (NCBI taxonomy): Eukaryota > Metazoa > Arthropoda > Insecta > Diptera > Syrphidae > Epistrophe > Epistrophe eligans. Next base: position 13,004,717 of record OX596029.1, read on the forward strand.
CAAAAAAATTTTTCATCACTTTTTGATAAAACTTGCGATGCCGGCATCGTTAAAAACTTTAAAAATCAAAATCTCTTTGAAACCCGATATCTCCGCAACCAAGCCTCGTTGGTGGTTGCGGTTTTCACCATTAAACTGAGAGTAAAGAGACCTTTCCATCCATGTACGCCATTTTTTAAATCTCCAAAAAAAAATTTTTCATCACTTTTTGACAAAACTTGCGATGCCGGCATCGTTAAAAACTTTAAAAATCAAAATCTCTTTGAAACCCGATATCTCCGCAACCAAGCCTCGTTGGTGGTTGCGGTTTTCACCATTAAACTGAGAGTAAAGAGACCTTTCCATCCATGTACGCCATTTTTTAAATCTCCACAAACAAAATTTTCATCACTTTTTGACAAAACTTGCGATGCCGGCATCGTTAAAAAGTTTAAAAATCAAAATCTCTTTGAAACCCGATATCTCCGCAAACAAGCCTCGTTGGTGGTTGCGGTTTTCACCATTAAACTGAGAGTAAAGAGACCTTTCCATCCATGTACGCCATTTTTTAAATCTCCACAAAAAAAAATTTCACCACTTTTTGACAAAACTTGCGATGCCGGCATCGTTAAAAAGTTTAAAAATCAAAATCTCTTTAAAACCCGATATCTCCGCAACCAAGCCTCGTTGGTGGTTGCGGTTTTCACCTTTAAACTGAGAGTAAAGAGACCTTTCCATCCATGTACGCCATTTTTTAAATCTCCACGAAAAAAATTTTCATCACTTTTTGACAAAACTTGCGATGCCGGCATCGTTAAAAAGTTTAAAAATCAAAATCTCTTTGAAACCCGATATCTCCGCAACCAAGCCTCGTTGGTGGTTGCGGTTTTCACCATTAAACTGAGAGTAAAGAGACCTTTCCATCCATGTACGCCATTTTTTAAATCTCCACAAAAAAATTTTTCATCACTTTTTGACAAAACTTGCGATGCCGGCATCGTTAAAAACTTTAAAAATCAAAATCTCTTTGAAACCCGATATCTCCGCAACCAAGCCTCGTTGGTGGTTGCGGTTTTCACCATTAAACTGAGAGTAAAGAGACCTTTCCATCCATGTACGCCATTTTTTAAATCTCCACAAAAAAAATTTTCACCACTTTTTGACAAAACTTGCGATGCCGGCATCGTTAAAAAGTTTAAAAATCAAAATCTCTTTAAAACCCGATATCTCCGCAACCAAGCCTCGTTGGTGGTTGCGGTTTTCACCTTTAAACTGAGAGTAAAGAGACCTTTCCATCCATGTACGCCCTTTTTTAAATCTCCACGAAAAAAATTTTCATCACTTTTTGACAAAACTTGCGATGCCGGCATCGTTAAAAAGTTTAAAAATCAAAATCTCTTTGAAACCCGATATCTCCGCAACCAAGCCTCGTTGGTGGTTGCGGTTTTCACCATTAAACTGAGAGTAAAGAGACCTTTCCATCCATGTACGCCATTTTTTAAATCTCCACAGACAAAATTTTCATCACTTTTTGACAAAACTTGCGATGCCGGCATCGTTAAAAAGTTTAAAAATCAAAATCTCTTTGAAACCCGATATCTCCGCAACCAAGCCTCGTTGGTGGTTGCGGTTTTCACCATTAAACTGAGAGTAAAGAGACCTTTCCATCCATGTACGCCATTTTTTAAATCTCCACAAAAAAATTTTTCATCACTTTTTGACAAAACTTGCGATGCCGGCATCGTTAAAAAGTTTAAAAATCAAAATCTCTTTGAAACCCGATATCTCCGCAACCAAGCCTCGTTGGTGGTTGCGGTTTTCACCATTAAACTGAGAGTAAAGAGACCTTTCCATCCATGTACGCCATTTTTTAAATCTCCACGAAAAAATTTTTCATCACTTTTTGACAAAACTTGCGATGCCGGCATCGTTAAAAAGTTTAAAAATCAAAATCTCTTTGAAACCCGATATCTCCGCAACCAAGCCTCGTTGGTGGTTGCGGTTTTCACCGTTAAACTGAGAGTAAAGAGACCTTCCATCCATGTACGCCATTTTTTAAATCTCCACAAAAAAATTTTTCATCACTTTTTGACAAAACTTGCGATGCCGGCATCGTTAAAAAGTTTAAAAATCAAAATCTCTTTGAAACCCGATATCTCCGCAACCAAGCCTCGTTGGTGGTTGCGGTTTTCACCATTAAACTGAGAGTAAAGAGACCTTTCCATCCATGTACGCCATTTTTTAAATCTCCACAAACAAAATTTTCATCACTTTTTGACAAAACTTGCGATGCCGGCATCGTTAAAAAGTTTAAAAATCAAAATCTCTTTGAAACCCGATATCTCCGCAACCAAGCCTCATTGGTGGTTGCGGTTTTCACCATTAAACTGAGAGTAAAGAGACCTTTCCATCCATGTACGCCATTTTTTAAATCTCCACAAAAAAATTTTTCATCACTTTTTGACAAAACTTGCGATGCCGGCATCGTTAAAAAGTTTAAAAATCAAAATCTCTTTGAAACCCGATATCTCCGCAACCAAGCCTCGTTGGTGGTTGCGGTTTTCACCATTAAACTGAAAGTAAAGAGACCTTTCCATCCATGTACGCCATTTTTTAAATCTCCACAAAAAAAATTTTCACCACTTTTTGACAAAACTTGCGATGCCGGCATCGTTAAAAACTTTAAAAATCAAAATCTCTTTGAAACCCGATATCTCCGCAACCAAACCTCGTTGGTGGTTGCGGTTTTCACCATTAAACTGAGAGTAAAGAGACCTTTCCATCCATGTACGCCATTTTTTAAATCTCCACGAAAAAATTTTTCATCACTTTTTGACAAAACTTGCGATGCCGGCATCGTTAAAAACTTTAAAAATCAAAATCTCTTTGAAGCCCGATATCTCCGCAACCAAGCCTCGTTGGTGGTTGCGGTTTTCACCATTAAACTGAGAGTAAAGAGACCTTTCCATCCATGTACGCCATTTTTTAAATCTCCACGAAAAAATTTTTCATCACTTTTTGACAAAACTTGCGATGCCGGCATCGTTAAAAACTTTAAAAATCAAAATCTCTTTGAAGCCCGATATCTCCGCAACCAAGCCTCGTTGGTGGTTGCGGTTTTCACCATTAAACTGAGAGTAAAGAGACCTTTCCATCCATGTACGCCATTTTTTAAATCTCCACGAAAAAATTTTTCATCACTTTTTGACAAAACTTGCGATGCCGGCATCGTTAAAAACTTTAAAAATCAAAATCTCTTTGAAACCCGATATCTCCGCAACCAAACCTCGTTGGTGGTTGCGGTTTTCACCATTAAACTGAGAGTAAAGAGACCTTTCCATCCATGTACGCCATTTTTTAAATCTCCACAAAAAAATTTTTCATCACTTTTTGACAAAACTTGCGATGCCGGCATCGTTAAAAACTTTAAAAATCAAAATCTCTTTGAAACCCGATATCTCCGCAACCAAGCCTCGTTGGTGGTTGCGGTTTTCACCATTAAACTGAGAGTAAAGAGACCTTTCCATCCATGTACGCCATTTTTTAAATCTCCACGAAAAAATTTTTCATCACTTTTTGACAAAACTTTCGATGCCGGCATCGTTAAAAAGTTTAAAAATCAAAATCTCTTTGAAACCCGATATCTCCGCAACCAAGCCTCGTTGGTGGTTGCGGTTTTCACCGTTAAACTGAGAGTAAAGAGACCTTCCATCCATGTACGCCATTTTTTAAATCTCCACAAAAAAATTTTTCATCACTTTTTGACAAAACTTGCGATGCCGGCATCGTTAAAAAGTTTAAAAATCAAAATCTCTTTGAAACCCGATATCTCCGCAACCAAGCCTCGTTGGTGGTTGCGGTTTTCACCATTAAACTGAGAGTAAAGAGACCTTTCCATCCATGTACGCCATTTTTTAAATCTCCACAAACAAAATTTTCATCACTTTTTGACATCGTTAAAAACTTTAAAAATCAAAATCTCTTTGAAACCCGATATCTCCGCAACCAAGCCTCGTTGGTGGTTGCGGTTTTCACCATTAAACTGAGAGTAAAGAGACCTTTCCATCCATGTACGCCATTTTTTAAATCTCCACAAAAAAAATTTTCACCACTTTTTGACAAAACTTGCGATGCCGGCATCGTTAAAAAGTTTAAAAATCAAAATCTCTTTGAAACCCGATATCTCCGCAACCAAGCCTCGTTGGTGGTTGCGGTTTTCACCATTAAACTGAGAGTAAAGAGACCTTTCCATCCATGTACGCCATTTTTTAAATCTCCACGAAAAAATTTTTCATCACTTTTTGACAAAACTTTCGATGCCGGCATCGTTAAAAAGTTTAAAAATCAAAATCTCTTTGAAACCCGATATCTCCGCAACCAAGCCTCGTTGGTGGTTGCGGTTTTCACCGTTAAACTGAGAGTAAAGAGACCTTCGATCCATGTACGCCATTTTTTAAATCTCCACAAAAAAATTTTTCATCACTTTTTGACAAAACTTGCGATGCCGGCATCGTTAAAAAGTTTAAAAATCAAAATCTCTTTGAAACCCGATATCTCCGCAACCAAGCCTCGTTGGTGGTTGCGGTTTTCACCATTAAACTGAGAGTAAAGAGACCTTTCCATCCATGTACGCCATTTTTTAAATCTCCACAAACAAAATTTTCATCACTTTTTGACATCGTTAAAAACTTTAAAAATCAAAATCTCTTTGAAACCCGATATCTCCGCAACCAAGCCTCGTTGGTGGTTGCGGTTTTCACCATTAAACTGAAAGTAAAGAGACCTTTCCATCCATGTACGCCATTTTTTAAATCTCCACAAAAAAAATTTTCACCACTTTTTGACAAAACTTGCGATGCCGGCATCGTTAAAAACTTTAAAAATCAAAATCTCTTTGAAACCCGATATCTCCGCAACCAAACCTCGTTGGTGGTTGCGGTTTTCACCATTAAACTGAGAGTAAAGAGACCTTTCCATCCATGTACGCCATTTTTTAAATCTCCACAAAAAAATTTTTCATCACTTTTTGACAAAACTTGCGATGCCGGCATCGTTAAAAAGTTTAAAAATCAAAATCTCTTTGAAACCCGATATCTCCGCAACCAAGCCTCGTTGGTGGTTGCGGTTTTCACCATTAAACTGAGAGTAAAGAGACCTTTCCATCCATGTACGCCATTTTTTAAATCTCCACAAAAAAATTTTTCATCACTTTTTGACAAAACTTGCGATGCCGGCATCGTTAAAAAGTTTAAAAATCAAAATCTCTTTGAAACCCGATATCTCCGCAACCAAGCCTCGTTGGTGGTTGCGGTTTTCACCATTAAACTGAGAGTAAAGAGACCTTTCCATCCATGTACGCCATTTTTTAAATCTCCACAAACAAAATTTTCATCACTTTTTGACAAAACTTGCGATGCCGGCATCGTTAAAAAGTTTAAAAATCAAAATCTCTTTGAAACCCGATATCTCCGCAACCAAGCCTCGTTGGTGGTTGCGGTTTTCACCATTAAACTGAGAGTAAAGAGACCTTTCCATCCATGTACGCCATTTTTTAAATCTCCACAAAAAAATTTTTCATCACTTTTTGACAAAACTTGCGATGCCGGCATCGTTAAAAAGTTTAAAAATCAAAATCTCTTTGAAACCCGATATCTCCGCAACCAAGCCTCGTTGGTGGTTGCGGTTTTCACCATTAAACTGAAAGTAAAGAGACCTTTCCATCCATGTACGCCATTTTTTAAATCTCCACAAAAAAAATTTTCACCACTTTTTGACAAAACTTGCGATGCCGGCATCGTTAAAAACTTTAAAAATCAAAATCTCTTTGAAACCCGATATCTCCGCAACCAAACCTCGTTGGTGGTTGCGGTTTTCACCATTAAACTGAGAGTAAAGAGACCTTTCCATCCATGTACGCCATTTTTTAAATCTCCACAAAAAAATTTTTCATCACTTTTTGACAAAACTTGCGATGCCGGCATCGTTAAAAAGTTTAAAAATCAAAATCTCTTTGAAACCCGATATCTCCGCAACCAAGCCTCGTTGGTGGTTGCGGTTTTCACCATTAAACTGAGAGTAAAGAGACCTTTCCATCCATGTACGCCATTTTTTAAATCTCCACGAAAAAATTTTTCATCACTTTTTGACAAAACTTGCGATGCCGGCATCGTTAAAAAGTTTAAAAATCAAAATCTCTTTGAAACCCGATATCTCCGCAACCAAGCCTCGTTGGTGGTTGCGGTTTTCACCGTTAAACTGAGAGTAAAGAGACCTTCCATCCATGTACGCCATTTTTTAAATCTCCACAAAAAAATTTTTCATCACTTTTTGACAAAACTTGCGATGCCGGCATCGTTAAAAAGTTTAAAAATCAAAATCTCTTTGAAACCCGATATCTCCGCAACCAAGCCTCGTTGGTGGTTGCGGTTTTCACCATTAAACTGAGAGTAAAGAGACCTTTCCATCCATGTACGCCATTTTTTAAATCTCCACAAACAAAATTTTCATCACTTTTTGACAAAACTTGCGATGCCGGCATCGTTAAAAAGTTTAAAAATCAAAATCTCTTTGAAACCCGATATCTCCGCAACCAAGCCTCATTGGTGGTTGCGGTTTTCACCATTAAACTGAGAGTAAAGAGACCTTTCCATCCATGTACGCCATTTTTTAAATCTCCACAAAAAAATTTTTCATCACTTTTTGACAAAACTTGCGATGCCGGCATCGTTAAAAAGTTTAAAAATCAAAATCTCTTTGAAACCCGATATCTCCGCAACCAAGCCTCGTTGGTGGTTGCGGTTTTCACCATTAAACTGAAAGTAAAGAGACCTTTCCATCCATGTACGCCATTTTTTAAATCTCCACAAAAAAAATTTTCACCACTTTTTGACAAAACTTGCGATGCCGGCATCGTTAAAAACTTTAAAAATCAAAATCTCTTTGAAACCCGATATCTCCGCAACCAAACCTCGTTGGTGGTTGCGGTTTTCACCATTAAACTGAGAGTAAAGAGACCTTTCCATCCATGTACGCCATTTTTTAAATCTCCACAAAAAAATTTTTCATCACTTTTTGACAAAACTTGCGATGCCGGCATCGTTAAAAACTTTAAAAATCAAAATCTCTTTGAAACCCGATATCTCCGCAACCAAGCCTCGTTGGTGGTTGCGGTTTTCACCATTAAACTGAGAGTAAAGAGACCTTTCCATCCATGTACGCCATTTTTTAAATCTCCACGAAAAAATTTTTCATCACTTTTTGACAAAACTTTCGATGCCGGCATCGTTAAAAAGTTTAAAAATCAAAATCTCTTTGAAACCCGATATCTCCGCAACCAAGCCTCGTTGGTGGTTGCGGTTTTCACCGTTAAACTGAGAGTAAAGAGACCTTCCATCCATGTACGCCATTTTTTAAATCTCCACAAAAAAATTTTTCATCACTTTTTGACAAAACTTGCGATGCCGGCATCGTTAAAAAGTTTAAAAATCAAAATCTCTTTGAAACCCGATATCTCCGCAACCAAGCCTCGTTGGTGGTTGCGGTTTTCACCATTAAACTGAGAGTAAAGAGACCTTTCCATCCATGTACGCCATTTTTTAAATCTCCACAAACAAAATTTTCATCACTTTTTGACATCGTTAAAAACTTTAAAAATCAAAATCTCTTTGAAACCCGATATCTCCGCAACCAAGCCTCGTTGGTGGTTGCGGTTTTCACCATTAAACTGAGAGTAAAGAGACCTTTCCATCCATGTACGCCATTTTTTAAATCTCCACAAAAAAAATTTTCACCACTTTTTGACAAAACTTGCGATGCCGGCATCGTTAAAAAGTTTAAAAATCAAAATCTCTTTGAAACCCGATATCTCCGCAACCAAGCCTCGTTGGTGGTTGCGGTTTTCACCATTAAACTGAGAGTAAAGAGACCTTTCCATCCATGTACGCCATTTTTTAAATCTCCACGAAAAAATTTTTCATCACTTTTTGACAAAACTTTCGATGCCGGCATCGTTAAAAAGTTTAAAAATCAAAATCTCTTTGAAACCCGATATCTCCGCAACCAAGCCTCGTTGGTGGTTGCGGTTTTCACCGTTAAACTGAGAGTAAAGAGACCTTCGATCCATGTACGCCATTTTTTAAATCTCCACAAAAAAATTTTTCATCACTTTTTGACAAAACTTGCGATGCCGGCATCGTTAAAAAGTTTAAAAATCAAAATCTCTTTGAAACCCGATATCTCCGCAACCAAGCCTCGTTGGTGGTTGCGGTTTTCACCATTAAACTGAGAGTAAAGAGACCTTTCCATCCATGTACGCCATTTTTTAAATCTCCACAAACAAAATTTTCATCACTTTTTGACATCGTTAAAAACTTTAAAAATCAAAATCTCTTTGAAACCCGATATCTCCGCAACCAAGCCTCGTTGGTGGTTGCGGTTTTCACCATTAAACTGAAAGTAAAGAGACCTTTCCATCCATGTACGCCATTTTTTAAATCTCCACAAAAAAAATTTTCACCACTTTTTGACAAAACTTGCGATGCCGGCATCGTTAAAAACTTTAAAAATCAAAATCTCTTTGAAACCCGATATCTCCGCAACCAAACCTCGTTGGTGGTTGCGGTTTTCACCATTAAACTGAGAGTAAAGAGACCTTTCCATCCATGTACGCCATTTTTTAAATCTCCACAAAAAAATTTTTCATCACTTTTTGACAAAACTTGCGATGCCGGCATCGTTAAAAAGTTTAAAAATCAAAATCTCTTTGAAACCCGATATCTCCGCAACCAAGCCTCGTTGGTGGTTGCGGTTTTCACCATTAAACTGAGAGTAAAGAGACCTTTCCATCCATGTACGCCATTTTTTAAATCTCCACAAAAAAATTTTTCATCACTTTTTGACAAAACTTGCGATGCCGGCATCGTTAAAAAGTTTAAAAATCAAAATCTCTTTGAAACCCGATATCTCCGCAACCAAGCCTCGTTGGTGGTTGCGGTTTTCACCATTAAACTGAGAGTAAAGAGACCTTTCCATCCATGTACGCCATTTTTTAAATCTCCACAAACAAAATTTTCATCACTTTTTGACAAAACTTGCGATGCCGGCATCGTTAAAAAGTTTAAAAATCAAAATCTCTTTGAAACCCGATATCTCCGCAACCAAGCCTCGTTGGTGGTTGCGGTTTTCACCATTAAACTGAGAGTAAAGAGACCTTTCCATCCATGTACGCCATTTTTTAAATCTCCACAAAAAAATTTTTCATCACTTTTTGACAAAACTTGCGATGCCGGCATCGTTAAAAAGTTTAAAAATCAAAATCTCTTTGAAACCCGATATCTCCGCAACCAAGCCTCGTTGGTGGTTGCGGTTTTCACCATTAAACTGAAAGTAAAGAGACCTTTCCATCCATGTACGCCATTTTTTAAATCTCCACAAAAAAAATTTTCACCACTTTTTGACAAAACTTGCGATGCCGGCATCGTTAAAAACTTTAAAAATCAAAATCTCTTTGAAACCCGATATCTCCGCAACCAAACCTCGTTGGTGGTTGCGGTTTTCACCATTAAACTGAGAGTAAAGAGACCTTTCCATCCATGTACGCCATTTTTTAAATCTCCACGAAAAAATTTTTCATCACTTTTTGACAAAACTTGCGATGCCGGCATCGTTAAAAACTTTAAAAATCAAAATCTCTTTGAAGCCCGATATCTCCGCAACCAAGCCTCGTTGGTGGTTGCGGTTTTCACCATTAAACTGAGAGTAAAGAGACCTTTCCATCCATGTACGCCATTTTTTAAATCTCCACGAAAAAATTTTTCATCACTTTTTGACAAAACTTGCGATGCCGGCATCGTTAAAAACTTTAAAAATCAAAATCTCTTTGAAACCCGATATCTCCGCAACCAAACCTCGTTGGTGGTTGCGGTTTTCACCATTAAACTGAGAGTAAAGAGACCTTTCCATCCATGTACGCCATTTTTTAAATCTCCACAAAAAAATTTTTCATCACTTTTTGACAAAACTTGCGATGCCGGCATCGTTAAAAACTCTAAAAATCAAAATCTCTTTGAAACCCGATATCTCCGCAACCAAGCCTCGTTGGTGGTTGCGGTTTTCACCATTAAACTGAGAGTAAAGAGACCTTTCCATCCATGTACGCCATTTTTTAAATCTCCACGAAAAAATTTTTCATCACTTTTTGACAAAACTTGCGATGCCGGCATCGTTAAAAACTTTAAAAATCAAAATCTCTTTGAAACCCGATATCTCCGCAACCAAGCCTCGTTGGTGGTTGCGGTTTTCACCATTAAACTGAGAGTAAAGAGACCTTTCCATCCATGTACGCCATTTTTTAAATCTCCACAAAAAAAATTTTCACCACTTTTTGACAAAACTTGAGATGCCGGCATCGTTAAAAACTTTAAAAATCAAAATCTCTTTGAAACCCGATATCTCCGCAACCAAGCCTCGTTGGTGGTTGCGGTTTTCACCGTTAAACTGAGAGTAAAGAGACCTTTCCATCCATGTACGCCATTTTTTAAATCTCCACGCACAAAATTTTCATCACTTTTTGACAAAACTTGCGATGCCGGCATCGTTAAAAAGTTTAAAAATCAAAATCTCTTTGAAACCCGATATCTCCGCAACCAAGCCTCGTTGGTGGTTGCGGTTTTCACCATTAAACTGAGAGTAAAGAGACCTTTCTATCCATGTACGCCATTTTTTACATCTCCACGAAAAAATTTTTCATCACTTTTTGACAAAACTTGCGATGCCGGCATCGTTAAAATCTTTAAAAATCAAAATCTCTTTGAAACCCGATATCTCCGCAACCAAGCGTCGTTGGTGGTTGCGGTTTTCACCATTAAACTGAGAGTAAAGAGACCTTTCCATCCATGTGCGCCATTTTTTAAATCTCCACAAAAAAAATTTTCATCACTTTTTGACAAAACTTGCGATGCCGGCATCGTTAAAAAGTTTAAAAATCAAAATCTCTTTGAAACCCGATATCTCCGCAACCAAGCCTCGTTGGTGGTTGCGGTTTTCACCATTAAACTGAGAGTAAAGAGACCTTTCCATCCATGTACGCCATTTTTTAAATCTCCAAAAAAAAATTTTTCATCACTTTTTGACAAAACTTGCGATGCCGGCATCGTTAAAAACTTTAAAAATCAAAATCTCTTTGAAACCCGATATCTCCGCAACCAAGCCTCGTTGGTGGTTGCGGTTTTCGCCATTAAACTGAGAGTAAAGAGACCTTTCCATCCATGTACGCCATTTTTTAAATCTCCACAAAAAAATTTTTCATCACTTTTTGACAAAACTTGCGATGCCGGCATCGTTAAAAAGTTTAAAAATCAAAATCTCTTTGTAACCCGATATCTCCGCAACCAAGCCTCGTTGGTGGTTGCGGTTTTCACCATTAAACTGAGAGTAAAGAGACCTTTCCATCCATGTACGCCATTTTTTAAATCTCCAAAAAAAAATTTTTCATCACTTTTTGACAAAACTTGCGATGCCGGCATCGTTAAAAACTTTAAAAATCAAAATCTCTTTGAAACCCGATATCTCCGCAACCAAGCCTCGTTGGTGGTTGCGGTTTTCACCGTTAAACTGAGAGTAAAGAGACCTTTCCATCCATGTACGCCATTTTTTAAATCTCCACAAAAAAAATTTTCACCACTTTTTGACAAAACTTGCGATGCCGGCATCGTTAAAAACTTTAAAAATCAAAATCTCTTTGAAACCCGATATCTCCGCAACCAAGCCTCGTTGGTGGTTGCGGTTTTCACCGTTAAACTGAGAGTAAAGAGACCTTTCCATCCATGTGCGCCATTTTTTAAATCTCCACAAAAAAATTTTTCATCACTTTTTGACAAAACTTGCGATGCCGGCATCGTTAAAAACTTTAAAAATCAAAATCTCTTTGAAACCCGATATCTCCGCAACCAAGCCTCGTTGGTGGTTGCGGTTTTCACCATTAAACTGAGAGTAAAGAGACCTTTCCATCCATGTACGCCATTTTTTACATCTCCACGAAAAAATTTTTCATCACTTTTTGACAAAACTTGCGATGCCGGCATCGTTAAAATCTTTAAAAATCAAAATCTCTTTGAAACCCGATATCTCCGCAACCAAGCGTCGTTGGTGGTTGCGGTTTTCACCATTAAACTGAGAGTAAAGAGACCTTTCCATCCATGTGCGCCATTTTTTAAATCTCCACAAAAAAAATTTTCATCACTTTTTGACAAAACTTGCGATGCCGGCATCGTTAAAAAGTTTAAAAATCAAAATCTCTTTGAAACCCGATATCTCCGCAACCAAGCCTCGTTGGTGGTTGCGGTTTTCACCATTAAACTGAGAGTAAAGAGACCTTTCCATCCATGCACGCCATTTTTTAAATCTCCACAAAAAAAATTTTCATCACTTTCTGACAAAACTTGCGATGCCGGCATCGTTAAAAAGTTTAAAAATCAAAATCTCTTTGAAACCCGATATCTCCGCAACCAAGCCTCGTTGGTGGTTGCGGTTTTAACCGTTAAACTGAGAGTAAAGAGACCTTTCCATCCATGCACGCCATTTTTTAAATCTCCACAAAAAAATTTTTCATCACTTTTTGACAAAACTTGCGATCCGGCATCGTTAAAAACTTTAAAAATCAAAATCTCTTTAAAACCCGATATCTCCGCAACCAAGCCTCGTTGGTGGTTGCGGTTTTCACCTTTAAACTGAGAGTAAAGAGACCTTTCCATCCATGTACGCCATTTTTTAAATCTCCACGAAAAAAATTTTCATCACTTTTTGACAAAACTTGCGATGCCGGCATTGTTAAAAACTTTAAAAATCAAAATCTCTTTGAAACCCGATATCTCCGCAACCAAGCCTCGTTGGTGGTTGCGGTTTTCACCATTAAACTGAGAGTAAAGAGACCTTTCCATCCATGTACGCCATTTTTTAAATCTCCACAAACAAAATTTTCATCACTTTTTGACAAAACTTGCGATGCCGGCATCGTTAAAAAGTTTAAAAATCAAAATCTCTTTGAAACCCGATATCTCCGCAACCAAGCCTCGTTGGTGGTTGCGGTTTTCGCCATTAAACTGAGAGTAAAGAGACCTTTCCATCCATGTACGCCATTTTTTAAATCTCCACAAAAAAAATTTTCACCACTTTTTGACAAAACTTGCGATGCCGGCATCGTTAAAAACTTTAAAAATCAAAATCTCTTTGAAACCCGATATCTCCGCAACCAAGCCTCGTTGGTGGTTGCGGTTTTCACCGTTAAACTGAGAGTAAAGAGACCTTTCCATCCATGCACGCTATTTTTTAAATCTCCACAAAAAAATTTTTCATCACTTTTTGACAAAACTTGCGATCCGGCATCGTTAAAAACTTTAAAAATCAAAATCTCTTTAAAACCCGATATCTCCGCAACCAAGCCTCGTTGGTGGTTGCGGTTTTCACCTTTAAACTGAGAGTAAAGAGACCTTTCCATCCATGTACGCCATTTTTTAAGTCTCCACGAAAAAAATTTTCATCACTTTTTGACAAAACTTGCGATGCCGGCATCGTTAAAAACTTTAAAAATCAAAATCTCTTTGAAACCCGATATCTCCGCAACCAAGCCTCGTTGGTGGTTGCGGTTTTCACCATTAAACTGAGAGTAAAGAGACCTTTCCATCCATGTACGCCATTTTTTAAATCTCCACAAAAAAATTTTTCATCACTTTTTGACAAAACTTGCGATGCCGGCATCGTTAAAAACTTTAAAAATCAAAATCTCTTTGAAACCCGATATCTCCGCAACCAAGCCTCGTTGGTGGTTGCGGTTTTCACCATTAAACTGAGAGTAAAGAGACCTTTCCATCCATGTACGCCATTTTTTAAATCTCCACAAAAAAATTTTTCATCACTTTTTGACAAAACTTGCGATGGGCATCGTTAAAAAGTTTAAAAATCAAAATCTCTTTGAAACCCGATATCTCCGCAACCAAGCCTCGTTGGTGGTTGCGGTTTTCACCATTAAACTGAGAGTAAAGAGACCTTTCCATCCATGTACGCCATTTTTTAAATCTCCACAAACAAAATTTTCATCACTTTTTGACAAAACTTGCGATGCCGGCATCGTTAAAAAGTTTAAAAATCAAAATCTCTTTGAAACCCGATATCTCCGCAACCAAGCCTCGTTGGTGGTTGCGGTTTTCACCATTAAACTGAGAGTAAAGAGACCTTTCCATCCATGTACGCCATTTTTTAAATCTCCACAAAAAAAATTTTCACCACTTTTTGACAAAACTTGCGATGCCGGCATCGTTAAAAACTTTAAAAATCAAAATCTCTTTGAAACCCGATATCTCCGCAACCAAGCCTCGTTGGTGGTTGCGGTTTTCACCGTTAAACTGAGAGTAAAGAGACCTTTCCATCCATGTACGCCATTTTTTAAATCTCCACACACAAAATTTTCATCACTTTTTGACAAAACTTGCGATGCCGGCATCGTTAAAAACTTTAAAAATCAAAATCTCTTTGAAACCCGATATCTCCGCAACCAAGCCTCGTTGGTGGTTGCGGTTTTCACCATTAAACTGAGAGTAAAGAGACCTTTCCATTTATGTACGCCATTTTTTAAATCTCCACAAAAAAATTTTTCATCACTTTTTGACAAAACTTGCGATGCCGGCATCGTTAAAAACTTTAAAAATCAAAATCTCTTTGAAACCCGATATCTCCGCAACCAAGCCTCGTTGGTGGTTGCGGTTTTCACCATTAAACTGAGAGTAAAGAGACCTTTCCATCCATGTACGCCATTTTTTAAATTTCCACAAAAAAATTTTTCATCACTTTTTGACAAAACTTGCGATGCCGGCATCGTTAAAAACTTTAAAAATCAAAATCTCTTTGAAACCCGATATCTCCGCAACCAAGCCTCGTTGGTGGTTGCGGTTTTCACCATTAAACTGAGAGTAAAGAGACCATTCCATCCATGTACGCCATTTTTTAAATCTCCACGAAAAAATTTTTCATCACTTTTTGACAAAACTTGCGATGCCGGCATCGTTAAAAAGTTTAAAAATCAAAATCTCTTTAAAACCCGATATCTCCGCAACCAAGCCTCGTTGGTGGTTGCGGTTTTCACCTTTAAACTGAGAGTAAAGAGACCTTTCGATCCATGTACGCCATTTTTTAAATTTCCACAAAAAAATTTTTCATCACTTTTTGACAAAACTTGCGATGCCGGCATCGTTAAAAACTTTAAAAATCAAAATCTCTTTGAAACCCGATATCTCCGCAACCAAGCCTCGTTGGTGGTTGCGGTTTTCACCATTAAACTGAGAGTAAAGAGACCTTTCCATCCATGTACGCCATTTTTTAAATCTCCACAAAAAAATTTTTCATCACTTTTTGACAAAACTTGCGATGCCGGCATCGTTAAAAAGTTTAAAAATCAAAATCTCTTTGAAACCCGATATCTCCGCAACCAAGCCTCGTTGGTGGTTGCGGTTTTCACCATTAAACTGAGAGTAAAGAGACCTTTCCATCCATGTACGCCATTTTTTAAATCTCCACAAAAAAAATTTTCACCACTTTTTGACAAAACTTGCGATGCCGGCATCGTTAAAAACTTTAAAAATCAAAATCTCTTTGAAACCCGATATCTCCGCAACCAAGCCTCGTTGGTGGTTGCGGTTTTCACCGTTAAACTGAGAGTAAAGAGACCTTTCCATCCATGTACGCCATTTTTTAAATCTCCACACACAAAATTTTCATCACTTTTTGACAAAACTTGCGATGCCGGCATCGTTAAAAACTTTAAAAATCAAAATCTCTTTGAAACCCGATATCTCCGCAACCAAGCCTCGTTGGTGGTTGCGGTTTTCACCATTAAACTGAGAGTAAAGAGACCTTTCCATCCATGTACGCCATTTTTTAAATTTCCGCAAAAAAAATTTTTATCACTTTTTGACAAAACTTGCGATGCCGGCATCGTTAAAAACTTTAAAAATCAAAATCTCTTTGAAACCCGATATCTCCGCAACCAAGCCTCGTTGGTGGTTGCGGTTTTCACCATTAAACTGAGAGTAAAGAGACCTTTCCATCCATGTACGCCATTTTTTAAATCTCCACGAAAAAATTTTTCATCACTTTTTGACAAAACTTGCGATGCCGGCATCGTTAAAAAGTTTAAAAATCAAAATCTCTTTAAAACCCGATATCTCCGCAACCAAGCCTCGTTGGTGGTTGCGGTTTTCACCTTTAAACTGAGAGTAAAGAGACCTTTCGATCCATGTACGCCATTTTTTAAATCTCCACAAACAAAATTTTCATCACTTTTTGACAAAACTTGCGATGCCGGCATCGTTAAAAAGTTTAAAATCAAAATCTCTTTGAAACCCGATATCTCCGCAACCAAGCCTCGTTGGTGGTTGCGGTTTTCACCATTAAACTGAGAGTAAAGAGACCTTTCCATCCATGTACGCCATTTTTTAAATCTCCACAAAAAAAATTTTCACCACTTTTTGACAAAACTTGCGATGCCGGCATCGTTAAAAAGTTTAAAAATCAAAATCTCTTTAAAACCCGATATCTCCGCAACCAAGCCTCGTTGGTGGTTGCGGTTTTCACCTTTAAACTGAGAGTAAAGAGACCTTTCCATCCATGTACGCCATTTTTTAAATCTCCACGAAAAAAATTTTCACCACTTTTTGACAAAACTTGCGATGCCGGCATCGTTAAAAAGTTTAAAAATCAAAATCTCTTTAAAACCCGATATCTCCGCAACCAAGCCTCGTTGGTGGTTGCGGTTTTCACCTTTAAACTGAGAGTAAAGAGACCTTTCCATCCATGTACGCCATTTTTTAAATCTCCACGAAAAAAATTTTCATCACTTTTTGACAAAACTTGCGATGCCGGCATCGTTAAAAAGTTTAAAAATCAAAATCTCTTTGAAACCCGATATCTCCGCAACCAAGCCTCGTTGGTGGTTGCGGTTTTCACCATTAAACTGAGAGTAAAGAGACCTTTCCATCCATGTACGCCATTTTTCAAATCTCCACAAAAAAATTTTTCATCACTTTTTGACAAAACTTGCGATGCCGGCATCGTTAAAAAGTTTAAAAATCAAAATCTCTTTGAAACCCGATATCTCCGCAACCAAGCCTCGTTGGTGGTTGCGGTTTTAACCGTTAAACTGAGAGTAAAGAGACCTTTCCATCCATGCACGCCATTTTTTAAATCTCCACAAAAAAATTTTTCATCACTTTTTGACAAAACTTGCGATCCGGCATCGTTAAAAACTTTAAAAATCAAAATCTCTTTAAAACCCGATATCTCCGCAACCAAGCCTCGTTGGTGGTTGCGGTTTTCACCTTTAAACTGAGAGTAAAGAGACCTTTCCATCCATGTACGCCATTTTTTAAGTCTCCACGAAAAAAATTTTCATCACTTTTTGACAAAACTTGCGATGCCGGCATCGTTAAAAACTTTAAAAATCAAAATCTCTTTGAAACCCGATATCTCCGCAACCAAGCCTCGTTGGTGGTTGCGGTTTTCACCATTAAACTGAGAGTAAAGAGACCTTTCCATCCATGTACGCCATTTTTTAAATCTCCACAAAAAAATTTTTCATCACTTTTTGACAAAACTTGCGATGCCGGCATCGTTAAAAACTTTAAAAATCAAAATCTCTTTGAAACCCGATATCTCCGCAACCAAGCCTCGTTGGTGGTTGCGGTTTTCACCATTAAACTGAGAGTAAAGAGACCTTTCCATCCATGTACGCCATTTTTTAAATCTCCACAAAAAAATTTTTCATCACTTTTTGACAAAACTTGCGATGGGCATCGTTAAAAAGTTTAAAAATCAAAATCTCTTTGAAACCCGATATCTCCGCAACCAAGCCTCGTTGGTGGTTGCGGTTTTCACCATTAAACTGAGAGTAAAGAGACCTTTCCATCCATGTACGCCATTTTTTAAATCTCCACAAACAAAATTTTCATCACTTTTTGACAAAACTTGCGATGCCGGCATCGTTAAAAAGTTTAAAAATCAAAATCTCTTTGAAACCCGATATCTCCGCAACCAAGCCTCGTTGGTGGTTGCGGTTTTCACCATTAAACTGAGAGTAAAGAGACCTTTCCATCCATGTACGCCATTTTTTAAATCTCCACAAAAAAAATTTTCACCACTTTTTGACAAAACTTGCGATGCCGGCATCGTTAAAAACTTTAAAAATCAAAATCTCTTTGAAACCCGATATCTCCGCAACCAAGCCTCGTTGGTGGTTGCGGTTTTCACCGTTAAACTGAGAGTAAAGAGACCTTTCCATCCATGTACGCCATTTTTTAAATCTCCACACACAAAATTTTCATCACTTTTTGACAAAACTTGCGATGCCGGCATCGTTAAAAACTTTAAAAATCAAAATCTCTTTGAAACCCGATATCTCCGCAACCAAGCCTCGTTGGTGGTTGCGGTTTTCACCATTAAACTGAGAGTAAAGAGACCTTTCCATTTATGTACGCCATTTTTTAAATCTCCACAAAAAAATTTTTCATCACTTTTTGACAAAACTTGCGATGCCGGCATCGTTAAAAACTTTAAAAATCAAAATCTCTTTGAAACCCGATATCTCCGCAACCAAGCCTCGTTGGTGGTTGCGGTTTTCACCATTAAACTGAGAGTAAAGAGACCTTTCCATCCATGTACGCCATTTTTTAAATTTCCACAAAAAAATTTTTCATCACTTTTTGACAAAACTTGCGATGCCGGCATCGTTAAAAACTTTAAAAATCAAAATCTCTTTGAAACCCGATATCTCCGCAACCAAGCCTCGTTGGTGGTTGCGGTTTTCACCATTAAACTGAGAGTAAAGAGACCTTTCCATCCATGTACGCCATTTTTTAAATCTCCACGAAAAAATTTTTCATCACTTTTTGACAAAACTTGCGATGCCGGCATCGTTAAAAAGTTTAAAAATCAAAATCTCTTTAAAACCCGATATCTCCGCAACCAAGCCTCGTTGGTGGTTGCGGTTTTCACCTTTAAACTGAGAGTAAAGAGACCTTTCGATCCATGTACGCCATTTTTTAAATTTCCACAAAAAAATTTTTCATCACTTTTTGACAAAACTTGCGATGCCGGCATCGTTAAAAACTTTAAAAATCAAAATCTCTTTGAAACCCGATATCTCCGCAACCAAGCCTCGTTGGTGGTTGCGGTTTTCACCATTAAACTGAGAGTAAAGAGACCTTTCCATCCATGTACGCCATTTTTTAAATTTCCACAAAAAAATTTTTCATCACTTTTTGACAAAACTTGCGATGCCGGCATCGTTAAAAAGTTTAAAAATCAAAATCTCTTTGAAACCCGATATCTCCGCAACCAAGCCTCGTTGGTGGTTGCGGTTTTCACCATTAAACTGAGAGTAAAGAGACCTTTCCATCCATGTACGCCATTTTTTAAATCTCCACAAAAAAAATTTTCACCACTTTTTGACAAAACTTGCGATGCCGGCATCGTTAAAAACTTTAAAAATCAAAATCTCTTTGAAACCCGATATCTCCGCAACCAAGCCTCGTTGGTGGTTGCGGTTTTCACCATTAAACTGAGAGTAAAGAGACCTTTCCATCCATGTACGCCATTTTTTAAATCTCCACACACAAAATTTTCATCACTTTTTGACAAAACTTGCGATGCCGGCATCGTTAAAAACTTTAAAAATCAAAATCTCTTTGAAACCCGATATCTCCGCAACCAAGCCTCGTTGGTGGTTGCGGTTTTCACCATTAGACTGAGAGTAAAGAGACCTTTCCATCCATGTACGCCATTTTTTAAATTTCCGCAAAAAAATTTTTTATCACTTTTTGACAAAACTTGCGATGCCGGCATCGTTAAAAACTTTAAAAATCAAAATCTCTTTGAAACCCGATATCTCCGCAACCAAGCCTCGTTGGTGGTTGCGGTTTTCACCATTAAACTGAGAGTAAAGAGACCTTTCCATCCATGTACGCCATTTTTTAAATCTCCACGAAAAAATTTTTCATCACTTTTTGACAAAACTTGCGATGCCGGCATCGTTAAAAAGTTTAAAAATCAAAATCTCTTTGAAACCCGATATCTCCGCAACCAAGCCTCGTTGGTGGTTGCGGTTTTCACCTTTAAACTGAGAGTAAAGAGACCTTTCGATCCATGTACGCCATTTTTTAAATCTCCACAAACAAAATTTTCATCACTTTTTGACAAAACTTGCGATGCCGGCATCGTTAAAAAGTTTAAAATCAAAATCTCTTTGAAACCCGATATCTCCGCAACCAAGCCTCGTTGGTGGTTGCGGTTTTCACCATTAAACTGAGAGTAAAGAGACCTTTCCATCCATGTACGCCATTTTTTAAATCTCCACAAAAAAAATTTTCACCACTTTTTGACAAAACTTGCGATGCCGGCATCGTTAAAAAGTTTAAAAATCAAAATCTCTTTAAAACCCGATATCTCCGCAACCAAGCCTCGTTGGTGGTTGCGGTTTTCACCTTTAAACTGAGAGTAAAGAGACCTTTCCATCCATGTACGCCATTTTTTAAATCTCCACGAAAAAAATTTTCATCACTTTTTGACAAAACTTGCGATGCCGGCATCGTTAAAAAGTTTAAAAATCAAAATCTCTTTGAAACCCGATATCTCCGCAACCAAGCCTCGTTGGTGGTTGCGGTTTTCACCATTAAACTGAGAGTAAAGAGACCTTTCCATCCATGTACGCCATTTTTTAAATCTCCACAAAAAAATTTTTCATCACTTTTTGACAAAACTTGCGATGCCGGCATCGTTAAAAACTTTAAAAATCAAAATCTCTTTGAAACCCGATATCTCCGCAACCAAGCCTCGTTGGTGGTTGCGGTTTTCACCATTAAACTGAGAGTAAAGAGACCTTTCCATCCATGTACGCCATTTTTTAAATCTGCACAAAAAAATGTTTCATCACTTTTTGACAAAACTTGCGATGCCGGCATCGTTAAAAAGTTTAAAAATCAAAATCTCTTTGAAACCCGATATCTCCGCAACCAAGCCTCGTTGGTGGTTGCGGTTTTCACCATTAAACTGAGAGTAAAGAGACCTTTCCATCCATGTACGCCATTTTTTAAATCTCCACAAAAAAAATTTTCACCACTTTTTGACAAAACTTGCGATGCCGGCATCGTTAAAAAGTTTAAAAATCAAAATCTCTTTAAAACCCGATATCTCCGCAACCAAGCCTCGTTGGTGGTTGCGGTTTTCACCTTTAAACTGAGAGTAAAGAGACCTTTCCATCCATGTACGCCCTTTTTTAAATCTCCACGAAAAAAATTTTCATCACTTTTTGACAAAACTTGCGATGCCGGCATCGTTAAAAAGTTTAAAAATCAAAATCTCTTTGAAACCCGATATCTCCGCAACCAAGCCTCGTTGGTGGTTGCGGTTTTCACCATTAAACTGAGAGTAAAGAGACCTTTCCATCCATGTACGCCATTTTTTAAATCTCCACAAAAAAATTTTTCATCACTTTTTGACAAAACTTGCGATGCCGGCATCGTTAAAAAGTTTAAAAATCAAAATCTCTTTGAAACCCGATATCTCCGCAACCAAGCCTCGTTATTGGTTGCGGTTTTCACCATTAAACTGAGAGTAAAGAGACCTTTCCATCCATGTACGCCATTTTTTAAATCTCCACGAAAAAATTTTTCATCACTTTTTGACAAAACTTGCGATGCCGGCATCGTTAAAAAGTTTAAAAATCAAAATCTCTTTGAAACCCGATATCTCCGCAACCAAGCCTCGTTGGTGGTTGCGGTTTTCACCGTTAAACTGAGAGTAAAGAGACCTTCCATCCATGTACGCCATTTTTTAAATCTCCACAAAAAAATTTTTCATCACTTTTTGACAAAACTTGCGATGCCGGCATCGTTAAAAAGTTTAAAAATCAAAATCTCTTTGAAACCCGATATCTCCGCAACCAAGCCTCGTTGGTGGTTGCGGTTTTCACCATTAAACTGAGAGTAAAGAGACCTTTCCATCCATGTACGCCATTTTTTAAATCTCCACAAACAAAATTTTCATCACTTTTTGACAAAACTTGCGATGCCGGCATCGTTAAAAAGTTTAAAAATCAAAATCTCTTTGAAACCCGATATCTCCGCAACCAAACCTCGTTGGTGGTTGCGGTTTTCACCATTAAACTGAGAGTAAAGAGACCTTTCCATCCATGTACGCCATTTTTTAAATCTCCACGAAAAAATTTTTCATCACTTTTTGACAAAACTTGCGATGCCGGCATCGTTAAAAACTTTAAAAATCAAAATCTCTTTGAAGCCCGATATCTCCGCAACCAAGCCTCGTTGGTGGTTGCGGTTTTCACCATTAAACTGAGAGTAAAGAGACCTTTCCATCCATGTACGCCATTTTTTAAATCTCCACGAAAAAATTTTTCATCACTTTTTGACAAAACTTGCGATGCCGGCATCGTTAAAAACTTTAAAAATCAAAATCTCTTTGAAACCCGATATCTCCGCAACCAAACCTCGTTGGTGGTTGCGGTTTTCACCATTAAACTGAGAGTAAAGAGACCTTTCCATCCATGTACGCAATTTTTTTAAATCTCCACAAAAAAATTTTTCATCACTTTTTGACAAAACTTGCGATGCCGGCATCGTTAAAAACTTTAAAAATCAAAATCTCTTTGAAACCCGATATCTCCGCAACCAAGCCTCGTTGGTGGTTGCGGTTTTCACCATTAAACTGAGAGTAAAGAGACCTTTCCATCCATGTACGCCATTTTTTAAATCTCCACGAAAAAATTTTTCATCACTTTTTGACAAAACTTGCGATGCCGGCATCGTTAAAAAGTTTAAAAATCAAAATCTCTTTAAAACCCGATATCTCCGCAACCAAGCCTCGTTGGTGGTTGCGGTTTTCACCTTTAAACTGAGAGTAAAGAGACCTTTCGATCCATGTACGCCATTTTTTAAATTTCCACAAAAAAATTTTTCATCACTTTTTGACAAAACTTGCGATGCCGGCATCGTTAAAAACTTTAAAAATCAAAATCTCTTTGAAACCCGATATCTCCGCAACCAAGCCTCGTTGGTGGTTGCGGTTTTCACCATTAAACTGAGAGTAAAGAGACCTTTCCATCCATGTACGCCATTTTTTAAATCTCCACAAAAAAATTTTTCATCACTTTTTGACAAAACTTGCGATGCCGGCATCGTTAAAAAGTTTAAAAATCAAAATCTCTTTGAAACCCGATATCTCCGCAACCAAGCCTCGTTGGTGGTTGCGGTTTTCACCATTAAACTGAGAGTAAAGAGACCTTTCCATCCATGTACGCCATTTTTTAAATCTCCACAAAAAAAATTTTCACCACTTTTTGACAAAACTTGCGATGCCGGCATCGTTAAAAACTTTAAAAATCAAAATCTCTTTGAAACCCGATATCTCCGCAACCAAGCCTCGTTGGTGGTTGCGGTTTTCACCGTTAAACTGAGAGTAAAGAGACCTTTCCATCCATGTACGCCATTTTTTAAATCTCCACACACAAAATTTTCATCACTTTTTGACAAAACTTGCGATGCCGGCATCGTTAAAAACTTTAAAAATCAAAATCTCTTTGAAACCCGATATCTCCGCAACCAAGCCTCGTTGGTGGTTGCGGTTTTCACCATTAAACTGAGAGTAAAGAGACCTTTCCATCCATGTACGCCATTTTTTAAATTTCCACAAAAAAATTTTTTATCACTTTTTGACAAAACTTGCGATGCCGGCATCGTTAAAAACTTTAAAAATCAAAATCTCTTTGAAACCCGATATCTCCGCAACCAAGCCTCGTTGGTGGTTGCGGTTTTCACCATTAAACTGAGAGTAAAGAGACCTTTCCATCCATGTACGCCATTTTTTAAATCTCCACGAAAAAATTTTTCATCACTTTTTGACAAAACTTGCGATGCCGGCATCGTTAAAAAGTTTAAAAATCAAAATCTCTTTAAAACCCGATATCTCCGCAACCAAGCCTCGTTGGTGGTTGCGGTTTTCACCTTTAAACTGAGAGTAAAGAGACCTTTCGATCCATGTACGCCATTTTTTAAATCTCCACAAACAAAATTTTCATCACTTTTTGACAAAACTTGCGATGCCGGCATCGTTAAAAAGTTTAAAATCAAAATCTCTTTGAAACCCGATATCTCCGCAACCAAGCCTCGTTGGTGGTTGCGGTTTTCACCATTAAACTGAGAGTAAAGAGACCTTTCCATCCATGTACGCCATTTTTTAAATCTCCACAAAAAAAATTTTCACCACTTTTTGACAAAACTTGCGATGCCGGCATCGTTAAAAAGTTTAAAAATCAAAATCTCTTTAAAACCCGATATCTCCGCAACCAAGCCTCGTTGGTGGTTGCGGTTTTCACCTTTAAACTGAGAGTAAAGAGACCTTTCCATCCATGTACGCCATTTTTTAAATCTCCACGAAAAAAATTTTCATCACTTTTTGACAAAACTTGCGATGCCGGCATCGTTAAAAAGTTTAAAAATCAAAATCTCTTTGAAACCCGATATCTCCGCAACCAAGCCTCGTTGGTGGTTGCGGTTTTCACCATTAAACTGAGAGTAAAGAGACCTTTCCATCCATGTACGCCATTTTTTAAATCTCCACAAAAAAATTTTTCATCACTTTTTGACAAAACTTGCGATGCCGGCATCGTTAAAAACTTTAAAAATCAAAATCTCTTTGAAACCCGATATCTCCGCAACCAAGCCTCGTTGGTGGTTGCGGTTTTCACCATTAAACTGAGAGTAAAGAGACCTTTCCATCCATGTACGCCATTTTTTAAATCTGCACAAAAAAATGTTTCATCACTTTTTGACAAAACTTGCGATGCCGGCATCGTTAAAAAGTTTAAAAATCAAAATCTCTTTGAAACCCGATATCTCCGCAACCAAGCCTCGTTGGTGGTTGCGGTTTTCACCATTAAACTGAGAGTAAAGAGACCTTTCCATCCATGTACGCCATTTTTTAAATCTCCACAAAAAAAATTTTCACCACTTTTTGACAAAACTTGCGATGCCGGCATCGTTAAAAAGTTTAAAAATCAAAATCTCTTTAAAACCCGATATCTCCGCAACCAAGCCTCGTTGGTGGTTGCGGTTTTCACCTTTAAACTGAGAGTAAAGAGACCTTTCCATCCATGTACGCCCTTTTTTAAATCTCCACGAAAAAAATTTTCATCACTTTTTGACAAAACTTGCGATGCCGGCATCGTTAAAAAGTTTAAAAATCAAAATCTCTTTGAAACCCGATATCTCCGCAACCAAGCCTCGTTGGTGGTTGCGGTTTTCACCATTAAACTGAGAGTAAAGAGACCTTTCCATCCATGTACGCCATTTTTTAAATCTCCACAGACAAAATTTTCATCACTTTTTGACAAAACTTGCGATGCCGGCATCGTTAAAAAGTTTAAAAATCAAAATCTCTTTGAAACCCGATATCTCCGCAACCAAGCCTCGTTGGTGGTTGCGGTTTTCACCATTAAACTGAGAGTAAAGAGACCTTTCCATCCATGTACGCCATTTTTTAAATCTCCACAAAAAAATTTTTCATCACTTTTTGACAAAACTTGCGATGCCGGCATCGTTAAAAAGTTTAAAAATCAAAATCTCTTTGAAACCCGATATCTCCGCAACCAAGCCTCGTTATTGGTTGCGGTTTTCACCATTAAACTGAGAGTAAAGAGACCTTTCCATCCATGTACGCCATTTTTTAAATCTCCACGAAAAAATTTTTCATCACTTTTTGACAAAACTTGCGATGCCGGCATCGTTAAAAAGTTTAAAAATCAAAATCTCTTTGAAACCCGATATCTCCGCAACCAAGCCTCGTTGGTGGTTGCGGTTTTCACCGTTAAACTGAGAGTAAAGAGACCTTCCATCCATGTACGCCATTTTTTAAATCTCCACAAAAAAATTTTTCATCACTTTTTGACAAAACTTGCGATGCCGGCATCGTTAAAAAGTTTAAAAATCAAAATCTCTTTGAAACCCGATATCTCCGCAACCAAGCCTCGTTGGTGGTTGCGGTTTTCACCATTAAACTGAGAGTAAAGAGACCTTTCCATCCATGTACGCCATGTTTTAAATCTCCACAAACAAAATTTTCATCACTTTTTGACAAAACTTGCGATGCCGGCATCGTTAAAAAGTTTAAAAATCAAAATCTCTTTGAAACCCGATATCTCCGCAACCAAACCTCGTTGGTGGTTGCGGTTTTCACCATTAAACTGAGAGTAAAGAGACCTTTCCATCCATGTACGCCATTTTTTAAATCTCCACGAAAAAATTTTTCATCACTTTTTGACAAAACTTGCGATGCCGGCATCGTTAAAAACTTTAAAAATCAAAATCTCTTTGAAGCCCGATATCTCCGCAACCAAGCCTCGTTGGTGGTTGCGGTTTTCACCATTAAACTGAGAGTAAAGAGACCTTTCCATCCATGTACGCCATTTTTTAAATCTCCACGAAAAAATTTTTCATCACTTTTTGACAAAACTTGCGATGCCGGCATCGTTAAAAACTTTAAAAATCAAAATCTCTTTGAAACCCGATATCTCCGCAACCAAACCTCGTTGGTGGTTGCGGTTTTCACCATTAAACTGAGAGTAAAGAGACCTTTCCATCCATGTACGCCATTTTTTAAATCTCCACGAAAAAATTTTTCATCACTTTTTGACAAAACTTGCGATGCCGGCATCGTTAAAAACTTTAAAAATCAAAATCTCTTTGAAGCCCGATATCTCCGCAACCAAGCCTCGTTGGTGGTTGCGGTTTTCACCATTAAACTGAGAGTAAAGAGACCTTTCCATCCATGTACGCCATTTTTTAAATCTCCACGAAAAAATTTTTCATCACTTTTTGACAAAACTTGCGATGCCGGCATCGTTAAAAACTTTAAAAATCAAAATCTCTTTGAAACCCGATATCTCCGCAACCAAGCCTCGTTGGTGGTTGCGGTTTTCACCATTAAACTGAGAGTAAAGAGACCTTTCCATCCATGTACGCCATTTTTTAAATCTCCACGAAAAAATTTTTCATCACTTTTTGACAAAACTTGCGATGCCGGCATCGTTAAAAACTTTAAAAATCAAAATCTCTTTGAAACCCGATATCTCCGCAACCAAGCCTCGTTGGTGGTTGCGGTTTTCACCATTAAACTGAGAGTAAAGAGACCTTTCCATCCATGTACGCCATTTTTTAAATCTCCACAAAAAAAATTTTCACCACTTTTTGACAAAACTTGCGATGCCGGCATCGTTAAAAACTTTAAAAATCAAAATCTCTTTGAAACCCGATATCTCCGCAACCAAGCCTCGTTGGTGGTTGCGGTTTTCACCGTTAAACTGAGAGTAAAGAGACCTTTCCATCCATGTACGCCATTTTTTAAATCTCCACACACAAAATTTTCATCACTTTTTGACAAAACTTGCGATGCCGGCATCGTTAAAAAGTTTAAAAATCAAAATCTCTTTGAAACCCGATATCTCCGCAACCAAGCCTCGTTGGTGGTTGCGGTTTTCACCATTAAACTGAGAGTAAAGAGACCTTTCCATCCATGTACGCCATTTTTTAAATCTCCACAAAAAAAATTTTCACCACTTTTTGACAAAACTTGCGATGCCGGCATCGTTAAAAACTTTAAAAATCAAAATCTCTTTGAAACCCGATATCTCCGCAACCAAGCCTCGTTGGTGGTTGCGGTTTTCACCGTTAAACTGAGAGTAAAGAGACCTTTCCATCCATGTACGCCATTTTTTAAATCTCCACAAAAAAAATTTTCACCACTTTTTGACAAAACTTGCGATGCCGGCATCGTTAAAAACTTTAAAAATCAAAATCTCTTTGAAACCCGATATCTCCGCAACCAAGCCTCGTTGGTGGTTGCGATTTTCGCCATTAAACTGAGAGTAAAGAGACCTTTCCATCCATGTACGCCATTTTTTAAATCTCCACAAAAAAATTTTTCATCACTTTTTGACAAAACTTGCGATGCCGGCATCGTTAAAAAGTTTAAAAATCAAAATCTCTTTGAAACCCGATATCTCCGCAACCAAGCCTCGTTGGTGGTTGCGGTTTTCACCGTTAAACTGAGAGTAAAGAGACCTTTCCATCCATGTACGCCATTTTTTAAATCTCCACAAAAAAAATTTTCACCACTTTTTGACAAAACTTGCGATGCCGGCATCGTTAAAAACTTTAAAAATCAAAATCTCTTTGAAACCCGATATCTCCGCAACCAAGCCTCGTTGGTGGTTGCGGTTTTCACCATTAAACTGAGAGTAAAGAGACCTTTCCATCCATGTACGCCATTTTTTAAATCTCCACAAAAAAAATTTTCACCACTTTTTGACAAAACTTGCGATGCCGGCATCGTTAAAAACTTTAAAAATCAAAATCTCTTTGAAACCCGATATCTCCGCAACCAAGCCTCGTTGGTGGTTGCGGTTTTCACCGTTAAACTGAGAGTAAAGAGACCTTTCCATCCATGTACGCCATTTTTTAAATCTCCACGAAAAAATTTTTCATCACTTTTTGACAAAACTTGCGATGCCGGCATCGTTAAAAACTTTAAAAATCAAAATCTCTTTGAAACCCGATATCTCCGCAACCAAGCCTCGTTGGTGGTTGCGGTTTTCACCATTAAACTGAGAGTAAAGAGACCTTTCCATCCATGTACGCCATTTTTTAAATCTCCAAAAAAAAATTTTTCATCACTTTTTGACAAAACTTGCGATGCCGGCATCGTTAAAAACTTTAAAAATCAAAATCTCTTTGAAACCCGATATCTCCGCAACCAAGCCTCGTTGGTGGTTGCGGTTTTCACCGTTAAACTGAGAGTAAAGAGACCTTTCCATCCATGTACGCCATTTTTTAAATCTCCACAAAAAAAATTTTCACCACTTTTTGACAAAACTTGCGATGCCGGCATCGTTAAAAACTTTAAAAATCAAAATCTCTTTGAAACCCGATATCTCCTCAACCAAGCCTCGTTGGTGGTTGCGGTTTTCACCGTTAAACTGAGAGTAAAGAGACCTTTCCATCCATGTGCGCCATTTTTTAAATCTCCACAAAAAAATTTTTCATCACTTTTTGACAAAACTTGCGATGCCGGCATCGTTAAAAACTTTAAAAATCAAAATCTCTTTGAAACCCGATATCTCCGCAACCAAGCCTCGTTGGTGGTTGCGGTTTTCACCATTAAACTGAGAGTAAAGAGACCTTTCCATCCATGTACGCCATTTTTTACATCTCCACGAAAAAATTTTTCATCACTTTTTGACAAAACTTGCGATGCCGGCATCGTTAAAATCTTTAAAAATCAAAATCTCTTTGAAACCCGATATCTCCGCAACCAAGCGTCGTTGGTGGTTGCGGTTTTCACCATTAAACTGAGAGTAAAGAGACCTTTCCATCCATGTGCGCCATTTTTTAAATCTCCACAAAAAAAATTTTCATCACTTTTTGACAAAACTTGCGATGCCGGCATCGTTAAAAAGTTTAAAAATCAAAATCTCTTTGAAACCCGATATCTCCGCAACCAAGCCTCGTTGGTGGTTGCGGTTTTCACCATTAAACTGAGAGTAAAGAGACCTTTCCATTCATGTACGCCATTTTTTAAATCTCCACAAAAAAATTTTTCATCACTTTTTGACAAAACTTGCGATGCCGGCATCGTTAAAAAGTTTAAAAATCAAAATCTCTTTGAAACCCGATATCTCCGCAACCAAGCTTCGTTGGTGGTTGCGGTTTTCACCGTTAAACTGAGAGTAAAGGGACCTTTCCATCCATGTACGGCATTTTTTACATCTCCACAAAAAAATTTTTCATCACTTTTTGACAAAACTTGCGATGCCGGCATCGTTAAAAAGTTTAAAAATCAAAATCTCTTTGAAACCCGATATCTCCGCAACCAAGCTTCGTTGGTGGTTGCGGTTTTCACCGTTAAACTGAGAGTAAAGGGACCTTTCCATCCATGTACGGCATTTTTTAAATCTCCACAAAAAAATTTTTCATCACTTTTTGACAAAACTTGCGATGCCGGCATCGTTAAAAACTTTAAAAATCAAAATCTCTTTGAAACCCGATATCTCCGCAACCAAGCCTCGTTGGTGGTTGCGGTTTTCACCGTTAAACTGAGAGTAAAGAGACCTTTCCATCCATGCACACCATTTTTTAAATCTCCACAAAAAAATTTTTCATCACTTTTTGACAAAACTTGCGATCCGGCATCGTTAAAAACTTTAAAAATCAAAATCTCTTTAAAACCCGATATCTCCGCAACCAAGCCTCGTTGGTGGTTGCGGTTTTCACCTTTAAACTGAGAGTAAAGAGACCTTTCCATCCATGTACGCCATTTTTTAAATCTCCACGAAAAAAATTTTCATCACTTTTTGACAAAACTTGCGATGCCGGCATCGTTAAAAACTTTAAAAATCAAAATCTCTTTGAAACCCGATATCTCCGCAACCAAGCCTCGTTGGTGGTTGCGGTTTTCACCATTAAACTGAGAGTAAAGAGACCTTTCCATCCATGTACGCCATTTTTTAAATCTCCACAAAAAAATTTTTCATCACTTTTTGACAAAACTTGCGATGCCGGCATCGTTAAAAAGTTTAAAAATCAAAATCTCTTTGAAACCCGATATCTCCGCAACCAAGCCTCGTTGGTGGTTGCGGTTTTCACCATTAAACTGAGAGTAAAGAGACCTTTCCATCCATGTACGCCATTTTTTAAATCTCCACAAACAAAATTTTCATCTCTTTTTGACAAAACTTGCGATGCCGGCATCGTTAAAAACTTTAAAAATCAAAATCTCTTTGAAACCCGATATCTCCGCAACCAAGCCTCGTTGGTGGTTGCGGTTTTCACCATTAAACTGAGAGTAAAGAGACCTTTCCATCCATGTACGCCATTTTTTAAATCTCCACAAAAAAAATTTTCACCACTTTTTGACAAAACTTGCGATGCCGGCATCGTTAAAAACTTTAAAAATCAAAATCTCTTTGAAACCCGATATCTCCGCAACCAAGCCTCGTTGGTGGTTGCGGTTTTCACCATTAAACTGAGAGTAAAGAGACCTTTCCATCCATGTACGCCATTTTTTACATCTCCACGAAAAAATTTTTCATCACTTTTTGACAAAACTTGCGATGCCGGCATCGTTAAAATCTTTAAAAATCAAAATCTCTTTGAAACCCGATATCTCCGCAACCAAGCCTCGTTGGTGGTTGCGGTTTTCACCATTAAACTGAGAGTAAAGAGACCTTTCCATCCATGTACGCCATTTTTTAAATCTCCACGAAAAAATTTTTCATCACTTTTTGACAAAACTTGCGATGCCGGCATCGTTAAAAAGTTTAAAAATCAAAATCTCTTTAAAACCCGATATCTCCGCAACCAAGCCTCGTTGGTGGTTGCGGTTTTCACCTTTAAACTGAGAGTAAAGAGACCTTTCGATCCATGTACGCCATTTTTTAAATCTCCACAAACAAAATTTTCATCACTTTTTGACAAAACTTGCGATGCCGGCATCGTTAAAAAGTTTAAAATCAAAATCTCTTTGAAACCCGATATCTCCGCAACCAAGCCTCGTTGGTGGTTGCGGTTTTCACCATTAAACTGAGAGTAAAGAGACCTTTCCATCCATGTACGCCATTTTTTAAATCTCCACAAAAAAAATTTTCACCACTTTTTGACAAAACTTGCGATGCCGGCATCGTTAAAAAGTTTAAAAATCAAAATCTCTTTAAAACCCGATATCTCCGCAACCAAGCCTCGTTGGTGGTTGCGGTTTTCACCTTTAAACTGAGAGTAAAGAGACCTTTCCATCCATGTACGCCATTTTTTAAATCTCCACGAAAAAAATTTTCATCACTTTTTGACAAAACTTGCGATGCCGGCATCGTTAAAAAGTTTAAAAATCAAAATCTCTTTGAAACCCGATATCTCCGCAACCAAGCCTCGTTGGTGGTTGCGGTTTTCACCATTAAACTGAGAGTAAAGAGACCTTTCCATCCATGTACGCCATTTTTTAAATCTCCACAAAAAAATTTTTCATCACTTTTTGACAAAACTTGCGATGCCGGCATCGTTAAAAACTTTAAAAATCAAAATCTCTTTGAAACCCGATATCTCCGCAACCAAGCCTCGTTGGTGGTTGCGGTTTTCACCATTAAACTGAGAGTAAAGAGACCTTTCCATCCATGTACGCCATTTTTTAAATCTGCACAAAAAAATGTTTCATCACTTTTTGACAAAACTTGCGATGCCGGCATCGTTAAAAAGTTTAAAAATCAAAATCTCTTTGAAACCCGATATCTCCGCAACCAAGCCTCGTTGGTGGTTGCGGTTTTCACCATTAAACTGAGAGTAAAGAGACCTTTCCATCCATGTACGCCATTTTTTAAATCTCCACAAAAAAAATTTTCACCACTTTTTGACAAAACTTGCGATGCCGGCATCGTTAAAAAGTTTAAAAATCAAAATCTCTTTAAAACCCGATATCTCCGCAACCAAGCCTCGTTGGTGGTTGCGGTTTTCACCTTTAAACTGAGAGTAAAGAGACCTTTCCATCCATGTACGCCCTTTTTTAAATCTCCACGAAAAAAATTTTCATCACTTTTTGACAAAACTTGCGATGCCGGCATCGTTAAAAAGTTTAAAAATCAAAATCTCTTTGAAACCCGATATCTCCGCAACCAAGCCTCGTTGGTGGTTGCGGTTTTCACCATTAAACTGAGAGTAAAGAGACCTTTCCATCCATGTACGCCATTTTTTAAATCTCCACAGACAAAATTTTCATCACTTTTTGACAAAACTTGCGATGCCGGCATCGTTAAAAAGTTTAAAAATCAAAATCTCTTTGAAACCCGATATCTCCGCAACCAAGCCTCGTTGGTGGTTGCGGTTTTCACCATTAAACTGAGAGTAAAGAGACCTTTCCATCCATGTACGCCATTTTTTAAATCTCCACAAAAAAATTTTTCATCACTTTTTGACAAAACTTGCGATGCCGGCATCGTTAAAAAGTTTAAAAATCAAAATCTCTTTGAAACCCGATATCTCCGCAACCAAGCCTCGTTATTGGTTGCGGTTTTCACCATTAAACTGAGAGTAAAGAGACCTTTCCATCCATGTACGCCATTTTTTAAATCTCCACGAAAAAATTTTTCATCACTTTTTGACAAAACTTGCGATGCCGGCATCGTTAAAAAGTTTAAAAATCAAAATCTCTTTGAAACCCGATATCTCCGCAACCAAGCCTCGTTGGTGGTTGCGGTTTTCACCGTTAAACTGAGAGTAAAGAGACCTTCCATCCATGTACGCCATTTTTTAAATCTCCACAAAAAAAATTTTCATCACTTTTTGACAAAACTTGCGATGCCGGCATCGTTAAAAAGTTTAAAAATCAAAATCTCTTTGAAACCCGATATCTCCGCAACCAAGCCTCGTTGGTGGTTGCGGTTTTCACCATTAAACTGAGAGTAAAGAGACCTTTCCATCCATGTACGCCATGTTTTAAATCTCCACAAACAAAATTTTCATCACTTTTTGACAAAACTTGCGATGCCGGCATCGTTAAAAAGTTTAAAAATCAAAATCTCTTTGAAACCCGATATCTCCGCAACCAAACCTCGTTGGTGGTTGCGGTTTTCACCATTAAACTGAGAGTAAAGAGACCTTTCCATCCATGTACGCCATTTTTTAAATCTCCACGAAAAAATTTTTCATCACTTTTTGACAAAACTTGCGATGCCGGCATCGTTAAAAACTTTAAAAATCAAAATCTCTTTGAAGCCCGATATCTCCGCAACCAAGCCTCGTTGGTGGTTGCGGTTTTCACCATTAAACTGAGAGTAAAGAGACCTTTCCATCCATGTACGCCATTTTTTAAATCTCCACGAAAAAATTTTTCATCACTTTTTGACAAAACTTGCGATGCCGGCATCGTTAAAAACTTTAAAAATCAAAATCTCTTTGAAACCCGATATCTCCGCAACCAAACCTCGTTGGTGGTTGCGGTTTTCACCATTAAACTGAGAGTAAAGAGACCTTTCCATCCATGTACGCCATTTTTTAAATCTCCACGAAAAAATTTTTCATCACTTTTTGACAAAACTTGCGATGCCGGCATCGTTAAAAACTTTAAAAATCAAAATCTCTTTGAAGCCCGATATCTCCGCAACCAAGCCTCGTTGGTGGTTGCGGTTTTCACCATTAAACTGAGAGTAAAGAGACCTTTCCATCCATGTACGCCATTTTTTAAATCTCCACGAAAAAATTTTTCATCACTTTTTGACAAAACTTGCGATGCCGGCATCGTTAAAAACTTTAAAAATCAAAATCTCTTTGAAACCCGATATCTCCGCAACCAAGCCTCGTTGGTGGTTGCGGTTTTCACCATTAAACTGAGAGTAAAGAGACCTTTCCATCCATGTACGCCATTTTTTAAATCTCCACGAAAAAATTTTTCATCACTTTTTGACAAAACTTGCGATGCCGGCATCGTTAAAAACTTTAAAAATCAAAATCTCTTTGAAACCCGATATCTCCGCAACCAAGCCTCGTTGGTGGTTGCGGTTTTCACCATTAAACTGAGAGTAAAGAGACCTTTCCATCCATGTACGCCATTTTTTAAATCTCCACAAAAAAAATTTTCACCACTTTTTGACAAAACTTGCGATGCCGGCATCGTTAAAAACTTTAAAAATCAAAATCTCTTTGAAACCCGATATCTCCGCAACCAAGCCTCGTTGGTGGTTGCGGTTTTCACCGTTAAACTGAGAGTAAAGAGACCTTTCCATCCATGTACGCCATTTTTTAAATCTCCACACACAAAATTTTCATCACTTTTTGACAAAACTTGCGATGCCGGCATCGTTAAAAAGTTTAAAAATCAAAATCTCTTTGAAACCCGATATCTCCGCAACCAAGCCTCGTTGGTGGTTGCGGTTTTCACCATTAAACTGAGAGTAAAGAGACCTTTCCATCCATGTACGCCATTTTTTAAATCTCCACAAAAAAAATTTTCACCACTTTTTGACAAAACTTGCGATGCCGGCATCGTTAAAAACTTTAAAAATCAAAATCTCTTTGAAACCCGATATCTCCGCAACCAAGCCTCGTTGGTGGTTGCGGTTTTCACCGTTAAACTGAGAGTAAAGAGACCTTTCCATCCATGTACGCCATTTTTTAAATCTCCACAAAAAAAATTTTCACCACTTTTTGACAAAACTTGCGATGCCGGCATCGTTAAAAACTTTAAAAATCAAAATCTCTTTGAAACCCGATATCTCCGCAACCAAGCCTCGTTGGTGGTTGCGATTTTCGCCATTAAACTGAGAGTAAAGAGACCTTTCCATCCATGTACGCCATTTTTTAAATCTCCACAAAAAAATTTTTCATCACTTTTTGACAAAACTTGCGATGCCGGCATCGTTAAAAAGTTTAAAAATCAAAATCTCTTTGAAACCCGATATCTCCGCAACCAAGCCTCGTTGGTGGTTGCGGTTTTCACCATTAAACTGAGAGTAAAGAGACCTTTCCATCCATGTACGCCATTTTTTAAATCTCCACAAAAAAAATTTTCACCACTTTTTGACAAAACTTGCGATGCCGGCATCGTTAAAAACTTTAAAAATCAAAATCTCTTTGAAACCCGATATCTCCGCAACCAAGCCTCGTTGGTGGTTGCGGTTTTCACCATTAAACTGAGAGTAAAGAGACCTTTCCATCCATGTACGCCATTTTTTAAATCTCCACAAAAAAAATTTTCACCACTTTTTGACAAAACTTGCGATGCCGGCATCGTTAAAAACTTTAAAAATCAAAATCTCTTTGAAACCCGATATCTCCGCAACCAAGCCTCGTTGGTGGTTGCGGTTTTCACCGTTAAACTGAGAGTAAAGAGACCTTTCCATCCATGTACGCCATTTTTTAAATCTCCACGAAAAAATTTTTCATCACTTTTTGACAAAACTTGCGATGCCGGCATCGTTAAAAACTTTAAAAATCAAAATCTCTTTGAAACCCGATATCTCCGCAACCAAGCCTCGTTGGTGGTTGCGGTTTTCACCATTAAACTGAGAGTAAAGAGACCTTTCCATCCATGTACGCCATTTTTTAAATCTCCAAAAAAAAATTTTTCATCACTTTTTGACAAAACTTGCGATGCCGGCATCGTTAAAAACTTTAAAAATCAAAATCTCTTTGAAACCCGATATCTCCGCAACCAAGCCTCGTTGGTGGTTGCGGTTTTCACCGTTAAACTGAGAGTAAAGAGACCTTTCCATCCATGTACGCCATTTTTTAAATCTCCACAAAAAAAATTTTCACCACTTTTTGACAAAACTTGCGATGCCGGCATCGTTAAAAACTTTAAAAATCAAAATCTCTTTGAAACCCGATATCTCCTCAACCAAGCCTCGTTGGTGGTTGCGGTTTTCACCGTTAAACTGAGAGTAAAGAGACCTTTCCATCCATGTGCGCCATTTTTTAAATCTCCACAAAAAAATTTTTCATCACTTTTTGACAAAACTTGCGATGCCGGCATCGTTAAAAACTTTAAAAATCAAAATCTCTTTGAAACCCGATATCTCCGCAACCAAGCCTCGTTGGTGGTTGCGGTTTTCACCATTAAACTGAGAGTAAAGAGACCTTTCCATCCATGTACGCCATTTTTTACATCTCCACGAAAAAATTTTTCATCACTTTTTGACAAAACTTGCGATGCCGGCATCGTTAAAATCTTTAAAAATCAAAATCTCTTTGAAACCCGATATCTCCGCAACCAAGCGTCGTTGGTGGTTGCGGTTTTCACCATTAAACTGAGAGTAAAGAGACCTTTCCATCCATGTGCGCCATTTTTTAAATCTCCACAAAAAAAATTTTCATCACTTTTTGACAAAACTTGCGATGCCGGCATCGTTAAAAAGTTTAAAAATCAAAATCTCTTTGAAACCCGATATCTCCGCAACCAAGCCTCGTTGGTGGTTGCGGTTTTCACCATTAAACTGAGAGTAAAGAGACCTTTCCATTCATGTACGCCATTTTTTAAATCTCCACAAAAAAATTTTTCATCACTTTTTGACAAAACTTGCGATGCCGGCATCGTTAAAAAGTTTAAAAATCAAAATCTCTTTGAAACCCGATATCTCCGCAACCAAGCTTCGTTGGTGGTTGCGGTTTTCACCGTTAAACTGAGAGTAAAGGGACCTTTCCATCCATGTACGGCATTTTTTACATCTACACAAAAAAATTTTTCATCACTTTTTGACAAAACTTGCGATGCCGGCATCGTTAAAAAGTTTAAAAATCAAAATCTCTTTGAAACCCGATATCTCCGCAACCAAGCTTCGTTGGTGGTTGCGGTTTTCACCGTTAAACTGAGAGTAAAGGGACCTTTCCATCCATGTACGGCATTTTTTAAATCTCCACAAAAAAATTTTTCATCACTTTTTGACAAAACTTGCGATGCCGGCATCGTTAAAAACTTTAAAAATCAAAATCTCTTTGAAACCCGATATCTCCGCAACCAAGCCTCGTTGGTGGTTGCGGTTTTCACCGTTAAACTGAGAGTAAAGAGACCTTTCCATCCATGCACACCATTTTTTAAATCTCCACAAAAAAATTTTTCATCACTTTTTGACAAAACTTGCGATCCGGCATCGTTAAAAACTTTAAAAATCAAAATCTCTTTAAAACCCGATATCTCCGCAACCAAGCCTCGTTGGTGGTTGCGGTTTTCACCTTTAAACTGAGAGTAAAGAGACCTTTCCATCCATGTACGCCATTTTTTAAATCTCCACGAAAAAAATTTTCATCACTTTTTGACAAAACTTGCGATGCCGGCATCGTTAAAAACTTTAAAAATCAAAATCTCTTTGAAACCCGATATCTCCGCAACCAAGCCTCGTTGGTGGTTGCGGTTTTCACCATTAAACTGAGAGTAAAGAGACCTTTCCATCCATGTACGCCATTTTTTAAATCTCCACAAAAAAATTTTTCATCACTTTTTGACAAAACTTGCGATGCCGGCATCGTTAAAAAGTTTAAAAATCAAAATCTCTTTGAAACCCGATATCTCCGCAACCAAGCCTCGTTGGTGGTTGCGGTTTTCACCATTAAACTGAGAGTAAAGAGACCTTTCCATCCATGTACGCCATTTTTTAAATCTCCACAAACAAAATTTTCATCTCTTTTTGACAAAACTTGCGATGCCGGCATCGTTAAAAACTTTAAAAATCAAAATCTCTTTGAAACCCGATATCTCCGCAACCAAGCCTCGTTGGTGGTTGCGGTTTTCACCATTAAACTGAGAGTAAAGAGACCTTTCCATCCATGTACGCCATTTTTTAAATCTCCACAAAAAAAATTTTCACCACTTTTTGACAAAACTTGCGATGCCGGCATCGTTAAAAACTTTAAAAATCAAAATCTCTTTGAAACCCGATATCTCCGCAACCAAGCCTCGTTGGTGGTTGCGGTTTTCACCATTAAACTGAGAGTAAAGAGACCTTTCCATTCATGTACGCCATTTTTTAAATCTCCACAAAAAAATTTTTCATCACTTTTTGACAAAACTTGCGATGCTGGCATCGTTAAAAACTTTAAAAATCAAAATCTCTTTGAAACCCGATATCTCCGCAACCAAGCCTCGTTGGTGGTTGCGGTTTTCACCATTAAACTGAGAGTAAAGAGACCTTTCCATCCATGTACGCCATTTTTTAAATTTCCACAAAAAAATTTTTCATCACTTTTTGACAAAACTTGCGATGCCGGCATCGTTAAAAACTTTAAAAATCAAAATCTCTTTGAAACCCGATATCTCCGCAACCAAGCCTCGTTGGTGGTTGCGGTTTTCACCATTAAACTGAGAGTAAAGAGACCTTTCCATCCATGTACGCCATTTTTTAAATCTCCACAAAAAAATTTTTCATCACTTTTTGACAAAACTTGCGATGCCGGCATCGTTAAAAAGTTTAAAAATCAAAATCTCTTTGAAACCCGATATCTCCGCAACCAAGCCTCGTTGGTGGTTGCGGTTTTCACCATTAAACTGAGAGTAAAGAGACCTTTCCATCCATGTACGCCATTTTTTAAATCTCCACAAAAAAAATTTTCACCACTTTTTGACAAAACTTGCGATGCCGGCATCGTTAAAAACTTTAAAAATCAAAATCTCTTTGAAACCCGATATCTCCGCAACCAAGCCTCGTTGGTGGTTGCGGTTTTCACCGTTAAACTGAGAGTAAAGAGACCTTTCCATCCATGTACGCTATTTTTTAAATCTCCACAAAAAAATTTTCATCACTTTTTGACAAAACTTGCGATGCCGGCATCGTTAAAAACTTTAAAAATCAAAATCTCTTTGAAACCCGATATCTCCGCAACCAAGCCTCGTTGGTGGTTGCGGTTTTCACCGTTAAACTGAGAGTAAAGAGACCTTTCCATCCATGTACGCCATTTTTTAAATCTCCACAAAAAAAATTTTCACCACTTTTTGACAAAACTTGCGATGCCGGCATCGTTAAAAACTTTAAAAATCAAAATCTCTTTGAAACCCGATATCTCCTCAACCAAGCCTCGTTGGTGGTTGCGGTTTTCACCGTTAAACTGAGAGTAAAGAGACCTTTCCATCCATGTGCGCCATTTTTTAAATCTCCACAAAAAAATTTTTCATCACTTTTTGACAAAACTTGCGATGCCGGCATCGTTAAAAACTTTAAAAATCAAAATCTCTTTGAAACCCGATATCTCCGCAACCAAGCCTCGTTGGTGGTTGCGGTTTTCACCATTAAACTGAGAGTAAAGAGACCTTTCCATCCATGTACGCCATTTTTTACATCTCCACGAAAAAATTTTTCATCACTTTTTGACAAAACTTGCGATGCCGGCATCGTTAAAATCTTTAAAAATCAAAATCTCTTTGAAACCCGATATCTCCGCAACCAAGCGTCGTTGGTGGTTGCGGTTTTCACCATTAAACTGAGAGTAAAGAGACCTTTCCATCCATGTGCGCCATTTTTTAAATCTCCAAAAAAAAAATTTTCATCACTTTTTGACAAAACTTGCGATGCCGGCATCGTTAAAAAGTTTAAAAATCAAAATCTCTTTGAAACCCGATATCTCCGCAACCAAGCTTCGTTGGTGGTTGCGGTTTTCACCGTTAAACTGAGAGTAAAGGGACCTTTCCATCCATGTACGGCATTTTTTAAATCTCCACAAAAAAATTTTTCATCACTTTTTGACAAAACTTGCGATGCCGGCATCGTTAAAAACTTTAAAAATCAAAATCTCTTTGAAACCCGATATCTCCGCAACCAAGCCTCGTTGGTGGTTGCGGTTTTCACCGTTAAACTGAGAGTAAAGAGACCTTTCCATCCATGCACGCCATTTTTTAAATCTCCACAAAAAAATTTTTCATCACTTTTTGACAAAACTTGCGATCCGGCATCGTTAAAAACTTTAAAAATCAAAATCTCTTTAAAACCCGATATCTCCGCAACCAAGCCTCGTTGGTGGTTGCGGTTTTCACCTTTAAACTGAGAGTAAAGAGACCTTTCCATCCATGTACGCCATTTTTTAAATCTCCACGAAAAAAATTTTCATCACTTTTTGACAAAACTTGC
Source organism: Epistrophe eligans (assembly GCA_951394125.1). NCBI lineage: Eukaryota > Metazoa > Arthropoda > Insecta > Diptera > Syrphidae > Epistrophe > Epistrophe eligans. The sequence goes on from OX596029.1 coordinate 13,045,392, forward strand.
GATGCCGGCATCGTTAAAAACTTTAAAAATCAAAATCTCTTTGAAACCCGATATCTCCGCAACCAAGCCTCGTTGGTGGTTGCGGTTTTCACCATTAAACTGAGAGTAAAGAGACCTTTCCATCCATGTGCGCCATTTTTTAAATCTCCACAAAAAAATTTTTCATCACTTTTTGACAAAACTTGCGATGCCGGCATCGTTAAAAAGTTTAAAAATCAAAATCTCTTTGAAACCCGATATCTCCGCAACCAAGCCTCGTTGGTGGTTGCGGTTTTCACCATTAAACTGAGAGTAAAGAGACCTTTCCATCCATGTACGCCATTTTTTAAATCTCCACAAACAAAATTTTCATCTCTTTTTGACAAAACTTGCGATGCCGGCATCGTTAAAAACTTTAAAAATCAAAATCTCTTTGAAACCCGATATCTCCGCAACCAAGCCTCGTTGGTGGTTGCGGTTTTCACCATTAAACTGAGAGTAAAGAGACCTTTCCATCCATGTACGCCATTTTTTAAATCTCCACAAAAAAAATTTTCACCACTTTTTGACAAAACTTGCGATGCCGGCATCGTTAAAAACTTTAAAAATCAAAATCTCTTTGAAACCCGATATCTCCGCAACCAAGCCTCGTTGGTGGTTGCGGTTTTCACCATTAAACTGAGAGTAAAGAGACCTTTCCATTCATGTACGCCATTTTTTAAATCTCCACAAAAAAATTTTTCATCACTTTTTGACAAAACTTGCGATGCTGGCATCGTTAAAAACTTTAAAAATCAAAATCTCTTTGAAACCCGATATCTCCGCAACCAAGCCTCGTTGGTGGTTGCGGTTTTCACCATTAAACTGAGAGTAAAGAGACCTTTCCATCCATGTACGCCATTTTTTAAATTTCCACAAAAAAATTTTTCATCACTTTTTGACAAAACTTGCGATGCCGGCATCGTTAAAAACTTTAAAAATCAAAATCTCTTTGAAACCCGATATCTCCGCAACCAAGCCTCGTTGGTGGTTGCGGTTTTCACCGTTAAACTGAGAGTAAAGAGACCTTTCCATCCATGTACGCTATTTTTTAAATCTCCACAAAAAAATTTTCATCACTTTTTGACAAAACTTGCGATGCCGGCATCGTTAAAAACTTTAAAAATCAAAATCTCTTTGAAACCCGATATCTCCGCAACCAAGCCTCGTTGGTGGTTGCGGTTTTCACCATTAAACTGAGAGTAAAGAGACCTTTCCATCCATGTACGCCATTTTTTAAATTTCCACAAAAAAATTTTTCATCACTTTTTGACAAAACTTGCGATGCCGGCATCGTTAAAAACTTTAAAAATCAAAATCTCTTTGAAACCCGATATCTCCGCAACCAAGCCTCGTTGGTGGTTGCGGTTTTCACCATTAAACTGAGAGTAAAGAGACCTTTCCATCCATGTACGCCATTTTTTAAATCTCCACGAAAAAATTTTTCATCACTTTTTGACAAAACTTGCGATGCCGGCATCGTTAAAAAGTTTAAAAATCAAAATCTCTTTGAAACCCGATATCTCCGCAACCAAGCCTCGTTGGTGGTTGCGGTTTTCACCATTAAACTGAGAGTAAAGAGACCTTTCCATCCATGTACGCCATTTTTTAAATCTCCACGAAAAAATTTTTCATCACTTTTTGACAAAACTTGCGATGCCGGCATCGTTAAAAACTTTAAAAATCAAAATCTCTTTGAAACCCGATATCTCCGCAACCAAGCCTCGTTGGTGGTTGCGGTTTTCACCATTAAACTGAGAGTAAAGAGACCTTTCCATCCATGTACGCCATTTTTTAAATCTCCACGAAAAAATTTTTCATCACTTTTTGACAAAACTTGCGATGCCGGCATCGTTAAAAACTTTAAAAATCAAAATCTCTTTGAAACCCGATATCTCCGCAACCAAGCCTCGTTGGTGGTTGCGGTTTTCACCGTTAAACTGAGAGTAAAGAGACCTTTCCATCCATGTACGCCATTTTTTAAATCTCCACAAAAAAAAATTTCATCACTTTTTGACAAAACTTGCGATGCCGGCATCGTTAAAAAGTTTAAAAATCAAAATCTCTTTGAAACCCGATATCTCCGCAACCAAGCCTCGTTGGTGGTTGCGGTTTTCACCGTTAAACTGAGAATAAAGAGACCTTTCCATCCATGTACGCCATTTTTTAAATCTCCACAAAAAAAAATTTCATCACTTTTTGACAAAACTTGCGATGCCGGCATCGTTAAAAACTTTAAAAATCAAAATCTCTTTGAAACCCGATATCTCCGCAACCAAGCCTCGTTGGTGGTTGCGGTTTTCACCGTTAAACTGAGAGTGAAGAGACCTTTCCATCCATGTACGCCATTTTTTAAATCTCCACGAAAAAATTTTTCATCACTTTTTGACAAAACTTGCGATGCCGGCATCGTTAAAAAGTTTAAAAATCAAAATCTCTTTGAAACCCGATATCTCCGCAACCAAGCCTCGTTGGTGGTTGCGGTTTTCACCATTAAACTGAGAGTAAAGAGACCTTTCCATCCATGTACGCCATTTTTTAAATCTCCACAAAAAAAATTTTCACCACTTTTTGACAAAACTTGCGATGCCGGCATCGTTAAAAAGTTTAAAAATCAAAATCTCTTTGAAACCCGATATCTCCGCAACCAAGCCTCGTTGGTGGTTGCGGTTTTCACCGTTAAACTGAGAGTAAAGAGACCTTTCCATCCATGTACGCCATTTTTTAAATCTCCACACACAAAATTTTCATCACTTTTTGACAAAACTTGCGATGCCGGCATCGTTAAAAACTTTAAAAATCAAAATCTCTTTGAAACCCGATATCTCCGCAACCAAGCCTCGTTGGTGGTTGCGGTTTTCACCATTAAACTGAGAGTAAAGAGACATTTCCATTCATGTACGCCATTTTTTAAATTTCCACAAAAAAATTTTTCATCACTTTTTGACAAAACTTGCGATGCCGGCATCGTTAAAAACTTTAAAAATCAAAATCTCTTTGAAACCCGATATCTCCGCAACCAAGCATCGTTGGTGGTTGCGGTTTTCACCGTTAAACTGAGAGTAAAGAGACCTTTCCATCCATGTACGCCATTTTTTAAATCTCCACGAAAAAATTTTTCCTCACTTTTTGACAAAACTTGCGATGCCGGCATCGTTAAAAAGTTTAAAAATCAAAATCTCTTTGAAACCCGATATCTCCGCAACCAAGCCTCGTTGGTGGTTGCGGTTTTCACCATTAAACTGAGAGTAAAGAGACCTTTCCATCCATGTACGCCATTTTTTAAATCTCCACGAAAAAATTTTTCATCACTTTTAAAAATCAAAATCTCTTTGAAACCCGATATCTCCGCAACCAAGCCTCGTTGGTGGTTGCGGTTTTCACCGTTAAACTGAGAGTAAAGAGACCTTTCCATCCATGTACGCCATTTTTTAAATCTCCACGAAAAAATTTTTCATCACTTTTTGTAAAAACTTGCGATGCCGGCATCGTTAAAAAGTTTAAAAATCAAAATCTCTTTGAAACCCGATATCTCCGCAACCAAGCCTCGTTGGTGGTTGCGGTTTTCACCATTAAACTGAGAGTAAAGAGACCTTTCCATCCATGTACGCCATTTTTTAAATCTCCACAAAAAAATTTTTCATCACTTTTTGACAAAACTTGCGTTATCGTTAAAAAGTTTAAAAATCAAAATCTCTTTGAAACCCGATATCTCCGCAACCAAGCCTCGTTGGTGGTTGCGGTTTTCACCATTAAACTGAGAGTAAAGAGACCTTTCCATCCATGTACGCCATTTTTTAAATCTCCACGAAAAAATTTTTCATCACTTTTTGACAAAACTTGCGATGCCGGCATCGTTAAAAACTTTAAAAATCAAAATCTCTTTGAAACCCGATATCTCCGCAACCAAGCCTCGTTGGTGGTTGCGGTTTTCACCATTAAACTGAGAGTAAAGAGACCTTTCCATCCATGTACGCCATTTTTTAAATCTCCACAAAAAAATTTTTCATCACTTTTTGACAAAACTTGCGATGCCGGCATCGTTAAAAACTTTAAAAATCAAATCTCTTTGAAACCCGATATCTCCGCAACCAAGCCTCGTTGGTGGTTGCGGTTTTCACCGTTAAACTGAGAGTAAAGAGACCTTTCCATCCATGTAAGCCATTTTTTAAATCTCCACGAAAAAATTTTTCATCACTTTTTGACAAAACTTGCGATGCCGGCATCGTTAAAAAGTTTAAAAATCAAAATCTCTTTGAAACCCGATATCTCCGCAACCAAGCCTCGTTGGTGGTTGCGGTTTTCACCATTAAACTGAGAGTAAAGAGACCTTTCCATCCATGTACGCCATTTTTTAAATCTCCACAAAAAAAATTTTCACCACTTTTTGACAAAACTTGCGATGCCGGCATCGTTAAAAAGTTTAAAAATCAAAATCTCTTTGAAACCCGATATCTCCGCAACCAAGCCTCGTTGGTGGTTGCGGTTTTCACCGTTAAACTGAGAGTAAAGAGACCTTTCCATCCATGTACGCCATTTTTTAAATCTCCACACACAAAATTTTCATCACTTTTTGACAAAACTTGCGATGCCGGCATCGTTAAAAACTTTAAAAATCAAAATCTCTTTGAAACCCGATATCTCCGCAACCAAGCCTCGTTGGTGGTTGCGGTTTTCACCATTAAACTGAGAGTAAAGAGACATTTCCATTCATGTACGCCATTTTTTAAATCTCCACAAAAAAAATTTCATCACTTTTTGACAAAACTTGCGATGCTGGCATCGTTAAAAACTTTAAAAATCAAAATCTCTTTGAAACCCGATATCTCCGCAACCAAGCCTCGTTGGTGGTTGCGGTTTTCACCATTAAACTGAGAGTAAAGAGACCTTTCCATCCATGTACGCCATTTTTTAAATTTCCACAAAAAAATTTTTCATCACTTTTTGACAAAACTTGCGATGCCGGCATCGTTAAAAACTTTAAAAATCAAAATCTCTTTCAAACCCGATATCTCCGCAACCAAGCCTCGTTGGTGGTTGCGGTTTTCACCGTTAAACTGAGAGTAAAGAGACCTTTCCATCCATGTACGCCATTTTTTAAATCTCCACGAAAAAATTTTTCATCACTTTTTGACAAAACTTGCGATGCCGGCATCGTTAAAAAGTTTAAAAATCAAAATCTCTTTGAAACCCGATATCTCCGCAACCAAGCCTCGTTGGTGGTTGCGGTTTTCACCATTAAACTGAGAGTAAAGAGACCTTTCCATCCATGTACGCCATTTTTTAAATCTCCACGAAAAAATTTTTCATCACTTTTAAAAATCAAAATCTCTTTGAAACCCGATATCTCCGCAACCAAGCCTCGTTGGTGGTTGCGGTTTTCACCGTTAAACTGAGAGTAAAGAGACCTTTCCATCCATGTACGCCATTTTTTAAATCTCCACGAAAAAATTTTTCATCACTTTTTGACAAAACTTGCGATGCCGGCATCGTTAAAAAGTTTAAAAATCAAAATCTCTTTGAAACCCGATATCTCCGCAACCAAGCCTCGTTGGTGGTTGCGGTTTTCACCATTAAACTGAGAGTAAAGAGACCTTTCCATCCATGTACGCCATTTTTTACATCTCCACGAAAAAATTTTTCATCACTTTTTGACAAAACTTGCGATGCCGGCATCGTTAAAATCTTTAAAAATCAAAATCTCTTTGAAACCCGATATCTCCGCAACCAAGCCTCGTTGGTGGTTGCGGTTTTCACCATTAAACTGAGAGTAAAGAGACCTTTCTATCCATTTACGCCATTTTTTAAATCTCCACAAAAAAATTTTTCATCACTTTTTGACAAAACTTGCGATGCCGCACAGTGTTTTGTCCCTTTATGAAAAATCAATTTTTTTTTTTTTTAATTTTGCAAATTTTGGTATGGAAACATATAGATAAAGTGTCAACTCATATCAAAACGGTATTTTTTTAGAGATAACCTCAATTATGTACATAATATTTGCTCTTCAACATGAGTACATTGGACAATGAGAAAATTTTAACGGATTCATGCGAATATTGAGAGAGTATTTATTTGACCTTTGGTCAAGATTTTATTATTTTTAATTTATTGTCAGCTTAAGTTGGGTTTTTGTGTGTACGTTAAAAATAAAAAATTGGAAGTTTACAAAAATATGGGTGAGTTACTACCATTTCTTTGTTCAGGCATAAAAAACCTACTAAGTTTAACTTCAACTTGCATTTAAAAAAAAACATATCATATCATATTCTTAATTTTTGTATATTATTTTGCTATAAGTCAAAGTATGATGTTTGCAAAGTTTGATCTGCTTTTGTTTGCTTTTTGTTGAGATATTCATTTTAATTTGCAGCTGGTCAACAACAAATAAATAACGTCTTTTTTGAAAAGTGGCTTCAAGCGGACCAGAAAAAAAAACCATCTCTGTTTTAAACTGTGTTTTAGACGTATACGAATTAACAGATGCTCCAGATGTCATTAAAGCCAGTGTCAAGAAGTCGGTTAATTTATTTGCCTTAAATATTTGTAATTTTTGGAGGGCAACTAAGAGAAATGAGAATCTGTTTAGGAAAAAATATTCTGTCTTTTTAAACAAAGTTTTTAAGTTGAGTGAAGATTTTTTAAGCTACATACATAATAGAGAAGATACAGAACCATCAAGTGCCCATAGTAGTAAGCCAGGAAGGCCGTGTAAAAATTTTGAGGAACTTAATCAAGCTTCAAGAAAGCGGAGAGTAGCTGATTTGTTACAAAACAGAGATGCATGTGAATTCAAGTTTGCTGCTTCTATATCAAGCGAAAATAATGATTCAAAATGTATGTCGCCTTTAGAAGCTTTACCGACCTCGATTTATCTTATAGGAAATATGAAAGGCTGAGAAAGGTTATTAATAAACTATACCCACCCTGATACTTTACCAAGCTATTATTCTTTAATAAAAACTAGAAATGACGTTTTACCTAAAGATTCGGGTCTTAGTTCTGAAATTACTGGTGTAGACAAAGACTTGATTAAAAAGTTCTATATGATCAACAGAATATTGTCCAGTGGCATGAAAATCAACTTAGTGAACTTCAGAGAGTTGCTTACTGTTACTAAAACTTTATACTTGAGTTTATACTCATGATACTACATGCCCATGTCCATACATAAAGCTCTGATTATGGACCGTATGTTATCGAGTCATTTATATTGCCTATTGGCCAATTATCTGAAGATGCTTTAGAAGGTAGACATAAAGATTCAAGAAAGTTACGGAAACATCACACAAGAAAATCTTCCAGAATCAATACAAACTCGGATTTAATGAATATGTTGCTTTTAACTTCGGATCCTTTAATATCAGCTATTCGAAACAAGATGTGAAACTTTCATCCAAAGTCAATAGATGAAGACATAATGCCATATTTGGAAATAATATCATAAAGTGATAATTTATTGTATATTTTTTTGTATTTTCATCTAAACATTGGCATGAATTTTCAATATGCGTTTTTAATTTTTTTTTTCAAAATAATTGTAAATATTTTCATTTTATATGATTAGAACCTCTTTTCTACAGTTACTCCACATTTTGACAAACAAAACACAACAATAATTCAAATACTTTCAGCGCAAGTATTTTTGATCAACATTTGTATGGGCTCGCAACACTGTGTGCCGGCATCGTTAAAAAGTTTAAAAATCAAAATCTCTTTGAAACCCGATATCTCCGCAACCAAGCCTCGTTGGTGGTTGCGGTTTTCACCATTAAACTGAGAGTAAAGAGACCTTTCCATCCATGTACGCCATTTTTTAAATCTCCACGAAAAAATTTTTCATCACTTTTTGACAAAACTTGCGATGCCGGCATCGTTAAAAACTTTAAAAATCAAAATCTCTTTGAAACCCGATATCTCCGCAACCAAGCCTCGTTGGTGGTTGCGGTTTTCACCATTAAACTGAGAGTAAAGAGACCTTTCCATCCATGTACGCCATTTTTTAAATCTCCACAAAAAAATTTTTCATCACTTTTTGACAAAACTTGCGATGCCGGCATCGTTAAAAACTTTAAAAATCAAAATCTCTTTGAAACCCGATATCTCCGCAACCAAGCCTCGTTGGTGGTTGCGGTTTTCACCGTTAAACTGAGAGTAAAGAGACCTTTCCATCCATGTAAGCCATTTTTTAAATCTCCACGAAAAAATTTTTCATCACTTTTTGACAAAACTTGCGATGCCGGCATCGTTAAAAAGTTTAAAAATCAAAATCTCTTTGAAACCCGATATCTCCGCAACCAAGCCTCGTTGGTGGTTGCGGTTTTCACCATTAAACTGAGAGTAAAGAGACCTTTCCATCCATGTACGCCATTTTTTAAATCTCCACGAAAAAATTTTTCACCACTTTTTGACAAAACTTGCGATGCCGGCATCGTTAAAAACTTTAAAAATCAAAATCTCTTTGAAACCCGATATCTCCGCAACCAAGCCTCGTTGGTGGTTGCGGTTTTCACCGTTAAACTGAGAGTAAAGAGACCTTTCCATCCATGTACGCCATTTTTTAAATCTCCACGAAAAAATTTTTCATCACTTTTTGACAAAACTTGCGATGCCCGGCATCGTTAAAAAGTTTAAAAATCAAAATCTCTTTGAAACCCGATATCTCCGCAACCAAGCCTCGTTGGTGGTTGCGGTTTTCACCATTAAACTGAGAGTAAAGAGACCTTTCCATCCATGTACGCCATTTTTTAAATCTCCACGAAAAAATTTTTCATCACTTTTTGACAAAACTTGCGATGCCGGCATCGTTAAAAACTTTAAAAATCAAAATCTCTTTGAAACCCGATATCTCCGCAACCAAGCCTCGTTGGTGGTTGCGGTTTTCACCATTAAACTGAGAGTAAAGAGACCTTTCCATCCATGTACGCCATTTTTTAAATCTCCACGAAAAAATTTTTCATCACTTTTTGACAAAACTTGCGATGCCGGCATCGTTAAAAAGTTTAAAAATCAAAATCTCTTTGAAACCCGATATCTCCGCAACCAAGCCTCGTTGGTGGTTGCAGTTTTCACCGTTAAACTGAGAGTAAAGAGACCTTCCATCCATGTACGCCATTTTTTAAATCTCCACAAAAAAATTTTTCATCACTTTTTGACAAAACTTGCGATGCCGGCATCGTTAAAAACTTTAAAGATCAAAATCTCTTCGAAACCCGATATCTCCGCAACCAAGCCTCGTTGGTGGTTGCGGTTTTCACCGTTAAACTGAGAGTAAAGAGACCTTCCATCCATGTACGCCATTTTTTAAATCTCCACGAAAAAATTTTTCATCACTTTTTGACAAAACTTTCGATGCCGGCATCGTTAAAAAGTTTAAAAATCAAAATCTCTTTGAAACCCGAAATCTCCGCAACCAAGCCTCGTTGGCGGTTGCGGTTTTCACCATTAAACTGAGAGTAAAGAGACCTTTCCATCCATGTACGCCATTTTTTAAATCTCCACGAAAAAATTTTTCATCACTTTTTGACAAAACTTGCGATGCCGGCATCGTTAAAAAGTTTAAAAATCAAAATCTCTTTGAAACCCGATATCTCCGCAACCAAGCCTCGTTGGTGGTTGCGGTTTTCACCATTAAACTGAGAGTAAAGAGACCTTTCCATCCATGTACGCCATTTTTTAAATCTCCACGAAAAAATTTTTCATCACTTTTTGACAAAACTTGCGATGCCGGCATCGTTAAAAACTTTAAAAATCAAAATCTCTTTGAAACCCGATATCTCCGCAACCAAGCCTCGTTGGTGGTTGCGGTTTTCACCGTTAAACTGAGAGTAAAGAGACCTTTCCATCCATGTACGCCATTTTTTAAATCTCCACGAAAAAATTTTTCATCACTTTTTGACAAAACTTGCGATGCCGGCATCGTTAAAAACTTTAAAAATCAAAATCTCTTTGAAACCCGATATCTCCGCAACCAAGCCTCGTTGGTGGTTGCGGTTTTCACCGTTCAACTGAGAATAAAGAGACCTTTCCATCCATGTACGCCATTTTTTAAATCTCCACAAAAAAAATTTTCATCACTTTTTGACAAAACTTGCAATGCCGGCATCGTTAAAAACTTTAAAAATCAAAATCTCTTTGAAACCCGATATCTCCGCAACCAAGCCTCGTTGGTGGTTGCGGTTTTCACCGTTAAACTGAGAGTAAAGAGACCTTTCCATCCATGTACGCCATTTTTTAAAACTCCACAAAAAAATTTTTCATCACTTTTTGACAAAACTTGCGTTGCCGGCAGTAGTATGAATATGAGGGTACCAGGCCAGCGGCTCGGCGGCTAAAATGGGCGTATGGGCGTGGCAGTGGGCGTAGGGCGTGGCAGGGGTGGTGGGCGTGGTAGATATTGAGCTTTAGGGGCGTGGCAAGTGGGTGGAGCTTTTGTGGGCGTATAAAGGGGCGGGGGGGCGTGGTAAAATTTGTGTTTTTGGGGGGGCGTGGCATTTTTGAAGCTTTGGTAGGCGTGACAGGGGGTGGTTATTTTAGGGGGTGGGTCAAAGGGGTGGAGCTTTTGGGGGCGTGTCAAGGGGGCGTTTTTTTTTTTTTTTTTTTTTTTTTTTTTTCTTCATATGGCCTTAGCGGCTCAGCGGCTCATATCCTTGGCGGCTCAGCGGCTCATATCCTTGGCGGCTCAGCGGCTCATATTCTTGGCGGCTCGGTACTTGGCGGCTCATGGACTTGGTGGCTCATAGACTTGGCGGCTCAGGTTAAGCAACATAACATTAGAACCAAAAACGTAGCTTAAAACATGACGTTATAACCCAAATAACCCAAAACGTGACGTAAACAACGTAAAACGTAACGTTATAACCTAAAACGAGTCGTTAAGAAGCTAAAAACGTGACGATAAGAACCTGATATTGGGGTTCGTAGGTTAGCTTCCAACACATGGGTTGTTAATAGTGCGTCGAGAGAGAAAAAAGAAGTCCTCGAATACAAAAATAAAAAAACAGATAAATAGTTTTAAAATTTATGAAATTTATTTATTCAATGGTTTACATTTTTTTTTAACTCTTGTATATCTAAATTTTATTTTTAAACGATTCTGTTGACTACTTGATCAAGTGGATTATATTCAATAATTCGATCATGAAGCATAATGCAGTATGCTGAAGTGTTTGCAGGAATGTTTTTTGATGTCCTCATCTCCAAGCGTATATCAATAGGTCCGGTTTTCAATGTTTCATTTTGATGTCTGCAGTCTAGGTTTTTTTTTTTAGTTTGTAGAGTAAAAAAAAAATCTTTTTTTAAGAGGATCTATGAAAGACAATGATTCCATAAGTAAAAACGCATAGATTTATTTTCATAGGTTTGAATTTTTTTATTTTTTCAAAATAATTTAACTTATTTCTTATTAATACATTTTTTTTTTTTTTTATAATTTAGTTTTCTTCTTATAAATCACAGTTTTGTTCTTACTATCAGATATAATATTTACAAAAAGTATATAAATATATGTGTGTGTGTGTATATACATAAGCATTTTGGTAGAAGATTCTGTTCTAATAAAAAAATAAGTGTCATACAAAAATTAAAAAAAAATCAAGTTTCAGGTTCATTTATACTATAATGACCCCAGGCTAAAGTATTAACATTATTACTACAAATGAACCTTTTGTCATCTGAAGAATTTAAACTTAATTTAGTTATACTTTCCGTATAAATAGTGTGATGCCTCGATCTAAAATTTAACATTTTGCTGTAGAAATTTTGTTTATTTAGCAAACAGTCTCTATAATTTTGTAGCGTTAATTTTTTTACGGCTGCTGCTTTAACGCCCTTGGCTTTTTTTATTAGGGCAGAATCTTCTACATCTACACTATACATTTTTGCTCTTAAGCCTATAAATTCCTTCATTATATTTCCGTTATTCTCATCCTTCATAAACCCTAATTTTTTCTTGTTTAGCTGGGGGATATCAAAGGGGTTATTAAGGGGATAGTCTGAAGTATCAAATTTTTCGTGAATGTCATTTTTAATATCATTATAAATGTCCCCCGTTCGTATTTGATAAATAAAGGAATCAGTATCCATGTAAGCTAGTCGTAGGTTATTTGTGAACTTAGGTTTCATATACGCATAATGGAAGTCATACATTTTATGCTTGGAAAGCTCTAAAACACAAAAACCTAGGTATACTGGCTTATTATACTCACTATAAACTCTATTCAGCTGAACAGCAGCCATGGTTTCACTGATTTCCAAAATGCTATGAAAATTAGGTTTTGCTATAAGAGCACGACTCCCAAGGTGTCTTCCATTACTCTCAATAGAATCTGCGATTCGAACATCTTTACGTTTATCCACATTTTCCATGGTTTTTCCAAATACTGCATTATTGCATAGTTTGCGCAGATCTTTTTCAAACTTATTTGTGGCTCTGGTTCTAAGGTCATTGTTCAAATCAATATATTCCTTCAACCAAGGAGATTGTTCGAATCGCATCACTCTATTAATTTTTTTCAGCACCAAACCATTTTCAATACATTGGATTAGATTTTTATAGTGGATAATATAATTATTTTTATTTCTCAAATCCGCAACTAATTTTGTAGGGGATTTGTCACTTACTTTAACATTAGACGGACAGAATGGCAAATCGTTATGAGCATCGTGTATTTCACGAGGATACTCGAGGTCGACTTCTAAAACATAGCCTGTGTTTGCATTAGAAGTTAACCATTCTTTAATATTAGTTAACTCGGTTGGAGGCTCAATCCATTCAAAGTTTGAATGAGGAAGATACTCAGACATTGCCCAACCGTACAGGTTATTGGCATCCAAATACATTAAATAATCAGACGGCTTATTTGAATCGAATTCGGGCATATACTTATTGTTTGCCTTACAGTGGCGTAAGCTACACTGAGTCAAACCTCCTCTTATTCCCTTAGCAAAGAAATTGTACATGGTTATCTCTGTAAAAAGTTCCAGCTTGATTTCTGTTACTTTTAACATAGCATCCCATGAGAAACCCGGTAATGTGAAATAGTGGCAAGGATCAAGACCATAATGTGTAAGAGAATCTGACCTAAATTTTTCAAAAATGTCGGCCAGAATCAAGACATCTGTTATCATGTAGTGTTCAAGGTATTGACCTAGACTCTCACATTTAAAATACGACCACACTTTAGCAGCATGCTTATAATCATCGAGACTACAGTCTTCTTCAATCAAAGAATTTCTGAATGAGACTCTTGAAGGAAGATTTGATTCAGCTAATTTTTCAATACAATCTATATGATCATAGCAAAAAACCCCCTTGCGAGTCATAAGCTCGATAGACTCTGCATCATTTTCAACATATTTCGATAATATGGAAAAATCGTGTTTTTCGAGGGTTTTTGCTATGGTATCAATGCTAGAAGGTAGAAATCTGAATGAGTCTAAGAATCGTAGTTCTAAGAATTGTCCTTGCACACTATTTATTAATATCTTCTTGGACATTGAAATGTATTTTTCTTTATTAAGAGGGATAATATTAATACCCCCACTGATATCACCCAGCTCTTGTATAAAAAGATGAGAATCGTACCCGGTAAAATTATGGAAGAAAATAGGAATAAACTTAGCTACCTGATAGCTTAAATTACATTTTGAATGCGCTGCTCCTCTGAACTCGCCAGTCAAGTGATCGTGATCTCGAACTTTTTTGCTACCCCACACTGCTTTCCTGCAAATGTGACATCTTGTTGCTTGCTGGAACGTTCTCTCATCGTCGGTTGTCAAGGTGAGTGGGATCTTCTTACACATATAATGTCTATGAATATGTTTAGCGTCTTCAACTAAATTCATCATAAACACTCTAGCGCAATCTTCACCTAGAATGATAAGAAATTTAAAGGATTGAGATTTATATAATACTGATTGTAAGGTGAAACTTATAAAGAACAATTTAACTTACCAGTATATTTGAAAAGTTTATCCAACGAATCGTCAAATGAACATTTTATAAAATATGATACGGCAATGGGAACATGTTGTTTAATTGGTGTTGTCGATGATGTTGAGAAGTCGGGGTGACAGCCAGCAATATTAGTAAGCATGCACTCAAAATCAGCATAGATTACGAATGGTACTTTAAGTGACCTCCACTGATTTTTGAACTCCAGAATTTTGTTTGTGTCATTTGGGAGGCTTGTTACTATTTTATTACATTCAGCTCCATGCTTCACAAACGCCTCTTCTGAGCTAAATGAGAGCAAACAGGTATTGCACATTTTTAGTGAGCGCTTGCCATGAGTTATTTGGCTTGCTATCAGTGCAGACATATGCTTTATCCAAACATAGTGGCTACAAGATCCCTCTTGTATGAGTAGCAAATTTATATGCTGCTCTCTGGTATGTTTTGAATTAAAGTATGGGCCCACAACTCTATACTTTGATTCACCCTCATTTTTTTCAACACCGAAAACATTTATACTTATTGAAGGGTTAAGAGTCTCAAAAGTATAAATGTCTTTTACTTTTAATGGGAAAGTCAAACCAGTGAAATTAAGTGTTGCTCCGTTTCCTAGGGTAATAATGCTGCTCTGAATGTTCTGTACTCCATATTTGCTCGGTCGTTCTGCATGTTGCTCCATAGGATGAATAGCTGATATTACGGCCCATTTGAAGCAGTATATATCATTGTTTTGTACATTGATACAAGCCCTTTTTGAATCAATACTTTTTGGTAGCCTCAAAAAGCTTGATCCTCTTAATGGTCTATACTCATTTATATTTACCTCAATGTGTTTAATACAAAACAATGACCATCCAGAATCACGATCCTGGAACTCTTCGCTTTGAATCTGAATTTTTTCAGACATTTTTTTCACGATATCTTCCAAATCGCTACTCTGCAGAGCTATTTCCATCGGGCAATTGAAGGACTTAAGACTTAAATCCATATCTCCTTCTACATCGGATGATAAGAATTTCACAAACTCTGCATACAGTTCCATGGTGAACTTAACACTACTTTTTGTCACAAATGAGGTCCTTATTAAATTTATAATATCGTTTCTAATATTGTCCAAAAATTGTTTGATGTCTATTAGCCCTTCATCAGTATTTTTCAACAAATATGTCTCCACAGTTTCTTGAAAGCATTTCCTTATTTTCTGAAATGGAGTATTTTCAACTGGAATTGCATTTTTTAACTTATGGGCATTCGTTCTAGTGTGATGACCCCATCCAGATACTAGTACATCTACTTCACAGTTTTCGCATCTTCGTTTCTTTGCTGACGAGTGTGGGGGGACTATGGAATTATCCGTATTTTCGGGGAGTTTCCTTTTACTGCTACCGGGCTCATTAATTACACAATCTTGAGAAGAAATGTTACTATGTTCCTTTCGGAAGTGCTTTAACATTGAATCTTTTCGTGTGTAGGTTTTTTCACATTTAGGACATTTAATTACATCGCCATGAGCAGCTTTCATGTGTCTCTTAAGCGAGCACGAATGAGCGAATTTACCTCCGCAAATATTGCAAGTTAAATTCTCCATTATAATCTTTTTTTTTTTTTTTTGTTATTTAATGTATCAACAATAAATTCACTAGGACTTACTTACTCTCACGCAGCTGTATATAGCTTTTTGTTCTCACACTTAAGTAGCCGTTCTTGGACACAGATAAAAAATATCTTTTAGTGGTTTTACTTTTTTTTCTCGTACTAATAAGTTTTTAAAAAATATTAAAATTCACAGTTATTTTTTTTTTTTTTTGTCTCTCACTAATATTAATAGCACACACGAAGGAAAAAAAAAGAATAACAAAAAAAATGTTAAAATTCACAGTTTGCGAACACGAGTAGGTATTTCACAGAGCAACTTTTATTTTTGCCAAAATTTTTTTTCGCTTGTTTTTCTTTTTTGTCAATTTTTAAAAATTCACAGTTGGCGAACACAGAATTTTCACTTTAGAGGTACTTGGGTTTTTTTTTTCAAATTTTATCACACTTTGCCGTTTCAACGAAAAAAGGAATACCGAATAGTCGCGAAGGAATCAGTCTATTAAACTGTTTAACTCGAATACCCTGCTTTTATATCGTAAAATTGGGATCCTACAACAAATATAAAAAACTATCCCCCTCAAATATTCTAATAGAAAATTATCGTATTCTACTCCAATACTTCTTACTCTTATCTTCTAATCTAATGGATACGAGAATTTAGAAGGAAAGTTTTATTGCTTAAAACCGAACAATGATCGTGGGATCATTTTGTATGCCTTATTATCCTCTCCATCTAACGTCCATGGTAATAAAGTCTAGACATTGTCCCTTTCATGGTAAACACTTGCTATGAATATGTAAACAAAATGATGATAATGAAGCAAGGATCTTTTTCATCCCAAGCATCTATATATCATTCAATCTAATGGGCAATAAACTATGGTTTTTTATTAGGATGATAAAAGAATTTGGAAGGAAAGTTTTATTATTTAAAATAATTCCATTATCCTCTTTCGTTGTGAAGACCCGCACTGAATAAAAACCGAAAAATGATCGTGGGAACATTTTGTATAACTTATTATCCTTTCCATCTAACGCCCATGGTAATAAAGTCTAGACGTTGTCCCTTTCATAGTAAATACTTGCTATGAATATGTAACCAAAATGATGATAATGAAGCTAGGATCTTTTTCATCCCGAGTATCTATATATCATTCAATCTAATGGGCAATAAACTGTGGTTTTCTATTAGGATGATAAAAGTCTTTTTCTTTTAATGTACTTTCTTAAAAAAAAAATTAAAAAAAAAACATTGTCTACTTTCGTTGTGCACACCTGCCATGAATAACAAAACAAAAAAAAAAAAAAAAAAATGATCATTTTGTATACCTTATTATCCTTTTCATCTAACACCTTTTCATCTAACACACATTTACATATAGCATTCAAATAACTGCTAATAAACATAGGTTTCTTATGAGGCTAATAAAAGTCGAGACGAAATATTTTCTTTTAAAAAACTCCGCTGTCCACGTCCGTTGTATATATTATATCATTCGAACTAATGGGAGTATAAACACTGTCAGATGCTATTTTTTTCCAACTATTGTTAACGTGATTGAACATGAAAATTTTCAAAACTTCCACATGCAAATGTATTGGAAAAGTCTTATATGAAAATTGAGAAGGGATACTTCTATAAAAGGAAAATTATTTTCTACTGATGAGCACAGTTGTTTACAAGAAGCTACAAAGAATAAACGTATTTTTACAAAAATGCATTTCGAAGAGCCTGATTACTCCATATTTACCCTAGATGATTTCGCGGCAAGAGAGGCTAACTCTTTAAACGAAATTGGTAATTTTAAACCTACGAAGAAGCTGGCTGATCTTGAAATGGGGGTCAAATATAGTATTTACGCTCTGCGAAAAGTAAATACACGTTGGGGTGAACGGATTATAGCAGATCTTGGAGAATATTCGGTAAGCTATAAAGCTATTCTTATTCTGCAACAATATATCATATATGTGTGTGTAATGTTAAATAATTTAAATTTTTTTTTTATTTCAGGTCTTCCTACCAATAAAATACTCGAAGCTGTCATCAGACAGCATAACTTTAATTGGAGGAGGTTCATATACCTTTGAAAAAACATGTCAAATTGGAACATCATACCAACTTCAATTTACAAAAATAAAATAATTTGTATGTTAAAGACAATAATTATTAAATATAAACGAAGAAAATATAAATATTTATAGAAAAAAAAAGAAAGAGGAAAAATTAAATGTTTTAAAATCAAATGTATTTCTTTTATTACTTTCTTATTTTACAGAATTTTGTTTTTATCGATCCAGGAGTTGTGTTCTGAGGGGAATCCCAACCATTTCACATAAACTTTATTTCCTCTTGTTTGTATAACATTTTCAACTAGATATATATCTGCACACTTAGTTTTCATCAGTTCTGCTTCATAAAAACCCCCCTGAACTGCTTTTCCTTGATAGTCTTCAAGAAGATATGTAGTCGGTTTTGTTGTTTGAACTTTTCTTATTTTAAAAACCTCAGTAGTCCAGTTTGGTGTATAGCCTTTTTCGAATGTATGTTTATACTTACTGATTCGTACTTTGTCGCCAACCTTAAATTTTCGTTTACTTGCTTTTTCTTTCTTATTTTTGAAAATTGATAATAAGGACTTTGAATTTTTCGTGTTTACATCCGCAGGTTTACATTTAATGGTTCGGTGAAAAGAATGATTGTAGTCATAAAGTAATTTCTTAAAAATATTTATCCACTTGTAACTTCCATTGAAACTAAATTCTTTCCACATTTTTTCCTTAAAGGTTCTATTAAATCTTTCAATAATTGAAGCCTTCAATGAGCTGAATGTAGAGTAGTGATTAATTTTATATTTTTCCATCAAACTTTTGAAGTTTGTGTTGAAAAATTCTTTTCCATCGTCAGTCTGCAAGTTTTTTGGAACCCTAGAAGAATTTTTAAATATTTCATGCATCCCTTTTGAAATAGTAATCCCCTTTTTGTTTTTCATTGGGATAACCCACGCGAACTTTGAAAAAGTATCGATAACTGTCATCAAATAATTAAACCCATTATTTTGATCACTGTAAGGTATCATTTCAACCAGATCGGCTTGCCACAAATCATCATAACCTTTAATGATAACATTACGACGTTTAAAATTTCGCCGTGCAGCCCTATGCAACTCTTCAACGACCTCTCGCTTACTCATAATTAAAAAGAGTGAATTCAACAGAATAAAAAACAACTCTTTTATATTTTTATTTTTATTTTAATCTTTTATACAATAACATCAATTTCTTAATTCTAACCAAACGGTTTTCTACCATATAGCAGGCACAAGTATCCGGTCCTAGTTTACATTGGTTGGATGCCCAGCAACAATTAGAATAGTGATGCCCGTGAATAGATTCAGTGTAATGTACGTTTTGGAATCTTTTAAGTAGGGAAATACAATTTAAAAACTCTTCGTAATGCTCATCTAATACAGTTTCGCTATACGTTTTTAAAAAATCACAAATGTTTTTAAGTATTGTTTCTGAGTCCATTTCTTTAGATGTTATTGTTTGGAGTGTTGAAAGCTTACTAAGAATTTTTACTTTTTTAAATGGAAAATAAACATCATATATGTATATCAACATTTCAAGACCCCCACTCCTTTACGTTTCATCCGTAGGTATAAAGGATACTTTAGGAAATAACGCCTTCATGATCATCTCAACTTTTTTTTTAATCTTTTCGTCAACCTGTTTATCATCAATATTCATGAGATCTTCAGGTTTCCTCGAAAGTGATAAAAACTTCATGTTTTCTCGCTTCATAGTTGTTATTGTTTCCTTTAAAGATAAGTCCATAAGGTTTCGTAGTATGTTGCATTCCTTATTCAAAGTTGTAATTAACTCCTTCAAAGAAGAGTCTATGTGGTTTCTCATACTATTTTCCTTAAGGTTTAACTGCTCATCAACATATCCTTTGGAGACGGCTTGGTGGGGGTGCTTAGGTTTAATACCAATATTGTTTAAATGCTTATTATCTATATCAAAGTCACCAGACGGTAGGAGTTTAAAGCCTATTCCTGGAGGACCTGCAAAACCATTGTTTTTTGGAACAGGTTTGAAGTTCCTACCGAACTTGTCAACGTTCATTGTTTATATGTATAGATTTTTGTTTGAGTGCTAATATATAATATTTGATTCCTTCAGTTCTTCAATTATAGAAGTGATTTCATTCTGGTGGTTGTTGTTACCAGCATTTTTAGATGCTACTAAAAGTCGAAGTCTATTAACGAGTTCATTCGGATCATTCCAGTAGACATATTCAATATTTTTGTTTGTGTATTTCATTTCAGTAATATTAGAATAGGATTTTCCTGTTTTTGCATTTTCATTTTTAAGCCCAGCGACAATAGCCTTTATTATTTTGGTATATTTCATACCTCTGTTACTCTTGATTCGAGAAGAACTATCATGATTAACTCTATATGCATTAGTTTTTTGGAGGATTTTCGAATATTGTTCTAAGTCTTCCTTAGTATATTTTTGCTTTTGAGGATTTTTCTTTACCACCAATTCAATAAGACCAGGAGTTCGAGTAAAAATTTCATCGTCAATTATAATATGCTGATCATTCATTTTAAAGCTGCATTTTCCTATTTTTACAGATTGAGTGTTTACATCAAAATATGGTCCATAGGCTGTATCACGATTTGAATCTGACAACAGTTTTTGTTGATTGAAAGAAGACGATTTATCAGGGCTAGGGAAATTTTTTGGTGTACTGAATAAAAAAGTGTTATCTGGACTATCCAATTCTAGTGATGGTGATCCTGCTCGTTCATGATCTTCTTCCTCATCCTTTTTATAAAACGATTCAAAATGTAGCTTGCGACGTTTAAGTGTTTTAATATCATCCTCTTGTTGTGCTTCGTTTTTTTTAATATTCCCGACCAATTTTTTCAATGGCTCAACAATGGGTTTGAACGTGTTTTCCAAATCAGTTTCTCTCATCATTTTACCACTTTTTAGTTGAAAATATTTATTTTTAAGCACATTTTTTGTTTTTATAAGATCATTCAACACACTTTCTTCCATTTTTTATAGTTTAAAATAGTATATATGAGGAGGAAGAAAACAAGTATTTATATGTTTTGATACTTTTATATGAAGGACTAGTTTTCCCAAACAGTGTTGCTGCCGTAATGTGTTGATTTTAAATGAAATATGTATATTTATAGTATTGCAATTTTGTGAAAACTGTTTTTATAACGACCCTTTTCAATACTGCTTTCCTTGTCTATAACGAGAAATCCAAAATTATCAGCCCAACAATGCGAACACAACTCTTTAAATTGATTGAATGTCATATCAGAGTTTATATGATCTTTGTAAACATGTTTCAAATTCAATTCGTCTTGTTTGAAAAGAATAATAAAATTAGCATTGTCTCTAATCAAGTGTTTTGGTATATGTGTATAGGATTGACATAAATAAAAACTATCAACTCCATTATGACGACCCATACAAAAATAGTCTCTTATATTGTTTTGTTTTTGACATGCGACATCGTCGAATATAAATATTGAATTATTTTTGGCGTCTGATGGAGGCATTACATCGGAATTGTTTGAGAATTCATTATATTCCATTCCTTTCACGGATGTAATAAGCTTTTTTAGATAAAGATATTTTGGTTGATGTAATGATTTTGAATAAATATAAATATTTTCAAACTTTAATCCGTTAGGGTCAAGAAGAATGCTTAGCATAACATTTGTTTTACCACAATTTGATGGACCAACGATAATTCCTCGAATGCTGTTTGGAAATAATGAACCATGTTTTTTTTTAATTTTGACTTTAGAATCAAAATTTTTTACTTTAATAATTTCTGACTGCTTTACGAAGCGCATAATGCTGACTAACAGTTCTCACAATAAAACATATCATTTTTATAGGCTTACATTCATAAACGTTTCAACCTTCAACTAGGAAGGTGTGTGTAAATCATAATATGATTGAGCATAATAAAAGAAAAGCAATTAAAGGAGAAGGGTTTTTGAATACAATTATAGACAAATTACCATTTGAACTACATCTTCCTTCTTATAATTATTGTGGGCCTGGAACTAAATTGAAAGAACGCTTACGCAGAGGAGATAAAGGAATTAATCAACTGGATGAAGCTTGTCGCTTACATGATATTGCATATTCTAAGAGTAGCTCTGACTCAGATCGACACGTTGCCGATAAAATTTTAACCGAACAAGCGTGGAAAAGATTCAAAGCAAACGACTCTTTAACCTCTGAAAAGTTAAGTGGACTTTTAGTCACTAACATGATGAAAGCTAAGACAAAATTTGGTATGGGTAATAAAGAGCCTAAAAACAAAACTATTAAAACTAGTAAACAAAAAAAGAAACCTTGTAAAAAAAATATTTTTAAAAAGGCGATAACTGAAGCAAGAAATGCTATTAAAACCAATATTAATTGTTGTGGTACAACATCAATGGCTAATATTGCTGTAAAGGCTGCAAAAAATGTTATTAAAAATAATAAGAAACGATACATTCAAACGCCAAGAATAATACCACTTCCAAAGCGTGGTGGTTTTTTGCCATTTTTAGCTCCAATTCTCGCTGGTTTATCAGCTGTTGGATCTTTAACTGGTGGAGCAGCTGGTGTTGCAAAAGCTCTTAATGATGTACGTGCTGCTAAAAGAACTTTTGAAGAAAACAAACGACATAATAAGGCTATGGAAGCCATTCCTATTCAAGGAAAGGGGTTATTTTTACAACCATATAAAAATGGACTTGGTCTTTTTCTAAACACACCCAACACAAAAAACTGATTGATCTGCTACCCAACCGACCCTTAAACAATTTTGATATTCAAAGGTTTGGAGAGAAAAACTTGGATCATTTTAGAGGAGTTTTTATGCGAGACTCATTACCCAAAACATCGATGGATAAGGAGTGCGGTGTAATAAATTTGGATAGTCAATCTGGTAATGGCACTCATTGGGTAGCATATGTTAAAAATAGAAAAAATAATATTGTAAAGTATTTTGATAGTTTTGGAAATTTAAGACCACCAACTGAAGTAATAAGCTATCTTGGTAATCAAATAAATTATAATTATATTCAAGAACAAGATTTTGATACATTTATATGTGGTCATTTATGCTTAAGGTTTTTATTAGAACAATGTTATAATGTTTTCAAAAACTAAATTGAAAAAGAATAAAATGAAGTGAACAATCAAAACTGTGTCATTTATCTTTTAATCGGGATGTCGCTAACATTAACATTAAGTGGGAACGACTCAAATCTCAGTGCTGAGTATTTTCCACCAATTGTACTGAAATCTAATTATGTTTGCGGGCTTATAGATTTCCAAACTTATAACTCTATACCAAATGTAGATGAGTTTAATAACTTGCTGCATATTGGTGATAATATTATATCGTTTCCTATTGGTTCATATGAGATAGAAGATATCAATAATTTAATACAAAAAAAACTTATTGATATTAACAAAAAAAAGAATAGCTTAAGAAAAAGTGAAATTAAAATAAAAGCAAATAACAACACTCTGAAATGTGAAATATTCAGCTCGGAAGATATTGACTTCTCTAAAACGAATTCTATTGGATCTCTTCTAGGGTTTAGTAAGAAACTATTGAAGTCAAAAGTGTTACATGAATCAGATCTCTACGTTGACATAAACAGAGTGAATGCCATACGTGTTGAATGTAATATTATAGATGGAACGTATATAAATAATAAATCGGCACATATTTTACATGAATTTGCTGTTAAAGTAAGTCCGGGCTATAAAATCATAGAAGTTCCGAGGAATGTTATTTATTTGCCTGTGAACGTCAAACGAATAACATCGCTGTGTTTAAAGTTTATCGATCAAGACGGACAACATATTAACTTCAGAGGAGAAAAAATAACAGTTCGATTACATTTACAGCCTGAGCCATGATTGTATATGAGCACATAATTGAGTCAATTCCTTATAAAAATACTGTAGAAAATAATACAATACTCAATCAAGCTTCGAACTTTGCTGCGGTAACACATCGACTTACAAAGCATAATCAAGACTTTTTAATAATATTAGGACATATCTTAAAACATTGAAAACAAAACAAACATAAAAAAAAAATATGTTGAACATTTTTCAAGACCCTGAGATCAGTGATAGTATTTCTAAATATGAATATCATACATATTCACCATATCAAAACAATTTTGAACGAAATGATATCATTCAGATTTGTATACAACATCAAAATCTTAATGTTTTTCCTTCGGAAAGTTTTTTATATGTTGAAGGATCACTATCGACAACAGATGGAAAAGAAATCGTCAACACAAAACTTGTGAACAATGCAATGGCTTTTCTCTTTGATGAAATACGCTATGAACTTAATGGAAAGGAAATTGACTATAACCGAAATGTGGGGATTACAACAACGATCAAAAACTATTTATCCTTAAATAAAAATGAGAGTGATATGCTTTTAAATGCATCCTGGTCTCCTGATGCATCTATAAAATTGACACCAGTTCATTTTAATTACTGTATTCCATTAAATAGACTTTTGGGTTTCGCCGAAGATTATAAAAAAATTATTCCCAATGCTCGACACGATCTAATTCTCACTCGTGCTAGGATGGATGAAAACGCACTAATCTCTGCAACTAATGAAAATGTTCAAGTACAACTTCATAAAGTACAGTGGAAAGTACCACATGTGACTTTATCAGATACCATGAAATTAAACCTATACAAATCTATAAATAAAAACAGTTTTATGAAAATTGCCTTTCGAAACTGGGATCTCTATGAATACCCCATGTTATCGAGCTCTGACCATCATATATGGAACGTTAAGACAACAACACAAATAGAAAAACCTCGATACATTGTTTTTGCACTACAAACTGAAAAAAATAAAAAACTATCTGCTGATCCAACAACGTTTGATCATTGTAATCTAACAGACTTAAAAGTATATCTAAACTCTGATGTATATCCCCATGAAGACCTCAATGTTTCATTTGAAAAAAACAGATATAGCTTGTTTTATAAAATGTATACCGATTTTCAAAAAACTTACTACAATAAAAATACTGCCGAGCCTCTTCTTTCCTGGGATATATTTAAATCACGTGCTCCAATTTTTGTTATAGACTGCAGACATCAAAATGAAACATTGAAAACCGGACCTATTGATATACGCTTGGAGATGAGGACATCAAAAAACATTCCTGCAAACACTTCAGCATACTGCATTATGCTTCATGATCGAATTATTGAATATAATCCACTTGATCAAGTAGTCAACAGAATCGTTTAAAAATAAAATTTAGATATACAAGAGTTAAAAAAAAATGTAAACCATTGAATAAATAAATTTCATAAATTTTAAAACTATTTATCTGTTTTTTTATTTTTGTATTCGAGGACTTCTTTTTTCTCTCTCGACGCACTATTAACAACCCATGTGTTGGAAGCTAACCTACGAACCCCAATATCAGGTTCTTATCGTCACGTTTTTAGCTTCTTAACGACTCGTTTTAGGTTATAACGTTACGTTTTACGTTGTTTACGTCACGTTTTGGGTTATTTGGGTTATAACGTCATGTTTTAAGCTACGTTTTTGGTTCTAATGTTATGTTGCTTAACCTGAGCCGCCAAGTCTATGAGCCACCAAGTCCATGAGCCGCCAAGTACCGAGCCGCCAAGAATATGAGCCGCTGAGCCGCCAAGGATATGAGCCGCTGAGCCGCCAAGGATATGAGCCGCTGAGCCGCTAAGGCCATATGAAGAAAAAAAAAAAAAAAAAAAAAAAAAAAAAACGCCCCCTTGACACGCCCCCAAAAGCTCCACCCCTTTGACCCACCCCCTAAAATAACCACCCCCTGTCACGCCTACCAAAGCTTCAAAAATGCCACGCCCCCCCAAAAACACAAATTTTACCACGCCCCCCCGCCCCTTTATACGCCCACAAAAGCTCCACCCACTTGCCACGCCCCTAAAGCTCAATATCTACCACGCCCACCACCCCTGCCACGCCCTACGCCCACTGCCACGCCCATTTTAGCCGCCGAGCCGCTGGCCTGGTACCCTCATATTCATACTACTGCCGGCATCGTTAAAAAGTTTAAAAATCAAAATCTCTTTGAAACCCGATATCTCCGCAACCAAGCCTCGTTGGTGGTTGCGGTTTTCACCGTTAAACTGAGAGTAAAGAGACCTTTCCATCCATGTACGCCATTTTTTAAATCTCCACAAAAAAAATTTTCATCACTTTTTGACAAAACTTGCGATGCCGGCATCGTTAAAAACTTTAAAAATCAAAATCTCTTTGAAACCCGATATCTCCGCAACCAAGCCTCGTTGGTGGTTGCGGTTTTCACCGTTAAACTGAGAGTAAAGAGACCTTTCCATCCATGTACGCCATTTTTTAAATCTCCACAAAAAAATTTTTCATCACTTTTTGACAAAACTTGCGATGCCGGCATCGTTAAAAAGTTTAAAAATCAAAATCTCTTTGAAACCCGATATCTCCGCAACCAAGTCTCGTTGGTGGTTGCGGTTTTCACCATTAAACTGAGAGTAAAGAGACCTTTCCATTCATTTACGCCATTTTTTAAATCTCCACAAAAAAATTTTTCATCACTTTTTGACAAAACTTGCGATGCCGGCATCGTTAAAAACTTTAAAAATCAAAATCTCTTTGAAACCCGATATCTCCGCAACCAAGCCTCGTTGGTGGTTGCGGGTTTCACCATTAAACTGAGAGTAAAGAGACCTTTCCATCCATGTAAGCCATTTTTTAAATCTCCACGAAAAAATTTTTCATCACTTTTTGACAAAACTTGCGATGCCGGCATCGTTAAAAACTTTAAAAATCAAAATCTCTTTGAAACCCGATATCTCCGCAACCAAGCCTCGTTGGTGGTTGCGGTTTTCACCGTTAAACTGAGAGTAAAGAGACCTTTCCATCCATGTACGCCATTTTTTAAATCTCCACGAAAAAATTTTTCATCACTTTTTGACAAAACTTGCGATGCCGGCATCGTTAAAAAGTTTAAAAATCAAAATCTCTTTGAAACCCGATATCTCCGCAACCAAGCCTCGTTGGTGGTTGCGGTTTTCACCATTAAACTGAGAGTAAAGAGACCTTTCCATCCATGTACGCCATTTTTTAAATCTCCACGAAAAAATTTTTCATCACTTTTTGACAAAACTTGCGATGCCGGCATCGTTAAAAACTTTAAAAATCAAAATCTCTTTGAAACCCGATATCTCCGCAACCAAGCCTCGTTGGTGGTTGCGGTTTTCACCGTTAAACTGAGAGTAAAGAGACCTTTCCATCCATGTACGCCATTTTTTAAATCTCCACGAAAAAATTTTTCATCACTTTTTGACAAAACTTGCGATGCCGGCATCGTTAAAAAGTTTAAAAATCAAAATCTCTTTGAAACCCGATATCTCCGCAACCAAGCCTCGTTGGTGGTTGCGGTTTTCACCGTTAAACTGAGAGTAAAGAGACCTTTCCATCCATGTACGCCATTTTTTAAATCTCCACAAAAAAATTTTTCATCACTTTTTGACAAAACTTGCGATGCCGGCATCGTTAAAAACTTTAAAAATCAAAATCTCTTTGAAACCCGATATCTCCGCAACCAAGTCTCGTTGGTGGTTGCGGTTTTCACCATTAAACTGAGAGTAAAGAGACCTTTCCATTCATTTACGCCATTTTTTAAATCTCCACAAAAAAATTTTTCATCACTTTTTGACAAAACTTGCGATGCCGGCATCGTTAAAAACTTTAAAAATCAAAATCTCTTTGAAACCCGATATCTCCGCAACCAAGCCTCGTTGGTGGTTGCGGGTTTCACCATTAAACTGAGAGTAAAGAGACCTTTCCATCCATGTACGCCATTTTTTAAATCTCCACAAAAAAATTTTTCATCACTTTTTGACAAAACTTGCGATGCCGGCATCGTTAAAAACTTTAAAAATCAAAATCTCTTTGAAACCCGATATCTCCGCAACCAAGCCTCGTTGGTGGTTGCGGTTTTCACCATTAAACTGAGAGTAAAGAGACCTTTCCATCCATGTACGCCATTTTTTAAATCTCCACGAAAAAATTTTTCATCACTTTTTGACAAAACTTGCGATGCCGGCATCGTTAAAAACTTTAAAAATCAAAATCTCTTTGAAACCCGATATCTCCGCAACCAAGCCTCGTTGGTGGTTGCGGTTTTCACCATTAAACTGAGAGTAAAGAGACCTTTCCATCCATGTATCCCATTTTTTAAATCTCCACGAAAAAATTTTTCATCACTTTTTGACAAAACTTGCGATGCCGGCATCGTTTAAAAGTTTAAAAATCAAAATCTCTTTGAAACCCGATATCTCCGCAACCAAGCCTCGTTGGTGGTTGCGGTTTTCACCATTAAACTGAGAGTAAAGAGACCTTTCCATCCATGTACGCCATTTTTTAAATCTCCACGAAAAAATTTTTCATCACTTTTTGACAAAACTTGCGATGCCGGCATCGTTAAAAACTTTAAAAATCAAAATCTCTTTGAAACCCGATATCTCCGCAACCAAGCCTCGTTGGTGGTTGCGGTTTTCACCGTTAAACTGAGAGTAAAGAGACCTTTCCATCCATGTACGCCATTTTTTAAATCTCCACGAAAAAATTTTTCATCACTTTTTGACAAAACTTGCGATGCCGGCATCGTTAAAAACTTTAAAAATCAAAATCTCTTTGAAACCCGATATCTCCGCAACCAAGCCTCGTTGGTGGTTGCGGTTTTCACCGTTAAACTGAGAGTAAAGAGACCTTTCCATCCATGTACGCCATTTTTTAAATCTCCACGAAAAAATTTTTCATCACTTTTTGACAAAACTTGCGATGCCGGCATCGTTAAAAAGTTTAAAAATCAAAATCACTTTGAAACCCGATATCTCCGCAACCAAGCCTCGTTGGTGGTTGCGGTTTTCACCATTAAACTGAGAGTAAAGAGACCTTTCCATCCATGTACGCCATTTTTTAAATCTCCACGAAAAAATTTTTCATCACTTTTTGACAAAACTTGCGATGCCGGCATCGTTAAAAACTTTAAAAATCAAAATCTCTTTGAAACCCGATATCTCCGCAACCAAGCCTCGTTGGTGGTTGCGGTTTTCACCGTTAAACTGAGAGTAAAGAGACCTTTCCATCCATGTACGCCATTTTTTAAATCTCCACGAAAAAATTTTTCATCACTTTTTGACAAAACTTGCGATGCCGGCATCGTTAAAAAGTTTAAAAATCAAAATCTCTTTGAAACCCGATATCTCCGCAACCAAGCCTCGTTGGTGGTTGCGGTTTTCACCGTTAAACTGAGAGTAAAGAGACCTTTCCATCCATGTACGCCATTTTTTAAATCTCCACAAAAAAATTTTTCATCACTTTTTGACAAAACTTGCGATGCCGGCATCGTTAAAAAGTTTAAAAATCAAAATCTCTTTGAAACCCGATATCTCCGCAACCAAGTCTCGTTGGTGGTTGCGGTTTTCACCATTAAACTGAGAGTAAAGAGACCTTTCCATTCATTTACGCCATTTTTTAAATCTCCACAAAAAAATTTTTCATCACTTTTTGACAAAACTTGCGATGCCGGCATCGTTAAAAACTTTAAAAATCAAAATCTCTTTGAAACCCGATATCTCCGCAACCAAGCCTCGTTGGTGGTTGCGGGTTTCACCATTAAACTGAGAGTAAAGAGACCTTTCCATCCATGTACGCCATTTTTTAAATCTCCACAAAAAAATTTTTCATCACTTTTTGACAAAACTTGCGATGCCGGCATCGTTAAAAACTTTAAAAATCAAAATCTCTTTGAAACCCGATATCTCCGCAACCAAGCCTCGTTGGTGGTTGCGGTTTTCACCATTAAACTGAGAGTAAAGAGACCTTTCCATCCATGTACGCCATTTTTTAAATCTCCACGAAAAAATTTTTCATCACTTTTTGACAAAACTTGCGATGCCGGCATCGTTAAAAACTTTAAAAATCAAAATCTCTTTGAAACCCGATATCTCCGCAACCAAGCCTCGTTGGTGGTTGCGGTTTTCACCATTAAACTGAGAGTAAAGAGACCTTTCCATCCATGTATCCCATTTTTTAAATCTCCACGAAAAAATTTTTCATCACTTTTTGACAAAACTTGCGATGCCGGCATCGTTAAAAAGTTTAAAAATCAAAATCTCTTTGAAACCCGATATCTCCGCAACCAAGCCTCGTTGGTGGTTGCGGTTTTCACCATTAAACTGAGAGTAAAGAGACCTTTCCATCCATGTACGCCATTTTTTAAATCTCCACGAAAAAATTTTTCATCACTTTTTGACAAAACTTGCGATGCCGGCATCGTTAAAAACTTTAAAAATCAAAATCTCTTTGAAACCCGATATCTCTGCAACCAAGCCTCGTTGGTGGTTGCGGTTTTCACCGTTAAACTGAGAGTAAAGAGACCTTTCCATCCATGTACGCCATTTTTTAAATCTCCACGAAAAAATTTTTCATCACTTTTTGACAAAACTTGCGATGCCGGCATCGTTAAAAAGTTTAAAAATCAAAATCTCTTTGAAACCCGATATCTCCGCAACCAAGCCTCGTTGGTGGTTGCGGTTTTCACCGTTAAACTGAGAGTAAAGAGACCTTCCATCCATGTACGCCATTTTTTAAATCTCCACAAAAAAATTTTTCATCACTTTTTGACAAAACTTGCGATGCCGGCATCGTTAAAAAGTTTAAAAATCAAAATCTCTTTGAAACCCGAAATCTCCGCAACCAAGCCTCGTTGGCGGTTGCGGTTTTCACCATTAAACTGAGAGTAAAGAGACCTTTCCATCCATGTACGCCATTTTTTAAATCTCCACGAAAAAATTTTTCATCACTTTTTGACAAAACTTGCGATGCCGGCATCGTTAAAAACTTTAAAAATCAAAATCTCTTTGAAACCCGATATCTCCGCAACCAAGCCTCGTTGGTGGTTGCGGTTTTCACCGTTAAACTGAGAGTAAAGAGACCTTCCATCCATGTACGCCATTTTTTAAATCTCCACGAAAAAATTTTTCATCACTTTTTGACAAAACTTTCGATGCCGGCATCGTTAAAAAGTTTAAAAATCAAAATCTCTTTGAAACCCGATATCTCCGCAACCAAGCCTCGTTGGTGGTTGCGGTTTTCACCGTTAAACTGAGAATAAAGAGACCTTTCCATCCATGTAAGCCATTTTTTAAATCTCCACGAAAAAATTTTTCATCACTTTTTGACAAAACTTGCGATGCCGGCATCGTTAAAAAGTTTAAAAATCAAAATCTCTTTGAAACCCGATATCTCCGCAACCAAGCCTCGTTGGTGGTTGCGGTTTTCACCATTAAACTGAGAGTAAAGAGACCTTTCCATCCATGTACGCCATTTTTTAAATCTCCACACAAAAAATTTTCATCACTTTTTGACAAAACTTGCGATGCCGGCATCGTTAAAAACTTTAAAAATCAAAATCTCTTTGAAACCCGATATCTCCGCAACCAAGCCTCGTTGGTGGTTGCGGTTTTCACCGTTCATCTGAGAGTAAAGAGACCTTTTCATCCATGTACGCCATTTTTAAAATCTCCACAAAAAAATTTTTCATCACTTTTTGACAAAACTTGCGATGCCGGCATCGTTAAAAACTTTAAAAATCAAAATCTCTTTGAAACCCGATATCTCCGCAACCAAGCCTCGTTGGTGGTTGCGGTTTTCACCATTAAACTGAGAGTAAAGAGACCTTTCCATCCATGTACGCCATTTTTTAAATCTCCACAAACAAAATTTTCCTCACTTTTTGACAAAACTTGCAATGCCGGCATCGTTAAAAACTTTAAAAATCAAAATCTCTTTGAAACCCGATATTTCCGCAACCAAGCCTCGTTGGTGGTTGCGGTTTTCACCGTTAAACTGAGAGTAAAGAGACCTTTCCATCCATGTACGCCATTTTTTAAATCTCCACAAAAAAATTTTTCATCACTTTTTGACAAAACTTGCGATGCCGGCATCGTTAAAAACTTTAAAAATCAAAATCTCTTTGAAACCCGATATCTCCGCAACCAAGCCTCGTTGGTGGTTGCGGTTTTCACCGTTAAACTAAGAGTAAAGAGACCTTTCCATCCATGTAAGCCATTTTTTAAATCTCCACGAAAAAATTTTTCATCACTTTTTGACAAAACTTGCGATGCCGGCATCGTTAAAAAGTTTAAAAATCAAAATCTCTTTGAAACCCGATATCTCCGCAACCAAGTCTCGTTGGTGGTTGCGGTTTTCACCATTAAACTGAGAGTAAAGAGACCTTTCCATTCATTCACAACATTTTTTAAATCTCCACAAATAAATTTTTCATCACTCTTTGACAAAACTTGCGATGCCGGCATCGTTAAAAACTTTAAAAATCAAAATCTCTTTGAAACCCGATATCTCCGCAACCAAGCCTCGTTGGTGGTTGCGGGTTTCACCATTAAACTGAGAGTAAAGAGACCTTTCCATCCATGTACGCCATTTTTTAAATCTCCACAAAAAAATTTTTCATCACTTTTTGACAAAACTTGCGATGCCGGCATCATTAAAAAGTTTAAAAATCAAAATCTCTTTGAAACCCGATATCTCCGCAACCAAGCCTCGTTGGTGGTTGCGGTTTTCACCGTTAAACTAAGAGTAAAGAGACCTTTCCATCCATGTAAGCCATTTTTTAAATCTCCACGAAAAAATTTTTCATCACTCTTTGACAAAACTTGCGATGCCGGCATCGTTAAAAAGTTTAAAAATCAAAATCTCTTTGAAACCCGATATCTCCGCAACCAAGTCTCGTTGGTGGTTGCGGTTTTCACCATTAAACTGAGAGTAAAGAGACCTTTCCATTCATTCACAACATTTTTTAAATCTCCACAAATAAATTTTTCATCACTCTTTGACAAAACTTGCGATGCCGGCATCGTTAAAAACTTTAAAAATCAAAATCTCTTTGAAACCCGATATCTCCGCAACCAAGCCTCGTTGGTGGTTGCGGGTTTCACCATTAAACTGAGAGTAAAGAGACCTTTCCATCCATGTACGCCATTTTTTAAATCTCCACAAATAAATTTTTCATCACTTTTTGACAAAACTTGCGATGCCGGCATCGTTAAAAAGTTTAAAAATCAAAATCTCTTTGAAACCCGATATCTCCGCAACCAAGCCTCGTTGGTGGTTGCGGTTTTCACCGTTAAACTAAGAGTAAAGAGACCTTTCCATCCATGTAAGCCATTTTTTAAATCTCCACGAAAAAATTTTTCATCACTTTTTGACAAAACTTGCGATGCCGGCATCGTTAAAAAGTTTAAAAATCAAAATCTCTTTGAAACCCGATATCTCCGCAACCAAGCCTCGTTGGTGGTTGCGGGTTTCACCATTAAACTGAGAGTAAAGAGACCTTTCCATTCATTCACAACATTTTTTAAATCTCCACAAATAAATTTTTCATCACTCTTTGACAAAACTTGCGATGCCGGCATCGTTAAAAACTTTAAAAATCAAAATCTCTTTGAAACCCGATATCTCCGCAACCAAGCCTCGTTGGTGGTTGCGGTTTTCACCATTAAACTGAGAGTAAAGAGACCTTTCCATCCATGTACGCCATTTTTTAAATCTCCACGAAAAAATTTTTTATCACTTTTTGACAAAACTTGCGATGCCGGCATCGTTAAAAAGTTTAAAAATCAAAATCTCTTTGAAACCCGATATCTCCGCAACCAAGCCTCGTTGGTGGTTGCGGTTTTCACCGTTAAACTGAGAGTAAAGAGACCTTCCATCCATGTACGCCATTTTTTAAATCTCCACAAAAAAATTGTTCATCACTTTTTGACAAAACTTGCGATGCCGGCATCGTTAAAAACTTTAAAGATCAAAATCTCTTCGAAACCCGATATCTCCGCAACCAAGCCTCGTTGGTGGTTGCGGTTTTCACCGTTAAACTGAGAGTAAAGAGACCTTCCATCCATGTACGCCATTTTTTAAATCTCCACGAAAAAATTTTTCATCACTTTTTGACAAAACTTTCGATGCCGGCATCGTTAAAAAGTTTAAAAATCAAAATCTCTTTGAAACCCGAAATCTCCGCAACCAAGCCTCGTTGGCGGTTGCGGTTTTCACCATTAAACTGAGAGTAAAGAGACCTTTCCATCCATGTACGCCATTTTTTAAATCTCCACAAAAAAATTTTTCATCACTTTTTGACAAAACTTGCGATGCCGGCATCGTTAAAAACTTTAAAAATCAAAATCTCTTTGAAACCCGATATCTCCGCAACCAAGCCTCGTTGGTGGTTGCGGTTTTCACCGTTAAACTGAGAGTAAAGAGACCTTTCCATCCATGTACGCCATTTTTTAAATCTCCACAAAAAAAATTTTCATCACTTTTTGACAAAACTTGCGATGCCGGCATCGTTAAAAAGTTTAAAAATCAAAATCTCTTTGAAACCCGATATCTCCGCAACCAAGCCTCGTTGGTGGTTGCGGTTTTCACCATTAAACTGAGAGTAAAGAGACCTTTCCATCCATGTACTTCATTTTTTACATCTCCACAAAAAAATTTTTCATCACTTTTTGACAAAACTTGCGATGCCGGCATCGTTAAAAACTTTAAAAATCAAAATCTCTTTGAAACCCGATATCTCCGCAACCAAGCCTCGTTGGTGGTTGCGGTTTTCACCGTTAAACTGAGAATAAAGAGACCTTTCCATCCATGTACGCCATTTTTTAAATCTCCACAAAAAAAATTTTCATCACTTTTTGACAAAACTTGCGATGCCGGCATCGTTAAAAACTTTAAAAATCAAAATCTCTTTGAAACCCGATATCTCCGCAACCAAGCCTCGTTGGTGGTTGCGGTTTTCACCGTTAAACTGAGAGTAAAGAGACCTTTCCATCCATGTACGCCATTTTTTAAATCTCCACAAACAAAATTTTCCTCACTTTTTGACAAAACTTGCAATGCCGGCATCGTTAAAAACTTTAAAAATCAAAATCTCTTTGAAACCCGATATTTCCGCAACCAAGCCTCGTTGGTGGTTGCGGTTTTCACCGTTAAACTGAGAGTAAAGAGACCTTTCCATCCATGTACGCCATTTTTTAAATCTCCACAAACAAAATTTTCCTCACTTTTTGACAAAACTTGCAATGCCGGCATCGTTAAAAACTTTAAAAATCAAAATCTCTTTGAAACCCGATATTTCCGCAACCAAGCCTCGTTGGTGGTTGCGGTTTTCACCGTTAAACTGAGAGTAAAGAGACCTTTCCATCCATGTACGCCATTTTTTAAATCTCCACAAAAAAATTTTTCATCACTTTTTGACAAAACTTGCGATGCCGGCATCGTTAAAAAGTTTAAAAATCAAAATCTCTTTGAAACCCGATATCTCCGCAACCAAGTCTCGTTGGTGGTTGCGGTTTTCACCATTAAACTGAGAGTAAAGAGACCTTTCCATTCATTCACAACATTTTTTAAATCTCCACAAATAAATTTCAAAAATCAAAATCTCTTTGAAACCCGATATCTCCGCAACCAAGCCTCGTTGGTGGTTGCGGTTTTCACCGTTAAACTGAGAGTAAAGAGACCTTCCATCCATGTACGCCATTTTTTAAATCTCCACAAAAAAATTGTTCATCACTTTTTGACAAAACTTGCGATGCCGGCATCGTTAAAAACTTTAAAGATCAAAATCTCTTCGAAACCCGATATCTCCGCAACCAAGCCTCGTTGGTGGTTGCGGTTTTCACCGTTAAACTGAGAGTAAAGAGACCTTCCATCCATGTACGCCATTTTTTAAATCTCCACGAAAAAATTTTTCATCACTTTTTGACAAAACTTTCGATGCCGGCATCGTTAAAAAGTTTAAAAATCAAAATCTCTTTGAAACCCGAAATCTCCGCAACCAAGCCTCGTTGGCGGTTGCGGTTTTCACCATAAAACTGAGAGTAAAGAGACCTTTCCATCCATGTACGCCATTTTTTAAATCTCCACAAAAAAATTTTTCATCACTTTCTGACAAAACTTGCGATGCCGGCATCGTTAAAAACTTTAAAAATCAAAATCTCTTTGAAACCCGATATCTCCGCAACCAAGCCTCGTTGGTGGTTGCGGTTTTCACCGTTAAACTGAGAGTAAAGAGACCTTTCCATCCATGTACGCCATTTTTTAAATCTCCACAAAAAAAATTTTCATCACTTTTTGACAAAACTTGCGATGCCGGCATCGTTAAAAAGTTTAAAAATCAAAATCTCTTTGAAACCCGATATCACCGCAACCAAGCCTCGTTGGTGGTTGCGGTTTTCACCATTAAACTGAGAGTAAAGAGACCTTTCCATCCATGTACTTCATTTTTTACATCTCCACAAAAAAATTTTTCATCACTTTTTGACAAAACTTGCGATGCCGGCATCGTTAAAAACTTTAAAAATCAAAATCTCTTTGAAACCCGATATCTCCGCAACCAAGCCTCGTTGGTGGTTGCGGTTTTCACCGTTAAACTGAGAATAAAGAGACCTTTCCATCCATGTACGCCATTTTTTAAATCTCCACAAAAAAAATTTTCATCACTTTTTGACAAAACTTGCGATGCCGGCATCGTTAAAAACTTTAAAAATCAAAATCTCTTTGAAACCCGATATCTCCGCAACCAAGCCTCGTTGGTGGTTGCGGTTTTCACCGTTAAACTGAGAGTAAAGAGACCTTTCCATCCATGTACGCCATTTTTTAAATCTCCACAAACAAAATTTTCCTCACTTTTTGACAAAACTTGCAATGCCGGCATCGTTAAAAACTTTAAAAATCAAAATCTCTTTGAAACCCGATATTTCCGCAACCAAGCCTCGTTGGTGGTTGCGGTTTTCACCGTTAAACTGAGAGTAAAGAGACCTTTCCATCCATGTACGCCATTTTTTAAATCTCCACAAACAAAATTTTCCTCACTTTTTGACAAAACTTGCAATGCCGGCATCGTTAAAAACTTTAAAAATCAAAATCTCTTTGAAACCCGATATTTCCGCAACCAAGCCTCGTTGGTGGTTGCGGTTTTCACCGTTAAACTGAGAGTAAAGAGACCTTTCCATCCATGTACGCCATTTTTTAAATCTCCACAAAAAAATTTTTCATCACTTTTTGACAAAACTTGCGATGCCGGCATCGTTAAAAAGTTTAAAAATCAAAATCTCTTTGAAACCCGATATCTCCGCAACCAAGTCTCGTTGGTGGTTGCGGTTTTCACCATTAAACTGAGAGTAAAGAGACCTTTCCATTCATTCACAACATTTTTTAAATCTCCACAAATAAATTTTTCATCACTCTTTGACAAAACTTGCGATGCCGGCATCGTTAAAAACTTTAAAAATCAAAATCTCTTTGAAACCCGATATCTCCTCAACCAAGCCTCGTTGGTGGTTGCGGGTTTCACCATTAAACTGAGAGTAAAGAGACCTTTCCATCCATGTACGCCATTTTTTAAATCTCCACAAAAAAATTTTTCATCACTTTTTGACAAAACTTGCGATGCCGGCATCGTTAAAAAGTTTAAAAATCAAAATCTCTTTGAAACCCGATATCTCCGCAACCAAGCCTCGTTGGTGGTTGCGGTTTTCACCGTTAAACTGAGAGTAAAGAGACCTTTCCATCCATGTACGCCATTTTTTAAATCTCCACAAAAAAATTTTTCATCACTTTTTGACAAAACTTGCGATGCCGGCATCGTTAAAAAGTTTAAAAATCAAAATCTCTTTGAAACCCGATATCTCCGCAACCAAGCCTCGTTGGTGGTTGCGGTTTTCACCGTTAAACTAAGAGTAAAGAGACCTTTCCATCCATATAAGCCATTTTTTAAATCTCCACGAAAAAATTTTTCATCACTTTTTGACAAAACTTGCGATGCCGGCATCGTTAAAAAGTTTAAAAATCAAAATCTCTTTGAAACCCGATATCTCCGCAACCAAGCCTCGTTGGTGGTTGCGGTTTTCACCGTTAAACTGAGAGTAAAGAGACCTTTCCATCCATGTACGCCGTTTTTTAAATCTCCACAAAAAAATTTTTCATCACTTTTTGACAAAACTTGCGATGCCGGCATCGTTAAAAACTTTAAAAATCAAAATCTCTTTGAAACCCGATATCTCCGCAACCAAGCCTCGTTGGTGGTTGCGGTTTTCACCGTTAAACTGAGAGTAAAGAGACCTTTCCATCCATGTACGCCATTTTTTAAATCTCCACAAACAAAATTTTCATCACTTTTTGACAAAACTTGCGATGCCGGCATCGTTAAAAACTTTAAAAATCAAAATCTCTTTGAAACCCGATATCTCCGCAACCAAGCCTCGTTGGTGGTTGCGGTTTTCACCGTTAAACTGAGAATAAAGAGACCTTTCCATCCATGTACGCCATTTTTTAAATCTCCACAAAAAAAATTTTCATCACTTTTTGACAAAACTTGCGATGCCGGCATCGTTAAAAACTTTTAAAATCAAAATCTCTTTGAAACCCGATATCTCCGCAACCAAGCCTCGTTGGTGGTTGCGGTTTTCACCGTTAAACTGAGAGTAAAGAGACCTTTCCATCCATGTACGCCATTTTTTAAATCTCCACGAAAAAATTTTTCATCACTTTTTGACAAAACTTGCGATGCCGGCATCGTTAAAAACTTTAAAAATCAAAATCTCTTTGAAACCCGATATCTCCGCAACCAAGCCTCGTTGGTGGTTGCGGTTTTCACCGTTAAACTGAGAGTAAAGAGACCTTTCCATCCATGTACGCCATTTTTTAAATCTCCACAAAAAAATTTTTCATCACTTTTTGACAAAACTTGCGATGCCGGCATCGTTAAAAAGTTTAAAAATCAAAATCTCTTTGAAACCCGATATCTCCGCAACCAAGTCTCGTTGGTGGTTGCGGTTTTCACCATTA
Source organism: Epistrophe eligans (assembly GCA_951394125.1). Taxonomy (NCBI): domain Eukaryota; kingdom Metazoa; phylum Arthropoda; class Insecta; order Diptera; family Syrphidae; genus Epistrophe; species Epistrophe eligans. Next base: position 13,083,971 of record OX596029.1, read on the forward strand.
AACTGAGAGTAAAGAGACCTTTCCATTCATTTACGCCATTTTTTAAATCTCCACAAAAAAATTTTTCATCACTCTTTGACAAAACTTGCGATGCCGGCATCGTTAAAAACTTTAAAAATCAAAATCTCTTTGAAACCCGATATCTCCGCAACCAAGCCTCGTTGGTGGTTGCGGGTTTCACCATTAAACTGAGAGTAAAGAGACCTTTCCATCCATGTACGCCATTTTTTAAATCTCCACAAAAAAATTTTTCATCACTTTTTGACAAAACTTGCGATGCCGGCATCGTTAAAAACTTTAAAAATCAAAATCTCTTTGAAACCCGATATCTCCGCAACCAAGCCTCGTTGGTGGTTGCGGTTTTCACCGTTAAACTGAGAGTAAAGAGACCTTTCCATCCATGTAAGCTATTTTTTAAATCTCCACGAAAAAATTTTTCATCACTTTTTGACAAAACTTGCGATGCCGGCATCGTTAAAAAGTTTAAAAATCAAAATCTCTTTGAAACCCGATATCTCCGCAACCAAGCCTCGTTGGTGGTTGCGGTTTTCACCATTAAACTGAGAGTAAAGAGACCTTTCCATCCATGTACGCCATTTTTTAAATCTCCACGAAAAAATTTTTCATCACTTTTTGACAAAACTTGCGATGCCGGCATCGTTAAAAACTTTAAAAATCAAAATCTCTTTGAAACCCGATATCTCCGCAACCAAGCCTCGTTGGTGGTTGCGGTTTTCACCGTTAAACTGAGAGTAAAGAGACCTTTCCATCCATGTACGCCATTTTTTAAATCTCCACGAAAAAATTTTTCATCACTTTTTGACAAAACTTGCGATGCCGGCATCGTTAAAAACTTTAAAAATCAAAATCTCTTTGAAACCCGATATCTCCGCAACCAAGCCTCGTTGGTGGTTGCGGTTTTCACCGTTAAACTGAGAGTAAAGAGACCTTTCCATCCATGTACGCCATTTTTTAAATCTCCACAAAAAAATTTTTCATCACTTTTTGACAAAACTTGCGATGCCGGCATCGTTAAAAAGTTTAAAAATCAAAATCTCTTTGAAACCCGATATCTCCGCAACCAAGTCTCGTTGGTGGTTGCGGTTTTCACCATTAAACTGAGAGTAAAGAGACCTTTCCATTCATTTACGCCATTTTTTAAATCTCCACAAAAAAATTTTTCATCACTCTTTGACAAAACTTGCGATGCCGGCATCGTTAAAAACTTTAAAAATCAAAATCTCTTTGAAACCCGATATCTCCGCAACCAAGCCTCGTTGGTGGTTGCGGGTTTCACCATTAAACTGAGAGTAAAGAGACCTTTCCATCCATGTACGCCATTTTTTAAATCTCCACAAAAAAATTTTTCATCACTTTTTGACAAAACTTGCGATGCCGGCATCGTTAAAAACTTTAAAAATCAAAATCTCTTTGAAACCCGATATCTCCGCAACCAAGCCTCGTTGGTGGTTGCGGTTTTCACCGTTAAACTGAGAGTAAAGAGACCTTTCCATCCATGTAAGCTATTTTTTAAATCTCCACGAAAAAATTTTTCATCACTTTTTGACAAAACTTGCGATGCCGGCATCGTTAAAAAGTTTAAAAATCAAAATCTCTTTGAAACCCGATATCTCCGCAACCAAGCCTCGTTGGTGGTTGCGGTTTTCACCATTAAACTGAGAGTAAAGAGACCTTTCCATCCATGTACGCCATTTTTTAAATCTCCACGAAAAAATTTTTCATCACTTTTTGACAAAACTTGCGATGCCGGCATCGTTAAAAACTTTAAAAATCAAAATCTCTTTGAAACCCGATATCTCCGCAACCAAGCCTCGTTGGTGGTTGCGGTTTTCACCGTTAAACTGAGAGTAAAGAGACCTTTCCATCCATGTACGCCATTTTTTAAATCTCCACGAAAAAATTTTTCATCACTTTTTGACAAAACTTGCGATGCCGGCATCGTTAAAAAGTTTAAAAATCAAAATCTCTTTGAAACCCGATATCTCCGCAACCAAGCCTCGTTGGTGGTTGCGGTTTTTACCGTTAAACTGAGAGTAAAGAGACCTTTCCATTCATGTACGCCATTTTTTAAATCTCCACAAAAAAAATTTTCATCACTTTTTGACAAAACTTGCGATGCCGGCATCGTTAAAAACTTTAAAAATCAAAATCTCTTTGAAACCCGATATCTCCGCAACCAAGCCTCGTTGGTGGTTGCGGTTTTCACCGTTAAACTGAGAGTAAAGAGACCTTTCCATCCATGTACGCCATTTTTTAAATCTCCACGAAAAAATTTTTCATCACTTTTTGACAAAACTTGCGATGCCGGCATCGTTAAAAAGTTTAAAAATCAAAATCTCTTTGAAACCCGATATCTCCGCAACCAAGCCTCGTTGGTGGTTGCGGTTTTCACCATTAAACTGAGAGTAAAGAGACCTTTCCATCCATGTACGCCATTTTTTAAATCTCCACGAAAAAATTTTTCATCACTTTTTGACAAAACTTGCGATGCCGGCATCGTTAAAAACTTTAAAAATCAAAATCTCTTTGAAACCCGATATCTCCGCAACCAAGCCTCGTTGGTGGTTGCGGTTTTCACCGTTAAACTGAGAGTAAAGAGACCTTTCCATCCATGTACGCCATTTTTTAAATCTCCACAAAAAAATTTTTCATCACTTTTTGACAAAACTTGCGATGCCGGCATCGTTAAAAACTTTAAAAATCAAAATCTCTTTGAAACCCGATATCTCCGCAACCAAGCCTCGTTGGTGGTTGCGGTTTTCACCGTTAAACTGAGAATAAAGAGACCTTTCCATCCATGTACGTCATTTTTTAAATCTCCACAAAAAAAATTTTCATCACTTTTTGACAAAACTTGCGATGCCGGCATCGTTAAAAACTTTAAAAATCAAAATCTCTTTGAAACCCGATATCTCCGCAACCAAGCCTCGTTGGTGGTTGCGGTTTTCACCGTTAAACTGAGAATAAAGAGACCTTTCCATCCATGTACGCCATTTTTTAAATCTCCACGAAAAAATTTTTCATCACTTTTTGACAAAACTTGCGATGCCGGCATCGTTAAAAAGTTTAAAAATCAAAATCTCTTTGAAACCCGATATCTCCGCAACCAAGCCTCGTTGGTGGTTGCGGTTTTCACCATTAAACTGAGAGTAAAGAGACCTTTCCATCCATGTACGCCATTTTTTAAATCTCCACGAAAAAATTTTTCATCACTTTTTGACAAAACTTGCGATGCCGGCATCGTTAAAAACTTTAAAAATCAAAATCTCTTTGAAACCCGATATCTCCGCAACCAAGCCTCGTTGGTGGTTGCGGTTTTCACCGTTAAACTGAGAGTAAAGAGACCTTCCATCCATGTACGCCATTTTTTAAATCTCCACGAAAAAATTTTTCATCACTTTTTGACAAAACTTGCGATGCCGGCATCGTTAAAAAGTTTAAAAATCAAAATCTCTTTGAAACCCGATATCTCCGCAACCAAGCCTCGTTGGTGGTTGCGGTTTTCACCGTTAAACTGAGAGTAAAGAGACCTTCCATCCATGTACGCCATTTTTTAAATCTCCACAAAAAAATTTTTCATCACTTTTTGACAAAACTTGCGATGCCGGCATCGTTAAAAACTTTAAAGATCAAAATCTCTTCGAAACCCGATATCTCCGCAACCAAGCCTCGTTGGTGGTTGCGGTTTTCACCGTTAAACTGAGAGTAAAGAGACCTTTCCATCCATGTACGCCATTTTTTAAATCTCCACAAAAAAATTTTTCATCACTTTTTGACAAAACTTGCGATGCCGGCATCGTTAAAAAGTTTAAAAATCAAAATCTCTTTGAAACCCGATATCTCCGCAACCAAGCCTCGTTGGTGGTTGCGGTTTTCACCATTAAACTGAGAGTAAAGAGACCTTTCCATCCATGTACGCCATTTTTTAAATCTCCACAAAAAAATTTTTCATCACTTTTTGACAAAACTTGCGATGCCGGCATCGTTAAAAACTTTAAAAATCAAAATCTCTTTGAAACCCGATATCTCCGCAACCAAGCCTCGTTGGTGGTTGCGGTTTTCACCGTTAAACTAAGAGTAAAGAGACCTTTCCATCCATGTACGCCATTTTTTAAATCTCCACAAAAAAATTTTTCATCACTTTTTGACAAAACTTGCGATGCCGGCATCGTTAAAAACTTTAAAAATCAAAATCTCTTTGAAACCCGATATCTCCGCAACCAAGTCTCGTTGGTGGTTGCGAATTTCACCATTAAACTGAGAGTAAAGAGACCTTTCCATTCATTAACAACATTTTTTAAATCTCAACAAAAAAATTTTTCATCACTCTTTGACAAAACTTGCGATGCCGGCATCGTTAAAAACTTTAAAAATCAAAATCTCTTTGAAACCCGATATCTCCGCAACCAAGCCTCGTTGGTGGTTGCGGGTTTCACCATTAAACTGAGAGTAAAGAGACCTTTCCATCCATGTACGCCATTTTTTAAATCTCCACAAAAAAATTTTTCATCACTTTTTGACAAAACTTGCGATGCCGGCATCGTTAAAAACTTTAAAAATCAAAATCTCTTTGAAACCCGATATCTCCGCAACCAAGCCTCGTTGGTGGTTGCGGTTTTCACCGTTAAACTGAGAGTAAAGAGACCTTTCCATCCATGTACGCCATTTTTTAAATCTCCACAAAAAAATTTTTCATCACTTTTTGACAAAACTTGCGATGCCGGCATCGTTAAAAACTTTAAAAATCAAAATCTCTTTGAAACCCGATATCTCCGCAACCAAGCCTCGTTGGTGGTTGCGGTTTTCACCGTTAAACTGAGAATAAAGAGACCTTTCCATCCATGTACGCCATTTTTTAAATCTCCACAAAAAAAATTTTCATCACTTTTTGACAAAACTTGCGGTGCCGGCATCGTTAAAAAGTTTAAAAATCAAAATCTCTTTGAAACCCGATATCTCCGCAACCAAGCCTCGTTGGTGGTTGCGGTTTTCACCATTAAACTGAGAGTAAAGAGACCTTTCCATCCATGTACGCCATTTTTTAAATCTCCACAAAAAAATTTTTCATCACTTTTTGACAAAACTTGCGATGCCGGCATCGTTAAAAAGTTTAAAAATCAAAATCTCTTTGAAACCCGATATCTCCGCAACCAAGTCTCGTTGGTGGTTGCGAATTTCACCATTAAACTGAGAGTAAAGAGACCTTTCCATTCATTAACAACATTTTTTAAATCTCAACAAAAAAATTTTTCATCACTCTTTGACAAAACTTGCGATGCCGGCATCGTTAAAAACTTTAAAAATCAAAATCTCTTTGAAACCCGATATCTCCGCAACCAAGCCTCGTTGGTGGTTGCGGGTTTCACCATTAAACTGAGAGTAAAGAGACCTTTCCATCCATGTACGCCATTTTTTAAATCTCCACAAAAAAATTTTTCATCACTTTTTGACAAAACTTGCGATGCCGGCATCGTTAAAAACTTTAAAAATCAAAATCTCTTTGAAACCCGATATCTCCGCAACCAAGCCTCGTTGGTGGTTGCGGTTTTCACCGTTAAACTGAGAGTAAAGAGACCTTTCCATCCATGTACGCCATTTTTTAAATCTCCACAAAAAAATTTTTCATCACTTTTTGACAAAACTTGCGATGCCGGCATCGTTAAAAACTTTAAAAATCAAAATCTCTTTGAAACCCGATATCTCCGCAACCAAGCCTCGTTGGTGGTTGCGGTTTTCACCGTTAAACTAAGAGTAAAGAGACCTTTCCATCCATGTACGCCATTTTTTAAATCTCCACAAAAAAATTTTTCATCACTTTTTGACAAAACTTGCGATGCCGGCATCGTTAAAAACTTTAAAAATCAAAATCTCTTTGAAACCCGATATCTCCGCAACCAAGTCTCGTTGGTGGTTGCGAATTTCACCATTAAACTGAGAGTAAAGAGACCTTTCCATTCATTAACAACATTTTTTAAATCTCAACAAAAAAATTTTTCATCACTCTTTGACAAAACTTGCGATGCCGGCATCGTTAAAAACTTTAAAAATCAAAATCTCTTTGAAACCCGATATCTCCGCAACCAAGCCTCGTTGGTGGTTGCGGGTTTCACCATTAAACTGAGAGTAAAGAGACCTTTCCATCCATGTACGCCATTTTTTAAATCTCCACAAAAAAATTTTTCATCACTTTTTGACAAAACTTGCGATGCCGGCATCGTTAAAAACTTTAAAAATCAAAATCTCTTTGAAACCCGATATCTCCGCAACCAAGCCTCGTTGGTGGTTGCGGTTTTCACCGTTAAACTGAGAGTAAAGAGACCTTTCCATCCATGTACGCCATTTTTTAAATCTCCACAAAAAAATTTTTCATCACTTTTTGACAAAACTTGCGATGCCGGCATCGTTAAAAACTTTAAAAATCAAAATCTCTTTGAAACCCGATATCTCCGCAACCAAGCCTCGTTGGTGGTTGCGGTTTTCACCGTTAAACTGAGAATAAAGAGACCTTTCCATCCATGTACGCCATTTTTTAAATCTCCACAAAAAAAATTTTCATCACTTTTTGACAAAACTTGCGATGCCGGCATCGTTAAAAAGTTTAAAAATCAAAATCTCTTTGAAACCCGATATCTCCGCAACCAAGCCTCGTTGGTGGTTGCGGTTTTCACCATTAAACTGAGAGTAAAGAGACCTTTCCATCCATGTACGCCATTTTTTAAATCTCCACAAAAAAATTTTTCATCACTTTTTGACAAAACTTGCGATGCCGGCATCGTTAAAAACTTTAAAAATCAAAATCTCTTTGAAACCCGATATCTCCGCAACCAAGCCTCGTTGGTGGTTGCGGTTTTCACCGTTAAACTGAGAGTAAAGAGACCTTTCCATCCATGTACGCCATTTTTTAAATCTCCACAAAAAAATTTTTCATCACTTTTTGACAAAACTTGCGATGCCGGCATCGTTAAAAACTTTAAAAATCAAAATCTCTTTGAAACCCGATATCTCCGCAACCAAGCCTCGTTGGTGGTTGCGGTTTTCACCATTAAACTGAGAGTAAAGAGACCTTTCCATCCATGTACGCCATTTTTTAAATCTCCACAAAAAAATTTTTCATCACTTTTTGACAAAACTTGCGATGCCGGCATCGTTAAAAACTTTAAAAATCAAAATCTCTTTGAAACCCGATATCTCCGCAACCAAGCCTCGTTGGTGGTTGCGGTTTTCACCGTTAAACTGAGAATAAAGAGACCTTTCCATCCATGTACGCCATTTTTTAAATCTCCACAAAAAAAATTTTCATCACTTTTTGACAAAACTTGCGGTGCCGGCATCGTTAAAAAGTTTAAAAATCAAAATCTCTTTGAAACCCGATATCTCCGCAACCAAGCCTCGTTGGTGGTTGCGGTTTTCACCATTAAACTGAGAGTAAAGAGACCTTTCCATCCATGTACGCCATTTTTTAAATCTCCACAAAAAAATTTTTCATCACTTTTTGACAAAACTTGCGATGCCGGCATCGTTAAAAACTTTAAAAATCAAAATCTCTTTGAAACCCGATATCTCCGCAACCAAGCCTCGTTGGTGGTTGCGGTTTTCACCGTTAAACTAAGAGTAAAGAGACCTTTCCATCCATGTACGCCATTTTTTAAATCTCCACAAAAAAATTTTTCATCACTTTTTGACAAAACTTGCGATGCCGGCATCGTTAAAAACTTTAAAAATCAAAATCTCTTTGAAACCCGATATCTCCGCAACCAAGTCTCGTTGGTGGTTGCGAATTTCACCATTAAACTGAGAGTAAAGAGACCTTTCCATTCATTAACAACATTTTTTAAATCTCAACAAAAAAATTTTTCATCACTCTTTGACAAAACTTGCGATGCCGGCATCGTTAAAAACTTTAAAAATCAAAATCTCTTTGAAACCCGATATCTCCGCAACCAAGCCTCGTTGGTGGTTGCGGTTTTCACCGTTAAACTAAGAGTAAAGAGACCTTTCCATCCATGTACGCCATTTTTTAAATCTCCACAAAAAAATTTTTCATCACTTTTTGACAAAACTTGCGATGCCGGCATCGTTAAAAACTTTAAAAATCAAAATCTCTTTGAAACCCGATATCTCCGCAACCAAGCCTCGTTGGTGGTTGCGGTTTTCACCGTTAAACTGAGAATAAAGAGACCTTTCCATCCATGTACGCCATTTTTTAAATCTCCACAAAAAAAATTTTCATCACTTTTTGACAAAACTTGCGGTGCCGGCATCGTTAAAAAGTTTAAAAATCAAAATCTCTTTGAAACCCGATATCTCCGCAACCAAGCCTCGTTGGTGGTTGCGGTTTTCACCATTAAACTGAGAGTAAAGAGACCTTTCCATCCATGTACGCCATTTTTTAAATCTCCACAAAAAAATTTTTCATCACTTTTTGACAAAACTTGCGATGCCGGCATCGTTAAAAAGTTTAAAAATCAAAATCTCTTTGAAACCCGATATCTCCGCAACCAAGTCTCGTTGGTGGTTGCGAATTTCACCATTAAACTGAGAGTAAAGAGACCTTTCCATTCATTAACAACATTTTTTAAATCTCAACAAAAAAATTTTTCATCACTCTTTGACAAAACTTGCGATGCCGGCATCGTTAAAAACTTTAAAAATCAAAATCTCTTTGAAACCCGATATCTCCGCAACCAAGCCTCGTTGGTGGTTGCGGGTTTCACCATTAAACTGAGAGTAAAGAGACCTTTCCATCCATGTACGCCATTTTTTAAATCTCCACAAAAAAATTTTTCATCACTTTTTGACAAAACTTGCGATGCCGGCATCGTTAAAAACTTTAAAAATCAAAATCTCTTTGAAACCCGATATCTCCGCAACCAAGCCTCGTTGGTGGTTGCGGTTTTCACCGTTAAACTGAGAGTAAAGAGACCTTTCCATCCATGTACGCCATTTTTTAAATCTCCACAAAAAAAATTTTCATCACTTTTTGACAAAACTTGCGATGCCGGCATCGTTAAAAACTTTAAAAATCAAAATCTCTTTGAAACCCGATATCTACGCAACCAAGTCTCGTTGGTGGTTGCGGTTTTCACCATTAAACTGAGAGTAAAGAGACCTTTCCATTCATTCACAACATTTTTTAAATCTCCACAAAAAAATTTTTCATCACTCTTTGACAAAACTTGCGATGCCGGCATCGTTAAAAACTTTAAAAATCAAAATCTCTTTGAAACCCGATATCTCCGCAACCAAGCCTCGTTGGTGGTTGCGGTTTTCACCGTTAAACTGAGAGTAAAGAGACCTTTCCATCCATGTACGCCATTTTTTAAATCTCCACGAAAAAATTTTTCATCACTTTTTGACAAAACTTGCGATGCCGGCATCGTTAAAAAGTTTAAAAATCAAAATCTCTTTGAAACCCGATATCTCCGCAACCAAGCCTCGTTGGTGGTTGCGGTTTTCACCGTTAAACTGAGAGTAAAGAGACCTTTCCATCCATGTACGCCATTTTTTAAATCTCCACAAAAAAATTTTTCATCACTTTTTGACAAAACTTGCGATGCCGGCATCGTTAAAAACTTTAAAGATCAAAATCTCTTCGAAACCCGATATCTCCGCAACCAAGCCTCGTTGGTGGTTGCTGTTTTCACCGTTAAACTGAGAGTAAAGAGACCTTCCATCCATGTACGCCATTTTTTAAATCTCCACGAAAAAATTTTTCATCACTTTTTGACAAAACTTGCGATGCCGGCATCGTTAAAAACTTTAAAAATCAAAATCTCTTTGAAACCCGATATCTCCGCAACCAAGCCTCGTTGGTGGTTGCGGTTTTCACCGTTAAACTGAGAGTAAAGAGACCTTTCCATCCATGTACGCCATTTTTTAAATCTCCACAAAAAAATTTTTCATCACTTTTTGACAAAACTTGCGATGCCGGCATCGTTAAAAACTTTAAAAATCAAAATCTCTTTGAAACCCGATATCTCCGCAACCAAGCCTCGTTGGTGGTTGCGGTTTTCACCGTTAAACTGAGAATAAAGAGACCTTTCCATCCATGTACGCCATTTTTTAAATCTCCACAAAAAAAATTTTCATCACTTTTTGACAAAACTTGCGGTGCCGGCATCGTTAAAAAGTTTAAAAATCAAAATCTCTTTGAAACCCGATATCTCCGCAACCAAGCCTCGTTGGTGGTTGCGGTTTTCACCATTAAACTGAGAGTAAAGAGACCTTTCCATCCATGTACGCCATTTTTTAAATCTCCACAAAAAAATTTTTCATCACTTTTTGACAAAACTTGCGATGCCGGCATCGTTAAAAACTTTAAAAATCAAAATCTCTTTGAAACCCGATATCTCCGCAACCAAGCCTCGTTGGTGGTTGCGGTTTTCACCGTTAAACTAAGAGTAAAGAGACCTTTCCATCCATGTACGCCATTTTTTAAATCTCCACAAAAAAATTTTTCATCACTTTTTGACAAAACTTGCGATGCCGGCATCGTTAAAAACTTTAAAAATCAAAATCTCTTTGAAACCCGATATCTCCGCAACCAAGTCTCGTTGGTGGTTGCGGTTTTCACCATTAAACTGAGAGTAAAGAGACCTTTCCATCCATGTACGCCATTTTTTAAATCTCCACAAAAAAATTTTTCATCACTTTTTGACAAAACTTGCGATGCCGGCATCGTTAAAAAGTTTAAAAATCAAAATCTCTTTGAAACCCGATATCTCCGCAACCAAGTCTCGTTGGTGGTTGCGGTTTTCACCATTAAACTGAGAGTAAAGAGACCTTTCCATTCATTAACAACATTTTTTAAATCTCAACAAAAAAATTTTTCATCACTCTTTGACAAAACTTGCGATGCCGGCATCGTTAAAAACTTTAAAAATCAAAATCTCTTTGAAACCCGATATCTCCGCAACCAAGCCTCGTTGGTGGTTGCGGGTTTCACCATTAAACTGAGAGTAAAGAGACCTTTCCATCCATGTACGCCATTTTTTAAATCTCCACAAAAAAATTTTTCATCACTTTTTGACAAAACTTGCGATGCCGGCATCGTTAAAAACTTTAAAAATCAAAATCTCTTTGAAACCCGATATCTCCGCAACCAAGCCTCGTTGGTGGTTGCGGTTTTCACCGTTAAACTGAGAGTAAAGAGACCTTTCCATCCATGTACGCTATTTTTTAAATCTCCACAAAAAAAATTTTCATCACTTTTTGACAAAACTTGCGATGCCGGCATCGTTAAAAAGTTTAAAAATCAAAATCTCTTTGAAACCCGATATCTCCGCAACCAAGTCTCGTTGGTGGTTGCGGTTTTCACCATTAAACTGAGAGTAAAGAGACCTTTCCATTCATTCACAATATTTTTTAAATCTCCACAAAAAAATTTTTCATCACTCTTTGACAAAACTTGCGATGCCGGCATCGTTAAAAACTTTAAAAATCAAAATCTCTTTGAAACCCGATATCTCCGCAACCAAGCCTCGTTGGTGGTTGCGGTTTTCACCGTTAAACTGAGAGTAAAGAGACCTTTCCATCCATGTACGCCATTTTTTAAATCTCCACGAAAAAATTTTTCATCACTTTTTGACAAAACTTGCGATGCCGGCATCGTTAAAAAGTTTAAAAATCAAAATCTCTTTGAAACCCGATATCTCCGCAACCAAGCCTCGTTGGTGGTTGCGGTTTTCACCGTTAAACTGAGAGTAAAGAGACCTTCCATCCATGTACGCCATTTTTTAAATCTCCACAAAAAAATTTTTCATCACTTTTTGACAAAACTTGCGATGCCGGCATCGTTAAAAACTTTAAAGATCAAAATCTCTTCGAAACCCGATATCTCCGCAACCAAGTCTCGTTGGTGGTTGCTGTTTTCACCGTTAAACTGAGAATAAAGAGACCTTTCCATCCATGTACGCCATTTTTTAAATCTCCACAAAAAAAATTTTCATCACTTTTTGACAAAACTTGCGGTGCCGGCATCGTTAAAAAGTTTAAAAATCAAAATCTCTTTGAAACCCGATATCTCCGCAACCAAGCCTCGTTGGTGGTTGCGGTTTTCACCATTAAACTGAGAGTAAAGAGACCTTTCCATCCATGTACGCCATTTTTTAAATCTCCACAAAAAAATTTTTCATCACTTTTTGACAAAACTTGCGATGCCGGCATCGTTAAAAACTTTAAAAATCAAAATCTCTTTGAAACCCGATATCTCCGCAACCAAGCCTCGTTGGTGGTTACGGTTTTCACCGTTAAACTGAGAGTAAAGAGACCTTTCCATCCATGTACGCCATTTTTTAAATCTCCACAAAAAAATTTTTCATCACTTTTTGACAAAACTTGCGATGCCGGCATCGTTAAAAACTTTAAAAATCAAAATCTCTTTGAAACCCGATATCTCCGCAACCAAGTCTCGTTGGTGGTTGCGGTTTTCACCATTAAACTGAGAGTAAAGAGACCTTTCCATCCATGTACGCCATTTTTTAAATCTCCACAAAAAAAATTTTCATCACTTTTTGACAAAACTTGCGATGCCGGCATCGTTAAAAAGTTTAAAAATCAAAATCTCTTTGAAACCCGATATCTCCGCAACCAAGTCTCGTTGGTGGTTGCGGTTTTCACCATTAAACTGAGAGTAAAGAGACCTTTCCATTCATTAACAACATTTTTTAAATCTCCACAAAAAAATTTTTCATCACTCTTTGACAAAACTTGCGATGCCGGCATCGTTAAAAACTTTAAAAATCAAAATCTCTTTGAAACCCGATATCTCCGCAACCAAGCCTCGTTGGTGGTTGCGGGTTTCACCATTAAACTGAGAGTAAAGAGACCTTTCCATCCATGTACGCCATTTTTTAAATCTCCACAAAAAAATTTTTCATCACTTTTTGACAAAACTTGCGATGCCGGCATCGTTAAAAACTTTAAAAATCAAAATCTCTTTGAAACCCGATATCTCCGCAACCAAGCCTCGTTGGTGGTTGCGGTTTTCACCGTTAAACTGAGAGTAAAGAGAGCTTTCCATCCATGTACGCCATTTTTTAAATCTCCACGAAAAAATTTTTCATCACTTTTTGACCAAACTTGCGATGCCGGCATCGTTAAAAAGTTTAAAAATCAAAATCTCTTTGAAACCAGATATCTCCGCAACCAAGCCTCGTTGGTGGTTGCGGTTTTCACCATTAAACTGAGAGTAAAGAGACCTTTCCATCCATGTACGCCATTTTTTAAATCCCCACGAAAAAATTTTTCATCACTTTTTGACAAAACTTGCGATGCCGGCATCGTTAAAAAGTTTAAAAATCAAAATCTCTTTGAAACCCGATATCTCCGCAACCAAGCCTCGTTGGTGGTTGCGGTTTTCACCGTTAAACTGAGAGTAAAGAGACCTTTCCATCCATGTACGCCATTTTTTAAATCTCCACAAAAAAAATTTTCATCACTTTTTGACAAAACTTGCGATGCCGGCATCGTTAAAAAGTTTAAAAATCAAAATCTCTTTGAAACCCGATATCTCCGCAACCAAGTCTCGTTGGTGGTTGCGGTTTTCACCATTAAACTGAGAGTAAAGAGACCTTTCCATTCATTCACAACATTTTTTAAATCTCCACAAAAAAATTTTTCATCACTCTTTGACAAAACTTGCGATGCCGGCATCGTTAAAAACTTTAAAAATCAAAATCTCTTTGAAACCCGATATCTCCGCAACCAAGCCTCGTTGGTGGTTGCGGTTTTCACCGTTAAACTGAGAGTAAAGAGACCTTTCCATCCATGTACGCCATTTTTTAAATCTCCACGAAAAAATTTTTCATCACTTTTTGACAAAACTTGCGATGCCGGCATCGTTAAAAACTTTAAAAATCAAAATCTCTTTGAAACCCGATATCTCCGCAACCAAGCCTCGTTGGTGGTTGCGGTTTTCACCGTTAAACTGAGAGTAAAGAGACCTTCCATCCATGTACGCCATTTTTTAAATCTCCACAAAAAAATTTTTCATCACTTTTTGACAAAACTTGCGATGCCGGCATCGTTAAAAACTTTAAAGATCAAAATCTCTTCGAAACCCGATATCTCCGCAACCAAGCCTCGTTGGTGGTTGCGGTTTTCACCGTTAAACTGAGAGTAAAGAGACCTTCCATCTATGTACGCCATTTTTTAAATCTCCACGAAAAAATTTTTCATCACTTTTTGACAAAACTTTCGATGCCGGCATCGTTAAAAAGTTTAAAAATCAAAATCTCTTTGAAACCCGATATCTCCGCAACCAAGCCTCGTTGGCGGTTGCGGTTTTCACCATTAAACTGAGAGTAAAGAGACCTTTCCATCCATGTACGCCATTTTTTAAATCTCCACGAAAAAATTTTTCATCACTTTTTGACAAAACTTGCGATGCCGGCATCGTTAAAAAGTTTAAAAATCAAAATCTCTTTGAAACCCGATATCTCCGCAACCAAGCCTCGTTGGTGGTTGCGGTTTTCACCATTAAACTGAGAGTAAAGAGACCTTTCCATCCATGTACGCCATTTTTTAAATCTCCACGAAAAAATTTTTCATCACTTTTTGACAAAACTTGCGATGCCGGCATCGTTAAAAACTTTAAAAATCAAAATCTCTTTAAAACCCGATATCTCCGCAACCAAGCCTCGTTGGTGGTTGCGGGTTTCACCATTAAACTGAGAGTAAAGAGACCTTTCCATCCATGTACGCCATTTTTTAAATCTCCACAAAAAAAATGTTCATCACTTTTTGACAAAACTTGCGATGCCGGCATCGTTAAAAACTTTAAAAATCAAAATCTCTTTGAAACCCGATATCTCCGCAACCAAGCCTCGTTGGTGGTTGCGGTTTTCACCATTAAACTGAGAGTAAAGAGACCTTTCCATCCATGTACGCCATTTTTTAAATCTCCACGAAAAAATTTTTCATCACTTTTTGACAAAACTTGCGATGCCGGCATCGTTAAAAACTTTAAAAATCAAAATCTCTTTGAAACCCGATATCTCCGCAACCAAGCCTCGTTGGTGGTTGCGGTTTTCACCGTTAAACTGAGAATAAAGAGACCTTTCCATCCATGTACGCCATTTTTTAAATCTCCACAAAAAAAATTTTCATCACTTTTTGACAAAACTTGCGGTGCCGGCATCGTTAAAAAGTTTAAAAATCAAAATCTCTTTGAAACCCGATATCTCCGCAACCAAGCCTCGTTGGTGGTTGCGGTTTTCACCATTAAACTGAGAGTAAAGAGACCTTTCCATCCATGTACGCCATTTTTTAAATCTCCACAAAAAAATTTTTCATCACTTTTTGACAAAACTTGCGATGCCGGCATCGTTAAAAACTTTAAAAATCAAAATCTCTTTGAAACCCGATATCTCCGCAACCAAGCCTCGTTGGTGGTTACGGTTTTCACCGTTAAACTGAGAGTAAAGAGACCTTTCCATCCATGTACGCCATTTTTTAAATCTCCACAAAAAAATTTTTCATCACTTTTTGACAAAACTTGCGATGCCGGCATCGTTAAAAACTTTAAAAATCAAAATCTCTTTGAAACCCGATATATCCGCAACCAAGTCTCGTTGGTGGTTGCGGTTTTCACCATTAAACTGAGAGTAAAGAGACCTTTCCATCCATGTACGCCATTTTTTAAATCTCCACAAAAAAAATTTTCATCACTTTTTGACAAAACTTGCGATGCCGGCATCGTTAAAAAGTTTAAAAATCAAAATCTCTTTGAAACCCGATATCTCCGCAACCAAGTCTCGTTGGTGGTTGCGGTTTTCACCATTAAACTGAGAGTAAAGAGACCTTTCCATTCATTAACAACATTTTTTAAATCTCCACAAAAAAATTTTTCATCACTCTTTGACAAAACTTGCGATGCCGGCATCGTTAAAAACTTTAAAAATCAAAATCTCTTTGAAACCCGATATCTCCGCAACCAAGCCTCGTTGGTGGTTGCGGGTTTCACCATTAAACTGAGAGTAAAGAGACCTTTCCATCCATGTACGCCATTTTTTAAATCTCCACAAAAAAATTTTTCATCACTTTTTGACAAAACTTGCGATGCCGGCATCGTTAAAAACTTTAAAAATCAAAATCTCTTTGAAACCCGATATCTCCGCAACCAAGCCTCGTTGGTGGTTGCGGTTTTCACCGTTAAACTGAGAGTAAAGAGACCTTTCCATCCATGTACGCCATTTTTTAAATCTCCACGAAAAAATTTTTCATCACTTTTTGACCAAACTTGCGATGCCGGCATCGTTAAAAAGTTTAAAAATCAAAATCTCTTTGAAACCAGATATCTCCGCAACCAAGCCTCGTTGGTGGTTGCGGTTTTCACCATTAAACTGAGAGTAAAGAGACCTTTCCATCCATGTACGCCATTTTTTAAATCTCCACGAAAAAATTTTTCATCACTTTTTGACAAAACTTGCGATGCCGGCATCGTTAAAAAGTTTAAAAATCAAAATCTCTTTGAAACCCGATATCTCCGCAACCAAGCCTCGTTGGTGGTTGCGGTTTTCACCGTTAAACTGAGAGTAGAGAGACCTTTCCATCCATGTACGCCATTTTTTAAATCTCCACAAAAAAAATTTTCATCACTTTTTGACAAAACTTGCGATGCCGGCATCGTTAAAAAGTTTAAAAATCAAAATCTCTTTGAAACCCGATATCTCCGCAACCAAGTCTCGTTGGTGGTTGCGGTTTTCACCATTAAACTGAGAGTAAAGAGACCTTTCCATTCATTCACAACATTTTTTAAATCTCCACAAAAAAATTTTTCATCACTCTTTGACAAAACTTGCGATGCCGGCATCGTTAAAAACTTTAAAAATCAAAATCTCTTTGAAACCCGATATCTCCGCAACCAAGCCTCGTTGGTGGTTGTGGTTTTCACCGTTAAACTGAGAGTAAAGAGACCTTTCCATCCATGTACGCCATTTTTTAAATCTCCACGAAAAAATTTTTCATCACTTTTTGACAAAACTTGCGATGCCGGCATCGTTAAAAAGTTTAAAAATCAAAATCTCTTTGAAACCCGATATCTCCGCAACCAAGCCTCGTTGGTGGTTGCGGTTTTCACCGTTAAACTAAGAGTAAAGAGACCTTCCATCCATGTACGCCATTTTTTAAATCTCCACAAAAAAATTTTTCATCACTTTTTGACAAAACTTGCGATGCCGGCATCGTTAAAAACTTTAAAGATCAAAATCTCTTCGAAACCCGATATCTCCGCAACCAAGCCTCGTTGGTGGTTGCGGTTTTCACCGTTAAACTGAGAGTAAAGAGACCTTCCATCCATGTACGCCATTTTTTAAATCTCCACGAAAAAATTTTTCATCACTTTTTGACAAAACTTTCGATGCCGGCATCGTTAAAAAGTTTAAAAATCAAAATCTCTTTGAAACCCGATATCTCCGCAACCAAGCCTCGTTGGCGGTTGCGGTTTTCACCATTAAACTGAGAGTAAAGAGACCTTTCCATCCATGTACGCCATTTTTTAAATCTCCACGAAAAAATTTTTCATCACTTTTTGACAAAACTTGCGATGCCGGCATCGTTAAAAAGTTTAAAAATCAAAATCTCTTTGAAACCCGATATCTCCGCAACCAAGCCTCGTTGGTGGTTGCGGTTTTCACCATTAAACTGAGAGTAAAGAGACCTTTCCATCCATGTACGCCATTTTTTAAATCTCCACGAAAAAATTTTTCATCACTTTTTGACAAAACTTGCGATGCCGGCATCGTTAAAAACTTTAAAAATCAAAATCTCTTTAAAACCCGATATCTCCGCAACCAAGCCTCGTTGGTGGTTGCGGGTTTCACCATTAAACTGAGAGTAAAGAGACCTTTCCATCCATGTACGCCATTTTTTAAATCTCCACAAAAAAAATTTTCATCACTTTTTGACAAAACTTGCGATGCCGGCATCGTTAAAAACTTTAAAAATCAAAATCTCTTTGAAACCCGATATCTCCGCAACCAAGCCTCGTTGGTGGTTGCGGTTTTCACCATTAAACTGAGAGTAAAGAGACCTTTCCATCCATGTACGCCATTTTTTAAATCTCCACGAAAAAATTTTTCATCACTTTTTGACAAAACTTGCGATGCCGGCATCGTTAAAAACTTTAAAAATCAAAATCTCTTTGAAACCCGATATCTCCGCAACCAAGCCTCGTTGGTGGTTGCGGTTTTCACCGTTAAACTGAGAGTAAAGAGACCTTTCCATCCATGTACGCCATTTTTTAAATCTCCACAAAAAAATTTTTCATCACTTTTTGACAAAACTTGCGATGCCGGCATCGTTAAAAACTTTAAAAATCAAAATCTCTTTGAAACCCGATATCTCCGCAACCAAGCCTCGTTGGTGGTTGCGGTTTTCACCGTTAAACTGAGAGTAAAGAGACCTTTCCATCCATGTACGCCATTTTTTAAATCTCCACGAAAAAATTTTTCATCACTTTTTGACAAAACTTGCGATGCCGGCATCGTTAAAAACTTTAAAAATCAAAATCTCTTTGAAACCCGATATCTCCGCAACCAAGCCTCGTTGGTGGTTGCGGTTTTCACCGTTAAACTGAGAGTAAAGAGACCTTTCCATCCATGTACGCCATTTTTTAAATCTCCACAAAAAAATTTTTCATCACTTTTTGACAAAACTTGCGATGCCGGCATCGTTAAAAACTTTAAAAATCAAAATCTCTTTGAAACCCGATATCTCCGCAACCAAGCCTCGTTGGTGGTTGCGGTTTTCACCGTTAAACTGAGAGTAAAAAGACCTTTCCATCCATGTACGCCATTTTTTAAATCTCCACAAAAAAATTTTCATCACTTTTTGACAAAACTTGCGATGCCGGCATCGTTAAAAACTTTAAAAATCAAAATCTCTTTGAAACCCGATATCTCCGCAACCAAGCCTCGTTGGTGGTTGCGGTTTTCACCGTTAAACTGAGAGTAAAGAGACCTTTCCATCCATGTACGCCATTTTTTAAATCTCCACAAACAAAATTTTCCTCACTTTTTGACAAAACTTGCAATGCCGGCATCGTTAAAAACTTTAAAAATCAAAATCTCTTTGAAACCCGATATCTCCGCAACCAAGCCTCGTTGGTGGTTGCGGTTTTCACCGTTAAACTGAGAGTAAAGAGACCTTTCCATCCATGTACGCCATTTTTTAAATCTCCACAAAAAAATTTTTCATCACTTTTTGACAAAACTTGCGATGCCGGCATCGTTAAAAACTTTAAAAATCAAAATCTCTTTGAAACCCGATATCTCCGCAACCAAGCCTCGTTGGTGGTTGCGGTTTTCACCGTTAAACTGAGAGTAAAGAGACCTTTCCATCCATGTACGCCATTTTTTAAATCTCCACAAAAAAATTTTTCATCACTTTTTGACAAAACTTGCGATGCCGGCATCGTTAAAAAGTTTAAAAATCAAAATCTCTTTGAAACCCGATATCTCCGCAACCAAGTCTCGTTGGTGGTTGCGGTTTTCACCATTAAACTGAGAGTAAAGAGACCTTTCCATTCATTCACAACATTTTTTAAATCTCCACAAAAAAATTTTTCATCACTCTTTGACAAAACTTGCGATGCCGGCATCGTTAAAAACTTTAAAAATCAAAATCTCTTTGAAACCCGATATCTCCGCAACCAAGCCTCGTTGGTGGTTGCGGGTTTCACCATTAAACTGAGAGTAAAGAGACCTTTCCATCCATGTACGCCATTTTTTAAATCTCCACAAAAAAATTTTTCATCACTTTTTGACAAAACTTGCGATGCCGGCATCGTTAAAAACTTTAAAAATCAAAATCTCTTTGAAACCCGATATCTCCGCAACCAAGCCTCGTTGGTGGTTGCGGTTTTCACCGTTAAACTAAGAGTAAAGAGACCTTTTCATTCATTCACAACATTTTTTTAATCTCCACAAAAAAATTTTTCATCACTCTTTGACAAAACTTGCGATGCCGGCATCGTTAAAAACTTTAAAAATCAAAATCTCTTTGAAACCCGATATCTCCGCAACCAAGCTTCGTTGGTGGTTGCGGGTTTCACCATTAAACTGAGAGTAAAGAGACCTTTCCATCCATGTACGCCATTTTTTAAATCTCCACAAAAAAATTTTTCATCACTTTTTGACAAAACTTGCGATGCCGGCATCGTTAAAAACTTTAAAAATCAAAATCTCTTTGAAACCCGATATCTCCGCAACCAAGCCTCGTTGGTGGTTGCGGTTTTCACCGTTAAACTAAGAGTAAAGAGACCTTTCCATCCATGTAAGCCATTTTTTAAATCTCCACGAAAAAATTTTTCATCACTTTTTGACAAAACTTGCGATGCCGGCATCGTTAAAAAGTTTAAAAATCAAAATCTCTTTGAAACCCGATATCTCCGCAACCAAGCCTCGTTGGTGGTTGCGGGTTTCACCATTAAACTGAGAGTAAAGAGACCTTTCCATCCATGTACGCCATTTTTTAAATCTCCACAAAAAAATTTTTCATCACTTTTTGACAAAACTTGCGATGCCGGCATCGTTAAAAACTTTAAAAATCAAAATCTCTTTGAAACCCGATATCTCCGCAACCAAGCCTCGTTGGTGGTTGCGGTTTTCACCGTTAAACTAAGAGTAAAGAGACCTTTCCATCCATGTAAGCCATTTTTTAAATCTCCACGAAAAAATTTTTCATCACTTTTTGACAAAACTTGCGATGCCGGCATCGTTAAAAAGTTTAAAAATCAAAATCTCTTTGAAACCCGATATCTCCGCAACCAAGTCTCGTTGGTGGTTGCGGTTTTCACCATTAAACTGAGAGTAAAGAGACCTTTCCATTCATTCACAACATTTTTTAAATCTCCAATAAAAAATTTTTCATCACTCTTTGACAAATCTTGCGATGCCGGCATCGTTAAAAACTTTAAAAATCAAAATCTCTTTGAAACCCGATATCTCCGCAACCAAGCCTCGTTGGTGGTTGCGGGTTTCACCATTAAACTGAGAGTAAAGAGACCTTTCCATCCATGTACGCCATTTTTTAAATCTCCACAAAAAAATTTTTCATCACTTTTTGACAAAACTTGCGATGCCGGCATCGTTAAAAACTTTAAAAATCAAAATCTCTTTGAAACCCGATATCTCCGCAACCAAGCCTCGTTGGTGGTTGCGGTTTTCACCGTTAAACTAAGAGTAAAGAGACCTTTCCATCCATGTACGCCATTTTTTAAATCTCCACGAAAAAATTTTTCATCACTTTTTGACAAAACTTGCGATGCCGGCATCGTTAAAAAGTTTAAAAATCAAAATCTCTTTGAAACCCGATATCTCCGCAACCAAGCCTCGTTGGTGGTTGCGGTTTTCACCATTAAACTGAGAGTAAAGAGACCTATCCATCCATGTACGCCATTTTTTAAATCTCCACGAAAAAATTTTTCATCACTTTTTGACAAAACTTGCGATGCCGGCATCGTTAAAAAGTTTAAAAATCAAAATCTCTTTGAAACCCGATATCTCCGCAACCAAGCCTCGTTGGTGGTTGCGTTTTTCACCGTTAAACTGAGAATAAAGAGACCTTTCCATCCATGTACGCCATTTTTTAAATCTCCACGAAAAAATTTTTCATAACTTTTTGACCAAACTTGCGATGCCGGCATCGTTAAAAAGTTTAAAAATCAAAATCTCTTTGAAACCAGATATCTCCGCAACCAAGCCTCGTTGGTGGTTGCGGTTTTCACCATTAAACTGAGAGTAAAGAGACCTTTCCATCCATGTACGCTATTTTTTAAATCTCCACGAAAAAATTTTTCATCACTTTTTGACAAAACTTGCGATGCCGGCATCGTTAAAAAGTTTAAAAATCAAAATCTCTTTGAAACCCGATATCTCCGCAACCAAGCCTCGTTGGTGGTTGCGGTTTTCACCGTTAAACTGAGAGTAAAGAGACCTTCCATCCATGTACGCCATTTTTTAAATCTCCACAAAAAAATTTTTCATCACTTTTTGACAAAACTTGCGATGCCGGCATCGTTAAAAACTTTAAAGATCAAAATCTCTTCGAAACCCGATATCTCCGCAACCAAGCCTCGTTGGTGGTTGCGGTTTTCACCGTTAAACTGAGAGTAAAGAGACCTTCCATCCATGTACGCCATTTTTTAAATCTCCACGAAAAAATTTTTCATCACTTTTTGACAAAACTTTCGATGCCGGCATCGTTAAAAAGTTTAAAAATCAAAATCTCTTTGAAACCCGATATCTCCGCAACCAAGCCTCGTTGGCGGTTGCGGTTTTCACCATTAAACTGAGAGTAAAGAGACCTTTCCATCCATGTACGCCATTTTTTAAATCTCCACGAAAAAATTTTTCATCACTTTTTGACAAAACTTGCGATGCCGGCATCGTTAAAAAGTTTAAAAATCAAAATCTCTTTGAAACCCGATATCTCCGCAACCAAGCCTCGTTGGTGGTTGCGGTTTTCACCATTAAACTGAGAGTAAAGAGACCTTTCCATCCATGTACGCCATTTTTTAAATCTCCACGAAAAAATTTTTCATCACTTTTTGACAAAACTTGCGATGCCGGCATCGTTAAAAACTTTAAAAATCAAAATCTCTTTGAAACCCGATATCTCCGCAACCAAGCCTCGTTGGTGGTTGCGGGTTTCACCATTAAACTGAGAGTAAAGAGACCTTTCCATCCATGTACGCCATTTTTTAAATCTCCACAAAAAAATTTTTCATCACTTTTTGACAAAACTTGCGATGCCGGCATCGTTAAAAACTTTAAAAATCAAAATCTCTTTGAAACCCGATATCTCCGCAACCAAGCCTCGTTGGTGGTTGCGGTTTTCACCATTAAACTGAGAGTAAAGAGACCTTTCCATCCATGTACGCCATTTTTTAAATCTCCACGAAAAAATTTTTCATCACTTTTTGACAAAACTTGCGATGCCGGCATCGTTAAAAACTTTAAAAATCAAAATCTCTTTGAAACCCGATATCTCCGCAACCAAGCCTCGTTGGTGGTTGCGGTTTTCACCGTTAAACTGAGAGTAAAGAGACCTTTCCATCCATGTACGCCATTTTTTAAATCTCCACGAAAAAATTTTTCATCACTTTTTGACCAAACTTGCGATGCCGGCATCGTTAAAAAGTTTAAAAATCAAAATCTCTTTGAAACCAGATATCTCCGCAACCAAGCCTCGTTGGTGGTTGCGGTTTTCACCATTAAACTGAGAGTAAAGAGACCTTTCCATCCATGTACGCCATTTTTTAAATCTCCACGAAAAAATTTTTCATCACTTTTTGACAAAACTTGCGATGCCGGCATCGTTAAAAAGTTTAAAAATCAAAATCTCTTTAAAACCCGATATCTCCGCAACCAAGCCTCGTTGGTGGTTGCGGTTTTCACCGTTAAACTGAGAGTAAAGAGACCTTCCATCCATGTACGCCATTTTTTAAATCTCCACAAAAAAATTTTTCATCACTTTTTGACAAAACTTGCGATGCCGGCATCGTTAAAAACTTTAAAGATCAAAATCTCTTCGAAACCCGATATCTCCGCAACCAAGCCTCGTTGGTGGTTGCGGTTTTCACCATTAAACTGAGAGTAAAGAGACCTTCCATCCATGTACGCCATTTTTTAAATCTCCACGAAAAAATTTTTCATCACTTTTTGACAAAACTTTCGATGCCGGCATCGTTAAAAAGTTTAAAAATCAAAATCTCTTTGAAACCCGATATCTCCGCAACCAAGCCTCGTTGGCGGTTGCGGTTTTCACCATTAAACTGAGAGTAAAGAGACCTTTCCATCCATGTACGCCATTTTTTAAATCTCCACGAAAAAATTTTTCATCACTTTTTGACAAAACTTGCGATGCCGGCATCGTTAAAAAGTTTAAAAATCAAAATCTCTTTGAAACCCGATATCTCCGCAACCAAGCCTCGTTGGTGGTTGCGGTTTTCACCATTAAACTGAGAGTAAAGAGACCTTTCCATCCATGTACGCCATTTTTTAAATCTCCACGAAAAAATTTTTCATCACTTTTTGACAAAACTTGCGATGCCGGCATCGTTAAAAACTTTAAAAATCAAAATCTCTTTGAAACCCGATATCTCCGCAACCAAGCCTCGTTGGTGGTTGCGGGTTTCACCATTAAACTGAGAGTAAAGAGACCTTTCCATCCATGTACGCCATTTTTTAAATCTCCACAAAAAAATTTTTCATCACTTTTTGACAAAACTTGCGATGCCGGCATCGTTAAAAACTTTAAAAATCAAAATCTCTTTGAAACCCGATATCTCCGCAACCAAGCCTCGTTGGTGGTTGCGGTTTTCACCATTAAACTGAGAGTAAAGAGACCTTTCCATCCATGTACGCCATTTTTTAAATCTCCACGAAAAAATTTTTCATCACTTTTTGACAAAACTTGCGATGCCGGCATCGTTAAAAACTTTAAAAATCAAAATCTCTTTGAAACCCGATATCTCCGCAACCAAGCCTCGTTGGTGGTTGCGGTTTTCACCGTTAAACTGAGAGTAAAGAGACCTTTCCATCCATGTACGCCATTTTTTAAATCTCCACGAAAAAATTTTTCATCACTTTTTGACCAAACTTGCGATGCCGGCATCGTTAAAAAGTTTAAAAATCAAAATCTCTTTGAAACCAGATATCTCCGCAACCAAGCCTCGTTGGTGGTTGCGGTTTTCACCATTAAACTGAGAGTAAAGAGACCTTTCCATCCATGTACGCCATTTTTTAAATCTCCACGAAAAAATTTTTCATCACTTTTTGACAAAAATTGCGATGCCGGCATCGTTAAAAAGTTTAAAAATCAAAATCTCTTTGAAACCCGATATCTCCGCAACCAAGCCTCGTTGGTGGTTGCGGTTTTCACCGTTAAACTGAGAGTAAAGAGACCTTCCATCCATGTACGCCATTTTTTAAATCTCCACAAAAAAATTTTTCATCACTTTTTGACAAAACTTGCGATGCCGGCATCGTTAAAAACTTTAAAGATCAAAATCTCTTCGAAACCCGATATCTCCGCAACCAAGCCTCGTTGGTGGTTGCGGTTTTCACCGTTAAACTGAGAGTAAAGAGACCTTCCATCCATGTACGCCATTTTTTAAATCTCCACGAAAAAATTTTTCATCACTTTTTGACAAAACTTTCGATGCCGGCATCGTTAAAAAGTTTAAAAATCAAAATCTCTTTGAAACCCGATATCTCCGCAACCAAGCCTCGTTGGCGGTTGCGGTTTTCACCATTAAACTGAGAGTAAAGAGACCTTTCCATCCATGTACGCCATTTTTTAAATCTCCACGAAAAAATTTTTCATCACTTTTTGACAAAACTTGCGATGCCGGCATCGTTAAAAAGTTTAAAAATCAAAATCTCTTTGAAACCCGATATCTCCGCAACCAAGCCTCGTTGGTGGTTGCGGGTTTCACCATTAAACTGAGAGTAAAGAGACCTTTCCATCCATGTACGCCATTTTTTAAATCTCCACAAAAAAATTTTTCATCACTTTTTGACAAAACTTGCGATGCCGGCATCGTTAAAAACTTTAAAAATCAAAATCTCTTTGAAACCCGATATCTCCGCAACCAAGCCTCGTTGGTGGTTGCGGTTTTCACCGTTAAACTGAGAGTAAAGAGACCTTTCCATCCATGTACGCCATTTTTTAAATCTCCACAAAAAAATTTTTCATCACTTTTTGACAAAACTTGCGATGCCGGCATCGTTAAAAACTTTAAAAATCAAAATCTCTTTGAAACCCGATATCTCCGCAACCAAGCCTCGTTGGTGGTTGCGGTTTTCACCGTTAAACTGAGAGTAAAGAGACCTTTCCATCCATGTACGCCATTTTTTAAATCTCCACAAAAAAAATTTTCATCACTTTTTGACAAAACTTGCGATGCCGGCATCGTTAAAAACTTTAAAAATCAAAATCTCTTTGAAACCCGATATCTCCGCAACCAAGCCTCGTTGGTGGTTGCGGTTTTCACCATTAAACTGAGAGTAAAGAGACCTTTCCATCCATGTACGCCATTTTTTAAATCTCCAAAAAAAAAATTTTCATCACTTTTTGACAAAACTTGCGATGCCGGCATCGTTAAAAACTTTAAAAATCAAAATCTCTTTGAAACCCGATATCTCCGCAACCAAGCCTCGTTGGTGGTTGCGGTTTTCACCGTTAAACTAAGAGTAAAGAGACCTTTCCATCCATGTAAGCCATTTTTTAAATCTCCACAAAAAAAATTTTCATCACTTTTTGACAAAACTTGCGATGCCGGCATCGTTAAAAAGTTTAAAAATCAAAATCTCTTTGAAACCCGATATCTCCGCAACCAAGCCTCGTTGGTGGTTGCGGTTTTCACCATTAAACTGAGAGTAAAGAGACCTTTCCATCCATGTACGCCATTTTTTAAATCTCCACGAAAAAATTTTTCATCACTTTTTGACAAAACTTGCGATGCCGGCATCGTTAAAAAGTTTAAAAATCAAAATCTCTTTGAAACCCGATATCTCCGCAACCAAGCCTCGTTGGTGGTTGCGGTTTTCACCGTTAAACTGAGAGTAAAGAGACCTTTCCATCCATGTACGCCATTTTTTAAATCTCCACGAAAAAATTTTTCATCACTTTTTGACAAAACTTGCGATGCCGGCATCGTTAAAAAGTTTAAAAATCAAAATCTCTTTGAAATCCGATATCTCCGCAACCAAGCCTCGTTGGTGGTTGCGGTTTTCACCATTAAACTGAGAGTAAAGAGACCTTTCCATCCATGTACGCCATTTTTTAAATCTCCACGAAAAAATTTTTCATCACTTTTTGACAAAACTTGCGATGCCGGCATCGTTAAAAAGTTTAAAAATCAAAATCTCTTTGAAATCCGATATCTCCGCAACCAAGCCTCGTTGGTGGTTGCGGTTTTCACCATTAAACTGAGAGTAAAGAGACCTTTCCATCCATGTACGCCATTTTTTAAATCTCCACAAAAAAAATTTTCATCACTTTTTGACAAAACTTGCGATGCCGGCATCGTTAAAAACTTTAAAAATCAAAATCTCTTTGAAACCCGATATCTCCGCAACCAAACCTCGTTGGTGGTTGCGGTTTTCACCGTTAAACTGAGAGTAAAGAGACCTTTCCATCCATGTACGCCATTTTTTAAATCTCCACAAACAAAATTTTCCTCACTTTTTGACAAAACTTGCGATGCCGGCATCGTTAAAAAGTTTAAAAATCAAAATCTCTTTGAAACCCGATATCTCCGCAACCAAGCCTCGTTGGTGGTTGCGGTTTTCACCGTTAAACTAAGAGTAAAGAGACCTTTCCATTCATTCACAACATTTTTTAAATCTCCACAAAAAAATTTTTCACCACTCTTTGACAAAACTTGCGATGCCGGCATCGTTAAAAACTTTAAAAATCAAAATCTCTTTGAAACCCGATATCTCCGCAACCAAGCTTCGTTGGTGGTTGCGGGTTTCACCATTAAACTGAGAGTAAAGAGACCTTTCCATCCATGTACGCCATTTTTTAAATCTCCACAAAAAATTTTTCATCACTTTTTGACAAAACTTGCGATGCCGGCATCGTTAAAAAGTTTAAAAATCAAAATCTCTTTGAAACCCGATATCTCCGCAACCAAGCCTCGTTGGTGGTTGCGGTTTTCACCGTTAAACTAAGAGTAAAGAGACCTTTCCATCCATGTAAGCCATTTTTTAAATCTCCACGAAAAAATTTTTCATCACTTTTTGACAAAACTTGCGATGCCGGCATCGTTAAAAAGTTTAAAAATCAAAATCTCTTTGAAACCCGATATCTCTGCAACCAAGCCTCGTTGGTGGTTGCGGGTTTCACCATTAAACTGAGAGTAAAGAGACCTTTCCATCCATGTACGCCATTTTTTAAATCTCCACAAAAAAATTTTTCATCACTTTTTGACAAAACTTGCGATGCCGGCATCGTTAAAAACTTTAAAAATCAAAATCTCTTTGAAACCCGATATCTCCGCAACCAAGTCTCGTTGGTGGTTGCGGTTTTCACCATTAAACTGAGAGTAAAGAGACCTTTCCATTCATTCACAACATTTTTTAAATCTCCACAAAAAAATTTTTCATCACTCTTTGACAAAACTTGCGATGCCGGCATCGTTAAAAACTTTAAAAATCAAAATCTCTTTGAAACCCGATATCTCCGCAACCAAGCCTCGTTGGTGGTTGCGGGTTTCACCATTAAACTGAGAGTAAAGAGACCTTTCCATCCATGTACGCCATTTTTTAAATCTCCACGAAAAAATTTTTCATCACTTTTTGACAAAACTTGCGATGCCGGCATCGTTAAAAAGTTTAAAAATCAAAATCTCTTTGAAACCCGATATCTCCGCAACCAAGCCTCGTTGGTGGTTGCGGTTTTCACCGTTAAACTGAGAGTAAAGAGACCTTTCCATCCATGTACGCCATTTTTTTAAATCTCCACGAAAAAATTTTTCATCACTTTTTGACAAAACTTGCGATGCCGGCATCGTTAAAAAGTTTAAAAATCAAAATCACTTTGAAATCCGATATCTCCGCAACCAAGCCTCGTTGGTGGTTGCGGTTTTCACCATTAAACTGAGAGTAAAGAGACCTTTCCATCCATGTACGCCATTTTTTAAATCTCCACGAAAAAATTTTTCATCACTTTTTGACAAAACTTGCGATGCCGGCATCGTTAAAAACTTTAAAAATCAAAATCTCTTTGAAACCCGATATCTCCGCAACCAAGCCTCGTTGGTGGTTGCGGTTTTCACCGTTAAACTGAGAGTAAAGAGACCTTTCCATTCATGTACGCCATTTTTTAAATCTCCACGAAAAAATTTTTCATCACTTTTTGACAAAACTTGCGATGCCGGCATCGTTAAAAACTTTAAAAATCAAAATCTCTTTGAAACCCGATATCTCCGCAACCAAGCCTCGTTGGTGGTTGCGGTTTTCACCGTTAAACTGAGAGTAAAGAGACCTTTCCATCCATGTACGCCATTTTTTAAATCTCCACAAAAAAAATTTTCATCACTTTTTGACAAAACTTGCGATGCCGGCATCGTTAAAAACTTTAAAAATCAAAATCTCTTTGAAACCCGATATCTCCGCAACCAAGCCTCGTTGGTGGTTGCGGTTTTCACCGTTAAACTGAGAATAAAGAGACCTTTCCATCCATGTACGCCATTTTTTAAATCTCCACAAAAAAAATTTTCATCACTTTTTGACAAAACTTGCGATGCCGGCATCGTTAAAAACTTTAAAAATCAAAATCTCTTTGAAACCCGCTATCTCCGCAACCAAGCCTCGTTGGTGGTTGCGGTTTTCACCGTTAAACTGAGAGTAAAGGGACCTTTCCATCCATGTACGCTATTTTTTAAATCTCCACAAACAAAATTTTCCTCACTTTTTGACAAAACTTGCAATGCCGGCATCGTTAAAAACTTTAAAAATCAAAATCTCTTTGAAACCCGATATCTCCGCAACCAAGCCTCGTTGGTGGTTGCGGTTTTCACCGTTAAACTGAGAGTAAAGAGACCTTTCCATCCATGTACGCCATTTTTTAAATCTCCACAAAAAAATTTTTCATCACTTTTTGACAAAACTTGCGATGCCGGCATCGTTAAAAACTTTAAAAATCAAAATCTCTTTGAAACCCGATATCTCCGCAACCAAGCCTCGTTGGTGGTTGCGGTTTTCACCGTTAAACTGAGAGTAAAGAGACCTTTCCATCCATGTACGCTATTTTTTAAATCTCCACAAAAAAATTTTTCATCACTTTTTGACAAAACTTGCGATGCCGGCATCGTTAAAAAGTTTAAAAATCAAAATCTCTTTGAAACCCGATATCTCCGCAACCAAGTCTCGTTGGTGGTTGCGGTTTTCACCATTAAACTGAGAGTAAAGAGACCTTTCCATTCATTTACGCCATTTTTTAAATCTCCACAAAAAAATTTTTCATCACTCTTTGACAAAACTTGCGATGCCGGCATCGTTAAAAACTTTAAAAATCAAAATCTCTTTGAAACCCGATATCTCCGCAACCAAGCCTCGTTGGTGGTTGCGGTTTTCACCGTTAAACTGAGAGTAAAGAGACCTTTCCATCCATGTAAGCCATTTTTTAAATCTCCACGAAAAAATTTTTCATCACTTTTTGACAAAACTTGCGATGCCGGCATCGTTAAAAAGTTTAAAAATCAAAATCTCTTTGAAACCCGATATCTCCGCAACCAAGCCTCGTTGGTGGTTGCGGTTTTCACCATTAAACTGAGAGTAAAGAGACCTTTCCATCCATGTACGCCATTTTTTAAATCTCCACGAAAAAATTTTTCATCACTTTTTGACAAAACTTGCGATGCCGGCATCGTTAAAAACTTTAAAAATCAAAATCTCTTTGAAACCCGATATCTCCGCAACCAAGCCTCGTTGGTGGTTGCGGTTTTCACCGTTAAACTGAGAGTAAAGAGACCTTTCCATCCATGTACGCCATTTTTTAAATCTCCACGAAAAAATTTTTCATCACTTTTTGACAAAACTTGCGATGACGGCATCGTTAAAAAGTTTAAAAATCAAAATCTCTTTGAAACCAGATATCTCCGCAACCAAGCCTCGTTGGTGGTTGCGGTTTTCACCATTAAACTGAGAGTAAAGAGACCTTTCCATCCATGTACGCCATTTTTTAAATTTCCACAAAAAAATTTTTCATCACTTTTTGACAAAACTTGCGATGCCGGCATCGTTAAAAAGTTTAAAAATCAAAATCTCTTTGAAACCCGATATCTCTGCAACCAAGCCTCGTTGGTGGTTGCGGTTTTCACCGTTAAACTGAGAGTAAAGAGACCTTCCATCCATGTACGCCATTTTTTAAATCTCCACAAAAAAATTTTTCATCACTTTTTGACAAAACTTGCGATGCCGTCATCGTTAAAAACTTTAAAAATCAAAATCTCTTCGAAACCCGATATCTCCGCAACCAAGCCTCGTTGGTGGTTGCGGTTTTCACCGTTAAACTGAGAGTAAAGAGACCTTCCATCCATGTATGCCATTTTTTAAATCTCCACAAAAAAATTTTTCATCACTTTTTGACAAAACTTGCGATGCCGGCATCGTTAAAAACTTTAAAAATCAAAATCTCTTTGAAACCCGATATCTCCGCAACCAAGCCTCGTTGGTGGTTGCGGTTTTCACCGTTAAACTGAGAGTAAAGAGACCTTTCCATCCATGTACGCCATTTTTTAAATTTCCACAAAAAAATTTTTCATCACTTTTTGACAAAACTTGCGATGCCGGCATCGTTAAAAACTTTAAAAATCAAAATCTCTTTGAAACCCGATATCTCCGCAACCAAGCCTCGTTGGTGGTTGCGGTTTTCACCATTAAACTGAGAGTAAAGAGACCTTTCCATCCATGTACGCCATTTTTTAAATCTCCACGAAAAAATTTTTCATCACTTTTTGACAAAACTTGCGATGCCGGCATCGTTAAAAACTTTAAAAATCAAAATCTCTTTGAAACCCGATATCTCCGCAACCAAGCCTCGTTGGTGGTTGCGGTTTTCACCGTTAAACTGAGAGTAAAGAGACCTTTCCATCCATGTACGCCATTTTTTAAATCTCCACAAAAAAATTTTTCATCACTTTTTGACAAAACTTGCGATGCCGGCATCGTTAAAAACTTTAAAAATCAAAATCTCTTTGAAACCCGATATCTCCGCAACCAAGCCTCGTTGGTGGTTGCGGTTTTCACCGTTAAACTGAGAGTAAAGAGACCTTTCCATCCATGCACGCCATTTTTTAAATCTCCACAAAAAAAATTTTCATCACTTTTTGACAAAACTTGCGATGCCGGCATCGTTAAAAACTTTAAAAATCAAAATCTCTTTGAAACCCGATATCTCCGCAACCAAGCCTCGTTGGTGGTTGCGGTTTTCACCGTTAAACTGAGAGTAAAGAGACCTTTCCATCCATGTACGCCATTTTTTAAATCTCCACGAAAAAATTTTTCATCACTTTTTGACAAAACTTGCGATGCCGGCATCGTTAAAAAGTTTAAAAATCAAAATCTCTTTGAAACCCGATATCTCCGCAACCAAGCCTCGTTGGTGGTTGCGGTTTTCACCGTTAAACTGAGAGTAAAGAGACCTTTCCATCCATGTACGCCATTTTTTAAATCTCCACGAAAAAAATTTTCATCACTTTTTGACAAAACTTGCGATGCCGGCATCGTTAAAAACTTTAAAAATCAAAATCTCTTTGAAACCCGATATCTCCGCAACCAAGCCTCGTTGGTGGTTGCGGTTTTCACCGTTAAACTGAGAGTAAAGAGACCTTTCCATCCATGTACGCCATTTTTTAAATCTCCACGAAAAAATTTTTCATCACTTTTTGACAAAACTTGCGATGCCGGCATCGTTAAAAAGTTTAAAAATCAAAATCTCTTTGAAACCCGATATCTCCGCAACCAAGCCTCGTTGGTGGTTGCGGTTTTCACCGTTAAACTGAGGGTAAAGAGACCATTCCATCCATGTACGCCATTTTTTAAATCTCCACGAAAAAATTTTTCATCACTTTTTGACAAAACTTGCGATGCCGGCATCGTTAAAAAGTTTAAAAATCAAAATCTCTTTGAAACCCGATATCTCCGCAACCAAGCCTCGTTGGTGGTTGCGGTTTTCACCATTAAACTGAGAGTAAAGAGACCTTTCCATCCATGTACGCCATTTTTTAAATCTCCACGAAAAAATTTTTCATCACTTTTTGACAAAACTTGCGATGCCGGCATTGTTAAAAACTTTAAAAATCAAAATCTCTTTGAAACCCGATATCTCCGCAACCAAGCCTCGTTGGTGGTTGCGGTTTTCACCGTTAAACTGAGAGTAAAGAGACCTTTCCATCCATGTACGCCATTTTTTAAATCTCCACGAAAAAATTTTTCATCACTTTTTGACAAAACTTGCGATGACGGCATCGTTAAAAAGTTTAAAAATCAAAATCTCTTTGAAACCAGATATCTCCGCAACCAAGCCTCGTTGGTGGTTGCGGTTTTCACCATTAAACTGAGAGTAAAGAGACCTTTCCATCCATGTACGCCATTTTTTAAATTTCCACGAAAAAATTTTTCATCACTTTTTGACAAAACTTGCGATGCCGGCAACGTTAAAAAGTTTAAAAATCAAAATCTCTTTGAAACCCGATATCTCTGCAACCAAGCCTCGTTGGTGGTTGCGGTTTTCACCGTTAAACTGAGAGTAAAGAGACCTTCCATCCATGTACGCCATTTTTTAAATCTCCACAAAAAAATTTTTCATCACTTTTTGACAAAACTTGCGATGCCGTCATCGTTAAAAACTTTAAAAATCAAAATCTCTTCGAAACCCGATATCTCCGCAACCAAGCCTCGTTGGTGGTTGCGGTTTTCACCGTTAAACTGAGAGTAAAGAGACCTTCCATCCATGTACGCCATTTTTTAAATCTCCACGAAAAAATTTTTCATCACTTTTTGACAAAACTTGCGATGCCGGCATCGTTAAAAAGTTTAAAAATCAAAATCTCTTTGAAACCCGATATCTCCGCAACCAAGCCTCGTTGGTGGTTGCGGTTTTCACCATTAAACTGAGAGTAAAGAGACCTTTCCATCCATGTACGCCATTTTTTAAATCTCCACGAAAAAATTTTTCATCACTTTTTGACAAAACTTGCGATGCCGGCATCGTTAAAAAGTTTAAAAATCAAAATCTCTTTGAAACCCGATATCTCCGCAACCAAGCCTCATTGGTGGTTGCGGTTTTCACCGTTAAACTGAGAGTAAAGAGACCTTTCCATCCATGTACGCCATTTTTTAAATTTCCACAAAAAAATTTTTCATCACTTTTTGACAAAACTTGCGATGCCGGCATCGTTAAAAACTTTAAAAATCAAAATCTCTTTGAAACCCGATATCTCCGCAACCAAGCCTCGTTGGTGGTTGCGGTTTTCACCGTTAAACTGAGAATAAAGAGACCTTTCCATCCATGTTCGCCATTTTTTAAATCTCCTCAAAAAAAATTTTCATCACTTTTTGACAAAACTTGCGATGCCGGCATCGTTAAAAAGTTTAAAAATCAAAATCTCTTTGAAACCCGATATCTCCGCAACCAAGTCTCGTTGGTGGTTGCGGTTTTCACCATTAAACTGAGAGTAAAGAGACCTTTCCATTTATTTACAACATTTTTTAAATCTCCACAAAAAAATTTTTCATCACTCTTTGACAAAACTTGCGATGCCGGCATCTTTAAAAACTTTAAAAATCAAAATCTCTTTGAAACCCGATATCTCCGCAACCAAGCCTCGTTGGTGGTTGCGGGTTTCACCATTAAACTGAGAGTAAAGAGACCTTTCCATCCATGTACGCCATTTTTTAAATCTCCACAAAAAAATTTTTCATCACTTTTTGACAAAACTTGCGATGCCGGCATCGTTAAAAA
Organism: Epistrophe eligans; assembly: GCA_951394125.1. Taxonomy (NCBI): domain Eukaryota; kingdom Metazoa; phylum Arthropoda; class Insecta; order Diptera; family Syrphidae; genus Epistrophe; species Epistrophe eligans. The sequence goes on from OX596029.1 coordinate 13,118,471, forward strand.
CTTTAAAAATCAAAATCTCTTTGAAACCCGATATCTCCGCAACCAAGCCTCGTTGGTGGTTGCGGTTTTCACCGTTAAACTAAGAGTAAAGAGACCTTTCCATCCATGTTAGCCATTTTTTAAATCTCCACGAAAAAATTTTTCATCACTTTTTGACAAAACTTGCGATGCCGGCATCGTTAAAAAGTTTAAAAATCAAAATCTCTTTGAAACCCGATATCTCCGCAACCAAGCCTCGTTGGTGGTTGCGGTTTTCACCATTAAACTGAGAGTAAAGAGACCTTTCCATCCATGTACGCCATTTTTTAAATCTCCACGAAAAAATTTTTCATCACTTTTTGACAAAACTTGCGATGCCGGCATCGTTAAAAAGTTTAAAAATCAAAATCTCTTTGAAACCCGATATCTCTGCAACCAAGCCTCGTTGGTGGTTGCGGTTTTCACCGTTAAACTGAGAGTAAAGAGACCTTCCATCCATGTACGCCATTTTTTAAATCTCCACAAAAAAATTTTTCATCACTTTTTGACAAAACTTGCGATGCCGTCATCGTTAAAAACTTTAAAAATCAAAATCTCTTCGAAACCCGATATCTCCGCAACCAAGCCTCGTTGGTGGTTGCGGTTTTCACCGTTAAACTGAGAGTAAATAGACCTTCCATCCATGTACGCCATTTTTTAAATCTCCACGAAAAAATTTTTCATCACTTTTTGACAAAACTTGCGATGCCGGCATCGTTAAAAACTTTAAAAATCAAAATCTCTTTGAAACCCGATATCTCCGCAACCAAGCCTCGTTGGTGGTTGCGGTTTTCACCATTAAACTGAGAGTAAAGAGACCTTTCCATCCATGTACGCCATTTTTTAAATCTCCACGAAAAAATTTTTCATCACTTTTTGACAAAACTTGCGATGCCGGCATCGTTAAAAACTTTAAAAATCAAAATCTCTTTGAAACCCGATATCTCCGCAACCAAGCCTCGTTGGTGGTTGCGGTTTTCACCGTTAAACTGAGAGTAAAGAGACCTTTCCATCCATGTACGCCATTTTTTAAATTTCCACAAAAAAATTTTTCATCACTTTTTGACAAAACTTGCGATGCCGGCATCGTTAAAAACTTTAAAAATCAAAATCTCTTTGAAACCCGATATCTCCGCAACCAAGCCTCGTTGGTGGTTGCGGTTTTCACCATTAAACTGAGAGTAAAGAGACCTTTCCATTTATTTACAACATTTTTTAAATCTCCACAAAAAAATTTTTCATCACTCTTTGACAAAACTTGCGATGCCGGCATCGTTAAAAACTTTAAAAATCAAAATCTCTTTGAAACCCGATATCTCCGCAACCAAGCCTCGTTGGTGGTTGCGGGTTTCACCATTAAACTGAGAGTAAAGAGACCTTTCCATCCATGTACGCCATTTTTTAAATCTCCACAAAAAAATTTTTCATCACTTTTTGACAAAACTTGCGATGCCGGCATCGTTAAAAACTTTAAAAATCAAAATCTCTTTGAAACCCGATATCTCCGCAACCAAGCCTCGTTGGTGGTTGCGGTTTTCACCGTTAAACTAAGAGTAAAGAGACCTTTCCATCCATGTTAGCCATTTTTTAAATCTCCACGAAAAAATTTTTCATCACTTTTTGACAAAACTTGCGATGCCGGCATCGTTAAAAAGTTTAAAAATCAAAATCTCTTTGAAACCCGATATCTCCGCAACCAAGCCTCGTTGGTGGTTGCGGTTTTCACCATTAAACTGAGAGTAAAGAGACCTTTCCATCCATGTACGCCATTTTTTAAATCTCCACGAAAAAATTTTTCATCACTTTTTGACAAAACTTGCGATGCCGGCATCGTTAAAAAGTTTAAAAATCAAAATCTCTTTGAAACCCGATATCTCCGCAACCAAGCCTCGTTGGTGGTTGCGGTTTTCACCATTAAACTGAGAGTAAAGAGACCTTTCCATCCATGTACGCCATTTTTTAAATCTCCACGAAAAAATTTTTCATCACTTTTTGACAAAACTTGCGATGCCGGCATCGTTAAAAACTTTAAAAATCAAAATCTCTTTGAAACCCGATATCTCCGCAACCAAGCCTCGTTGATGGTTGCGGTTTTCACCGTTAAACTGAGAGTAAAGAGACCTTCCATCCATGTACGCCATTTTTTAAATCTCCACAAAAAAATTTTTCATCACTTTTTGACAAAACTTGCGATGCCGGCATCGTTAAAAACTTTAAAAATCAAAATCTCTTTGAAACCCGATATCTCCGCAACCAAGCCTCGTTGGTGGTTGCGGTTTTCACCGTTAAACTGAGAGTAAAGAGACCTTTCCATCCATGTACGCCATTTTTTAAATCTCCACGAAAAAATTTTTCATCACTTTTTGACCAAACTTGCGATGCCGGCATCGTTAAAAACTTTAAAAATCAAAATCTCTTTGAAACCCGATATCTCCGCAACCAAGCCTCGTTGGTGGTTGCGGTTTTCACCGTTAAACTGAGAGTAAAGAGACCTTTCCATCCATGTACGCCATTTTTTAAATCTCCACGAAAAAATTTTTCATCACTTTTTGACCAAACTTGCGATGCCGGCATCGTTAAAAACTTTAAAAATCAAAATCTCTTTGAAACCCGATATCTCCGCAACCAAGCCTCGTTGGTGGTTGCGGTTTTCACCGTTAAACTGAGAGTAAAGAGACCTTTCCATCCATGTACGCCATTTTTTAAATCTCCACAAAAAAATTTTTCATCACTTTTTGACAAAACTTGCGATGCCGGCATCGTTAAAAACTTTAAAAATCAAAATCTCTTTGAAACCCGATATCTCCGCAACCAAGCCTCGTTGGTGGTTGCGGTTTTCACCGTTAAACTGAGAGTAAAGAGACCTTTCCATCCATGTACGCCATTTTTTAAATCTCCACAAAAAAATTTTTCATCACTTTTTGACAAAACTTGCGATGCCGGCATCGTTAAAAACTTTAAAAATCAAAATCTCTTTGAAACCCGATATCTCCGCAACCAAGTCTCGTTGGTGGTTGCGGTTTTCACCATTAAACTGAGAGTAAAGAGACCTTTCCATTCATTTACAACATTTTTTAAATCTCCACAAAAAAATTTTTCATCACTCTTTGACAAAACTTGCGATGCCGGCATCGTTAAAAACTTTAAAAATCAAAATCTCTTTGAAACCCGATATCTCCGCAACCAAGCCTCGTTGGTGGTTGCGGGTTTCACCATTAAACTGAGAGTAAAGAGACCTTTCCATCCATGTACGCCATTTTTTAAATCTCCACAAAAAAATTTTTCATCACTTTTTGACAAAACTTGCGATGCCGGCATCGTTAAAAACTTTAAAAATCAAAATCTCTTTGAAACCCGATATCTCCGCAACCAAGCCTCGTTGGTGGTTGCGGTTTTCACCGTTAAACTAAGAGTAAAGAGACCTTTCCATCCATGTTAGCCATTTTTTAAATCTCCACGAAAAAATTTTTCATCACTTTTTGACAAAACTTGCGATGCCGGCATCGTTAAAAAGTTTAAAAATCAAAATCTCTTTGAAACCCGATATCTCCGCAACCAAGCCTCGTTGGTGGTTGCGGTTTTCACCGTTAAACTGAGAGTAAAGAGACCTTTCCATCCATGTACGCCATTTTTTAAATCTCCACGAAAAAATTTTTCATCACTTTTTGACAAAACTTGCGATGGCGGCATCGTTAAAAACTTTAAAAATCAAAATCTCTTTGAAACCCGATATCTCCGCAACCAAGCCTCGTTGGTGGTTGCGGTTTTCACCATTAAACTGAGAGTAAAGAGACCTTTCCATCCATGTACGCCATTTTTTAAATCTCCACGAAAAAATTTTTCATCACTTTTTGACAAAACTTGCGATGCCGGCATCGTTAAAAAGTTTAAAAATCAAAATCTCTTTGAAACCCGATATCTCCGCAACCAAGCCTCGTTGGTGGTTGCGGTTTTCACCGTTAAACTGAGAGTAAAGAGACCTTTCCATCCATGTACGCCATTTTTTAAATCTCCACGAAAAAATTTTTCATCACTTTTTGACAAAACTTGCGATGCCGGCATCGTTAAAAACTTTAAAAATCAAAATCTCTTTGAAACCCGATATCTCCGCAACCAAGCCTCGTTGGTGGTTGCGGTTTTCACCGTTAAACTGAGAGTAAAGAGACCTTTCCATCCATGTACGCCATTTTTTAAATCTCCACAAAAAAATTTTTCATCACTTTTTGACAAAACTTGCGATGCCGGCATCGTTAAAAACTTTAAAAATCAAAATCTCTTTGAAACCCGATATCTCCGCAACCAAGCCTCGTTGGTGGTTGCGGTTTTCACCGTTAAACTGAGAGTAAAGAGACCTTTCCATCCATGCACGCCATTTTTTAAATCTCCACAAAAAAAATTTTCATCACTTTTTGACAAAACTTGCGATGCCGGCATCGTTAAAAACTTTAAAAATCAAAATCTCTTTGAAACCCGATATCTCCGCAACCAAGCCTCGTTGGTGGTTGCGGTTTTCACCGTTAAACTGAGAATAAAGAGACCTTTCCATCCATGTTCGCCATTTTTTAAATCTCCACAAAAAAAATTTTCATCACTTTTTGACAAAACTTGCGATGCCGGCATCGTTAAAAACTTTAAAAATCAAAATCTCTTTGAAACCCGATATCTCCGCAACCAAGTCTCGTTGGTGGTTGCGGTTTTCACCATTAAACTGAGAGTAAAGAGACCTTTCCATTTATTTACAACATTTTTTAAATCTCCACAAAAAAATTTTTCATCACTCTTTGACAAAACTTGCGATGCCGGCATCGTTAAAAACTTTAAAAATCAAAATCTCTTTGAAACCCGATATCTCCGCAACCAAGCCTCGTTGGTGGTTGCGGTTTTCACCGTTAAACTGAGAGTAAAGAGACCTTTCCATCCATGTACGCCATTTTTTAAATCTCCACGAAAAAAATTTTCATCACTTTTTGACAAAACTTGCGATGCCGGCATCGTTAAAAAGTTTAAAAATCAAAATCTCTTTGAAACCCGATATCTCCGCAACCAAGCCTCGTTGGTGGTTGCGGTTTTCACCGTTAAACTGAGAGTAAAGAGACCTTTCCATCCATGTACGCCATTTTTTAAATCTCCACGAAAAAAATTTTCATCACTTTTTGACAAAACTTGCGATGCCGGCATCGTTAAAAACTTTAAAAATCAAAATCTCTTTGAAACCCGATATCTCCGCAACCAAGCCTCGTTGGTGGTTGCGGTTTTCACCGTTAAACTGAGAGTAAAGAGACCTTTCCATCCATGTACGCCATTTTTTAAATCTCCACGAAAAAATTTTTCATCACTTTTTGACAAAACTTGCGATGCCGGCATCGTTAAAAAGTTTAAAAATCAAAATCTCTTTGAAACCCGATATCTCCGCAACCAAGCCTCGTTGGTGGTTGCGGTTTTCACCATTAAACTGAGAGTAAAGAGACCTTTCCATCCATGTACGCCATTTTTTAAATCTCCACGAAAAAATTTTTCATCACTTTTTGACAAAACTTGCGATGCCGGCATCGTTAAAAACTTTAAAAATCAAAATCTCTTTGAAACCCGATATCTCCGCAACCAAGCCTCGTTGATGGTTGCGGTTTTCACCGTTAAACTGAGAGTAAAGAGACCTTCCATCCATGTACGCCATTTTTTAAATCTCCACAAAAAAATTTTTCATCACTTTTTGACAAAACTTGCGATGCCGGCATCGTTAAAAACTTTAAAAATCAAAATCTCTTTGAAACCCGATATCTCCGCAACCAAGCCTCGTTGGTGGTTGCGGTTTTCACCGTTAAACTGAGAGTAAAGAGACCTTTCCATCCATGTACGCCATTTTTTAAATCTCCACGAAAAAATTTTTCATCACTTTTTGACCAAACTTGCGATGCCGGCATCGTTAAAAACTTTAAAAATCAAAATCTCTTTGAAACCCGATATCTCCGCAACCAAGCCTCGTTGGTGGTTGCGGTTTTCACCGTTAAACTGAGAGTAAAGAGACCTTTCCATCCATGTACGCCATTTTTTAAATCTCCACGAAAAAATTTTTCATCACTTTTTGACCAAACTTGCGATGCCGGCATCGTTAAAAACTTTAAAAATCAAAATCTCTTTGAAACCCGATATCTCCGCAACCAAGCCTCGTTGGTGGTTGCGGTTTTCACCATTAAACTGAGAGTAAAGAGACCTTTCCATCCATGTACGCCATTTTTTACATCTCCACGAAAAAATTTTTCATCACTTTTTGACAAAACTTGCGATGCCGGCATCGTTAAAAACTTTAAAAATCAAAATCTCTTTGAAACCCGATATCTCCGCAACCAAGCCTCGTTGGTGGTTGCGGTTTTCACCGTTAAACTGAGAGTAAAGAGACCTTTCCATCCATGTACGCCATTTTTTAAATCTCCACAAAAAAATTTTTCATCACTTTTTGACAAAACTTGCGATGCCGGCATCGTTAAAAACTTTAAAAATCAAAATCTCTTTGAAACCCGATATCTCCGCAACCAAGTCTCGTTGGTGGTTGCGGTTTTCACCATTAAACTGAGAGTAAAGAGACCTTTCCATTCATTTACAACATTTTTTAAATCTCCACAAAAAAATTTTTCATCACTCTTTGACAAAACTTGCGATGCCGGCATCGTTAAAAACTTTAAAAATCAAAATCTCTTTGAAACCCGATATCTCCGCAACCAAGCCTCGTTGGTGGTTGCGGGTTTCACCATTAAACTGAGAGTAAAGAGACCTTTCCATCCATGTACGCCATTTTTTAAATCTCCACAAAAAAATTTTTCATCACTTTTTGACAAAACTTGCGATGCCGGCATCGTTAAAAACTTTAAAAATCAAAATCTCTTTGAAACCCGATATCTCCGCAACCAAGCCTCGTTGGTGGTTGCGGTTTTCACCGTTAAACTAAGAGTAAAGAGACCTTTCCATCCATGTTAGCCATTTTTTAAATCTCCACGAAAAAATTTTTCATCACTTTTTGACAAAACTTGCGATGCCGGCATCGTTAAAAAGTTTAAAAATCAAAATCTCTTTGAAACCCGATATCTCCGCAACCAAGCCTCGTTGGTGGTTGCGGTTTTCACCGTTAAACTGAGAGTAAAGAGACCTTTCCATCCATGTACGCCATTTTTTAAATCTCCACGAAAAAATTTTTCATCACTTTTTGACAAAACTTGCGATGGCGGCATCGTTAAAAACTTTAAAAATCAAAATCTCTTTGAAACCCGATATCTCCGCAACCAAGCCTCGTTGGTGGTTGCGGTTTTCACCATTAAACTGAGAGTAAAGAGACCTTTCCATCCATGTACGCCATTTTTTAAATCTCCACGAAAAAATTTTTCATCACTTTTTGACAAAACTTGCGATGCCGGCATCGTTAAAAAGTTTAAAAATCAAAATCTCTTTGAAACCCGATATCTCCGCAACCAAGCCTCGTTGGTGGTTGCGGTTTTCACCGTTAAACTGAGAGTAAAGAGACCTTTCCATCCATGTACGCCATTTTTTAAATCTCCACGAAAAAATTTTTCATCACTTTTTGACAAAACTTGCGATGCCGGCATCGTTAAAAACTTTAAAAATCAAAATCTCTTTGAAACCCGATATCTCCGCAACCAAGCCTCGTTGGTGGTTGCGGTTTTCACCGTTAAACTGAGAGTAAAGAGACCTTTCCATCCATGTACGCCATTTTTTAAATCTCCACAAAAAAATTTTTCATCACTTTTTGACAAAACTTGCGATGCCGGCATCGTTAAAAACTTTAAAAATCAAAATCTCTTTGAAACCCGATATCTCCGCAACCAAGCCTCGTTGGTGGTTGCGGTTTTCACCGTTAAACTGAGAGTAAAGAGACCTTTCCATCCATGCACGCCATTTTTTAAATCTCCACAAAAAAAATTTTCATCACTTTTTGACAAAACTTGCGATGCCGGCATCGTTAAAAACTTTAAAAATCAAAATCTCTTTGAAACCCGATATCTCCGCAACCAAGCCTCGTTGGTGGTTGCGGTTTTCACCGTTAAACTGAGAATAAAGAGACCTTTCCATCCATGTTCGCCATTTTTTAAATCTCCACAAAAAAAATTTTCATCACTTTTTGACAAAACTTGCGATGCCGGCATCGTTAAAAACTTTAAAAATCAAAATCTCTTTGAAACCCGATATCTCCGCAACCAAGTCTCGTTGGTGGTTGCGGTTTTCACCATTAAACTGAGAGTAAAGAGACCTTTCCATTTATTTACAACATTTTTTAAATCTCCACAAAAAAATTTTTCATCACTCTTTGACAAAACTTGCGATGCCGGCATCGTTAAAAACTTTAAAAATCAAAATCTCTTTGAAACCCGATATCTCCGCAACCAAGCCTCGTTGGTGGTTGCGGTTTTCACCGTTAAACTGAGAGTAAAGAGACCTTTCCATCCATGTACGCCATTTTTTAAATCTCCACGAAAAAAATTTTCATCACTTTTTGACAAAACTTGCGATGCCGGCATCGTTAAAAAGTTTAAAAATCAAAATCTCTTTGAAACCCGATATCTCCGCAACCAAGCCTCGTTGGTGGTTGCGGTTTTCACCGTTAAACTGAGAGTAAAGAGACCTTTCCATCCATGTACGCCATTTTTTAAATCTCCACGAAAAAAATTTTCATCACTTTTTGACAAAACTTGCGATGCCGGCATCGTTAAAAACTTTAAAAATCAAAATCTCTTTGAAACCCGATATCTCCGCAACCAAGCCTCGTTGGTGGTTGCGGTTTTCACCGTTAAACTGAGAGTAAAGAGACCTTTCCATCCATGTACGCCATTTTTTAAATCTCCACGAAAAAATTTTTCATCACTTTTTGACAAAACTTGCGATGCCGGCATCGTTAAAAAGTTTAAAAATCAAAATCTCTTTGAAACCCGATATCTCCGCAACCAAGCCTCGTTGGTGGTTGCGGTTTTCACCATTAAACTGAGAGTAAAGAGACCTTTCCATCCATGTACGCCATTTTTTAAATCTCCACGAAAAAATTTTTCATCACTTTTTGACAAAACTTGCGATGCCGGCATCGTTAAAAACTTTAAAAATCAAAATCTCTTTGAAACCCGATATCTCCGCAACCAAGCCTCGTTGATGGTTGCGGTTTTCACCGTTAAACTGAGAGTAAAGAGACCTTCCATCCATGTACGCCATTTTTTAAATCTCCACAAAAAAATTTTTCATCACTTTTTGACAAAACTTGCGATGCCGGCATCGTTAAAAACTTTAAAAATCAAAATCTCTTTGAAACCCGATATCTCCGCAACCAAGCCTCGTTGGTGGTTGCGGTTTTCACCGTTAAACTGAGAGTAAAGAGACCTTTCCATCCATGTACGCCATTTTTTAAATCTCCACGAAAAAATTTTTCATCACTTTTTGACCAAACTTGCGATGCCGGCATCGTTAAAAACTTTAAAAATCAAAATCTCTTTGAAACCCGATATCTCCGCAACCAAGCCTCGTTGGTGGTTGCGGTTTTCACCGTTAAACTGAGAGTAAAGAGACCTTTCCATCCATGTACGCCATTTTTTAAATCTCCACGAAAAAATTTTTCATCACTTTTTGACCAAACTTGCGATGCCGGCATCGTTAAAAACTTTAAAAATCAAAATCTCTTTGAAACCCGATATCTCCGCAACCAAGCCTCGTTGGTGGTTGCGGTTTTCACCGTTAAACTGAGAGTAAAGAGACCTTTCCATCCATGTACGCCATTTTTTAAATCTCCACAAAAAAATTTTTCATCACTTTTTGACAAAACTTGCGATGCCGGCATCGTTAAAAACTTTAAAAATCAAAATCTCTTTGAAACCCGATATCTCCGCAACCAAGCCTCGTTGGTGGTTGCGGTTTTCACCGTTAAACTGAGAGTAAAGAGACCTTTCCATCCATGTACGCCATTTTTTAAATCTCCACAAAAAAATTTTTCATCACTTTTTGACAAAACTTGCGATGCCGGCATCGTTAAAAACTTTAAAAATCAAAATCTCTTTGAAACCCGATATCTCCGCAACCAAGTCTCGTTGGTGGTTGCGGTTTTCACCATTAAACTGAGAGTAAAGAGACCTTTCCATTCATTTACAACATTTTTTAAATCTCCACAAAAAAATTTTTCATCACTCTTTGACAAAACTTGCGATGCCGGCATCGTTAAAAACTTTAAAAATCAAAATCTCTTTGAAACCCGATATCTCCGCAACCAAGCCTCGTTGGTGGTTGCGGGTTTCACCATTAAACTGAGAGTAAAGAGACCTTTCCATCCATGTACGCCATTTTTTAAATCTCCACAAAAAAATTTTTCATCACTTTTTGACAAAACTTGCGATGCCGGCATCGTTAAAAACTTTAAAAATCAAAATCTCTTTGAAACCCGATATCTCCGCAACCAAGCCTCGTTGGTGGTTGCGGTTTTCACCGTTAAACTAAGAGTAAAGAGACCTTTCCATCCATGTTAGCCATTTTTTAAATCTCCACGAAAAAATTTTTCATCACTTTTTGACAAAACTTGCGATGCCGGCATCGTTAAAAAGTTTAAAAATCAAAATCTCTTTGAAACCCGATATCTCCGCAACCAAGCCTCGTTGGTGGTTGCGGTTTTCACCGTTAAACTGAGAGTAAAGAGACCTTTCCATCCATGTACGCCATTTTTTAAATCTCCACGAAAAAATTTTTCATCACTTTTTGACAAAACTTGCGATGCCGGCATCGTTAAAAACTTTAAAAATCAAAATCTCTTTGAAACCCGATATCTCCGCAACCAAGCCTCGTTGGTGGTTGCGGTTTTCACCGTTAAACTGAGAGTAAAGAGACCTTTCCATCCATGTACGCCATTTTTTAAATCTCCACGAAAAAATTTTTCATCACTTTTTGACAAAACTTGCGATGCCGGCATCGTTAAAAAGTTTAAAAATCAAAATCTCTTTGAAACCCGATATCTCCGCAACCAAGCCTCGTTGGTGGTTGCGGTTTTCACCGTTAAACTGAGAGTAAAGAGACCTTTCCATCCATGTACGCCATTTTTTAAATCTCCACGAAAAAATTTTTCATCACTTTTTGACAAAACTTGCGATGCCGGCATCGTTAAAAACTTTAAAAATCAAAATCTCTTTGAAACCCGATATCTCCGCAACCAAGCCTCGTTGGTGGTTGCGGTTTTCACCGTTAAACTGAGAGTAAAGAGACCTTTCCATCCATGTACGCCATTTTTTAAATCTCCACAAAAAAATTTTTCATCACTTTTTGACAAAACTTGCGATGCCGGCATCGTTAAAAACTTTAAAAATCAAAATCTCTTTGAAACCCGATATCTCCGCAACCAAGCCTCGTTGGTGGTTGCGGTTTTCACCGTTAAACTGAGAGTAAAGAGACCTTTCCATCCATGCACGCCATTTTTTAAATCTCCACAAAAAAAATTTTCATCACTTTTTGACAAAACTTGCGATGCCGGCATCGTTAAAAACTTTAAAAATCAAAATCTCTTTGAAACCCGATATCTCCGCAACCAAGCCTCGTTGGTGGTTGCGGTTTTCACCGTTAAACTGAGAATAAAGAGACCTTTCCATCCATGTTCGCCATTTTTTAAATCTCCACAAAAAAAATTTTCATCACTTTTTGACAAAACTTGCGATGCCGGCATCGTTAAAAACTTTAAAAATCAAAATCTCTTTGAAACCCGATATCTCCGCAACCAAGTCTCGTTGGTGGTTGCGGTTTTCACCATTAAACTGAGAGTAAAGAGACCTTTCCATTTATTTACAACATTTTTTAAATCTCCACAAAAAAATTTTTCATCACTCTTTGACAAAACTTGCGATGCCGGCATCGTTAAAAACTTTAAAAATCAAAATCTCTTTGAAACCCGATATCTCCGCAACCAAGCCTCGTTGGTGGTTGCGGTTTTCACCGTTAAACTGAGAGTAAAGAGACCTTTCCATCCATGTACGCCATTTTTTAAATCTCCACGAAAAAATTTTTCATCACTTTTTGACAAAACTTGCGATGCCGGCATCGTTAAAAAGTTTAAAAATCAAAATCTCTTTGAAACCCGATATCTCCGCAACCAAGCCTCGTTGGTGGTTGCGGTTTTCACCGTTAAACTGAGAGTAAAGAGACCTTCCATCCATGTACGCCATTTTTTAAATCTCCACGAAAAAATTTTTCATCACTTTTTGACAAAACTTGCGATGCCGGCATCGTTAAAAAGTTTAAAAATCAAAATCTCTTTGAAACCCGATATCTCCGCAACCAAGCCTCGTTGGTGGTTGCGGTTTTCACCATTAAACTGAGAGTAAAGAGACCTTTCCATCCATGTACGCCATTTTTTAAATCTCCACGAAAAAATTTTTCATCACTTTTTGACAAAACTTGCGATGCCGGCATCGTTAAAAACTTTAAAAATCAAAATCTCTTTGAAACCCGATATCCCCGCAACCAAGCCTCGTTGGTGGTTGCGGTTTTCACCGTTAAACTGAGAGTAAAGAGACCTTTCCATCCATGTACGCCATTTTTTAAATTTCCACAAAAAAATTTTTCATCACTTTTTGACAAAACTTGCGATGCCGGCATCGTTAAAAACTTTAAAAATCAAAATCTCTTTGAAACCCGATATCTCCGCAACCAAGCCTCGTTGGTGGTTGCGGTTTTCACCATTAAACTGAGAGTAAAGAGACCTTTCCATCCATGTACGCCATTTTTTAAATCTCCACGAAAAAATTTTTCATCACTTTTTGACAAAACTTGCGATGCCGGCATCGTTAAAAACTTTAAAAATCAAAATCTCTTTGAAACCCGATATCTCCGCAACCAAGCCTCGTTGGTGGTTGCGGTTTTCACCGTTAAACTGAGAGTAAAGAGACCTTTCCATCCATGTACGCCATTTTTTAAATCTCCACAAAAAAATTTTTCATCACTTTTTGACAAAACTTGCGATGCCGGCATCGTTAAAAACTTTAAAAATCAAAATCTCTTTGAAACCCGATATCTCCGCAACCAAGCCTCGTTGGTGGTTGCGGTTTTCACCGTTAAACTGAGAGTAAAGAGACCTTTCCATCCATGCACGCCATTTTTTAAATCTCCACAAAAAAAATTTTCATCACTTTTTGACAAAACTTGCGATGCCGGCATCGTTAAAAACTTTAAAAATCAAAATCTCTTTGAAACCCGATATCTCCGCAACCAAGCCTCGTTGGTGGTTGCGGTTTTCACCGTTAAACTGAGAATAAAGAGACCTTTCCATCCATGTTCGCCATTTTTTAAATCTCCACAAAAAAAATTTTCATCACTTTTTGACAAAACTTGCGATGCCGGCATCGTTAAAAAGTTTAAAAATCAAAATCTCTTTGAAACCCGATATCTCCGCAACCAAGTCTCGTTGGTGGTTGCGGTTTTCACCATTAAACTGAGAGTAAAGAGACCTTTCCATTTATTTACAACATTTTTTAAATCTCCACAAAAAAATTTTTCATCACTCTTTGACAAAACTTGCGATGCCGGCATCGTTAAAAACTTTAAAAATCAAAATCTCTCTGAAACCCGATATCTCCGCAACCAAGCCTCGTTGGTGGTTGCGGGTTTCACCATTAAACTGAGAGTAAAGAGACCTTTCCATCCATGTACGCCATTTTTTAAATCTCCACAAAAAAATTTTTCATCACTTTTTGACAAAACTTGCGATGCCGGCATCGTTAAAAACTTTAAAAATCAAAATCTCTTTGAAACCCGATATCTCCGCAACCAAGCCTCGTTGGTGGTTGCGGTTTTCACCGTTAAACTAAGAGTAAAGAGACCTTTCCATCCATGTACGCCATTTTTTAAATCTCCACGAAAAAATTTTTCATCACTTTTTGACAAAACTTGCGATGCCGGCATCGTTAAAAAGTTTAAAAATCAAAATCTCTTTGAAACCCGATATCTCCGCAACCAAGCCTCGTTGGTGGTTGCGGTTTTCACCATTAAACTGAGAGTAAAGAGACCTTTCCATCCATGTACGCCATTTTTTAAATCTCCACGAAAAAATTTTTCATCACTTTTTGACAAAACTTGCGATGCCGGCATCGTTAAAAAGTTTAAAAATCAAAATCTCTTTGAAACCCGATATCTCTGCAACCAAGCCTCGTTGGTGGTTGCGGTTTTCACCGTTAAACTGAGAGTAAAGAGACCTTCCATCCATGTACGCCATTTTTTAAATCTCCACAAAAAAATTTTTCATCACTTTTTGACAAAACTTGCGATGCCGTCATCGTTAAAAACTTTAAAAATCAAAATCTCTTCGAAACCCGATATCTCCGCAACCAAGCCTCGTTGGTGGTTGCGGTTTTCACCGTTAAACTGAGAGTAAATAGACCTTCCATCCATGTACGCCATTTTTTAAATCTCCACGAAAAAATTTTTCATCACTTTTTGACAAAACTTGCGATGCCGGCATCGTTAAAAAGTTTAAAAATCAAAATCTCTTTGAAACCCGATATCTCCGCAACCAAGCCTCGTTGGTGGTTGCGGTTTTCACCATTAAACTGAGAGTAAAGAGACCTTTCCATCCATGTACGCCATTTTTTAAATCTCCACGAAAAAATTTTTCATCACTTTTTGACAAAACTTGCGATGCCGGCATCGTTAAAAACTTTAAAAATCAAAATCTCTTTGAAACCCGATATCTCCGCAACCAAGCCTCGTTGATGGTTGCGGTTTTCACCGTTAAACTGAGAGTAAAGAGACCTTCCATCCATGTACGCCATTTTTTAAATCTCCACAAAAAAATTTTTCATCACTTTTTGACAAAACTTGCGATGCCGGCATCGTTAAAAACTTTAAAAATCAAAATCTCTTTGAAACCCGATATCTCCGCAACCAAGCCTCGTTGGTGGTTGCGGTTTTCACCGTTAAACTGAGAGTAAAGAGACCTTTCCATCCATGTACGCCATTTTTTAAATCTCCACGAAAAAATTTTTCATCACTTTTTGACCAAACTTGCGATGCCGGCATCGTTAAAAACTTTAAAAATCAAAATCTCTTTGAAACCCGATATCTCCGCAACCAAGCCTCGTTGGTGGTTGCGGTTTTCACCGTTAAACTGAGAGTAAAGAGACCTTTCCATCCATGTACGCCATTTTTTAAATCTCCACGAAAAAATTTTTCATCACTTTTTGACCAAACTTGCGATGCCGGCATCGTTAAAAACTTTAAAAATCAAAATCTCTTTGAAACCCGATATCTCCGCAACCAAGCCTCGTTGGTGGTTGCGGTTTTCACCGTTAAACTGAGAGTAAAGAGACCTTTCCATCCATGTACGCCATTTTTTAAATCTCCACAAAAAAATTTTTCATCACTTTTTGACAAAACTTGCGATGCCGGCATCGTTAAAAACTTTAAAAATCAAAATCTCTTTGAAACCCGATATCTCCGCAACCAAGCCTCGTTGGTGGTTGCGGTTTTCACCGTTAAACTGAGAGTAAAGAGACCTTTCCATCCATGTACGCCATTTTTTAAATCTCCACAAAAAAATTTTTCATCACTTTTTGACAAAACTTGCGATGCCGGCATCGTTAAAAACTTTAAAAATCAAAATCTCTTTGAAACCCGATATCTCCGCAACCAAGTCTCGTTGGTGGTTGCGGTTTTCACCATTAAACTGAGAGTAAAGAGACCTTTCCATTCATTTACAACATTTTTTAAATCTCCACAAAAAAATTTTTCATCACTCTTTGACAAAACTTGCGATGCCGGCATCTTTAAAAACTTTAAAAATCAAAATCTCTTTGAAACCCGATATCTCCGCAACCAAGCCTCGTTGGTGGTTGCGGGTTTCACCATTAAACTGAGAGTAAAGATACCTTTCCATCCATGTACGCCATTTTTTAAATCTCCACAAAAAAATTTTTCATCACTTTTTGACAAAACTTGCGATGCCGGCATCGTTAAAAACTTTAAAAATCAAAATCTCTTTGAAACCCGATATCTCCGCAACCAAGCCTCGTTGGTGGTTGCGGTTTTCACCGTTAAACTAAGAGTAAAGAGACCTTTCCATCCATGTTAGCCATTTTTTAAATCTCCACGAAAAAATTTTTCATCACTTTTTGACAAAACTTGCGATGCCGGCATCGTTAAAAAGTTTAAAAATCAAAATCTCTTTGAAACCCGATATCTCCGCCACCAAGCCTCGTTGGTGGTTGCGGTTTTCACCATTAAACTGAGAGTAAAGAGACCTTTCCATCCATGTACGCCATTTTTTAAATCTCCACGAAAAAATTTTTCATCACTTTTTGACAAAACTTGCGATGCCGGCATCGTTAAAAAGTTTAAAAATCAAAATCTCTTTGAAACCCGATATCTCCGCAACCAAGCCTCGTTGGTGGTTGCGGTTTTCACCGTTAAACTGAGAGTAAAGAGACCTTTCCATCCATGTACGCCATTTTTTAAATCTCCACGAAAAAATTTTTCATCACTTTTTGACAAAACTTGCGATGCCGGCATCGTTAAAAACTTTAAAAATCAAAATCTCTTTGAAACCCGATATCTCCGCAACCAAGCCTCGTTGGTGGTTGCGGTTTTCACCGTTAAACTGAGAGTAAAGAGACCTTTCCATCCATGTACGCCATTTTTTAAATCTCCACGAAAAAATTTTTCATCACTTTTTGACAAAACTTGCGATGCCGGCATCGTTAAAAAGTTTAAAAATCAAAATCTCTTTGAAACCCGATATCTCCGCAACCAAGCCTCGTTGGTGGTTGCGGTTTTCACCGTTAAACTGAGAGTAAAGAGACCTTTCCATCCATGTACGCCATTTTTTAAATCTCCACGAAAAAATTTTTCATCACTTTTTGACAAAACTTGCGATGCCGGCATCGTTAAAAACTTTAAAAATCAAAATCTCTTTGAAACCCGATATCTCCGCAACCAAGCCTCGTTGGTGGTTGCGGTTTTCACCGTTAAACTGAGAGTAAAGAGACCTTTCCATCCATGTACGCCATTTTTTAAATCTCCACAAAAAAATTTTTCATCACTTTTTGACAAAACTTGCGATGCCGGCATCGTTAAAAACTTTAAAAATCAAAATCTCTTTGAAACCCGATATCTCCGCAACCAAGCCTCGTTGGTGGTTGCGGTTTTCACCGTTAAACTGAGAGTAAAGAGACCTTTCCATCCATGCACGCCATTTTTTAAATCTCCACAAAAAAAATTTTCATCACTTTTTGACAAAACTTGCGATGCCGGCATCGTTAAAAACTTTAAAAATCAAAATCTCTTTGAAACCCGATATCTCCGCAACCAAGCCTCGTTGGTGGTTGCGGTTTTCACCGTTAAACTGAGAATAAAGAGACCTTTCCATCCATGTTCGCCATTTTTTAAATCTCCACAAAAAAAATTTTCATCACTTTTTGACAAAACTTGCGATGCCGGCATCGTTAAAAACTTTAAAAATCAAAATCTCTTTGAAACCCGATATCTCCGCAACCAAGTCTCGTTGGTGGTTGCGGTTTTCACCATTAAACTGAGAGTAAAGAGACCTTTCCATTTATTTACAACATTTTTTAAATCTCCACAAAAAAATTTTTCATCACTCTTTGACAAAACTTGCGATGCCGGCATCGTTAAAAACTTTAAAAATCAAAATCTCTTTGAAACCCGATATCTCCGCAACCAAGCCTCGTTGGTGGTTGCGGTTTTCACCGTTAAACTGAGAGTAAAGAGACCTTTCCATCCATGTACGCCATTTTTTAAATCTCCACGAAAAAATTTTTCATCACTTTTTGACAAAACTTGCGATGCCGGCATCGTTAAAAAGTTTAAAAATCAAAATCTCTTTGAAACCCGATATCTCCGCAAACAAGCCTCGTTGGTGGTTGCGGTTTTCACCGTTAAACTGAGAGTAAAGAGACCTTCCATCCATGTACGCCATTTTTTAAATCTCCACGAAAAAATTTTTCATCACTTTTTGACAAAACTTGCGATGCCGGCATCGTTAAAAAGTTTAAAAATCAAAATCTCTTTGAAACCCGATATCTCCGCAACCAAGCCTCGTTGGTGGTTGCGGTTTTCACCATTAAACTGAGAGTAAAGAGACCTTTCCATCCATGTACGCCATTTTTTAAATTTCCACAAAAAAATTTTTCATCACTTTTTGACAAAACTTGCGATGCCGGCATCGTTAAAAACTTTAAAAATCAAAATCTCTTTGAAACCCGATATCTCCGCAACCAAGCCTCGTTGGTGGTTGCGGTTTTCACCATTAAACTGAGAGTAAAGAGACCTTTCCATCCATGTACGCCATTTTTTAAATCTCCACGAAAAAATTTTTCATCACTTTTTGACAAAACTTGCGATGCCGGCATCGTTAAAAACTTTAAAAATCAAAATCTCTTTGAAACCCGATATCTCCGCAACCAAGCCTCGTTGGTGGTTGCGGTTTTCACCGTTAAACTGAGAGTAAAGAGACCTTTCCATCCATGTACGCCATTTTTTAAATCTCCACAAAAAAATTTTTCATCACTTTTTGACAAAACTTGCGATGCCGGCATCGTTAAAAACTTTAAAAATCAAAATCTCTTTGAAACCCGATATCTCCGCAACCAAGCCTCGTTGGTGGTTGCGGTTTTCACCGTTAAACTGAGAGTAAAGAGACCTTTCCATCCATGCACGCCATTTTTTAAATCTCCACAAAAAAAATTTTCATCACTTTTTGACAAAACTTGCGATGCCGGCATCGTTAAAAACTTTAAAAATCAAAATCTCTTTGAAACCCGATATCTCCGCAACCAAGCCTCGTTGGTGGTTGCGGTTTTCACCGTTAAACTGAGAATAAAGAGACCTTTCCATCCATGTTCGCCATTTTTTAAATCTCCACAAAAAAAATTTTCATCACTTTTTGACAAAACTTGCGATGCCGGCATCGTTAAAAAGTTTAAAAATCAAAATCTCTTTGAAACCCGATATCTCCGCAACCAAGTCTCGTTGGTGGTTGCGGTTTTCACCATTAAACTGAGAGTAAAGAGACCTTTCCATTTATTTACAACATTTTTTAAATCTCCACAAAAAAATTTTTCATCACTCTTTGACAAAACTTGCGATGCCGGCATCGTTAAAAACTTTAAAAATCAAAATCTCTTTGAAACCCGATATCTCCGCAACCAAGCCTCGTTGGTGGTTGCGGGTTTCACCATTAAACTGAGAGTAAAGAGACCTTTCCATCCATGTACGCCATTTTTTAAATCTCCACAAAAAAATTTTTCATCACTTTTTGACAAAACTTGCGATGCCGGCATCGTTAAAAACTTTAAAAATCAAAATCTCTTTGAAACCCGATATCTCCGCAACCAAGCCTCGTTGGTGGTTGCGGTTTTCACCGTTAAACTGAGAGTAAAGAGACCTTTCCATCCATGTACGCCATTTTTTAAATCTCCACGAAAAAATTTTTCATCACTTTTTGACAAAACTTGCGATGCCGGCATCGTTAAAAAGTTTAAAAATCAAAATCTCTTTGAAACCCGATATCTCCGCAACCAAGCCTCGTTGGTGGTTGCGGTTTTCACCATTGAACTGAGAGTAAAGAGACCTTTCCATCCATGTACGCCATTTTTTAAATCTCCACGAAAAAATTTTTCATCACTTTTTGACAAAACTTGCGATGCCGGCATCGTTAAAAAGTTTAAAAATCAAAATCTCTTTGAAACCCGATATCTCTGCAACCAAGCCTCGTTGGTGGTTGCGGTTTTCACCGTTAAACTGAGAGTAAAGAGACCTTCCATCCATGTACGCCATTTTTTAAATCTCCACAAAAAAATTTTTCATCACTTTTTGACAAAACTTGCGATGCCGTCATCGTTAAAAACTTTAAAAATCAAAATCTCTTCGAAACCCGATATCTCCGCAACCAAGCCTCGTTGGTGGTTGCGGTTTTCACCGTTAAACTGAGAGTAAATAGACCTTCCATCCATGTACGCCATTTTTTAAATCTCCACGAAAAAATTTTTCATCACTTTTTGACAAAACTTGCGATGCCGGCATCGTTAAAAACTTTAAAAATCAAAATCTCTTTGAAACCCGATATCTCCGCAACCAAGCCTCGTTGGTGGTTGCGGTTTTCACCATTAAACTGAGAGTAAAGAGACCTTTCCATCCATGTACGCCATTTTTTAAATCTCCACGAAAAAATTTTTCATCACTTTTTGACAAAACTTGCGATGCCGGCATCGTTAAAAACTTTAAAAATCAAAATCTCTTTGAAACCCGATATCTCCGCAACCAAGCCTCGTTGGTGGTTGCGGTTTTCACCGTTAAACTGAGAGTAAAGAGACCTTTCCATCCATGTACGCCATTTTTTAAATTTCCACAAAAAAATTTTTCATCACTTTTTGACAAAACTTGCGATGCCGGCATCGTTAAAAACTTTAAAAATCAAAATCTCTTTGAAACCCGATATCTCCGCAACCAAGCCTCGTTGGTGGTTGCGGTTTTCACCATTAAACTGAGAGTAAAGAGACCTTTCCATCCATGTACGCCATTTTTTAAATCTCCACGAAAAAATTTTTCATCACTTTTTGACAAAACTTGCGATGCCGGCATCGTTAAAAACTTTAAAAATCAAAATCTCTTTCAAACCCGATATCTCCGCAACCAAGCCTCGTTGGTGGTTGCGGTTTTCACCGTTAAACTGAGAGTAAAGAGACCTTTCCATCCATGTACGCCATTTTTTAAATCTCCACAAAAAAATTTTTCATCACTTTTTGACAAAACTTGCGATGCCGGCATCGTTAAAAACTTTAAAAATCAAAATCTCTTTGAAACCCGATATCTCCGCAACCAAGCCTCGTTGGTGGTTGCGGTTTTCACCGTTAAACTGAGAGTAAAGAGACCTTTCCATCCATGCACGCCATTTTTTAAATCTCAAAAAAAAAAATTTTCATCACTTTTTGACAAAACTTGCGATGCCGGCATCGTTAAAAACTTTAAAAATCAAAATCTCTTTGAAACCCGATATCTCCGCAACCAAGCCTCGTTGGTGGTTGCGGTTTTCACCGTTAAACTAAGAGTAAAGAGACCTTTCCATCCATGTTAGCCATTTTTTAAATCTCCACGAAAAAATTTTTCATCACTTTTTGACAAAACTTGCGATGCCGGCATCGTTAAAAAGTTTAAAAATCAAAATCTCTTTGAAACCCGATATCTCCGCAGCCAAGCCTCGTTGGTGGTTGCGGTTTTCACCATTAAACTGAGAGTAAAGAGACCTTTCCATCCATGTACGCCATTTTTTAAATCTCCACGAAAAAATTTTTCATCACTTTTTGACAAAACTTGCGATGCCGGCATCGTTAAAAAGTTTAAAAATCAAAATCTCTTTGAAACCCGATATCTCCGCAACCAAGCCTCGTTGGTGGTTGCGGTTTTCACCGTTAAACTGAGAGTAAAGAGACCTTTCCATCCATGTACGCCATTTTTTAAATCTCCACGAAAAAATTTTTCATCACTTTTTGACAAAACTTGCGATGCCGGCATCGTTAAAAAGTTTAAAAATCAAAATCTCTTTGAAACCCGATATCTCCGCAACCAAGCCTCGTTGGTGGTTGCGGTTTTCACCATTGAACTGAGAGTAAAGAGACCTTTCCATCCATGTACGCCATTTTTTAAATCTCCACGAAAAAATTTTTCATCACTTTTTGACAAAACTTGCGATGCCGGCATCGTTAAAAAGTTTAAAAATCAAAATCTCTTTGAAACCCGATATCTCTGCAACCAAGCCTCGTTGGTGGTTGCGGTTTTCACCGTTAAACTGAGAGTAAAGAGACCTTCCATCCATGTACGCCATTTTTTAAATCTCCACAAAAAAATTTTTCATCACTTTTTGACAAAACTTGCGATGCCGTCATCGTTAAAAACTTTAAAAATCAAAATCTCTTCGAAACCCGATATCTCCGCAACCAAGCCTCGTTGGTGGTTGCGGTTTTCACCGTTAAACTGAGAGTAAATAGACCTTCCATCCATGTACGCCATTTTTTAAATCTCCACGAAAAAATTTTTCATCACTTTTTGACAAAACTTGCGATGCCGGCATCGTTAAAAACTTTAAAAATCAAAATCTCTTTGAAACCCGATATCTCCGCAACCAAGCCTCGTTGGTGGTTGCGGTTTTCACCATTAAACTGAGAGTAAAGAGACCTTTCCATCCATGTACGCCATTTTTTAAATCTCCACGAAAAAATTTTTCATCACTTTTTGACAAAACTTGCGATGCCGGCATCGTTAAAAACTTTAAAAATCAAAATCTCTTTGAAACCCGATATCTCCGCAACCAAGCCTCGTTGGTGGTTGCGGTTTTCACCGTTAAACTGAGAGTAAAGAGACCTTTCCATCCATGTACGCCATTTTTTAAATTTCCACAAAAAAATTTTTCATCACTTTTTGACAAAACTTGCGATGCCGGCATCGTTAAAAACTTTAAAAATCAAAATCTCTTTGAAACCCGATATCTCCGCAACCAAGCCTCGTTGGTGGTTGCGGTTTTCACCATTAAACTGAGAGTAAAGAGACCTTTCCATCCATGTACGCCATTTTTTAAATCTCCACGAAAAAATTTTTCATCACTTTTTGACAAAACTTGCGATGCCGGCATCGTTAAAAACTTTAAAAATCAAAATCTCTTTGAAACCCGATATCTCCGCAACCAAGCCTCGTTGGTGGTTGCGGTTTTCACCGTTAAACTGAGAGTAAAGAGACCTTTCCATCCATGTACGCCATTTTTTAAATCTCCACAAAAAAATTTTTCATCACTTTTTGACAAAACTTGCGATGCCGGCATCGTTAAAAACTTTAAAAATCAAAATCTCTTTGAAACCCGATATCTCCGCAACCAAGCCTCGTTGGTGGTTGCGGTTTTCACCGTTAAACTGAGAGTAAAGAGACCTTTCCATCCATGCACGCCATTTTTTAAATCTCAAAAAAAAAAATTTTCATCACTTTTTGACAAAACTTGCGATGCCGGCATCGTTAAAAACTTTAAAAATCAAAATCTCTTTGAAACCCGATATCTCCGCAACCAAGCCTCGTTGGTGGTTGCGGTTTTCACCGTTAAACTAAGAGTAAAGAGACCTTTCCATCCATGTTAGCCATTTTTTAAATCTCCACGAAAAAATTTTTCATCACTTTTTGACAAAACTTGCGATGCCGGCATCGTTAAAAAGTTTAAAAATCAAAATCTCTTTGAAACCCGATATCTCCGCAGCCAAGCCTCGTTGGTGGTTGCGGTTTTCACCATTAAACTGAGAGTAAAGAGACCTTTCCATCCATGTACGCCATTTTTTAAATCTCCACGAAAAAATTTTTCATCACTTTTTGACAAAACTTGCGATGCCGGCATCGTTAAAAAGTTTAAAAATCAAAATCTCTTTGAAACCCGATATCTCCGCAACCAAGCCTCGTTGGTGGTTGCGGTTTTCACCGTTAAACTGAGAGTAAAGAGACCTTTCCATCCATGTACGCCATTTTTTAAATCTCCACGAAAAAATTTTTCATCACTTTTTGACAAAACTTGCGATGCCGGCATCGTTAAAAAGTTTAAAAATCAAAATCTCTTTGAAACCCGATATCTCCGCAACCAAGCCTCGTTGGTGGTTGCGGTTTTCACCGTTAAACTGAGAGTAAAGAGACCTTTCCATCCATGTACGCCATTTTTTAAATCTCCACGAAAAAATTTTTCATCACTTTTTGACAAAACTTGCGATGCCGGCATCGTTAAAAAGTTTAAAAATCAAAATCTCTTTGAAACCCGATATCTCCGCAACCAAGCCTCGTTGGTGGTTGCGGTTTTCACCATTAAACTGAGAGTAAAGAGACCTTTCCATCCATGTACGCCATTTTTTAAATCTCCACGAAAAAATTTTTCATCACTTTTTGACAAAACTTGCGATGCCGGCATCGTTAAAAACTTTAAAAATCAAAATCTCTTTGAAACCCGATATCTCCGCAACCAAGCCTCGTTGATGGTTGCGGTTTTCACCGTTAAACTGAGAGTAAAGAGACCTTCCATCCATGTACGCCATTTTTTAAATCTCCACAAAAAAATTTTTCATCACTTTTTGACAAAACTTGCGATGCCGGCATCGTTAAAAACTTTAAAAATCAAAATCTCTTTGAAACCCGATATCTCCGCAACCAAGCCTCGTTGGTGGTTGCGGTTTTCACCGTTAAACTGAGAGTAAAGAGACCTTTCCATCCATGTACGCCATTTTTTAAATCTCCACGCAAAAATTTTTCATCACTTTTTGACCAAACTTGCGATGCCGGCATCGTTAAAAACTTTAAAAATCAAAATCTCTTTGAAACCCGATATCTCCGCAACCAAGCCTCGTTGGTGGTTGCGGTTTTCACCGTTAAACTGAGAGTAAAGAGACCTTTCCATCCATGTACGCCATTTTTTAAATCTCCACGAAAAAATTTTTCATCACTTTTTGACCAAACTTGCGATGCCGGCATCGTTAAAAACTGTAAAAATCAAAATCTCTTTGAAACCCGATATCTCCGCAACCAAGCCTCGTTGGTGGTTGCGGTTTTCACCGTTAAACTGAGAGTAAAGAGACCTTTCCATCCATGTACGCCATTTTTTAAATCTCCACAAAAAAATTTTTCATCACTTTTTGACAAAACTTGCGATGCCGGCATCGTTAAAAACTTTAAAAATCAAAATCTCTTTGAAACCCGATATCTCCGCAACCAAGCCTCGTTGGTGGTTGCGGTTTTCACCGTTAAACTGAGAGTAAAGAGACCTTTCCATCCATGTACGCCATTTTTTAAATCTCCACAAAAAAATTTTTCATCACTTTTTGACAAAACTTGCGATGCCGGCATCGTTAAAAACTTTAAAAATCAAAATCTCTTTGAAACCCGATATCTCCGCAACCAAGTCTCGTTGGTGGTTGCGGTTTTCACCATTAAACTGAGAGTAAAGAGACCTTTCCATTCATTTACAACATTTTTTAAATCTCCACAAAAAAATTTTTCATCACTCTTTGACAAAACTTGCGATGCCGGCATCGTTAAAAACTTTAAAAATCAAAATCTCTTTGAAACCCGATATCTCCGCAACCAAGCCTCGTTGGTGGTTGCGGGTTTCACCATTAAACTGAGAGTAAAGAGACCTTTCCATCCATGTACGCCATTTTTTAAATCTCCACGAAAAAATTTTTCATCACTTTTTGACAAAACTTGCGATGCCGGCATCGTTAAAAAGTTTAAAAATCAAAATCTCTTTGAAACCCGATATCTCCGCAACCAAGCCTCGTTGGTGGTTGCGGTTTTCACCATTAAACTGAGAGTAAAGAGACCTTTCCATCCATGTACGCCATTTTTTAAATCTCCACGAAAAAATTTTTCATCACTTTTTGACAAAACTTGCGATGCCGGCATCGTTAAAAACTTTAAAAATCAAAATCTCTTTGAAACCCGATATCTCCGCAACCAAGCCTCGTTGGTGGTTGCGGTTTTCACCGTTAAACTGAGAGTAAAGAGACCTTTCCATCCATGTACGCCATTTTTTAAATTTCCACAAAAAAATTTTTCATCACTTTTTGACAAAACTTGCGATGCCGGCATCGTTAAAAACTTTAAAAATCAAAATCTCTTTGAAACCCGATATCTCCGCAACCAAGCCTCGTTGGTGGTTGCGGTTTTCACCATTAAACTGAGAGTAAAGAGACCTTTCCATCCATGTACGCCATTTTTTAAATCTCCACGAACAAATTTTTCATCACTTTTTGACAAAACTTGCGATGCCGGCATCGTTAAAAACTTTAAAAATCAAAATCTCTTTGAAACCCGATATCTCCGCAACCAAGCCTCGTTGGTGGTTGCGGTTTTCACCGTTAAACTGAGAGTAAAGAGACCTTTCCATCCATGTACGCCATTTTTTAAATCTCCACAACAAAATTTTTCATCACTTTTTGACAAAACTTGCGATGCCGGCATCGTTAAAAACTTTAAAAATCAAAATCTCTTTGAAACCCAATATCTCCGCAACCAAGCCTCGTTGGTGGTTGCGGTTTTCACCGTTAAACTGAGAGTAAAGAGACCTTTCCATCCATGCACGCCATTTTTTAAATCTCAAAAAAAAAAATTTTCATCACTTTTTGACAAAACTTGCGATGCCGGCATCGTTAAAAACTTTAAAAATCAAAATCTCTTTGAAACCCGATATCTCCGCAACCAAGCCTCGTTGGTGGTTGCGGTTTTCACCGTTAAACTAAGAGTAAAGAGACCTTTCCATCCATGTTAGCCATTTTTTAAATCTCCACGAAAAAATTTTTCATCACTTTTTGACAAAACTTGCGATGCCGGCATCGTTAAAAAGTTTAAAAATCAAAATCTCTTTGAAACCCGATATCTCCGCAACCAAGCCTCGTTGGTGGTTGCGGTTTTCACCGTTAAACTGAGAGTAAAGAGACCTTTCCATCCATGTACGCCATTTTTTAAATCTCCACGAAAAAAATTTTCATCACTTTTTGACAAAACTTGCGATGCCGGCATCGTTAAAAACTTTAAAAATCAAAATCTCTTTGAAACCCGATATCTCCGCAACCAAGCCTCGTTGGTGGTTGCGGTTTTCACCGTTAAACTGAGAGTAAAGAGACCTTTCCATCCATGTACGCCATTTTTTAAATCTCCACGAAAAAATTTTTCATCACTTTTTGACAAAACTTGCGATGCCGGCATCGTTAAAAAGTTTAAAAATCAAAATCTCTTTGAAACCCGATATCTCCGCAACCAAGCCTCGTTGGTGGTTGCGGTTTTCACCGTTAAACTGAGAGTAAAGAGACCTTTCCATCCATGTACGCCATTTTTTAAATCTCCACGAAAAAATTTTTCATCACTTTTTGACAAAACTTGCGATGCCGGCATCGTTAAAAAGTTTAAAAATCAAAATCTCTTTGAAACCCGATATCTCCGCAACCAAGCCTCGTTGGTGGTTGCGGTTTTCACCATTAAACTGAGAGTAAAGAGACCTTTCCATCCATGTACGCCATTTTTTAAATCTCCACGAAAAAATTTTTCATCACTTTTTGACAAAACTTGCGATGCCGGCATCGTTAAAAACTTTAAAAATCAAAATCTCTTTGAAACCCGATATCTCCGCAACCAAGCCTCGTTGATGGTTGCGGTTTTCACCGTTAAACTGAGAGTAAAGAGACCTTCCATCCATGTACGCCATTTTTTAAATCTCCACAAAAAAATTTTTCATCACTTTTTGACAAAACTTGCGATGCCGGCATCGTTAAAAACTTTAAAAATCAAAATCTCTTTGAAACCCGATATCTCCGCAACCAAGCCTCGTTGGTGGTTGCGGTTTTCACCGTTAAACTGAGAGTAAAGAGACCTTTCCATCCATGTACGCCATTTTTTAAATCTCCACGCAAAAATTTTTCATCACTTTTTGACCAAACTTGCGATGCCGGCATCGTTAAAAACTTTAAAAATCAAAATCTCTTTGAAACCCGATATCTCCGCAACCAAGCCTCGTTGGTGGTTGCGGTTTTCACCGTTAAACTGAGAGTAAAGAGACCTTTCCATCCATGTACGCCATTTTTTAAATCTCCACGAAAAAATTTTTCATCACTTTTTGACCAAACTTGCGATGCCGGCATCGTTAAAAACTTTAAAAATCAAAATCTCTTTGAAACCCGATATCTCCGCAACCAAGCCTCGTTGGTGGTTGCGGTTTTCACCGTTAAACTGAGAGTAAAGAGACCTTTCCATCCATGTACGCCATTTTTTAAATCTCCACAAAAAAATTTTTCATCACTTTTTGACAAAACTTGCGATGCCGGCATCGTTAAAAACTTTAAAAATCAAAATCTCTTTGAAACCCGATATCTCCGCAACCAAGCCTCGTTGGTGGTTGCGGTTTTCACCGTTAAACTGAGAGTAAAGAGACCTTTCCATCCATGTACGCCATTTTTTAAATCTCCACAAAAAAATTTTTCATCACTTTTTGACAAAACTTGCGATGCCGGCATCGTTAAAAACTTTAAAAATCAAAATCTCTTTGAAACCCGATATCTCCGCAACCAAGTCTCGTTGGTGGTTGCGGTTTTCACCATTAAACTGAGAGTAAAGAGACCTTTCCATTCATTTACAACATTTTTTAAATCTCCACAAAAAAATTTTTCATCACTCTTTGACAAAACTTGCGATGCCGGCATCGTTAAAAACTTTAAAAATCAAAATCTCTTTGAAACCCGATATCTCCGCAACCAAGCCTCGTTGGTGGTTGCGGGTTTCACCATTAAACTGAGAGTAAAGAGACCTTTCCATCCATGTACGCCATTTTTTAAATCTCCACAAAAAAATTTTTCATCACTTTTTGACAAAACTTGCGATGCCGGCATCGTTAAAAACTTTAAAAATCAAAATCTCTTTGAAACCCGATATCTCCGCAACCAAGCCTCGTTGGTGGTTGCGGTTTTCACCGTTAAACTAAGAGTAAAGAGACCTTTCCATCCATGTTAGCCATTTTTTAAATCTCCACGAAAAAATTTTTCATCACTTTTTGACAAAACTTGCGATGCCGGCATCGTTAAAAAGTTTAAAAATCAAAATCTCTTTGAAACCCGATATCTCCGCAACCAAGCCTCGTTGGTGGTTGCGGTTTTCACCATTAAACTGAGAGTAAAGAGACCTTTCCATCCATGTACGCCATTTTTTAAATCTCCACGAAAAAATTTTTCATCACTTTTTGACAAAACTTGCGATGCCGGCATCGTTAAAAAGTTTAAAAATCAAAATCTCTTTGAAACCCGATATCTCCGCAACCAAGCCTCGTTGGTGGTTGCGGTTTTCACCGTTAAACTGAGAGTAAAGAGACCTTTCCATCCATGTACGCCATTTTTTAAATCTCCACGAAAAAATTTTTCATCACTTTTTGACAAAACTTGCGATGCCGGCATCGTTAAAAACTTTAAAAATCAAAATCTCTTTGAAACCCGATATCTCCGCAACCAAGCCTCGTTGGTGGTTGCGGTTTTCACCGTTAAACTGAGAGTAAAGAGACCTTTCCATCCATGTACGCCATTTTTTAAATCTCCACGAAAAAATTTTTCATCACTTTTTGACAAAACTTGCGATGCCGGCATCGTTAAAAAGTTTAAAAATCAAAATCTCTTTGAAACCCGATATCTCCGCAACCAAGCCTCGTTGGTGGTTGCGGTTTTCACCATTAAACTGAGAGTAAAGAGACCTTTCCATCCATGTACGCCATTTTTTAAATCTCCACGAAAAAATTTTTCATCACTTTTTGACAAAACTTGCGATGCTGGCATCGTTAAAAAGTTTAAAAATCAAAATCTCTTTGAAACCCGATATCTCCGCAACCAAGCCTCGTTGGTGGTTGCGGTTTTCACCATTAAACTGAGAGTAAAGAGACCTTTCCATTCATGTACGCCATTTTTTAAATCTCCACGAAAAAATTTTTCATCACTTTTTGACAAAACTTGCGATGCCGGCATCGTTAAAAAGTTTAAAAATCAAAATCTCTTTGAAACCCGATATCTCCGCAACCAAGCCTCGTTGATGGTTGCGGTTTTCACCGTTAAACTGAGAGTAAAGAGACCTTCCATCCATGTACGCCATTTTTTAAATCTCCACAAAAAAATTTTTCATCACTTTTTGACAAAACTTGCGATGCCGGCATCGTTAAAAACTTTAAAAATCAAAATCTCTTTGAAACCCGATATCTCCGCAACCAAGCCTCGTTGGTGGTTGCGGTTTTCACCGTTAAACTGAGAGTAAAGAGACCTTTCCATCCATGTACGCCATTTTTTAAATCTCCACAAAAAAATTTTTCATCACTTTTTGACAAAACACACTCATCGTTAAAAACTTTAAAAATCAAAATCTCTTTGAAACCCGATATCTCCGCAACCAAGTCTCGTTGGTGGTTGCGGTTTTCACCATTAAACTGAGAGTAAAGAGACCTTTCCATTCATTTACAACATTTTTTAAATCTCCACAAAAAAATTTTTCATCACTCTTTGACAAAACTTGCGATGCCGGCATCGTTAAAAACTTTAAAAATCAAAATCTCTTTGAAACCCGATATCTCCGCAACCAAGCCTCGTTGGTGGTTGCGGGTTTCACCGTTAAACTGAGAGTAAAGAGACCTTTCCATCCATGCACGCCATTTTTTAAATCTCCACAAAAAAAATTTTCATCACTTTTTGACAAAACTTGCGATGCCGGCATCGTTAAAAAGTTTAAAAATCAAAATCTCTTTGAAACCCGATATCTCCGCAACCAAGCCTCGTTGGTGGTTGCGGTTTTCACCGTTAAACTGAGAATAAAGAGACCTTTCCATCCATGTTCGCCATTTTTTAAATCTCCACAAAAAAAATTTTCATCACTTTTTGACAAAACTTGCGATGCCGGCATCGTTAAAAAGTTTAAAAATCAAAATCTCTTTGAAACCCGATATCTCCGCAACCAAGTCTCGTTGGTGGTTGCGGTTTTCACCATTAAACTGAGAGTAAAGAGACCTTTCCATTCATTTACAACATTTTTTAAATCTCCACAAAAAAATTTTTCATCACTCTTTGACAAAACTTGCGATGCCGGCATCGTTAAAAACTTTAAAAATCAAAATCTCTTTGAAACCCGATATCTCCGCAACCAAGCCTCGTTGGTGGTTGCGGGTTTCACCATTAAACTGAGAGTAAAGAGACCTTTCCATCCATGTACGCCATTTTTTAAATCTCCACAAAAAAATTTTTCATCACTTTTTGACAAAACTTGCGATGCCGGCATCGTTAAAAACTTTAAAAATCAAAATCTCTTTGAAACCCGATATCTCCGCAACCAAGCCTCGTTGGTGGTTGCGGTTTTCACTGTTAAACTAAGAGTAAAGAGACCTTTCCATCCATGTACGCCATTTTTTAAATCTCCACGAAAAAATTTTTCATCACTTTTTGACAAAACTTGCGATGCCGGCATCGTTAAAAACTTTAAAAATCAAAATCTCTTTGAAACCCGATATCTCCGCAACCAAGCCTCGTTGGTGGTTGCGGTTTTCACCGTTAAACTGAGAGTAAAGAGACCATTCCATCCATGTACGCCATTTTTTAAATCTCCACGAAAAAATTTTTCATCACTTTTTGACCAAACTTGCGATGCCGGCATCGTTAAAAACTTTAAAAATCAAAATCTCTTTGAAAACCGATATCTCCGCAACCAAGCCTCGTTGGTGGTTGCGGTTTTCACCGTTAAACTGAGAGTAAAGAGACCTTTCCATCCATGTACGCCATTTTTTAAATCTCCACGAAAAAATTTTTCATCACTTTTTGACAAAACTTGCGATGCCGGCATCGTTAAAAAGTTTAAAAATCAAAATCTCTTTGAAACCCGATATCTCCGCAACCAAGCCTCGTTGGTGGTTGCGGTTTTCACCATTAAACTGAGAGTAAAGAGACCTTTCCATCCATGTACGCCATTTTTTAAATCTCCACAAAAAAATTTTTCATCACTCTTTGACAAAACTTGCGATGCCGGCATCGTTAAAAAGTTTAAAAATCAAAATCTCTTTGAAACCCGATATCTCCGCAACCAAGCCTCGTTGGTGGTTGCGGTTTTCACCGTTCAACTGAGAGTAAAGAGACCTTTCCATCCATGTACGCCATTTTTTAAATCTCCACAAAAAAATTTTTCATCACTTTTTGACAAAACTTGCGATGCCGGCATCGTTAAAAAGTTTAAAAATCAAAATCTCTTTGAAACCCGATATCTCCGCAACCAAGCCTCGTTGGTGGTTGCGGTTTTCACCATTAAACTGAGAGTAAAGAGACCTTTCCATCCATGTACGCCATTTTTTAAATCTCCACAAAAAAATTTTTCATCACTCTTTGACAAAACTTGCGATGCCGGCATCGTTAAAAAGTTTAAAAATCAAAATCTCTTTGAAACCCGATATCTCCGCAACCAAGCCTCGTTGGTGGTTGCGGTTTTCACCGTTCAACTGAGAGTAAAGAGACCTTTCCATCCATGTACGCCATTTTTTAAATCTCCACAAAAAAATTTTTCATCACTTTTTGACAAAACTTGCGATGCCGGCATCGTTAAAAAGTTTAAAAATCAAAATCTCTTTGAAACCCGATATCTCCGCAACCAAGCCTCGTTGGTGGTTGCGGTTTTCACCGTTAAACTGAGAGTAAAGAGACCTTTCCATCCATGTACGCCATTTTTTAAATCTCCACGAAAAAATTTTTCATCACTTTTTGACAAAACTTGCGATGCCGGCATCGTTAAAAACTTTAAAAATCAAAATCTCTTTGAAACCCGATATCTCCGCAACCAAGCCTCGTTGGTGGTTGCGGTTTTCACCATTAAACTGAGAGTAAAGAGACCTTTCCATCCATGTACGCCATTTTTTAAATCTCCACGAAAAAATTTTTCATCACTTTTTGACAAAACTTGCGATGCCGGCATCGTTAAAAACTTTAAAAATCAAAATCTCTTTGAAACCCGATATCTCCGCAACCAAGCCTCGTTGGTGGTTGCGGTTTTCACCGTTAAACTGAGAGTAAAGAGACCTTTCCATCCATGTACGCCATTTTTTAAATCTCCACACACAAATTTTTCATCACTTTTTGACAAAACTTGCGATGCCGGCATCGTTAAAAACTTTAAAAATCAAAATCTCTTTGAAACCCGATATCTCCGCAACCAAGCCTCGTTGGTGGTTGCGGTTTTCACCGTTAAACTGAGAGTAAAGAGACCTTTCCATCCATGTACGCCATTTTTTAAATCTCCACGAAAAAAATTTTCATCACTTTTTGACAAAACTTGCGATGCCGGCATCGTTAAAAACTTTAAAAATCAAAATCTCTTTGAAACCCGATATCTCCGCAACCAAGCCTCGTTGGTGGTTGCGGTTTTCACCATTAAACTGAGAGTAAAGAGACCTTTCCATCCATGTACGCCATTTTTTAAATCTCCACGAAAAAATTTTTCATCACTTTTTGACAAAACTTGCGATGCCGGCATCGTTAAAAACTTTAAAAATCAAAATCTCTTTGAAACCCGATATCTCCGCAACCAAGCCTCGTTGGTGGTTGCGGTTTTCACCATTAAACTGAGAGTAAAGAGACCTTTCCATCCATGTACGCCATTTTTTAAATCTCCACGAAAAAATTTTTCATCACTTTTTGACAAAACTTGCGATGCCGGCATCGTTAAAAACTTTAAAAATCAAAATCTCTTTGAAACCCGATATCTCCTTTTTGACAAAACTTGCGATGCCGGCATCGTTAAAAAGTTTAAAAATCAAAATCTCTTTGAAACCCGATATCTCCGCAACCAAGCCTGAAACTGAGAGTAAAGAGACCTTTCCATCCATGTACGCCATTTTTTAAATCTCCACGAAAAAATTTTTCATCACTTTTTGACAAAACTTGCGATGCCGGCATCGTTAAAAACTTTAAAAATCAAAATCTCTTTGAAACCCGATATCTCCGCAACCAAGCCTCGTTGGTGGTTGCGGTTTTCACCGTTAAACTGAGAGTAAAGAGACCTTTCCATCCATGTACGCCATTTTTTAAATCTCCACGAAAAAATTTTTCATCACTTTTTGACAAAACTTGCGATGCCGGCATCGTTAAAAAGTTTAAAAATCAAAATCTCTTTGAAACCCGATATCTCCGCAACCAAGCCTCGTTGGTGGTTGCGGTTTTCACCGTTAAACTGAGAGTAAAGAGACCTTTCCATCCATGTACGCCATTTTTTAAATCTCCACGAAAAAATTTTTCATCACTTTTTGACAAAACTTGCGATGCCGGCATCGTTAAAAACTTTAAAAATCAAAATCTCTTTGAAACCCGATATCTCCGCAACCAAGCCTCGTTGGTGGTTGCGGTTTTCACCGTTAAACTGAGAGTAAAGAGACCTATCCATCCATGTACGCCATTTTTTAAATCTCCACGAAAAAATTTTTCATCACTTTTTGACAAAACTTGCGATGCCGGCATCGTTAAAAAGTTTAAAAATCAAAATCTCTTTGAAACCCGATATCTCCGCAACCAAGCCTCGTTGGTGGTTGCGGTTTTCACCGTTAAACTGAGAGTAAAGAGACCTTTCCATCCATGTACGCCATTTTTTTAATCTCCACGAAAAAATTTTTCATCACTTTTTGACAAAACTTGCGATGCCGGCATCGTTAAAAACTTTAAAAATCAAAATCTCTTTGAAACCCGTTATCTCCGCAACCAAGCCTCGTTGGTGGTTGCGGTTTTCACCGTTAAACTGAGAGTAAAGAGACCTTTCCATCCATGTACGCCATTTTTTAAATCTCCACGAAAAAATTTTTCATCACTTTTTGACAAAACTTGCGATGCCGGCATCGTTAAAAAGTTTAAAAATCAAAATCTCTTTGAAACCCGATATCTCCGCAACCAAGCCTCGTTGGTGGTTGCGGTTTTCACCATTAAACTGAGAGTAAAGAGACCTTTCCATCCATGTACGCCATTTTTTAAATCTCCTCGAAAAAATTTTTCATCACTTTTTGACAAAACTTGCGATGCCGGCATCGTTAAAAAGTTTAAAAATCAAAATCTCTTTGAAACCCGATATCTCCGCAACCAAGCCTCGTTGGTGGTTGCGGTTTTCACCGTTAAACTGAGAGTAAAGAGACCTTTCCATCCATGTACGCCATTTTTTAAATCTCCACGAAAAAATTTTTCATCACTTTTTGACAAAACTTGCGATGCCGGCATCGTTAAAAACTTTAAAAATGAAAATCTCTTTGAAACCCGATATCTCCGCAACCAAGCCTCGTTGGTGGTTGCGGTTTTCACCGTTAAACTGAGAGTAAAGAGACCTTTCCATCCATGTACGCCATTTTTTAAATCTCCACGAAAAAATTTTTCATCACTTTTTGACAAAACTTGCGATGCCGGCATCGTTAAAAAGTTTAAAAATCAAAATCTCTTTGAAACCCGATATCTCCGCAACCAAGCCTCGTTGGTGGTTGCGGTTTTCACCATTAAACTGAGAGTAAAGAGACCTTTCCATCCATGTACGCCATTTTTTAAATCTCCACGAAAAAATTTTTCATCACTTTTTGACAAAACTTGCGATGCCGGCATCGTTAAAAACTTTAAAAATCAAAATCTCTTTGAAACCCGATATCTCCGCAACCAAGCCTCGTTGGTGGTTGCTGTTTTCACCATTAAACTGAGAGTAAAGAGACCTTCCATCCATGTACGCCATTTTTTAAATCTCCACAAAAAAATTTTTCATCACTTTTTGACAAAACTTGCGATGCCGGCATCGTTAAAAACTTTAAAAATCAAAATCTCTTTGAAACCCGATATCTCCGCAACCAAGCCTCGTTGGTGGTTGCGGTTTTCACCGTTAAACTGAGAGTAAAGAGACCTTCCATCCATGTACGCCATTTTTTAAATCTCCACAAAAAAATTTTTCATCACTTTTTGACAAAACTTGCGATGCCGGCATCGTTAAAAACTTTAAAAATCAAAATCTCTTTCAAACCCGATATCTCCGCAACCAAGTCTCGTTGGTGGTTGCGGTTTTCACCATTAAACTGAGAGTAAAGAGACCTTTCCATTCATGTACGCCATTTTTTAAATCTCCACAAAAAAATTTTTCATCACTTTTTGACAAAACTTGCGATGCCGGCATCGTTAAAAACTTTAAAAATCAAAATCTCTTTGAAACCCGATATCTCCGCAACCAAGCCTCGTTGGTGGTTGCGGTTTTCACCATTAAACTGAGAGTAAAGAGACCTTTCCATCCATGTACGCCATTTTTTAAATCTCCACAAAAAAATTTTTCATCACTTTTTGACAAAACTTGCGATGCCGGCATCGTTAAAAACTTTAAAAATCAAAATCTCTTTGAAACCCGATATCTCCGCAACCAAGCCTCGTTGGTGGTTGCGGTTTTCACCGTTAAACTGAGAGTAAAGAGACCTTTCCATCCATGTACGCCATTTTTTAAATCTCCACGAAAAAATTTTTCATCACTTTTTGACAAAACTTTCGATGCCGGCATCGTTAAAAAGTTTAAAAATCAAAATCTCTTTGAAACCCGATATCTCCGCAACCAAGCCTCGTTGGTGGTTGCGGTTTTCACCATTAAACTGAGAGTAAAGAGACCTTTCCATCCATGTACGCCATTTTTTAAATCTCCACGAAAAAATTTTTCATCACTTTTTGACAAAACTTGCGATGCCGGCATCGTTAAAAAGTTTAAAAATCAAAATCTCTTTGAAACCCGATATCTCCGCAACCAAGCCTCGTTGGTGGTTGCGGTTTTCACCATTAACATGAGAGTAAAGAGACCTTTCCATCCATGTACGCCATTTTTTAAATCTCCACAAAAAAATTTTTCATCACTTTTTGACAAAACTTGCGATGCCGGCATCATTAAAAACTTTAAAAATCAAAATCTCTTTGAAACCCGATATCTCCGCAACCAAGCCTCGTTGGTGGTTGCGTCTTTCACCGTTAAACTGAGAGTAAAGAGACCATGTACGCCATTTTTTAAATCTCCACAAAAAAAATTTTCATCACTTTTTGACAAAACTTGCAATGCCGGCATCGTTAAAAACTTTAAAAATCAAAATCTCTTTGAAACCCGATATCTCCGCAACCAAGCCTCGTTGGTGGTTGCGGTTTTCACCATTAAACTGAGAGTAAAGAGACCTTTCCATCCATGTACGCCATTTTTTAAATCTCCACAAAAAAATTTTTCATCACTTTTTGACAAAACTTGCGATGCCGGCATCGTTAAAAACTTTAAAAATCAAAATCTCTTTGAAACCCGATATCTCCGCAACCAAGCCTCGTTGGTGGTTGCGGTTTCCACCGTTAAACTGAGAGTAAAGAGACCTTTCCATCCATGTACGCCATTTTTTAAATCTCCACAAAAAAATTTTTCATCACTTTTTGACAAAACTTGCGATGCCGGCATCGTTAAAAAGTTTAAAAATCAAAATCTCTTTGAAACCCGATATCTCCGCAACCAAGTCTCGTTGGTGGTTGTGGTTTTCACCATTAAACTGAGAGTAAAGAGACCTTTCCATTCATGTACGCCATTTTTTAAATCTCCACAAAAAAATTTTTCATCACTCTTTGACAAAACTTGCGATGCCGGCATCGTTAAAAACTTTAAAAATCAAAATCTCTTTGAAACCCGATATCTCCGCAACCAAGCCTTGTTGGTGGTTGCGGTTTTCACCGTTAAACTGAGAGTAAAGAGACCTTTCCATCCATGTACGCCATTTTTTAAATCTCCACGAAAAAATTTTTCATCACTTTTTGACAAAACTTGCGATGCCGGCAACGTTAAAAAGTTTAAAAATCAAAATCTCTTTGAAACCCGATATCTCCGCAACCAAGCCTCGTTGGTGGTTGCGGTTTTCACCGTTAAACTGAGAGTAAAGAGACCTTTCCATCCATGTACGCCATTTTTTAAATCTCCACGAAAAAATTTTTCATCACTTTTTGACAAAACTTGCGATGCCGGCATCGTTAAAAACTTTAAAAATCAAAATCTCTTTGAAACCCGATATCTCCGCAGCCAAGCCTCGTTGGTGGTTGCGGTTTTCACCGTTAAACTGAGAGTAAAGAGACCTTTTCATCCATGTACGCCATTTTTTAAATCTCCACGAAAAAATTTTTCATCACTTTTTGACAAAACTTGCGATGCCGGCATCGTTAAAAAGTTTAAAAATCAAAATCTCTTTGAAACCCGATATCTCCGCAACCCAGCCTCGTTGGTGGTTGCGGTTTTCACCGTTAAACTGAGAGTAAAGAGACCTTTCCATCCATGTACGCCATTTTTTAAATCTCCACAAAAAAATTTTTCATCACTTTTTGACAAAACTTGCGATGCCGGCATCGTTAAAAAGTTTAAAAATCAAAATCTCTTTGAAACCCGATATCTCCGCAACCAAGCCTCGTTGGTGGTTGCGCTTTCCACCGTTAAACTGAGAGTAAAGAGACCTTTCCATCCATGTACGCCATTTTTTAAATCTCCACAAAAAAATTTTTCATCACTATTTGACAAAACTTGCGATGCCGGCATCGTTAAAAAGTTTAAAAATCAAAATCTCTTTGAAACCCGATATCTCCGCAACCAAGTCTCGTTGGTGGTTGCGGTTTTCACCATTAAACTGAGAGTAAAGAGACCTTTCCATTCATGTACGCCATTTTTTAAATCTCCACAAAAAAATTTTTCATCACTCTTTGACAAAACTTGCGATGCCGGCATCGTTAAAAACTTTAAAAATCAAAATCTCTTTGAAACCCGATATCTCCGCAACCAAGCCTCGTTGGTGGTTGCGGTTTTCACCGTTAAACTGAAAGTAAAGAGACCTTTCCATCCATGTACGCCATTTTTTAAATCTCCACGAAAAAATTTTTCATCACTTTTTGACAAAACTTGCGATGCCGGCAACGTTAAAAAGTTTAAAAATCAAAATCTCTTTGAAACCCGATATCTCCGCAACCAAGCCTCGTTGGTGGTTGCGGTTTTCACCGTTAAACTGAGAGTAAAGAGACCTTTCCATCCATGTACGCCATTTTTTAAATCTCCACAAAAAAATTTTTCATCACTTTTTGACAAAACTTGCGATGCCGGCATCGTTAAAAACTTTAAAAATCAAAATCTCTTTGAAACCCGATATCTCCGCAACCAAGTCTCGTTGGTGGTTGCGGTTTTCACCATTAAACTGAGAGTAAAGAGACCTTTCCATTCATTTACAACATTTTTTAAATCTCCACAAAAAAATTTTTCATCACTCTTTGACAAAACTTGCGATGCCGGCATCGTTAAAAACTTTAAAAATCAAAATCTCTTTGAAACCCGATATCTCCGCAACCAAGCCTCGTTGGTGGTTGCGGGTTTCACCATTAAACTGAGAGTAAAGAGACCTTTCCATCCATGTACGCCATTTTTTAAATCTCCACAAAAAAATTTTTCATCACTTTTTGACAAAACTTGCGATGCCGGCATCGTTAAAAACTTTAAAAATCAAAATCTCTTTGAAACCCGATATCTCCGCAACCAAGCCTCGTTGGTGGTTGCGGTTTTCACCGTTAAACTAAGAGTAAAGAGACCTTTCCATCCATGTTAGCCATTTTTTAAATCTCCACGAAAAAATTTTTCATCACTTTTTGACAAAACTTGCGATGCCGGCATCGTTAAAAAGTTTAAAAATCAAAATCTCTTTGAAACCCGATATCTCCGCAACCAAGCCTCGTTGGTGGTTGCGGTTTTCACCATTAAACTGAGAGTAAAGAGACCTTTCCATCCATGTACGCCATTTTTTAAATCTCC
Source organism: Epistrophe eligans (assembly GCA_951394125.1). NCBI lineage: Eukaryota > Metazoa > Arthropoda > Insecta > Diptera > Syrphidae > Epistrophe > Epistrophe eligans. The sequence continues at coordinate 13,157,861 of OX596029.1, forward strand.
ACGAAAAAATTTTTCATCACTTTTTGACAAAACTTGCGATGCCGGCATCGTTAAAAAGTTTAAAAATCAAAATCTCTTTGAAACCCGATATCTCCGCAACCAAGCCTCGTTGGTGGTTGCGGTTTTCACCGTTAAACTGAGAGTAAAGAGACCTTTCCATCCATGTACGCCATTTTTTAAATCTCCACGAAAAAATTTTTCATCACTTTTTGACAAAACTTGCGATGCCGGCATCGTTAAAAACTTTAAAAATCAAAATCTCTTTGAAACCCGATATCTCCGCAGCCAAGCCTCGTTGGTGGTTGCGGTTTTCACCGTTAAACTGAGAGTAAAGAGACCTTTTCATCCATGTACGCCATTTTTTAAATCTCCACGAAAAAATTTTTCATCACTTTTTGACAAAACTTGCGATGCCGGCATCGTTAAAAAGTTTAAAAATCAAAATCTCTTTGAAACCCGATATCTCCGCAACCCAGCCTCGTTGGTGGTTGCGGTTTTCACCGTTAAACTGAGAGTAAAGAGACCTTTCCATCCATGTACGCCATTTTTTAAATCTCCACAAAAAAATTTTTCATCACTTTTTGACAAAACTTGCGATGCCGGCATCGTTAAAAAGTTTAAAAATCAAAATCTCTTTGAAACCCGATATCTCCGCAACCAAGCCTCGTTGGTGGTTGCGCTTTCCACCGTTAAACTGAGAGTAAAGAGACCTTTCCATCCATGTACGCCATTTTTTAAATCTCCACAAAAAAATTTTTCATCACTATTTGACAAAACTTGCGATGCCGGCATCGTTAAAAAGTTTAAAAATCAAAATCTCTTTGAAACCCGATATCTCCGCAACCAAGTCTCGTTGGTGGTTGCGGTTTTCACCATTAAACTGAGAGTAAAGAGACCTTTCCATTCATGTACGCCATTTTTTAAATCTCCACAAAAAAATTTTTCATCACTCTTTGACAAAACTTGCGATGCCGGCATCGTTAAAAACTTTAAAAATCAAAATCTCTTTGAAACCCGATATCTCCGCAACCAAGCCTCGTTGGTGGTTGCGGTTTTCACCGTTAAACTGAAAGTAAAGAGACCTTTCCATCCATGTACGCCATTTTTTAAATCTCCACGAAAAAATTTTTCATCACTTTTTGACAAAACTTGCGATGCCGGCAACGTTAAAAAGTTTAAAAATCAAAATCTCTTTGAAACCCGATATCTCCGCAACCAAGCCTCGTTGGTGGTTGCGGTTTTCACCGTTAAACTGAGAGTAAAGAGACCTTTCCATCCATGTACGCCATTTTTTAAATCTCCACAAAAAAAATTTTCATCACTTTTTAACAAAACTTGCGATGCCGGCATCGTTAAAAAGTTTAAAAATCAAAATCTCTTTGAAACCCGATATCTCCGCAACCAAACTGAGAGTAAAGAGACCTTTCCATCCATGTACGCCATTTTTTAAATCTCCACGAAAAAATTTTTCATCACTTTTTGACAAAACTTGCGATGCCGGCATCGTTAAAAAGTTTAAAAATCAAAATCTCTTTGAAACCCGATATCTCCGCAGCCAAGCCTCGTTGGTGGTTGCGGTTTTCACCGTTAAACTGAGAGTAAAGAGACCTTTCCATCCATGTACGCCATTTTTTAAATCTCCACAAAAAAATTTTTCATCACTTTTTGACAAAACTTGCGATGCCGGTATCGTTAAAAACTTTAAAAATCAAAATCTCTTTGAAACCCGATATCTCCGCAACCAAGCCTCGTTGGTGGTTGCGGTTTTCACCGCTAAACTGAGAGTAAAGAGACCTTTTCATCCATGTACGCCATTTTTTAAATCTCCACAAAAAAATTTTTCATCACTTTTTGACAAAACTTGCGATGCCGGCATCGTTAAAAAGTTTAAAAATCAAAATCTCTTTGAAACCCGATATCTCCGCAACCAAGCCTCGTTGGTGGTTGCGGTTTTCACCATTAAACTGAGAGTAAAGAGACCTTTCCATCCATGTTCGCCATTTTTTAAATCTCCACAACAAAATTTTTCATCACTTTTTGACAAAACTTGCGATGCCGGCATCGTTAAAAAGTTTAAAAATCAAAATCTCTTTGAAACCCGATATCTCCGCAGCCAAGCCTCGTTGGTGGTTGCGGTTTTCACCGTTAAACTGAGAGTAAAGAGACCTTTCCATCCATATACGCCATTTTTTAAATCTCCACAAAAACATTTTTCATCACTTTTTGACAAAACTTGCGATGCCGGCATCGTTAAAAAGTTTAAAAATCAAAATCTCTTTGAAACCCGATATCTCCGCAACCAAGTCTCGTTGGTGGTTGCGGTTTTCACCATTAAACTGAGAGTAAAGAGACCTTTCCATCCATGTACGCCATTTTTTAAATCTCCACAACAAAATTTTTCATCACTTTTTGACAAAACTTGCGATGCCGGCATCGTTAAAAAGTTTAAAAATCAAAATCTCTTTGAAACCCGATATCTCCGCAGCCAAGCCTCGTTGGTGGTTGCGGTTTTCACCGTTAAACTGAGAGTAAAGAGACCTTTCCATCCATATACGCCATTTTTTAAATCTCCACAAAAAAATTTTTCATCACTTTTTGACAAAACTTGCGATGCCGGCATCGTTAAAAAGTTTAAAAATCAAAATCTCTTTGAAACCCGATATCTCCGCAACCAAGCCTCGTTGGTGGTTGCGGTTTTGACCGTTAAACTGAGAGTAAAGAGACCTTTCCATCCATGTACGCCATTTTTTTAATCTCCACGAAAAAATTTTTCATCACTTTTTGACAAAACTTGCGATGCCGGCATCGTTAAAAACTTTAAAAATCAAAATCTCTTTGAAACCCGTTATCTCCGCAACCAAGCCTCGTTGGTGGTTGCGGTTTTCACCGTTAAACTGAGAGTAAAGAGACCTTTCCATCCATGTACGCCATTTTTTAAATCTCCACGAAAAAATTTTTCATCACTTTTTGACAAAACTTGCGATGCCGGCATCGTTAAAAAGTTTAAAAATCAAAATCTCTTTGAAACCCGATATCTCCGCAACCAAGCCTCGTTGGTGGTTGCGGTTTTCACCATTAAACTGAGAGTAAAGAGACCTTTCCATCCATGTACGCCATTTTTTAAATCTCCACAACAAAATTTTTCATCACTTTTTGACAAAACTTGCGATGCCGGCATCGTTAAAAAGTTTAAAAATCAAAATCTCTTTGAAACCCGATATCTCCGCAACCAAGCCTCGTTGGTGGTTGCGGGTTTCAACATTTAACTGAGAGTAAAGAGACCTTTCCATCCATGTACGCCATTTTTTAAATTTCCACAAAAAAATTTTTCATCACTTTTTGACAAAACTTGCGATGCCGGCATCGTTAAAAACTTTTAAAATCAAAATCTCTTTGAAACCCGATATCTCCGCAACCAAGCCTCGTTGGTGGTTGCGGTTTTCACCGTTAAACTGAGAGTAAAGAGAACTTTCCATCCATTAAATCTCCACAACAAAATTTTTCATCACTTTTTAACAAAACTTGCGATGCCGGCATCGTTAAAAAGTTTAAAAATCAAAATCTCTTTGAAACCCGATATCTCCGCAACCAAACTGAGAGTAAAGAGACCTTTCCATCCATGTACGCCATTTTTTAAATCTCCACGAAAAAATTTTTCATCACTTTTTGACAAAACTTGCGATGCCGGCATCGTTAAAAAGTTTAAAAATCAAAATCTCTTTGAAACCCGATATCTCCGCAGCCAAGCCTCGTTGGTGGTTGCGGTTTTCACCGTTAAACTGAGAGTAAAGAGACCTTTCCATCCATGTACGCCATTTTTTAAATCTCCACAAAAAAATTTTTCATCACTTTTTGACAAAACTTGCGATGCCGGTATCGTTAAAAACTTTAAAAATCAAAATCTCTTTGAAACCCGATATCTCCGCAACCAAGCCTCGTTGGTGGTTGCGGTTTTCACCGCTAAACTGAGAGTAAAGAGACCTTTTCATCCATGTACGCCATTTTTTAAATCTCCACAAAAAAATTTTTCATCACTTTTTGACAAAACTTGCGATGCCGGCATCGTTAAAAAGTTTAAAAATCAAAATCTCTTTGAAACCCGATATCTCCGCAACCAAGCCTCGTTGGTGGTTGCGGTTTTCACCATTAAACTGAGAGTAAAGAGACCTTTCCATCCATGTTCGCCATTTTTTAAATCTCCACAACAAAATTTTTCATCACTTTTTGACAAAACTTGCGATGCCGGCATCGTTAAAAAGTTTAAAAATCAAAATCTCTTTGAAACCCGATATCTCCGCAGCCAAGCCTCGTTGGTGGTTGCGGTTTTCACCGTTAAACTGAGAGTAAAGAGACCTTTCCATCCATATACGCCATTTTTTAAATCTCCACAAAAACATTTTTCATCACTTTTTGACAAAACTTGCGATGCCGGCATCGTTAAAAAGTTTAAAAATCAAAATCTCTTTGAAACCCGATATCTCCGCAACCAAGTCTCGTTGGTGGTTGCGGTTTTCACCATTAAACTGAGAGTAAAGAGACCTTTCCATCCATGTACGCCATTTTTTAAATCTCCACAACAAAATTTTTCATCACTTTTTGACAAAACTTGCGATGCCGGCATCGTTAAAAAGTTTAAAAATCAAAATCTCTTTGAAACCCGATATCTCCGCAGCCAAGCCTCGTTGGTGGTTGCGGTTTTCACCGTTAAACTGAGAGTAAAGAGACCTTTCCATCCATATACGCCATTTTTTAAATCTCCACAAAAAAATTTTTCATCACTTTTTGACAAAACTTGCGATGCCGGCATCGTTAAAAAGTTTAAAAATCAAAATCTCTTTGAAACCCGATATCTCCGCAACCAAGCCTCGTTGGTGGTTGCGGTTTTCACCGTTAAACTGAGAGTAAAGAGACCTTTCCATCCATGTACGCCATTTTTTTAATCTCCACGAAAAAATTTTTCATCACTTTTTGACAAAACTTGCGATGCCGGCATCGTTAAAAACTTTAAAAATCAAAATCTCTTTGAAACCCGTTATCTCCGCAACCAAGCCTCGTTGGTGGTTGCGGTTTTCACCGTTAAACTGAGAGTAAAGAGACCTTTCCATCCATGTACGCCATTTTTTAAATCTCCACGAAAAAATTTTTCATCACTTTTTGACAAAACTTGCGATGCCGGCATCGTTAAAAAGTTTAAAAATCAAAATCTCTTTGAAACCCGATATCTCCGCAACCAAGCCTCGTTGGTGGTTGCGGTTTTCACCATTAAACTGAGAGTAAAGAGACCTTTCCATCCATGTACGCCATTTTTTAAATCTCCACAACAAAATTTTTCATCACTTTTTGACAAAACTTGCGATGCCGGCATCGTTAAAAAGTTTAAAAATCAAAATCTCTTTGAAACCCGATATCTCCGCAACCAAGCCTCGTTGGTGGTTGCGGGTTTCAACATTTAACTGAGAGTAAAGAGACCTTTCCATCCATGTACGCCATTTTTTAAATTTCCACAAAAAAATTTTTCATCACTTTTTGACAAAACTTGCGATGCCGGCATCGTTAAAAACTTTTAAAATCAAAATCTCTTTGAAACCCGATATCTCCGCAACCAAGCCTCGTTGGTGGTTGCGGTTTTCACCGTTAAACTGAGAGTAAAGAGAACTTTCCATCCATGTACGCCATTTTTTAAATCTCCACGAAAAAATTTTTCATCACTTTTTGACAAAACTTGCGATGCCGGCATCGTTAAAAAGTTTAAAAATCAAAATCTCTTTGAAACCCGATATCTCCGCAACCAAGCCTCGTTGGTGGTTGCAGTTTTCACCATTAAACTGAGAGTAAAGAGACCTTTCTATCCATGTACGCCATTTTTTAAATCTCCACGAAAAAATTTTTCATCACTTTTTGACAAAACTTGCGATGCCGGCATCGTTAAAAACTTTAAAAATCAAAATCTCTTTGAAACCCGATATCTCCGCAACCAAGCCTCGTTGGTGGTTGCGGTTTTCACCGTTAAACTGAGAGTAAAGAGACCTTTCCATCCATGTACGCCATTTTTTAAATCTCCACGAAAAAATTTTTCATCACTTTTTGACAAAACTTGCGATGCCGGCATCGTTAAAAACTTTAAAAATCAAAATCTCTTTGAAACCCGATATCTCCGCAACCAAGCCTCGTTGGTGGTTGCGGTTTTCACCGTTAAACTGAGAGTAAAGAGACCTTTCCATCCATGTACGCCATTTTTTAAATCTCCACGAAAAAATTTTTCATCACTTTTTGACAAAACTTGCGATGCCGGCATCGTTAAAAACTTTTAAAATCAAAATCTCTTTGAAACCCGATATCTCCGCAACCAAGCCTCGTTGGTGGTTGCGGTTTTCACCGTTAAACTGAGAGTAAAGAGAACTTTCCATCCATGTACGCCATTTTTTAAATCTCCACGAAAAAATTTTTCATCACTTTTTGACAAAACTTGCGATGCCGGCATCGTTAAAAAGTTTAAAAATCAAAATCTCTTTGAAACCCGATATCTCCGCAACCAAGCCTCGTTGGTGGTTGCAGTTTTCACCATTAAACTGAGAGTAAAGAGACCTTTCTATCCATGTACGCTATTTTTTAAATCTCCACGAAAAAATTTTTCATCACTTTTTGACAAAACTTGCGATGCCGGCATCGTTAAAAACTTTAAAAATCAAAATCTCTTTGAAACCCGATATCTCCGCAACCAAGTCTCGTTGGTGGTTGCGGTTTTCACCATTAAACTGAGAGTAAAGAGACCTTTCCATCCATGTACGCCATTTTTTAAATCTCCACAAAAAAATTTTTCATCACTCTTTGACAAAACTTGCGATGCCGGCATCGTTAAAAACTTTAAAAATCAAAATCTCTTTGAAACCCGATATCTCCGCAACCAAGCCTCGTTGGTGGTTGCGGGTTTCAACATTAAACTGAGAGTAAAGAGACCTTTCCATCCATGTACGCCATTTTTTAAATCTCCACAAAAAAATTTTTCATCACTTTTTGACAAAACTTGCGATGCCGGCATCGTTAAAAAGTTTAAAAATCAAAATCTCTTTGAAACCCGATATCTCCGCAACCAAGTCTCGTTGGTGGTTGCGGTTTTCACCATTAAACTGAGAGTAAAGAGACCTTTCCATTCATGTACGCCATTTTTTAAATCTCCACAAAAAAATTTTTCATCACTCTTTGACAAAACTTGCGATGCCGGCATCGTTAAAAACTTTAAAAATCAAAATCTCTTTGAAACCCGATATCTCCGCAACCAAGCCTCGTTGGTGGTTGCGGTTTTCACCATTAAACTGAGAGTAAAGAGATGTTTCCATCCATGTACGCCATTTTTTAAATCTCTACGAAAAAATTTTTCATCACTTTTTGACAAAACTTGCGATGCCGGCATCGTTAAAAAGTTTAAAAATCAAAATCTCTTTGAAACCCGATATCTCCGCAACCAAGCCTCGTTGGTGGTTGCGGGTTTCACCGTTAAACTGAGAGTAAAGAGACCTTTCCATCCATGTACGCCATTTTTTAAATCTCCACGAAAAAATTTTTCATCACTTTTTGACAAAACTTGCGATGCCGGCATCGTTAAAAAGTTTAAAAATCAAAATCTCTTTGAAACCCGATATCTCCGCAACCAAGCCTCGTTGGTGGTTGCGGTTTTCACCGTTAAACTGAGAGTAAAGAGACCTTTCCATCCATATACACCATTTTTTAAATCTCCACGAAAAAATTTTTCATCACTTTTTGACAAAACTTGCGATGCCGGCATCGTTAAAAACTTTAAAAATCAAAATCTCTTTGAAACCCGATATCTCCGCAACCAAGCCTCGTTGGTGGTTGCGGTTTTCACCGTTAAACTGAGAGTAAAGAGACCTTTCCATCCATGTACGCCATTTTTTAAATCTCCACAAAAAAATTTTTCATCACTTTTTGACAAAACTTTCGATGCCGGCATCGTTAAAAACTTTAAAAATCAAAATCTCTTTGAAACCCGATATCTCCGCAACCAAGCCTCGTTGGTGGTTGCGGTTTTCACCGTTAAACTGAGAGTAAAGATACCTTTTCATCCATGTACGCCATTTTTTAAATCTCCACGAAAAAATTTTTCATCACTTTTTGACAAAACTTGCGATGCCGGCATCGTTAAAAACTTTAAAAATCAAAATCTCTTTGAAACCCGATATCTCCGCAACCAAGCCTCGTTGGTGGTTGCGGTTTTCACCGTTAAACTGAGAGTAAAGAGACCTTTCCATCCATGTACGCCATTTTTTAAATCTCCACGAAAAAATTTGTCATCACTTTTTGACAAAACTTGCGATGCCGGCATCGTTAAAAACTTTAAAAATCAAAATCTCTTTGAAACCCGATATCTCCGCAACCAAGCCTCGTTGGTGGTTGCGGTTTTCACCGTTAAACTGAGAGTAAAGAGACCTTTCCATCCATGTACGCCATTTTTTAAATCTCCACAAAAAAATTTTTCATCACTTTTTGACAAAACTTTCGATGCCGGCATCGTTAAAAACTTTAAAAATCAAAATCTCTTTGAAACCCGATATCTCCGCAACCAAGCCTCGTTGGTGGTTGCGGTTTTCACCATTAAACTGAGAGTAAAGAGATGTTTCCATCCATGTACGCCATTTTTTAAATCTCTACGAAAAAATTTTTCATCACTTTTTGACAAAACTTGCGATGCCGGCATCGTTAAAAAGTTTAAAAATCAAAATCTCTTTGAAACCCGATATCTCCGCAACCAAGCCTCGTTGGTGGTTGCGGTTTTCACCGTTAAACTGAGAGTAAAGAGACCTTTCCATCCATGTACGCCATTTTTTAAATCTCCACAAAAAAATTTTTCATCACTTTTTGACAAAACTTTCGATGCCGGCATCGTTAAAAACTTTAAAAATCAAAATCTCTTTGAAACCCGATATCTCCGCAACCAAGCCTCGTTGGTGGTTGCGGTTTTCACCATTAAACTGAGAGTAAAGAGACCTTTCCATCCATGTACGCCATTTTTTAAATCTATACGAAAAAATTTTTCATCACTTTTTGACAAAACTTGCGATGCCGGCATCGTTAAAAAGTTTAAAAATCAAAATCTCTTTGAAACCCGATATCTCCGCAACCAAGCCTCGTTGGTGGTTGCGGTTTTCACCATTAAACTGAGAGTAAAGAGACCTTTCCATCCTTGTACGCCATTTTTTAAATCTCTACGAAAAAATTTTTCATCACTTTTTGACAAAACTTGCGATGCCGGCATCATTAAAAACTTTAAAAATCAAAATCTCTTTGAAACCCGATATCTCCGCAACCAAGCCTCGTTGGTGGTTGCGGGTTTCACCGTTAAACTGAGAGTAAAGAGACCTTTCCACCCATGTACGCCATTTTTTAAATCTCCACGAAAAAATTTTTCATCACTTTTTGACAAAACTTGCGATGCCGGCATCGTTAAAAAGTTTAAAAATCAAAATCTCTTTGAAACCCGATATCTCCGCAACCAAGCCTCGTTGGTGGTTGCGGTTTTCACCATTAAACTGAGAGTAAAGAGACCTTTCCATCCATGTACGCCATTTTTTAAATCTCTACAAAAAAATTTGTCATCACTTTTTGACAAAACTTGCGATGCCGGCATCGTTAAAAAGTTTAAAAATCAAAATCTCTTTGAAACCCGATATCTCCGCAACCAAGCCTCGTTGGTGGTTGCGGTTTCCACCGTTAAACTGAGAGTAAAGAGACCTTTCCATCCATGTACGCCATTTTTTAAATCTCCACAAAACAATTTTTCATCACTATTTGACAAAACTTGCGATGCCGGCATCGTTAAAAACTTTAAAAATCAAAATCTCTTTGAAACCCGATATCTCCGCAACCAAGCCTCGTTGGTGGTTGCGGTTTTCACCGTTAAACTGAGAGTAAAGAGACCTTTCCATCCATGTACGCCATTTTTTAAATCTCCACGAAAAAATTTTTCATCACTTTTTGACAAAACTTGCGATGCCGGCAACGTTAAAAAGTTTAAAAATCAAAATCTCTTTGAAACCCGATATCTCCGCAACCAAGCCTCGTTGGTGGTTGCGGTTTTCACCGTTAAACTGAGAGTAAAGAGACCTTTCCATCCATGTACGCCATTTTTTAAATCTCCACAAAAAAAAATTTCATCACTTTTTGACAAAACTTGCGATGCCGGCATCGTTAAAAAGTTTAAAAATCAAAATCTCTTTGAAACCCGATATCTCCGCAACCAAACTGAGAGTAAAGAGACCTTTCCATCCATGTACGCCATTTTTTAAATCTCCACGAAAAAATTTTTCATCACTTTTTGACAAAACTTGCGATGCCGGCATCGTTAAAAAGTTTAAAAATCAAAATCTCTTTGAAACCCGATATCTCCGCAGCCAAGCCTCGTTGGTGGTTGCGGTTTTCACCGTTAAACTGAGAGTAAAGAGACCTTTCCATCCATGTACGCCATTTTTTAAATCTCCACAAAAAAATTTTTCATCACTATTTGACAAAACTTGCGATGCCGGCATCGTTAAAAACTTTAAAAATCAAAATCTCTTTGAAACCCGATATCTCCGCAACCAAGCCTCGTTGGTGGTTGCGGTTTCCACCGTTAAACTGAGAGTAAAGAGACCTTTCCATCTATGTACGCCATTTTTTAAATCTCCACAAAACAATTTTTCATCACTATTTGACAAAACTTGCGATGCCGGCATCGTTAAAAACTTTAAAAATCAAAATCTCTTTGAAACCCGATATCTCCGCAACCAAGCCTCGTTGGTGGTTGCGGTTTTCACCGTTAAACTGAGAGTAAAGAGACCTTTCCATCCATGTACGCCATTTTTTAAATCTCCACGAAAAAATTTTTCATCACTTTTTGACAAAACTTGCGATGCCGGCAACGTTAAAAAGTTTAAAAATCAAAATCTCTTTGAAACCCGATATCTCCGCAACCAAGCCTCGTTGGTGGTTGCGGTTTTCACCGTTAAACTGAGAGTAAAGAGACCTTTCCATCCATGTACGCCATTTTTTAAATCTCCACGAAAAAATTTTTCATCACTTTTTGACAAAACTTGCGATGCCGGCAACGTTAAAAAGTTTAAAAATCAAAATCTCTTTGAAACCCGATATCTCCGCAACCAAGCCTCGTTGGTGGTTGCGGTTTTCACCGTTAAACTGAGAGTAAAGAGACCTTTCCATCCATGTACGCCATTTTTTAAATCTCCACAAAAAAAAATTTCATCACTTTTTGACAAAACTTGCGATGCCGGCATCGTTAAAAAGTTTAAAAATCAAAATCTCTTTGAAACCCGATATCTCCGCAACCAAACTGAGAGTAAAGAGACCTTTCCATCCATGTACGCCATTTTTTAAATCTCCACGAAAAAATTTTTCATCACTTTTTGACAAAACTTGCGATGCCGGCATCGTTAAAAAGTTTAAAAATCAAAATCTCTTTGAAACCCGATATCTCCGCAGCCAAGCCTCGTTGGTGGTTGCGGTTTTCACCGTTAAACTGAGAGTAAAGAGACCTTTCCATCCATGTACGCCATTTTTTAAATCTCCACAAAAAAATTTTTCATCACTATTTGACAAAACTTGCGATGCCGGCATCGTTAAAAACTTTAAAAATCAAAATCTCTTTGAAACCCGATATCTCCGCAACCAAGCCTCGTTGGTGGTTGCGGTTTCCACCGTTAAACTGAGAGTAAAGAGACCTTTCCATCCATGTACGCCATTTTTTAAATCTCCACAAAACAATTTTTCATCACTATTTGACAAAACTTGCGATGCCGGCATCGTTAAAAACTTTAAAAATCAAAATCTCTTTGAAACCCGATATCTCCGCAACCAAGCCTCGTTGGTGGTTGCGGTTTTCACCGTTAAACTGAGAGTAAAGAGACCTTTCCATCCATGTACGCCATTTTTTAAATCTCCACGAAAAAATTTTTCATCACTTTTTGACAAAACTTGCGATGCCGGCAACGTTAAAAAGTTTAAAAATCAAAATCTCTTTGAAACCCGATATCTCCGCAACCAAGCCTCGTTGGTGGTTGCGGTTTTCACCGTTAAACTGAGAGTAAAGAGACCTTTCCATCCATGTACGCCATTTTTTAAATCTCCACGAAAAAATTTTTCATCACTTTTTGACAAAACTTGCGATGCCGGCAACGTTAAAAAGTTTAAAAATCAAAATCTCTTTGAAACCCGATATCTCCGCAACCAAGCCTCGTTGGTGGTTGCGGTTTTCACCGTTAAACTGAGAGTAAAGAGACCTTTCCATCCATGTACGCCATTTTTTAAATCTCCACAAAAAAAAATTTCATCACTTTTTGACAAAACTTGCGATGCCGGCATCGTTAAAAAGTTTAAAAATCAAAATCTCTTTGAAACCCGATATCTCCGCAACCAAACTGAGAGTAAAGAGACCTTTCCATCCATGTACGCCATTTTTTAAATCTCCACGAAAAAATTTTTCATCACTTTTTGACAAAACTTGCGATGCCGGCATCGTTAAAAAGTTTAAAAATCAAAATCTCTTTGAAACCCGATATCTCCGCAGCCAAGCCTCGTTGGTGGTTGCGGTTTTCACCGTTAAACTGAGAGTAAAGAGACCTTTCCATCCATGTACGCCATTTTTTAAATCTCCACAAAAAAATTTTTCATCACTATTTGACAAAACTTGCGATGCCGGCATCGTTAAAAAGTTTAAAAATCAAAATCTCTTTGAAACCCGATATCTCCGCAACCAAGCCTCGTTGGTGGTTGCGGTTTCCACCGTTAAACTGAGAGTAAAGAGACCTTTCCATCCATGTACGCCATTTTTTAAATCTCCACAAAACAATTTTTCATCACTATTTGACAAAACTTGCGATGCCGGCATCGTTAAAAATCAAAATCTCTTTGAAACCCGATATCTCCGCAACCAAGCCTCGTTGGTGGTTGCGGTTTTCACCGTTAAACTGAGAGTAAAGAGACCTTTCCATCCATGTACGCCATTTTTTAAATCTCCACGAAAAAATTTTTCATCACTTTTTGACAAAACTTGCGATGCCGGCAACGTTAAAAAGTTTAAAAATCAAAATCTCTTTGAAACCCGATATCTCCGCAACCAAGCCTCGTTGGTGGTTGCGGTTTTCACCGTTAAACTGAGAGTAAAGAGACCTTTCCATCCATGTACGCCATTTTTTAAATCTCCACAAAAAAAAATTTCATCACTTTTTGACAAAACTTGCGATGCCGGCATCGTTAAAAAGTTTAAAAATCAAAATCTCTTTGAAACCCGATATCTCCGCAACCAAACTGAGAGTAAAGAGACCTTTCCATCCATGTACGCCATTTTTTAAATCTCCACGAAAAAATTTTTCATCACTTTTTGACAAAACTTGCGATGCCGGCATCGTTAAAAAGTTTAAAAATCAAAATCTCTTTGAAACCCGATATCTCCGCAGCCAAGCCTCGTTGGTGGTTGCGGTTTTCACCGTTAAACTGAGAGTAAAGAGACCTTTCCATCCATGTACGCCATTTTTTAAATCTCCACAAAAAAATTTTTCATCACTTTTTGACAAAACTTGCGATGCCGGCATCGTTAAAAACTTTAAAAATCAAAATCTCTTTGAAACCCGATATCTCCGCAACCAAGCCTCGTTGGTGGTTGCGGTTTTCACCGTTAAACTGAGAGTAAAGAGACCTTTTCATCCATGTACGCCATTTTTTAAATCTCCACAAAAAAATTTTTCATCACTTTTTGACAAAACTTGCGATGCCGGCATCGTTAAAAAGTTTAAAAATCAAAATCTCTTTGAAACCCGATATCTCCGCAACCAAGCCTCGTTGGTGGTTGCGGTTTTCACCATTAAACTGAGAGTAAAGAGACCTTTCCATCCATGTACGCCATTTTTTAAATCTCCACAACAAAATTTTTCATCACTTTTTGACAAAACTTGCGATGCCGGCATCGTTAAAAACTTTAAAAATCAAAATCTCTTTGAAACCCGATATCTCCGCAACCAAGCCTCGTTGGTGGTTGCGGTTTTCACCGTTAAACTGAGAGTAAAGAGACCTTTCCATCCATGTACGCCATTTTTTAAATCTCTACGAAAAAATTTTTCATCACTTTTTGACAAAACTTGCGATGCCGGCATCATTAAAAACTTTAAAAATCAAAATCTCTTTGAAACCCGATATCTCCGCAACCAAGCCTCGTTGGTGGTTGCGGGTTTCACCGTTAAACTGAGAGTAAAGAGACCTTTCCACCCATGTACGCCATTTTTTAAATCTCCACGAAAAAATTTTTCATCACTTTTTGACAAAACTTGCGATGCCGGCATCGTTAAAAAGTTTAAAAATCAAAATCTCTTTGAAACCCGATATCTCCGCAACCAAGCCTCGTTGGTGGTTGCGGTTTTCACCATTAAACTGAGAGTAAAGAGACCTTTCCATCCATGTACGCCATTTTTTAAATCTCTACAAAAAAATTTGTCATCACTTTTTGACAAAACTTGCGATGCCGGCATCGTTAAAAAGTTTAAAAATCAAAATCTCTTTGAAACCCGATATCTCCGCAACCAAGCCTCGTTGGTGGTTGCGGTTTCCACCGTTAAACTGAGAGTAAAGAGACCTTTCCATCCATGTACGCCATTTTTTAAATCTCCACAAAAAAATTTTTCATCACTATTTGACAAAACTTGCGATGCCGGCATCGTTAAAAAGTTTAAAAATCAAAATCTCTTTGAAACCCGATATCTCCGCAACCAAGTCTCGTTGGTGGTTGCGGTTTTCACCGTTAAACTGAGAGTAAAGAGACCTTTCCATTCATGTACGCCATTTTTTAAATCTCCACAAAAAAATTTTTCATCACTCTTTGACAAAACTTGCGATGCCGGCATCGTTAAAAACTTTAAAAATCAAAATCTCTTTGAAACCCGATATCTCCGCAACCAAGCCTCGTTGGTGGTTGCGGTTTTCACCGTTAAACTGAGAGTAAAGAGACCTTTCCATCCATGTACGCCATTTTTTAAATCTCCACGAAAAAATTTTTCATCACTTTTTGACAAAACTTGCGATGCCGGCAACGTTAAAAAGTTTAAAAATCAAAATCTCTTTGAAACCCGATATCTCCGCAACCAAGCCTCGTTGGTGGTTGCGGTTTTCACCGTTAAACTGAGAGTAAAGAGACCTTTCCATCCATGTACGCCATTTTTTAAATCTCCACGAAAAAATTTTTCATCACTTTTTGACAAAACTTGCGATGCCGGCATCGTTAAAAAGTTTAAAAATCAAAATCTCTTTGAAACCCGATATCTCCGCAACCAAGTCTCGTTGGTGGTTGCGGTTTTCACCATTAAACTGAGAGTAAAGAGACCTTTCCATTCATGTACGCCATTTTTTAAATCTCCACAAAAAAATTTTTCATCACTCTTTGACAAAACTTGCGATGCCGGCATCGTTAAAAACTTTAAAAATCAAAATCTCTTTGAAACCCGATATCTCCGCAACCAAGCCTCGTTGGTGGTTGCGGTTTTCACCGTTAAACTGAGAGTAAAGAGACCTTTCCATCCATGTACGCCATTTTTTAAATCTCCACGAAAAAATTTTTCATCACTTTTTGACAAAACTTGCGATGCCGGCAACGTTAAAAAGTTTAAAAATCAAAATCTCTTTGAAACCCGATATCTCCGCAACCAAGCCTCGTTGGTGGTTGCGGTTTTCACCGTTAAACTGAGAGTAAAGAGACCTTTCCATCCATGTACGCCATTTTTTAAATCTCCACAAAAAAAAATTTCATCACTTTTTGACAAAACTTGCGATGCCGGCATCGTTAAAAAGTTTAAAAATCAAAATCTCTTTGAAACCCGATATCTCCGCAACCAAACTGAGAGTAAAGAGACCTTTCCATCCATGTACGCCATTTTTTAAATCTCCACGAAAAAATTTTTCATCACTTTTTGACAAAACTTGCGATGCCGGCATCGTTAAAAAGTTTAAAAATCAAAATCTCTTTGAAACCCGATATCTCCGCAGCCAAGCCTCGTTGGTGGTTGCGGTTTTCACCGTTAAACTGAGAGTAAAGAGACCTTTCCATCCATGTACGCCATTTTTTAAATCTCCACAAAAAAATTTTTCATCACTTTTTGACAAAACTTGCGATGCCGGCATCGTTAAAAACTTTAAAAATCAAAATCTCTTTGAAACCCGATATCTCCGCAACCAAGCCTCGTTGGTGGTTGCGGGTTTCAACATTAAACTGAGAGTAAAGAGACCTTTCCATCCATGTACGCCATTTTTTAAATTTCCACAAAAAAATTTTTCATCACTTTTTGACAAAACTTGCGATGCCGGCATCGTTAAAAAGTTTAAAAATCAAAATCTCTTTGAAACCCGATATCTCAGCAACCAAGCCTCGTTGGTGGTTGCGGTTTTCACCATTAAACTGAGAGTAAAGAGACCTTTCCATCCATGTACGCCATTTTTTAAATCTCCACAACAAAATTTTTCATCACTTTTTGACAAAACTTGCGATGCCGGCATCGTTAAAAACTTTAAAAATCAAAATCTCTTTGAAACCCGATATCTCCGCAACCAAGCCTCGTTGGTGGTTGCGGTTTTCACCGTTAAACTGAGAGTAAAGAGACCTTTCCATCCATGTACGCCATTTTTTAAATCTCCACAAAAAAATTTTTCATCACTTTTTGACAAAACTTGCGATCCGGCATCGTTAAAAAGTTTAAAAATCAAAATCTCTTTGAAACCCGATATCTCCGCAACCAAGTCTCGTTGGTGGTTGCGGTTTTCACCATTAAACTGAGAGTAAAGAGAACTTTCCATCCATGTACGCCATTTTTTAAATCTCCACAAAAAAATTTTTCATCACTTTTTGACAAAACTTGCGATGCCGGCATCGTTAAAAAGTTTAAAAATCAAAATCTCTTTGAAACCCGATATCTCCGCAACCAAGCCTCGTTGGTGGTTGCGGGTTTCAACATTAAACTGAGAGTAAAGAGACCTTTCCATCCATGTACGCCATTTTTTAAATTTCCACAAAAAAATTTTTCATCACTTTTTGACAAAACTTGCGATGCCGGCATCGTTAAAAACTTTTAAAATCAAAATCTCTTTGAAACCCGATATCTCCGCAACCAAGCCTCGTTGGTGGTTGCGGTTTTCACCGTTAAACTGAGAGTAAAGAGAACTTTCCATCCATGTACGCCATTTTTTAAATCTCCACGAAAAAATTTTTCATCACTTTTTGACAAAACTTGCGATGCCGGCATCGTTAAAAACTTTAAAAATCAAAATCTCTTTGAAACCCGATATCTCCGCAACCAAGCCTCGTTGGTGGTTGCGGTTTTCACCATTAAACTGAGAGTAAAGAGACCTTTCTATCCATGTACGCCATTTTTTAAATCTCCACGAAAAAATTTTTCATCACTTTTTGACAAAACTTGCGATGCCGGCATCGTTAAAAACTTTAAAAATCAAAATCTCTTTGAAACCCGATATCTCCGCAACCAAGCCTCGTTGGTGGTTGCGGTTTTCACCGTTAAACTGAGAGTAAAGAGACCTTTCCATCCATATACACCATTTTGTAAATCTCCACGAAAAAATTTTTCATCACTTTTTGACAAAACTTGCGATGCCGGCATCGTTAAAAACTTTAAAAATCAAAATCTCTTTGAAACCCGATATCTCCGCAACCAAGCCTCGTTGGTGGTTGCGGTTTTCACCGTTAAACTGAGAGTAAAGAGACCTTTCCATCCATGTACGCCATTTTTTAAATCTCCACGAAAAAATTTTTCATCACTTTTTGACAAAACTTGCGATGCCGGCATCGTTAAAAAGTTTAAAAATCAAAATCTCTTTGAAACCCGATATCTCCGCAACCAAGCCTCGTTGGTGGTTGCGGGTTTCACCATTAAACTGAGAGTAAAGAGACCTTTCCATCCATGTACGCCATTTTTTAAATCTCCACGAAAAAATTTTTCATCACTTTTTGACAAAACTTGCGATGCCGGCATCGTTAAAAAGTTTAAAAATCAAAATCTCTTTGAAACCCGATATCTCCGCAACCAAGCCTCGTTGGTGGTTGCGGTTTTCACCATTAAACTGAGAGTAAAGAGACCTTTCCATCCATGTACGCCATTTTTTAAATCTCCACAAAAAAATTTGTCATCACTTTTTGACAAAACTTGCGATGCCGGCATCGTTAAAAAGTTTAAAAATCAAAATCTCTTTGAAACCCGATATCTCCGCAACTAAGTCTCGTTGGTGGTTGCGGTTTCCACCATTAAACTGAGAGTAAAGAGACCTTTCCATCCATGTACGCCATTTTTTAAATCTCCACGAAAAAATTTTTCATCACTTTTTGACAAAACTTGCGATGCCGGCATCGTTAAAAACTTTAAAAATCAAAATCTCTTTGAAACCCGATATCTCCGCAACCAAGCCTCGTTGGTGGTTGCGGTTTTCACCGTTAAACTGAGAGTAAAGAGACCTTTCCATCCATATACACCATTTTGTAAATCTCCACGAAAAAATTTTTCATCACTTTTTGACAAAACTTGCGATGCCGGCATCGTTAAAAACTTTAAAAATCAAAATCTCTTTGAAACCCGATATCTCCGCAACCAAGCCTCGTTGGTGGTTGCGGTTTTCACCGTTAAACTGAGAGTAAAGAGACCTTTCCATCCATGTACGCCATTTTTTAAATCTCCACGAAAAAATTTTTCATCACCTTTTGACAAAACTTGCGATGCCGGCATCGTTAAAAACTTTAAAAATCAAAATCTCTTTGAAACCCGATATCTCCGCAACCAAGCCTCGTTGGTGGTTGCGGGTTTCAACATTAAACTGAGAGTAAAGAGACCTTTCCATCCATGTACGCCATTTTTTAAATTTCCACAAAAAAATTTTTCATCACTTTTTGACAAAACTTGCGATGCCGGCATCGTTAAAAACTTTTAAAATCAAAATCTCTTTGAAACCCGATATCTCCGCAACCAAGCCTCGTTGGTGGTTGCGGTTTTCACCGTTAAACTGAGAGTAAAGAGAACTTTCCATCCATGTACGCCATTTTTTAAATCTCCACGAAAAAATTTTTCATCACTTTTTGACAAAACTTGCGATGCCGGCATCGTTAAAAACTTTAAAAATCAAAATCTCTTTGAAACCCGATATCTCCGCAACCAAGCCTCGTTGGTGGTTGCGGTTTTCACCATTAAACTGAGAGTAAAGAGACCTTTCTATCCATGTACGCCATTTTTTAAATCTCCACGAAAAAATTTTTCATCACTTTTTGACAAAACTTGCGATGCCGGCATCGTTAAAAACTTTAAAAATCAAAATCTCTTTGAAACCCGATATCTCCGCAACCAAGCCTCGTTGGTGGTTGCGGTTTTCACCGTTAAACTGAGAGTAAAGAGACCTTTCCATCCATATACACCATTTTGTAAATCTCCACGAAAAAATTTTTCATCACTTTTTGACAAAACTTGCGATGCCGGCATCGTTAAAAACTTTAAAAATCAAAATCTCTTTGAAACCCGATATCTCCGCAACCAAGCCTCGTTGGTGGTTGCGGTTTTCACCGTTAAACTGAGAGTAAAGAGACCTTTCCATCCATGTACGCCATTTTTTAAATCTCCACGAAAAAATTTTTCA
This sequence comes from Epistrophe eligans, assembly GCA_951394125.1. Classification (NCBI taxonomy): domain Eukaryota; kingdom Metazoa; phylum Arthropoda; class Insecta; order Diptera; family Syrphidae; genus Epistrophe; species Epistrophe eligans. The sequence goes on from OX596029.1 coordinate 13,177,532, forward strand.
TCACTTTTTGACAAAACTTGCGATGCCGGCATCGTTAAAAAGTTTAAAAATCAAAATCTCTTTGAAACCCGATATCTCCGCAACCAAGCCTCGTTGGTGGTTGCGGGTTTCACCATTAAACTGAGAGTAAAGAGACCTTTCCATCCATGTACGCCATTTTTTAAATCTCCACGAAAAAATTTTTCATCACTTTTTGACAAAACTTGCGATGCCGGCATCGTTAAAAAGTTTAAAAATCAAAATCTCTTTGAAACCCGATATCTCCGCAACCAAGCCTCGTTGGTGGTTGCGGTTTTCACCATTAAACTGAGAGTAAAGAGACCTTTCCATCCATGTACGCCATTTTTTAAATCTCCACAAAAAAATTTGTCATCACTTTTTGACAAAACTTGCGATGCCGGCATCGTTAAAAAGTTTAAAAATCAAAATCTCTTTGAAACCCGATATCTCCGCAACTAAGTCTCGTTGGTGGTTGCGGTTTCCACCATTAAACTGAGAGTAAAGAGACCTTTCCATCCATGTACGCCATTTTTTAAATCTCCACGAAAAAATTTTTCATCACTTTTTGACAAAACTTGCGATGCCGGCATCGTTAAAAAGTTTAAAAATCAAAATCTCTTTGAAACCCGATATCTCCGCAACCAAGCCTCGTTGGTGGTTGCGGTTTTCACCGTTAAACTGAGAGTAAAGAGACCTTTCCATCCATGTACGCCATTTTTTAAATCTCCACGAAAAAATTTTTCATCACTTTTTGACAAAACTTGCGATGCCGGCATCGTTAAAAACTTTAAAAATCAAAATCTCTTTGAAACCCGATATCTCCGCAACCAAGCCTCGTTGGTGGTTGCGGTTTTCACCGTTAAACTGAGAGTAAAGAGACCTTTCCATCCATATACACCATTTTGTAAATCTCCACGAAAAAATTTTTCATCACTTTTTGACAAAACTTGCGATGCCGGCATCGTTAAAAACTTTAAAAATCAAAATCTCTTTGAAACCCGATATCTCCGCAACCAAGCCTCGTTGGTGGTTGCGGTTTTCACCGTTAAACTGAGAGTAAAGAGACCTTTCCATCCATGTACGCCATTTTTTAAATCTCCACGAAAAAATTTTTCATCACTTTTTGACAAAACTTGCGATGCCGGCATCGTTAAAAACTTTAAAAATCAAAATCTCTTTGAAACCCGATATCTCCGCAACCAAGCCTCGTTGGTGGTTGCGGTTTTCACCGTTAAACTGAGAGTAAAGAGACCTTTCCATCCATGTACGCCATTTTTTAAATCTCCACAAAAAAATTTTTCATCACTTTTTGACAAAACTTGCGATGCCGGCATCGTTAAAAACTTTAAAAATCAAAATCTCTTTGAAACCCGATATCTCCGCAACCAAGCCTCGTTGGTGGTTGCGGTTTTCACCGTTGAACTGAAAGTAAAGAGACCTTTTCATCCATGTACGCCATTTTTTAAATCTCCACAAAAAAATTTTTCATCACTTTTTGACAAAACTTGCGATGCCGGCATCGTTAAAAAGTTTAAAAATCAAAATCTCTTTGAAACCCGATATCTCCGCAACCAAGCCTCGTTGGTGGTTGCGGTTTTCACCGTTCAACTGAGAGTAAAGAGACCTTTCCATCCATGTACGCCATTTTTTAAATCTCTACGAAAAAATTTTTCATCACTTTTTGACAAAACTTGCGATGCCGGCATCGTTAAAAAGTTTAAAAATCAAAATCTCTTTGAAACCCGATATCTCCGCAACCAAGCCTCGTTGGTGGTTGCGGTTTTCACCATTAAACTGAGAGTAAAGAGACCTTTCCATCCATGTACGCCATTTTTTAAATCTCTACGAAAAAATTTTTCATCACTTTTTGACAAAACTTGCGATGCCGGCATCGTTAAAAAGTTTAAAAATCAAAATCTCTTTGAAACCCGATATCTCCGCAACCAAGCCTCGTTGGTGGTTGCGGGTTTCACCGTTAAACTGAGAGTAAAGAGACCTTTCCATCCATGTACGCCATTTTTTAAATCTCCACGAAAAAATTTTTCATCACTTTTTGACAAAACTTGCGATGCCGGCATCGTTAAAAAGTTTAAAAATCAAAATCTCTTTGAAACCCGATATCTCCGCAACCAAGCCTCGTTGGTGGTTGCGGTTTTCACCATTAAACTGAGAGTAAAGAGACCTTTCCATCCATGTACGCCATTTTTTAAATCTCCACAAAAAAATTTGTCATCACTTTTTGACAAAACTTGCGATGCCGGCATCGTTAAAAAGTTTAAAAATCAAAATCTCTTTGAAACCCGATATCTCCGCAACCAAGCCTCGTTGGTGGTTGCGGTTTTCACCGTTAAACTGAGAGTAAAGAGACCTTTCCATCCATGTACGCCATTTTTTAAATCTCCACGAAAAAATTTTTCATCACTTTTTGACAAAACTTGCGATGCCGGCATCGTTAAAAAGTTTAAAAATCAAAATCTCTTTGAAACCCGATATCTCCGCAACCAAGCCTCGTTGGTGGTTGCGGTTTTCACCGTTAAACTGAGAGTAAAGAGACCTTTCCATCCATGTACGCCATTTTTTAAATCTCCACGAAAAAATTTTTCATCACTTTTTGACAAAACTTGCGATGCCGGCATCGTTAAAAACTTTAAAAATCAAAATCTCTTTGAAACCCGATATCTCCGCAACCAAGCCTCGTTGGTGGTTGCGGTTTTCACCGTTAAACTGAGAGTAAAGAGACCTTTCCATCCATGTACGCCATTTTTTAAATCTCCACAAAAAAATTTTTCATCACTTTTTGACAAAACTTGCGATGCCGGCATCGTTAAAAACTTTAAAAATCAAAATCTCTTTGAAACCCGATATCTCCGCAACCAAGCCTCGTTGGTGGTTGCGGTTTTCACCGTTAAACTGAAAGTAAAGAGACCTTTTCATCCATGTACGCCATTTTTTAAATCTCCACAAAAAAATTTTTCATCACTTTTTGACAAAACTTGCGATGCCGGCATCGTTAAAAAGTTTAAAAATCAAAATCTCTTTGAAACCCGATATCTCCGCAACCAAGCCTCGTTGGTGGTTGCGGTTTTCACCATTAAACTGAGAGTAAAGAGACCTTTCCATCCATGTACGCCATTTTTTAAATCTCCACAAAAAAAATTTTCATCACTTTTTGACAAAACTTGCGATGCCGGCATCGTCAAAAAGTTTAAAAATCAAAATCTCTTTGAAACCCGATATCTCCGCAACCAAGCCTCGTTGGTGGTTGCGGTTTTCACCGTTAAACTGAGAGTAAAGAGACCTTTCCATCCATGTACGCCATTTTTTAAATCTCCACAAAAAAAATTTTCATCACTTTTTAACAAAACTTGCGATGCCGGCATCGTTAAAAACTTTAAAAACCAAAATCTCTTTGAAACCCGATATCTCCGCAACCAAGCCTCGTTGGTGGTTGCGGTTTTCACCGTTAAACTGAGAGTAAAGAGACCTTTCCATCCATGTACGCCATTTTTTAAATCTCCACAAAAAAATTTTTCATCACTTTTTGACAAAACTTGCGATGCCGGCATCGTTAAAAACTTTAAAAATCAAAATCTCTTTGAAACCCGATATCTCCGCAACCAAGTCTCGTTGGTGGTTGCGGTTTTCACCATTAAACTGAGAGTAAAGAGACCTTTCCATTCATGTACGCCATTTTTTAAATCTCCACAAAAAAATTTTTCATCACTCTTTGACAAAACTTGCGATGCCGGCATCGTTAAAAACTTTAAAAATCAAAATCTCTTTGAAACCCGATATCTCCGCAACCAAGCCTCGTTGGTGGTTGCGGGTTTCACCATTAAACTGAGAGTAAAGAGACCTTTCCATCCATGTACGCCATTTTTTAAATCTCCACAAAAAAATTTTTCATCACTTTTTGACAAAACTTGCGATGCCGGCATCGTTAAAAACTTTAAAAACCAAAATCTCTTTGAAACCCGATATCTCCGCAACCAAGCCTCGTTGGTGGTTGCGGTTTTCACCGTTAAACTGAGAGTAAAGAGACCTTTCCATCCATGTACGCCATTTTTTAAATCTCCACACAAAAATTTTTCATCACTTTTTGACAAAACTTGCGATGCCGGCATCGTTAAAAACTTTAAAAATCAAAATCTCTTTGAAACCCGATATCTCCGCAACCAAGTCTCGTTGGTGGTTGCGGTTTTCACCATTAAACTGAGAGTAAAGAGACCTTTCCATTCATGTACGCCATTTTTTAAATCTCCACAAAAAAATTTTTCATCACTCTTTGACAAAACTTGCGATGCCGGCATCGTTAAAAACTTTAAAAATCAAAATCTCTTTGAAACCCGATATCTCCGCAACCAAGCCTCGTTGGTGGTTGCGGGTTTCACCATTAAACTGAGAGTAAAGAGACCTTTCCATCCATGTACGCCATTTTTTAAATCTCCACGAAAAAATTTTTCATCACTTTTTGACAAAACTTGCGATGCCGGCATCGTTAAAAACTTTAAAAATCAAAATCTCTTTGAAACCCAATATCTCCGCAACCAAGCCTCGTTGGTGGTTGCGGTTTTCACCGTTAAACTGAGAGTAAAGAGACCATTCCATCCATGTACGCCATTTTTTAAATCTCCACGAAAAAATTTTTCATCACTTTTTGACAAAACTTGCGATCCCGTAATCGTTAAAAACTTTAAAAATCAAAATCTCTTTGAAACCCGATATCTCCGCAACCAAGCCTCGTTGGTGGTTGCGGTTTTCACCATTAAACTGAGAGTAAAGAGACCTTTCCATCCATGTACGCCATTTTTTAAATCTCCACAAAAAAATTTTTCATCACTTTTTGACAAAACTTGCGATGCCGGCATCGTTAAAAACTTTAAAAATCAAAATCTCTTTGAAACCCGATATCTCCGCAACCAAGCCTCGTTGGTGGTTGCGGTTTTCACCGTTAAACTGAGAGTAAAGAGACCTTTCCATCCATGTTCGCCATTTTTTAAATCTCCACGAAAAAATTTTTCATCACTTTTTGACAAAACTTGCGATGCCGGCATCGTTAAAAACTTTAAAAATCAAAATCTCTTTGAATCCCGATATCTCCGCAACCAAGCCTCGTTGGTGGTTGCGGTTTTCACCGTTAAACTGAGAGTAAAGAGACCTTTCCATCCATGTACACCATTTTTTAAATCTCCACAAACAAAATTTTCATCACTTTTTGACAAAACTTGCGATGCCGGCATCGTTAAAAACTTTAAAAATCAAAATCTCTTTGAAACCCGATATCTCCGCAACCAAGCCTCGTTGGTGGTTGCGGTTTTCACCGTTAAACTGAGAGTAAAGAGACCTTTCCATCCATGTACGCCATTTTTTAAATCTCCACAAAAAAATTTTTCATCACTTTTTGACAAAACTTGCGATGCCGGCATCGTTAAAAACTTTAAAAATCAAAATCTCTTTGAAACCCGATATCTCCGCAACCAAGCCTCGTTGGTGGTTGCGGTTTTCACCATTAAACTGAGAGTAAAGAGACCTTTCCATCCATGTACGCCATTTTTTAAATCTCCACAAAAAAATTTGTCATCACTTTTTGACAAAACTTGCGATGCCGGCATCGTTAAAAAGTTTAAAAATCAAAATCTCTTTGAAACCCGATATCTCCGCAACCAAGCCTCGTTGGTGGTTGCGGTTTTCACCGTTAAACTGAGAGTAAAGAGACCTTTCCATCCATGTACGCCATTTTTTAAATCTCCACGAAAAAATTTTTCATCACTTTTTGACAAAACTTGCGATGCCGGCATCGTTAAAAAGTTTAAAAATCAAAATCTCTTTGAAACCCGATATCTCCGCAACCAAGCCTCGTTGGTGGTTGCGGTTTTCACCGTTAAACTGAGAGTAAAGAGACCTTTCCATCCATGTACGCCATTTTTTAAATCTCCACGAAAAAATTTTTCATCACTTTTTGACAAAACTTGCGATGCCGGCATCGTTAAAAACTTTAAAAATCAAAATCTCTTTGAAACCCGATATCTCCGCAACCAAGCCTCGTTGGTGGTTGCGGTTTTCACCGTTAAACTGAGAGTAAAGAGACCTTTCCATCCATGTACGCCATTTTTTAAATCTCCACGAAAAAATTTTTCATCACTTTTTGACAAAACTTGCGATGCCGGCATCGTTAAAAACTTTAAAAATCAAAATCTCTTTGAAACCCGATATCTCCGCAACCAAGCCTCGTTGGTGGTTGCGGTTTTCACCGTTAAACTGAGAGTAAAGAGACCTTTCCATCCATGTACGCCATTTTTTAAATCTCCACAAAAAAATTTTTCATCACTTTTTGACAAAACTTGCGATGCCGGCATCGTTAAAAACTTTAAAAATCAAAATCTCTTTGAAACCCGATATCTCCGCAACCAAGCCTCGTTGGTGGTTGCGGTTTTCACCGTTAAACTGAAAGTAAAGAGACCTTTTCATCCATGTACGCCATTTTTTAAATCTCCACAAAAAAATTTTTCATCACTTTTTGACAAAACTTGCGATGCCGGCATCGTTAAAAAGTTTAAAAATCAAAATCTCTTTGAAACCCGATATCTCCGCAACCAAGCCTCGTTGGTGGTTGCGGTTTTCACCATTAAACTGAGAGTAAAGAGACCTTTCCATCCATGTACGCCATTTTTTAAATCTCCACAAAAAAATTTTTCATCACTTTTTGACAAAACTTGCGATGCCGGCATCGTTAAAAACTTTAAAAATCAAAATCTCTTTGAAACCCGATATCTCCGCAACCAAGTCTCGTTGGTGGTTGCGGTTTTCACCATTAAACTGAGAGTAAAGAGACCTTTCCATTCATGTACGCCATTTTTTAAATCTCCACAAAAAAATTTTTCATCACTCTTTGACAAAACTTGCGATGCCGGCATCGTTAAAAACTTTAAAAATCAAAATCTCTTTGAAACCCGATATCTCCGCAACCAAGCCTCGTTGGTGGTTGCGGGTTTCACCATTAAACTGAGAGTAAAGAGACCTTTCCATCCATGTACGCCATTTTTTAAATCTCCACAAAAAAATTTTTCATCACTTTTTGACAAAACTTGCGATGCCGGCATCGTTAAAAACTTTAAAAACCAAAATCTCTTTGAAACCCGATATCTCCGCAACCAAGCCTCGTTGGTGGTTGCGGTTTTCACCGTTAAACTGAGAGTAAAGAGACCTTTCCATCCATGTACGCCATTTTTTAAATCTCCACACAAAAATTTTTCATCACTTTTTGACAAAACTTGCGATGCCGGCATCGTTAAAAACTTTAAAAATCAAAATCTCTTTGAAACCCGATATCTCCGCAACCAAGTCTCGTTGGTGGTTGCGGTTTTCACCATTAAACTGAGAGTAAAGAGACCTTTCCATTCATGTACGCCATTTTTTAAATCTCCACAAAAAAATTTTTCATCACTCTTTGACAAAACTTGCGATGCCGGCATCGTTAAAAACTTTAAAAATCAAAATCTCTTTGAAACCCGATATCTCCGCAACCAAGCCTCGTTGGTGGTTGCGGGTTTCACCATTAAACTGAGAGTAAAGAGACCTTTCCATCCATGTACACCATTTTTTAAATCTCCACGAAAAAATTTGTCATCACTTTTTGACAAAACTTGCGATGCCGGCATCGTTAAAAACTTTAAAAATCAAAATCTCTTTGAAACCCAATATCTCCGCAACCAAGCCTCGTTGGTGGTTGCGGTTTTCACCGTTAAACTGAGAGTAAAGAGACCATTCCATCCATGTACGCCATTTTTTAAATCTCCACGAAAAAATTTTTCATCACTTTTTGACAAAACTTGCGATGCCGGCATCGTTAAAAACTTTAAAAATCAAAATCTCTTTGAAACCCGATATCTCCGCAACCAAGCCTCGTTGGTGGTTGCGGTTTTCACCATTAAACTGAGAGTAAAGAGACCTTTCCATCCATGTACGCCATTTTTTAAATCTCCACAAAAAAATTTTTCATCACTTTTTGACAAAACTTGCGATGCCGGCATCGTTAAAAACTTTAAAAATCAAAATCTCTTTGAAACCCGATATCTCCGCAACCAAGCCTCGTTGGTGGTTGCGGTTTTCACCGTTAAACTGAGAGTAAAGAGACCTTTCCATCCATGTACGCCATTTTTTAAATCTCCACGAAAAAATTTTTCATCACTTTTTGACAAAACTTGCGATGCCGGCATCGTTAAAAACTTTAAAAATCAAAATCTCTTTGAATCCCGATATCTCCGCAACCAAGCCTCGTTGGTGGTTGCGGTTTTCACCGTTAAACTGAGAGTAAAGAGACCTTTCCATCCATGTACACCATTTTTTAAATCTCCACAAACAAAATTTTCATCACTTTTTGACAAAACTTGCGATGCCGGCATCGTTAAAAACTTTAAAAATCAAAATCTCTTTGAAACCCGATATCTCCGCAACCAAGCCTCGTTGGTGGTTGCGGTTTTCACCGTTAAACTGAGAGTAAAGAGACCTTTCCATCCATGTACGCCATTTTTTAAATCTCCACAAAAAAATTTTTCATCACTTTTTGACAAAACTTGCGATGCCGGCATCGTTAAAAACTTTAAAAATCAAAATCTCTTTGAAACCCGATATCTCCGCAACCAAGCCTCGTTGGTGGTTGCGGTTTTCACCATTAAACTGAGAGTAAAGAGACCTTTCCATCCATGTACGCCATTTTTTAAATCTCCACAAAAAAATTTTTCATCACTTTTTGACAAAACTTGCGATGCCGGCATCGTCAAAAAGTTTAAAAATCAAAATCTCTTTGAAACCCGATATCTCCGCAACCAAGCCTCGTTGGTGGTTGCGGTTTTCACCGTTAAACTGAGAGTAAAGAGACCTTTCCATCCATGTACGCCATTTTTTAAATCTCCACAAAAAAATTTTTCATCACTTTTTGACAAAACTTGCGATGCCGGCATCGTTAAAAACTTTAAAAACCAAAATCTCTTTGAAACCCGATATCTCCGCAACCAAGCCTCGTTGGTGGTTGCGGTTTTCACCGTTAAACTGAGAGTAAAGAGACCTTTCCATCCATGTACGCCATTTTTTAAATCTCCACAAAAAAATTTTTCATCACTTTTTGACAAAACTTGCGATGCCGGCATCGTTAAAAACTTTAAAAATCAAAATCTCTTTGAAACCCGATATCTCCGCAACCAAGCCTCGTTGGTGGTTGCGGTTTTCACCGTTAAACTGAGAGTAAAGAGACCTTTCCATCCATGTACGCCATTTTTTAAATCTCCACACAAAAATTTTTCATCACTTTTTGACAAAACTTGCGATGCCGGCATCGTTAAAAACTTTAAAAATCAAAATCTCTTTGAAACCCGATATCTCCGCAACCAAGTCTCGTTGGTGGTTGCGGTTTTCACCATTAAACTGAGAGTAAAGAGACCTTTCCATTCATGTACGCCATTTTTTAAATCTCCACAAAAAAATTTTTCATCACTCTTTGACAAAACTTGCGATGCCGGCATCGTTAAAAACTTTAAAAATCAAAATCTCTTTGAAACCCGATATCTCCGCAACCAAGCCTCGTTGGTGGTTGCGGGTTTCACCATTAAACTGAGAGTAAAGAGACCTTTCCATCCATGTACACCATTTTTTAAATCTCCACGAAAAAATTTGTCATCACTTTTTGACAAAACTTGCGATGCCGGCATCGTTAAAAACTTTAAAAATCAAAATCTCTTTGAAACCCAATATCTCCGCAACCAAGCCTCGTTGGTGGTTGCGGTTTTCACCGTTAAACTGAGAGTAAAGAGACCATTCCATCCATGTACGCCATTTTTTAAATCTCCACGAAAAAATTTTTCATCACTTTTTGACAAAACTTGCGATGCCGGCATCGTTAAAAACTTTAAAAATCAAAATCTCTTTGAAACCCGATATCTCCGCAACCAAGCCTCGTTGGTGGTTGCGGTTTTCACCATTAAACTGAGAGTAAAGAGACCTTTCCATCCATGTACGCCATTTTTTAAATCTCCACAAAAAAATTTTTCATCACTTTTTGACAAAACTTGCGATGCCGGCATCGTTAAAAACTTTAAAAATCAAAATCTCTTTGAAACCCGATATCTCCGCAACCAAGCCTCGTTGGTGGTTGCGGTTTTCACCGTTAAACTGAGAGTAAAGAGACCTTTCCATCCATGTACGCCATTTTTTAAATCTCCACGAAAAAATTTTTCATCACTTTTTGACAAAACTTGCGATGCCGGCATCGTTAAAAACTTTAAAAATCAAAATCTCTTTGAATCCCGATATCTCCGCAACCAAGCCTCGTTGGTGGTTGCGGTTTTCACCGTTAAACTGAGAGTAAAGAGACCTTTCCATCCATGTACACCATTTTTTAAATCTCCACAAACAAAATTTTCATCACTTTTTGACAAAACTTGCGATGCCGGCATCGTTAAAAACTTTAAAAATCAAAATCTCTTTGAAACCCGATATCTCCGCAACCAAGCCTCGTTGGTGGTTGCGGTTTTCACCGTTAAACTGAGAGTAAAGAGACCTTTCCATCCATGTACGCCATTTTTTAAATCTCCACAAAAAAATTTTTCATCACTTTTTGACAAAACTTGCGATGCCGGCATCGTTAAAAACTTTAAAAATCAAAATCTCTTTGAAACCCGATATCTCCGCAACCAAGCCTCGTTGGTGGTTGCGGTTTTCACCATTAAACTGAGAGTAAAGAGACCTTTCCATCCATGTACGCCATTTTTTAAATCTCCACAAAAAAATTTTTCATCACTTTTTGACAAAACTTGCGATGCCGGCATCGTCAAAAAGTTTAAAAATCAAAATCTCTTTGAAACCCGATATCTCCGCAACCAAGCCTCGTTGGTGGTTGCGGTTTTCACCGTTAAACTGAGAGTAAAGAGACCTTTCCATCCATGTACGCCATTTTTTAAATCTCCACAAAAAAATTTTTCATCACTTTTTGACAAAACTTGCGATGCCGGCATCGTTAAAAACTTTAAAAACCAAAATCTCTTTGAAACCCGATATCTCCGCAACCAAGCCTCGTTGGTGGTTGCGGTTTTCACCGTTAAACTGAGAGTAAAGAGACCTTTCCATCCATGTACGCCATTTTTTAAATCTCCACAAAAAAATTTTTCATCACTTTTTGACAAAACTTGCGATGCCGGCATCGTTAAAAACTTTAAAAATCAAAATCTCTTTGAAACCCGATATCTCCGCAACCAAGCCTCGTTGGTGGTTGCGGGTTTCACCATTAAACTGAGAGTAAAGAGACCTTTCCATCCATGTACGCCATTTTTTAAATCTCCACAAAAAAATTTTTCATCACTTTTTGACAAAACTTGCGATGCCGGCATCGTTAAAAACTTTAAAAATCAAAATCTCTTTGAAACCCGATATCTCCGCAACCAAGCCTCGTTGATGGTTGCGGTTTTCACCGTTAAACTGAGAGTAAAGAGACCTTTCCATCCATGTACGCCATTTTTTAAATCTCCACGAAAAAATTTTTCATCACTTTTTGACAAAACTTGCGATGCCGGCATCGTTAAAAAGTTTAAAAATCAAAATCTCTTTGAAACCCGATATCTCCGCAACCAAGCCTCGTTGGTGGTTGCGGTTTTCACCGTTAAACTGAGAGTAAAGAGACCTTTCCATCCATGTACGCCATTTTTTAAATCTCCACGAAAAAATTTTTCATCACTTTTTGACAAAACTTGCGATGCCGGCATCGTTAAAAACTTTAAAAATCAAAATCTCTTTGAAACCCAATATCTCCGCAACCAAGCCTCGTTGGTGGTTGCGGTTTTCACCGTTAAACTGAGAGTAAAGAGACCTTTCCATCCATGTACGCCATTTTTTAAATCTCCACGAAAAAATTTTTCATCACTTTTTGACAAAACTTGCGATGCCGGCATCGTTAAAAAGTTTAAAAATCAAAATCTCTTTGAAACCCGATATCTCCGCAACCAAGCCTCGTTGGTGGTTGCGGTTTTCACCATTAAACTGAGAGTAAAGAGACCTTTCCATCCATGTACGCCATTTTTTAAATCTCCACGAAAAAATTTTTCATCACTTTTTGACAAAACTTGCGATGCCGGCATCGTTAAAAAGTTTAAAAATCAAAATCTCTTTGAAACCCGATATCTCCGCAACCAAGCCTCGTTGGTGGTTGCGGTTTTCACCGTTAAACTGAGAGTAAAGAGACCTTTCCATCCATGTACACCATTTTTTAAATCTCCACAAAAAAATATTTCATCACTTTTTGACAAAACTTGCGATGCCGGCATCGTTAAAAACTTTAAAAATCAAAATCTCTTTGAAACCCGATATCTCCGCAACCAAGCCTCGTTGGTGGTTGCGGTTTTCACCGTTAAACTGAGAGTAAAGAGACCTTTCCATCCATGTACGCCATTTTTTAAATCTCCACAAACAAATTTTTCATCACTTTTTGACAAAACTTGCGATGCCGGCATCGTTAAAAAGTTTAAAAATCAAAATCTCTTTGAAACCCGATATCTCCGCAACCAAGCCTCGTTGGTGGTTGCGGTTTTCACCATTAAACTGAGAGTAAAGAGACCTTTCCATCCATGTACGCCATTTTTTAAATCTCCACAAAAAAATTTTTCATCACTTTTTGACAAAACTTGCGATGCCGGCATCGTCAAAAAGTTTAAAAATCAAAATCTCTTTGAAACCCGATATCTCCGCAACCAAGCCTCGTTGGTGGTTGCGGTTTTCACCGTTAAACTGAGAGTAAAGAGACCTTTCCATCCATGTACGCCATTTTTTAAATCTCCACAAAAAAATTTTTCATCACTCTTTGACAAAACTTGCGATGCCGGCATCGTTAAAAACTTTAAAAATCAAAATCTCTTTGAAACCCGATATCTCCGCAACCAAGTCTCGTTGGTGGTTGCGGTTTTCACCATTAAACTGAGAGTAAAGAGACCTTTCCATTCATGTACGCCATTTTTTAAATCTCCACAAAAAAATTTTTCATCACTCTTTGACAAAACTTGCGATGCCGGCATCGTTAAAAACTTTAAAAATCAAAATCTCTTTGAAACCCGATATCTCCGCAACCAAGCCTCGTTGGTGGTTGCGGGTTTCACCATTAAACTGAGAGTAAAGAGACCTTTCCATCCATGTACGCCATTTTTTAAATCTCCACAAAAAAATTTTTCATCACTTTTTGACAAAACTTGCGATGCCGGCATCGTTAAAAACTTTAAAAATCAAAATCTCTTTGAAACCCGATATCTCCGCAACCAAGCCTCGTTGGTGGTTGCGGTTTTCACCGTTAAACTGAGAGTAAAGAGACCTTTCCATCCATGTACGCCATTTTTTAAATCTCCACGAAAAAATTTTTCATCACTTTTTGACAAAACTTGCGATGCCGGCATCGTTAAAAACTTTAAAAATCAAAATCTCTTTGAAACCCGATATCTCCGCAACCAAGCCTCGTTGGTGGTTGCGGTTTTCACCATTAAACTGAGAGTAAAGAGACCTTTCCATCCATGTACGCCATTTTTTAAATCTCCACGAAAAAATTTTTCATCACTTTTTGACAAAACTTGCGATGCCGGCATCGTTAAAAACTTTAAAAATCAAAATCTCTTTGAAACCCAATATCTCCGCAACCAAGCCTCGTTGGTGGTTGCGGTTTTCACCGTTAAACTGAGAGTAAAGAGACCTTTCCATCCATGTACGCCATTTTTTAAATCTCCACGAAAAAATTTTTCATCACTTTTTGACAAAACTTGCGATGCCGGCATCGTTAAAAAGTTTAAAAATCAAAATCTCTTTGAAACCCGATATCTCCGCAACCAAGCCTCGTTGGTGGTTGCGGTTTTCACCGTTAAACTGAGAGTAAAGAGACCTTTCCATCCATGTACGCCATTTTTTAAATCTCCACAAACAAATTTTTCATCACTTTTTGACAAAACTTGCGATGCCGGCATCGTTAAAAAGTTTAAAAATCAAAATCTCTTTGAAACCCGATATCTCCGCAACCAAGCCTCGTTGGTGGTTGCGGTTTTCACCATTAAACTGAGAGTAAAGAGACCTTTCCATCCATGTACGCCATTTTTTAAATCTCCACAAAAAAATTTTTCATCACTTTTTGACAAAACTTGCGATGCCGGCATCGTCAAAAAGTTTAAAAATCAAAATCTCTTTGAAACCCGATATCTCCGCAACCAAGCCTCGTTGGTGGTTGCGGTTTTCACCGTTAAACTGAGAGTAAAGAGACCTTTCCATCCATGTACGCCATTTTTTAAATCTCCACAAAAAAATTTTTCATCACTCTTTGACAAAACTTGCGATGCCGGCATCGTTAAAAACTTTAAAAATCAAAATCTCTTTGAAACCCGATATCTCCGCAACCAAGTCTCGTTGGTGGTTGCGGTTTTCACCATTAAACTGAGAGTAAAGAGACCTTTCCATTCATGTACGCCATTTTTTAAATCTCCACAAAAAAATTTTTCATCACTCTTTGACAAAACTTGCGATGCCGGCATCGTTAAAAACTTTAAAAATCAAAATCTCTTTGAAACCCGATATCTCCGCAACCAAGCCTCGTTGGTGGTTGCGGGTTTCACCATTAAACTGAGAGTAAAGAGACCTTTCCATCCATGTACGCCATTTTTTAAATCTCCACAAAAAAATTTTTCATCACTTTTTGACAAAACTTGCGATGCCGGCATCGTTAAAAACTTTAAAAATCAAAATCTCTTTGAAACCCGATATCTCCGCAACCAAGCCTCGTTGGTGGTTGCGGTTTTCACCGTTAAACTGAGAGTAAAGAGACCTTTCCATCCATGTACGCCATTTTTTAAATCTCCACGAAAAAATTTTTCATCACTTTTTGACAAAACTTGCGATGCCGGCATCGTTAAAAACTTTAAAAATCAAAATCTCTTTGAAACCCGATATCTCCGCAACCAAGCCTCGTTGGTGGTTGCGGTTTTCACCGTTAAACTGAGAGTAAAGAGACCTTTCCATCCATGTACGCCATTTTTTAAATCTCCACGAAAAAATTTTTCATCACTTTTTGACAAAACTTGCGATGCCGGCATCGTTAAAAAGTTTAAAAATCAAAATCTCTTTGAAACCCGATATCTCCGCAACCAAGCCTCGTTGGTGGTTGCGGTTTTCACCATTAAACTGAGAGTAAAGAGACCTTTCCATCCATGTACGCCATTTTTTAAATCTCCACGAAAAAATTTTTCATCACTTTTTGACAAAACTTGCGGCATCGTTAAAAACTTTAAAAATCAAAATCTCTTTGAAACCCGATATCTCCGCAACCAAGCCTCGTTGGTGGTTGCGGTTTTCACCGTTAAACTGAGAGTAAAGAGACCTTTCCATCCATGTACGCCATTTTTTAAATCTCCACAAAAAAATTTTTCATCACTTTTTGACAAAACTTGCGATGCCGGCATCGTTAAAAACTTTAAAAATCAAAATCTCTTTGAAACCCGATATCTCCGCAACCAAGCCTCGTTGGTGGTTGCGGTTTTCACCGTTAAACTGAGAGTAAAGAGACCTTTCCATCCATGTACGCCATTTTTTAAATCTCCACAAAAAAATTTGTCATCACTTTTTGACAAAACTTGCGATGCCGGCATCGTTAAAAACTTTAAAAATCAAAATCTCTTTGAAACCCGATATCTCCGCAACCAAGCCTCGTTGGTGGTTGCGGTTTTCACCGTTAAACTGAGAGTAAAGAGACCTTTCCATCCATGTACGCCATTTTTTAAATCTCCACAAAAAAATTTTTCATCACTTTTTGACAAAACTTGCGATGCCGGCATCGTTAAAAACTTTAAAAATCAAAATCTCTTTGAAACCCGATATCTCCGCAACCAAGTCTCGTTGGTGGTTGCGGTTTTCACCATTAAACTGAGAGTAAAGAGACCTTTCCATTCATGTACGCCATTTTTTAAATCTCCACAAAAAATTTTTTCATCACTCTTTGACAAAACTTGCGATGCCGGCATCGTTAAAAACTTTAAAAATCAAAATCTCTTTGAAACCCGATATCTCCGCAACCAAGCCTCGTTGGTGGTTGCGGGTTTCACCATTAAACTGAGAGTAAAGAGACCTTTCCATCCATGTACGCCATTTTTTAAATCTCCACAAAAAAATTTTTCATCACTTTTTGACAAAACTTGCGATGCCGGCATCGTTAAAAACTTTAAAAATCAAAATCTCTTTGAAACCCGATATCTCCGCAACCAAGCCTCGTTGATGGTTGCGGTTTTCACCGTTAAACTGAGAGTAAAGAGACCTTTCCATCCATGTACGCCATTTTTTAAATCTCCACGAAAAAATTTTTCATCACTTTTTGACAAAACTTGCGATGCCGGCATCGTTAAAAAGTTTAAAAATCAAAATCTCTTTGAAACCCGATATCTCCGCAACCAAGCCTCGTTGGTGGTTGCGGTTTTCACCGTTAAACTGAGAGTAAAGAGACCTTTCCATCCATGTACGCCATTTTTTAAATCTCCACGAAAAAATTTTTCATCACTTTTTGACAAAACTTGCGATGCCGGCATCGTTAAAAACTTTAAAAATCAAAATCTCTTTGAAACCCAATATCTCCGCAACCAAGCCTCGTTGGTGGTTGCGGTTTTCACCGTTAAACTGAGAGTAAAGAGACCTTTCCATCCATGTACGCCATTTTTTAAATCTCCACGAAAAAATTTTTCATCACTTTTTGACAAAACTTGCGATGCCGGCATCGTTAAAAAGTTTAAAAATCAAAATCTCTTTGAAACCCGATATCTCCGCAACCAAGCCTCGTTGGTGGTTGCGGTTTTCACCATTAAACTGAGAGTAAAGAGACCTTTCCATCCATGTACGCCATTTTTTAAATCTCCACGAAAAAATTTTTCATCACTTTTTGACAAAACTTGCGATGCCGGCATCGTTAAAAAGTTTAAAAATCAAAATCTCTTTGAAACCCGATATCTCCGCAACCAAGCCTCGTTGGTGGTTGCGGTTTTCACCGTTAAACTGAGAGTAAAGAGACCTTTCCATCCATGTACACCATTTTTTAAATCTCCACAAAAAAATTTTTCATCACTTTTTGACAAAACTTGCGATGCCGGCATCGTTAAAAACTTTAAAAATCAAAATCTCTTTGAAACCCGATATCTCCGCAACCAAGCCTCGTTGGTGGTTGCGGTTTTCACCGTTAAACTGAGAGTAAAGAGACCTTTCCATCCATGTACGCCATTTTTTAAATCTCCACAAACAAATTTTTCATCACTTTTTGACAAAACTTGCGATGCCGGCATCGTTAAAAAGTTTAAAAATCAAAATCTCTTTGAAACCCGATATCTCCGCAACCAAGCCTCGTTGGTGGTTGCGGTTTTCACCATTAAACTGAGAGTAAAGAGACCTTTCCATCCATGTACGCCATTTTTTAAATCTCCACAAAAAAATTTTTCATCACTTTTTGACAAAACTTGCGATGCCGGCATCGTCAAAAAGTTTAAAAATCAAAATCTCTTTGAAACCCGATATCTCCGCAACCAAGCCTCGTTGGTGGTTGCGGTTTTCACCGTTAAACTGAGAGTAAAGAGACCTTTCCATCCATGTACGCCATTTTTTAAATCTCCACAAAAAAATTTTTCATCACTCTTTGACAAAACTTGCGATGCCGGCATCGTTAAAAACTTTAAAAATCAAAATCTCTTTGAAACCCGATATCTCCGCAACCAAGTCTCGTTGGTGGTTGCGGTTTTCACCATTAAACTGAGAGTAAAGAGACCTTTCCATTCATGTACGCCATTTTTTAAATCTCCACAAAAAAATTTTTCATCACTCTTTGACAAAACTTGCGATGCCGGCATCGTTAAAAACTTTAAAAATCAAAATCTCTTTGAAACCCGATATCTCCGCAACCAAGCCTCGTTGGTGGTTGCGGGTTTCACCATTAAACTGAGAGTAAAGAGACCTTTCCATCCATGTACGCCATTTTTTAAATCTCCACAAAAAAATTTTTCATCACTTTTTGACAAAACTTGCGATGCCGGCATCGTTAAAAACTTTAAAAATCAAAATCTCTTTGAAACCCGATATCTCCGCAACCAAGCCTCGTTGGTGGTTGCGGTTTTCACCGTTAAACTGAGAGTAAAGAGACCTTTCCATCCATGTACGCCATTTTTTAAATCTCCACGAAAAAATTTTTCATCACTTTTTGACAAAACTTGCGATGCCGGCATCGTTAAAAACTTTAAAAATCAAAATCTCTTTGAAACCCGATATCTCCGCAACCAAGCCTCGTTGGTGGTTGCGGTTTTCACCATTAAACTGAGAGTAAAGAGACCTTTCCATCCATGTACGCCATTTTTTAAATCTCCACGAAAAAATTTTTCATCACTTTTTGACAAAACTTGCGATGCCGGCATCGTTAAAAACTTTAAAAATCAAAATCTCTTTGAAACCCGATATCTCCGCAACCAAGCCTCGTTGATGGTTGCGGTTTTCACCGTTAAACTGAGAGTAAAGAGACCTTTCCATCCATGTACGCCATTTTTTAAATCTCCACGAAAAAATTTTTCATCACTTTTTGACAAAACTTGCGATGCCGGCATCGTTAAAAAGTTTAAAAATCAAAATCTCTTTGAAACCCGATATCTCCGCAACCAAGCCTCGTTGGTGGTTGCGGTTTTCACCGTTAAACTGAGAGTAAAGAGACCTTTCCATCCATGTACGCCATTTTTTAAATCTCCACGAAAAAATTTTTCATCACTTTTTGACAAAACTTGCGATGCCGGCATCGTTAAAAACTTTAAAAATCAAAATCTCTTTGAAACCCAATATCTCCGCAACCAAGCCTCGTTGGTGGTTGCGGTTTTCACCGTTAAACTGAGAGTAAAGAGACCTTTCCATCCATGTACGCCATTTTTTAAATCTCCACGAAAAAATTTTTCATCACTTTTTGACAAAACTTGCGATGCCGGCATCGTTAAAAAGTTTAAAAATCAAAATCTCTTTGAAACCCGATATCTCCGCAACCAAGCCTCGTTGGTGGTTGCGGTTTTCACCATTAAACTGAGAGTAAAGAGACCTTTCCATCCATGTACGCCATTTTTTAAATCTCCACGAAAAAATTTTTCATCACTTTTTGACAAAACTTGCGATGCCGGCATCGTTAAAAAGTTTAAAAATCAAAATCTCTTTGAAACCCGATATCTCCGCAACCAAGCCTCGTTGGTGGTTGCGGTTTTCACCGTTAAACTGAGAGTAAAGAGACCTTTCCATCCATGTACACCATTTTTTAAATCTCCACAAAAAAATTTTTCATCACTTTTTGACAAAACTTGCGATGCCGGCATCGTTAAAAACTTTAAAAATCAAAATCTCTTTGAAACCCGATATCTCCGCAACCAAGCCTCGTTGGTGGTTGCGGTTTTCACCGTTAAACTGAGAGTAAAGAGACCTTTCCATCCATGTACGCCATTTTTTAAATCTCCACAAACAAATTTTTCATCACTTTTTGACAAAACTTGCGATGCCGGCATCGTTAAAAAGTTTAAAAATCAAAATCTCTTTGAAACCCGATATCTCCGCAACCAAGCCTCGTTGGTGGTTGCGGTTTTCACCATTAAACTGAGAGTAAAGAGACCTTTCCATCCATGTACGCCATTTTTTAAATCTCCACAAAAAAATTTTTCATCACTTTTTGACAAAACTTGCGATGCCGGCATCGTCAAAAAGTTTAAAAATCAAAATCTCTTTGAAACCCGATATCTCCGCAACCAAGCCTCGTTGGTGGTTGCGGTTTTCACCGTTAAACTGAGAGTAAAGAGACCTTTCCATCCATGTACGCCATTTTTTAAATCTCCACAAAAAAATTTTTCATCACTCTTTGACAAAACTTGCGATGCCGGCATCGTTAAAAACTTTAAAAATCAAAATCTCTTTGAAACCCGATATCTCCGCAACCAAGTCTCGTTGGTGGTTGCGGTTTTCACCATTAAACTGAGAGTAAAGAGACCTTTCCATTCATGTACGCCATTTTTTAAATCTCCACAAAAAAATTTTTCATCACTCTTTGACAAAACTTGCGATGCCGGCATCGTTAAAAACTTTAAAAATCAAAATCTCTTTGAAACCCGATATCTCCGCAACCAAGCCTCGTTGGTGGTTGCGGGTTTCACCATTAAACTGAGAGTAAAGAGACCTTTCCATCCATGTACGCCATTTTTTAAATCTCCACAAAAAAATTTTTCATCACTTTTTGACAAAACTTGCGATGCCGGCATCGTTAAAAACTTTAAAAATCAAAATCTCTTTGAAACCCGATATCTCCGCAACCAAGCCTCGTTGGTGGTTGCGGTTTTCACCGTTAAACTGAGAGTAAAGAGACCTTTCCATCCATGTACGCCATTTTTTAAATCTCCACGAAAAAATTTTTCATCACTTTTTGACAAAACTTGCGATGCCGGCATCGTTAAAAACTTTAAAAATCAAAATCTCTTTGAAACCCGATATCTCCGCAACCAAGCCTCGTTGGTGGTTGCGGTTTTCACCATTAAACTGAGAGTAAAGAGACCTTTCCATCCATGTACGCCATTTTTTAAATCTCCACGAAAAAATTTTTTATCACTTTTTGACAAAACTTGCGATGCCGGCATCGTTAAAAACTTTAAAAATCAAAATCTCTTTGAAACCCAATATCTCCGCAACCAAGCCTCGTTGGTGGTTGCGGTTTTCACCGTTAAACTGAGAGTAAAGAGACCTTTCCATCCATGTACGCCATTTTTTAAATCTCCACGAAAAAATTTTTCATCACTTTTTGACAAAACTTGCGATGCCGGCATCGTTAAAAAGTTTAAAAATCAAAATCTCTTTGAAACCCGATATCTCCGCAACCAAGCCTCGTTGGTGGTTGCGGTTTTCACCATTAAACTGAGAGTAAAGAGACCTTTCCATCCATGTACGCCATTTTTTAAATCTCCACGAAAAAATTTTTCATCACTTTTTGACAAAACTTGCGGCATCGTTAAAAACTTTAAAAATCAAAATCTCTTTGAAACCCGATATCTCCGCAACCAAGCCTCGTTGGTGGTTGCGGTTTTCACCGTTAAACTGAGAGTAAAGAGACCTTTCCATCCATGTACGCCATTTTTTAAATCTCCACAAAAAAATTTTTCATCACTTTTTGACAAAACTTGCGATGCCGGCATCGTTAAAAACTTTAAAAATCAAAATCTCTTTGAAACCCGATATCTCCGCAACCAAGCCTCGTTGGTGGTTGCGGTTTTCACCGTTAAACTGAGAGTAAAGAGACCTTTCCATCCATGTACGCCATTTTTTAAATCTCCACAAAAAAATTTGTCATCACTTTTTGACAAAACTTGCGATGCCGGCATCGTTAAAAACTTTAAAAATCAAAATCTCTTTGAAACCCGATATCTCCGCAACCAAGCCTCGTTGGTGGTTGCGGTTTTCACCGTTAAACTGAGAGTAAAGAGACCTTTCCATCCATGTACGCCATTTTTTAAATCTCCACAAAAAAATTTTTCATCACTTTTTGACAAAACTTGCGATGCCGGCATCGTTAAAAACTTTAAAAATCAAAATCTCTTTGAAACCCGATATCTCCGCAACCAAGCCTCGTTGGTGGTTGCGGTTTTCACCGTTAAACTGAGAGTAAAGAGACCTTTCCATCCATGTACACCATTTTTTAAATCTCCACAAAAAAATTTTTCATCACTTTTTGACAAAACTTGCGATGCCGGCATCGTTAAAAACTTTAAAAATCAAAATCTCTTTGAAACCCGATATCTCCGCAACCAAGCCTCGTTGGTGGTTGCGGTTTTCACCGTTAAACTGAGAGTAAAGAGACCTTTCCATCCATGTACGCCATTTTTTAAATCTCCACAAACAAATTTTTCATCACTTTTTGACAAAACTTGCGATGCCGGCATCGTTAAAAAGTTTAAAAATCAAAATCTCTTTGAAACCCGATATCTCCGCAACCAAGCCTCGTTGGTGGTTGCGGTTTTCACCATTAAACTGAGAGTAAAGAGACCTTTCCATCCATGTACGCCATTTTTTAAATCTCCACAAAAAAATTTTTCATCACTTTTTGACAAAACTTGCGATGCCGGCATCGTCAAAAAGTTTAAAAATCAAAATCTCTTTGAAACCCGATATCTCCGCAACCAAGCCTCGTTGGTGGTTGCGGTTTTCACCGTTAAACTGAGAGTAAAGAGACCTTTCCATCCATGTACGCCATTTTTTAAATCTCCACAAAAAAATTTTTCATCACTTTTTGACAAAACTTGCGATGCCGGCATCGTTAAAAACTTTAAAAACCAAAATCTCTTTGAAACCCGATATCTCCGCAACCAAGCCTCGTTGGTGGTTGCGGTTTTCACCGTTAAACTGAGAGTAAAGAGACCTTTCCATCCATGTACGCCATTTTTTAAATCTCCACAAAAAAATTTTTCATCACTCTTTGACAAAACTTGCGATGCCGGCATCGTTAAAAACTTTAAAAATCAAAATCTCTTTGAAACCCGATATCTCCGCAACCAAGTCTCGTTGGTGGTTGCGGTTTTCACCATTAAACTGAGAGTAAAGAGACCTTTCCATTCATGTACGCCATTTTTTAAATCTCCACAAAAAAATTTTTCATCACTCTTTGACAAAACTTGCGATGCCGGCATCGTTAAAAACTTTAAAAATCAAAATCTCTTTGAAACCCGATATCTCCGCAACCAAGCCTCGTTGGTGGTTGCGGGTTTCACCATTAAACTGAGAGTAAAGAGACCTTTCCATCCATGTACGCCATTTTTTAAATCTCCACAAAAAAATTTTTCATCACTTTTTGACAAAACTTGCGATGCCGGCATCGTTAAAAACTTTAAAAATCAAAATCTCTTTGAAACCCGATATCTCCGCAACCAAGCCTCGTTGGTGGTTGCGGTTTTCACCGTTAAACTGAGAGTAAAGAGACCTTTCCATCCATGTACGCCATTTTTTAAATCTCCACGAAAAAATTTTTCATCACTTTTTGACAAAACTTGCGATGCCGGCATCGTTAAAAACTTTAAAAATCAAAATCTCTTTGAAACCCGATATCTCCGCAACCAAGCCTCGTTGGTGGTTGCGGTTTTCACCATTAAACTGAGAGTAAAGAGACCTTTCCATCCATGTACGCCATTTTTTAAATCTCCACGAAAAAATTTTTCATCACTTTTTGACAAAACTTGCGGCATCGTTAAAAACTTTAAAAATCAAAATCTCTTTGAAACCCGATATCTCCGCAACCAAGCCTCGTTGGTGGTTGCGGTTTTCACCGTTAAACTGAGAGTAAAGAGACCTTTCCATCCATGTACGCCATTTTTTAAATCTCCACAAAAAAATTTTTCATCACTTTTTGACAAAACTTGCGATGCCGGCATCGTTAAAAACTTTAAAAATCAAAATCTCTTTGAAACCCGATATCTCCGCAACCAAGCCTCGTTGGTGGTTGCGGTTTTCACCATTAAACTGAGAGTAAAGAGACCTTTCCATCCATCATCACTCATCACTCTTTGACAAAACTTGCGATGCCGGCATCGTTAAAAACTTTAAAAATCAAAATCTCTTTGAAACCCGATATCTCCGCAACCAAGCCTTGTTGGTGGTTGCGGTTTTCACCGTTAAACTGAGAGTAAAGAGACCTTTCCATCCATGTACGCCATTTTTTAAATCTCCACGAAAAAATTTTTCATCACTTTTTGACAAAACTTGCGATGCCGGCATCGTTAAAAACTTTAAAAATCAAAATCTCTTTGAAACCCGATATCTCCGCAACCAAGCCTCGTTGGTGGTTGCGGTTTTCACCATTAAACTGAGAGTAAAGAGACCTTTCCATCCATGTACGCCATTTTTTAAATCTCCACGAAAAAATTTTTCATCACTTTTTGACAAAACTTGCGGCATCGTTAAAAACTTTAAAAATCAAAATCTCTTTGAAACCCGATATCTCCGCAACCAAGCCTCGTTGGTGGTTGCGGTTTTCACCGTTAAACTGAGAGTAAAGAGACCTTTCCATCCATGTACGCCATTTTTTAAATCTCCACAAAAAAATTTTTCATCACTTTTTGACAAAACTTGCGATGCCGGCATCGTTAAAAACTTTAAAAATCAAAATCTCTTTGAAACCCGATATCTCCGCAACCAAGCCTCGTTGGTGGTTGCGGTTTTCACCATTAAACTGAGAGTAAAGAGACCTTTCCATCCATCATCACTCATCACTCTTTGACAAAACTTGCGATGCCGGCATCGTTAAAAACTTTAAAAATCAAAATCTCTTTGAAACCCGATATCTCCGCAACCAAGCCTTGTTGGTGGTTGCGGTTTTCACCGTTAAACTGAGAGTAAAGAGACCTTTCCATCCATGTACGCCATTTTTTAAATCTCCACAAAAAAATTTTTCATCACTTTTTGACAAAACTTGCGATGCCGGCATCGTTAAAAACTTTAAAAATCAAAATCTCTTTGAAACCCGATATCTCCGCAACCAAGCCTCGTTGGTGGTTGCGGTTTTCACCGTTAAACTGAGAGTAAAGAGACCTTTCCATCAATGTACGCCATTTTTTAAATCTCCACCAAAAATTTTTTCATCACTTTTTGCCAAAACTTGCGCTCAGTTTAACGGTGAAAACCGCTACCACCAACGAGGCTTGGTTGCGGAGATATCGGGTTTCAAAGAGATTTTGATTTTTAAAGTTTTTAACGATGCCGGCATCGCAAGTTTTGTCAAAAAGTGATGAAAAATTTTTTTGTGGAGATTTAAAAAATGGCGTACATGGATGGAAAGGTCTCTTTACTCTCAGTTGAACGGTGAAAACCGCAATCACCAACGAGGCTTGGTTGCGGAGATATCGGGTTTCAAAGAAATTTTGATTTTTAAAGTTTTTAACGATGCCGGCATCGCAAGTTTTGTCAAAAAGTAATGAAAAATTTTTTTGTGGAGATTTAAAAAATGGCGTACATGGATGGAAAGGCCTCTTTACTCTCAGTTTAACGGTGAAAACCGCAACCACCAACGAGGCTTGGTTGCGGAGATATCGGGTTTCAAAGAGATTTTGATTTTTAAAGTTTTTAACGATGCCGGCATCGCAAGTTTTGTCAAAAAGTGATGAAAAATTTTTTTGTGGACATTTAAAAAATGGCGTACATGGATGGAAAGGTCTCTTTACTCTCAGTTGAACGGTGAAAACCGAAACCACCAACGAGGCTTGGTTGCGGAGATATCGGGTTTCAAAGAGATTTTGATTTTTAAACTTTTTAACGATGCCGGCATCGCAAGTTTTGTCAAAAAGTGATGAAAAATTTTTTTGTGGAGATTTAAAAAATGGCGTACATGGATGGAAAGGTCTCTTTACTCTCAGTTGAACGGTGAAAACCGCAACCACCAACGAGGCTTGGTTGCAGAGATATCGGGTTTCAAAGAGATTTTGATTTTTAAAGTTTTTAACGATGCCGGCATCGCAAGTTTTGTCAAAAAGTGATGAAAAATTTTTTTGTGGAGATTTAAAAAATGGCGTACATGGATGGAACGGTCTCTTTACTCTCAGTTGAACGGTGAAAACCGCAACCACCAACGAGGCTTGGTTGCGGAGATATCGGCTTTCAGAGAGATTTTGATTTTTAAAGTTTTTAACGCAAGTTTTGTCAAAAAGTAATGAAAAATTTTTTTGTGGAGATTTAAAAAATGGCGTACATGGATGGAAAGGTCTCTTTACTCTCAGTTGAACGGTGAAAACCGCAACCACCAACGAGGCTTGGTTGCGGAGATATCGGGTTTCAAAGAGATTTTGATTTTTAAAGTTTTTAACGATGCCGGCATCGCAAGTTTTGTCAAAAAGTGATGAAAAATTTTTTTGTGGAGATTTAAAAAATGGCGTACATGGATGGAAAGGTCTCTTTACTTTCAGTTTAACGGTGAAAACCGCAACCACCAACGAGGCTTGGTTGCGGAGATATCGGGTTTCAAAGAGATTTTGATTTTTAAAGTTTTTAACGATGCCGGCATCGCAAGTTTTGTCAAAAAGTGATGAAAAATTTTTGTGTGGAGATTTAAAAAATAGCGTACATGGATGGAAAGGTCTCTTTACTCTCAGTTTAACGGTGAAAACCGCAACCACCAACGAGGCTTGGTTGCGGAGATATCGGGTTTCAAAGAGATTTTGATTTTTAAAGTTTTTAACGATGCCGGCATCGCAAGTTTTGTCAAAAAGTGATGAAAAATTTTTTTGTGGAGATTTAAAAAATGGCGTACATGGATGGAAAGGTCTCTTTACTCTCAGTTGAACGGTGAAAACCGCAACCACCAACGAGGCTTGGTTGCGGAGATATCGGGTTTCAAAGAGATTTTGATTTTTAAAGTTTTTAACGATGCCGGCATCGCAAGTTTTGTCAAAAAGTGATGAAAAATTTTTTTGTGGAGATTTAAAAAATGGCGTACATGGATGGAAAGGTCTCTTTACTCTCAGTTGAACGGTGAAAACCGCAACCACCAACGAGGCTTGGTTGCGGAGATATCGGGTTTCAAAGAGATTTTGATTTTTAAAGTTTTTAACGATGCCGGCATCGCAAGTTTTGTCAAAAAGTGATGAAAAATTTTTTTGTGGAGATTTAAAAAATGGCGTACATGGATGGAAAGGTCTCTTTACTTTCAGTTTAACGGTGAAAACCGCAACCACCAACGAGGCTTGGTTGCGGAGATATCGGGTTTCAAAGAGATTTTGATTTTTAAAGTTTTTAACGATGCCGGCATCGCAAGTTTTGTCAAAAAGTGATGAAAAATTTTTGTGTGGAGATTTAAAAAATAGCGTACATGGATGGAAAGGTCTCTTTACTCTCAGTTTAACGGTGAAAACCGCAACCACCAACGAGGCTTGGTTGCGGAGATATCGGGTTTCAAAGAGATTTTGATTTTTAAAGTTTTTAACGATGCCGGCATCGCAAGTTTTGTCAAAAAGTGATGAAAAATTTTTTTGTGGAGATTTAATAAATGGCGTACATGGATGGAAAGGTCTCTTTACTCTCAGTTTAACGGTGAAAACCGCAACCACCAACGAGGCTTGGTTGCGGAGATATCGGGTTTCAAAGAGATTTTGATTATTAAAGTTTTTAACGATGCCGGCATCGCAAGTTTTGTCAAAAAGTGATGAAAAATTTGTTTGTGGAGATTTAAAAAATGGCGTACATGGATGGAAAGGTCTCTTTACTCTCAGTTTAACGGTGAAAACCGCAACCACCAACGAGGCTTGGTTGCGGAGATATCGGGTTTCAAAGAGATTTTGATTTTTAAAGTTTTTAACGATGCCGGCATCGCAAGTTTTGTCAAAAAGTAATGAAAAATTTTTTTGTAGAGATTTAAAAAATGGCGTACATGGATGGAAAGGTCTCTTTACTCTCAGTTTAACGGTGAAAACCGCAACCACCAACGAGGCTTGGTTACGGAGATATCGGGTTTCAAAGAGATTTTGATTTTTAAAGTTTTTAACGATGCCGGCATCGCAAGTTTTGTCAAAAAGTGATGAAAAATTTTTTTGTGGAGATTTAATAAATGGCGTACATGGATGGAAAGGTCTCTTTACTCTCAGTTTAACGGTGAAAACCGCAACCACCAACGAGGCTTGGTTGCGGAGATATCGGGTTTCAAAGAGATTTTGATTATTAAAGTTTTTAACGATGCCGGCATCGCAAGTTTTGTCAAAAAGTGATGAAAAATTTTTTTGTGGAGATTTAAAAAATGGCGTACATGGATGGAAAGGTCTCTTTACTCTCAGTTTAACGGTGAAAACCGCAACCACCAACGAGGCTTGGTTGCGGAGATATCGGGTTTTAAAGAGATTTTTTAAAAATCAAAATCTCTTTGAAACCCGATATCTCCGCAACCAAGCCTCGTTGGTGGTTGCGGTTTTCACCGTTAAACTGAGAGTAAAGAGACCTTTCCATCAATGTACGCCATTTTTTAAATCTCCACCAAAAATTTTTTCATCACTTTTTGACAAAACTTGCGCTCAGTTTAACGGTGAAAACCGCTACCACCAACGAGGCTTGGTTGCGGAGATATCGGGTTTCAAAGAGATTTTGATTTTTAAACTTTTTAACGATGCCGGCATCGCAAGTTTTGTCAAAAAGTGATGAAAAATTTTTTTGTGGAGATTTAAAAAATGGCGTACATGGATGGAAAGGTCTCTTTACTCTCAGTTGAACGGTGAAAACCGCAATCACCAACGAGGCTTGGTTGCGGAGATATCGGGTTTCAAAGAAATTTTGATTTTTAAAGTTTTTAATGATGCCGGCATCGCAAGTTTTGTCAAAAAGTAATGAAAAATTTTTTTGTGGAGATTTAAAAAATGGCGTACATGGATGGAAAGGCCTCTTTACTCTCAGTTTAACGGTGAAAACCGCAACCACCAACGAGGCTTGGTTGCGGAGATATCGGGTTTCAAAGAGATTTTGATTTTTAAAGTTTTTAACGATGCCGGCATCGCAAGTTTTGTCAAAAAGTGATGAAAAATTTTTTTGTGGAGATTTAAAAAATGGCGTACATGGATGGAAAGGTCTCTTTACTCTCAGTTGAACGGTGAAAACCGAAACCACCAACGAGGCTTGGTTGCGGAGATATCGGGTTTCAAAGAGATTTTGATTTTTAAACTTTTTAACGATGCCGGCATCGCAAGTTTTGTCAAAAAGTGATGAAAAATTTGTTTGTGGAGATTTAAAAAATGGCGTACATGGATGGAAAGGTCTCTTTACTCTCAGTTGAACGGTGAAAACCGCAACCACCAACGAGGCTTGGTTGCGGAGATATCGGGTTTCAAAGAGATTTTGATTTTTAAAGTTTTTAACGATGCCGGCATCGCAAGTTTTGTCAAAAAGTGATGAAAAATTTTTTTGTGGAGATTTAAAAAATGGCGTACATGGATGGAAAGGTCTCTTTACTCTCAGTTTAACGGTGAAAACCGCAACCACCAACGAGGCTTGGTTGCGGAGATATCGGGTTTCAAAGAGATTTTGATTTTTAAAGTTTTTAACGATGCCGGCATCGCAAGTTTTGTCAAAAAGTGATGAAAAATTTTTTTGTGGAGATTTAAAAAATGGCGTACATGGATGGAAAGGTCTCTTTACTCTCAGTTGAACGGTTAAAACCGCAACCACCAACGAGGCTTGGTTGCGGAGATATCGGGTTTCAAAGAGATTTTGATTTTTAAAGTTTTTAACGATGCCGGCATCGCAAGTTTTGTCAAAAAGTGATGAAAAATTTTTTTGTGGAGATTTAAAAAATGGCGTACATGGATGGAAAGGTCTCTTTACTCTCAGTTTAACGGTGAAAACCGCAACCACCAACGAGGCTTGGTTGCGGAGATATCGGGTTTCAAAGAGATTTTGATTTTTAAAGTTTTTAACGATGCCGGCATCGCAAGTTTTGTCAAAAAGTGATGAAAAATTTTTTTGTGGAGATTTAAAAAATGGCGTACATGGATGGAACGGTCTCTTTACTCTCAGTTGAACGGTGAAAACCGCAACCACCAACGAGGCTTGGTTGCGGAGATATCGGCTTTCAGAGAGATTTTGATTTTTAAAGTTTTTAACGCAAGTTTTGTCAAAAAGTAATGAAAAATTTTTTTGTGGAGATTTAAAAAATGGCGTACATGGATGGAAAGGTCTCTTTACTCTCAGTTTAACGGTGAAAACCGCAACCACCAACGAGGCTTGGTTGCGGAGATATCGGGTTTCAAAGAGATTTTGATTTTTAAAGTTTTTAACGATGCCGGCATCGCAAGTTTTGTCAAAAAGTGATGAAAAATTTTTTTTTTGGAGATTTAAAAAATGGCGTACATGGATGGAAAGGTCTCTTTACTCTCAGTTTAACGGTGAAAACCGCAACCACCAACGAGGCTTGGTTGCGGAGATATCGGGTTTCAAAGAGATTTTGATTTTTAAAGTTTTTAACGATGCCGGCATCGCAAGTTTTGTCAAAAAGTGATGAAAAATTTTTGTGTGGAGATTTAAAAAATGGCGTACATGGATGGAAAGGTCTCTTTACTCTCAGTTGAACGGTGAAAACCGCAACCACCAACGAGGCTTGGTTGCGGAGATATCGGGTTTCAAAGAGATTTTGATTTTTAAAGTTTTTAACGATGCCGGCATCGCAAGTTTTGTCAAAAAGTGATGAAAAATTTTTTTGTGGAGATTTAAAAAATGGCGTACATGGATGGAAAGGTCTCTTTACTCTCAGTTTAACGGTGAAAACCGCAACCACCAACGAGGCTTGGTTGCGGAGATATCGGGTTTCAAAGAGATTTTGATTTTTAAAGTTTTTAACGATGCCGGCATCGCAAGTTTTGTCAAAAAGTGATGAAAAATTTTTTTGTGGAGATTTAAAAAATGGCGTACATGGATGGAAAGGTCTCTTTACTCTCAGTTTAACGGTGAAAACCGCAACCACCAACGAGGCTTGGTTGCGGAGATATCGGGTTTCAAAGAGATTTTGATTTTTAAAGTTTTTAACGATGCCGGCATCGCAAGTTTTGTCAAAAAGTGATGAAAAATTTTTTTGTGGAGATTTAATAAATGGCGTACATGGATGGAAAGGTCTCTTTACTCTCAGTTTAACGGTGAAAACCGCAACCACCAACGAGGCTTGGTTGCGGAGATATCGGGTTTCAAAGAGATTTTGATTATTAAAGTTTTTAACGATGCCGGCATCGCAAGTTTTGTCAAAAAGTGATGAAAAATTTGTTTGTGGAGATTTAAAAAATGGCGTACATGGATGGAAAGGTCTCTTTACTCTCAGTTTAACGGTGAAAACCGCAACCACCAACGAGGCTTGGTTGCGGAGATATCGGGTTTCAAAGAGATTTTGATTTTTAAAGTTTTTAACGATGCCGGCATCGCAAGTTTTGTCAAAAAGTGATGAAAAATTTTTTTGTGGAGATTTAAAAAATGGCGTACATGGATGGAAAGGTCTCTTTACTCTCAGTTTAACGGTGAAAACCGCAACCACCAACGAGGCTTGGTTGCGGAGATATCGGGTTTCAAAGAGATTTTGATTTTTAAAGTTTTTAACGATGCCGGCATCGCAAGTTTTGTCAAAAAGTGATGAAAATTTTTTTTGTGGAGATTTAATAAATGGCGTACATGGATGGAAAGGTCTCTTTACTCTCAGTTTAACGGTGAAAACCGCAACCACCAACGAGGCTTGGTTGCGGAGATATCGGGTTTCAAAGAGATTTTGATTTTTAAAGTTTTTAACGATGCCGGCATCGCAAGTTTTGTCAAAAAGTGATGAAAATTTTTTTTGTGGAGATTTAAAAAATGGCGTACATGGATGGAAAGGTCTCTTTACTCTCAGTTTAACGGTGAAAACCGCAACCACCAACGAGGCTTGGTTGCGGAGATATCGGGTTTCAAAGAGATTTTGATTTTTAAAGTTTTTAACGATGCCGGCATCGCAAGTTTTGTCAAAAAGTGATGAAAAATTTTTTTGTGGAGATTTAAAAAATGGCGTACATGGATGGAAAGGTCTCTTTACTCTCAGTTTAACGGTGAAAACCGCAACCACCAACGAGGCTTGGTTGCGGAGATATCGGGTTTCAAAGAGATTTTGATTTTTAAAGTTTTTAACGATGCCGGCATCGCAAGTTTTGTCAAAAAGTGATGAAAAATTTTTTTGTGGAGATTTAAAAAATGGCGTACATGGATGGAAAGGTCTCTTTACTTTCAGTTTAACGGTGAAAACCGCAACCACCAACGAGGCTTGGTTGCGGAGATATCGGGTTTCAAAGAGATTTTGATTTTTAAAGTTTTTAACGATGCCGGCATCGCAAGTTTTGTCAAAAAGTGATGAAAAATTTTTGTGTGGAGATTTAAAAAATGGCGTACATGGATGGAAAGGTCTCTTTACTCTCAGTTTAACGGTGAAAACCGCAACCACCAACGAGGCTTGGTTGCGGAGATATCGGGTTTCAAAGAGATTTTGATTTTTAAAGTTTTTAACGATGCCGGCATCGCAAGTTTTGTCAAAAAGTGATGAAAAATTTGTTTGTGGAGATTTAAAAAATGGCGTACATGGATGGAAAGGTCTCTTTACTCTCAGTTTAACGGTGAAAACCGCAACCACCAACGAGGCTTGGTTGCGGAGATATCGGGTTTCAAAGAGATTTTGATTTTTAAAGTTTTTAACGATGCCGGCATCGCAAGTTTTGTCAAAAAGTGATGAAAAATTTTTTTGTGGAGATTTAAAAAATGGCGTACATGGATGGAAAGGTCTCTTTACTCTCAGTTTAACGGTGAAAACCGCAACCACCAACGAGGCTTGGTTGCGGAGATATCGGGTTTTAAAGAGATTTTGATTTTTAAAGTTTTTAACGATGCCGGCATCGCAAGTTTTGTCAAAAAGTGATGAAAAATTTTTTTGTGGAGATTTAAAAAATGGCGTACATGGATGGAAAGGTCTCTTTACTCTCAGTTTAACGGTGAAAACCGCAACCACCAACGAGGCTTGGTTGCGGAGATATCGGGTTTCAAAGAGATTTTGATTTTTAAAGTTTTTAACGATGCCGGCATCGCAAGTTTTGTCAAAAAGTGATGAAAAATTTTTTTGTGGAGATTTAAAAAATGGCGTACATGGATGGAACGGTCTCTTTACTCTCAGTTGAACGGTGAAAACCGCAACCACCAACGAGGCTTGGTTGCGGAGATATCGGCTTTCAGAGAGATTTTGATTTTTAAAGTTTTTAACGCAAGTTTTGTCAAAAAGTAATGAAAAATTTTTTTTGTGGAGATTTAAAAAATGGCGTACATGGATGGAAAGGTCTCTTTACTCTCAGTTTAACGGTGAAAACCGCAACCACCAACGAGGCTTGGTTGCGGAGATATCGGGTTTCAAAGAGATTTTGATTTTTAAAGTTTTTAACGATGCCGGCATCGCAAGTTTTGTCAAAAAGTGATGAAAAATTTTTTTTTTGGAGATTTAAAAAATGGCGTACATGGATGGAAAGGTCTCTTTACTCTCAGTTTAACGGTGAAAACCGCAACCACCAACGAGGCTTGGTTGCGGAGATATCGGGTTTCAAAGAGATTTTGATTTTTAAAGTTTTTAACGATGCCGGCATCGCAAGTTTTGTCAAAAAGTGATGAAAAATTTTTTTGTGGAGATTTAAAAAATGGCGTACATGGATGGAAAGGTCTCTTTACTCTCAGTTTAACGGTGAAAACCGCAACCACCAACGAGGCTTGGTTGCGGAGATATCGGGTTTCAAAGAGATTTTGATTTTTAAAGTTTTTAACGATGCCGGCATCGCAAGTTTTGTCAAAAAGTGATGAAAAATTTTTTGTGGAGATTTAAAAAATGGCGTACATGGATGGAAAGGTCTCTTTACTCTCAGTTGAACGGTGAAAACCGCAACCACCAACGAGGCTTGGTTGCGGAGATATCGGGTTTCAAAGAGATTTTGATTTTTAAAGTTTTTAACGATGCCGGCATCGCAAGTTTTGTCAAAAAGTGATGAAAAATTTTTTTGTGGAGATTTAAAAAATGGCGTACATGGATGGAAAGGTCTCTTTACTCTCAGTTTAACGGTGAAAACCGCAACCACCAACGAGGCTTGGTTGCGGAGATATCGGGTTTCAAAGAGATTTTGATTTTTAAAGTTTTTAACGATGCCGGCATCGCAAGTTTTGTCAAAAAGTGATGAAAAATTTTTTTGTGGAGATTTAATAAATGGCGTACATGGATGGAAAGGTCTCTTTACTCTCAGTTTAACGGTGAAAACCGCAACCACCAACGAGGCTTGGTTGCGGAGATATCGGGTTTCAAAGAGATTTTGATTATTAAAGTTTTTAACGATGCCGGCATCGCAAGTTTTGTCAAAAAGTGATGAAAAATTTGTTTGTGGAGATTTAAAAAATGGCGTACATGGATGGAAAGGTCTCTTTACTCTCAGTTTAACGGTGAAAACCGCAACCACCAACGAGGCTTGGTTGCGGAGATATCGGGTTTCAAAGAGATTTTGATTTTTAAAGTTTTTAACGATGCCGGCATCGCAAGTTTTGTCAAAAAGTGATGAAAAATTTTTTTGTGGAGATTTAAAAAATGGCGTACATGGATGGAAAGGTCTCTTTACTCTCAGTTTAACGGTGAAAACCGCAACCACCAACGAGGCTTGGTTGCGGAGATATCGGGTTTCAAAGAGATTTTGATTTTTAAAGTTTTTAACGATGCCGGCATCGCAAGTTTTGTCAAAAAGTGATGAAAATTTTTTTTGTGGAGATTTAATAAATGGCGTACATGGATGGAAAGGTCTCTTTACTCTCAGTTTAACGGTGAAAACCGCAACCACCAACGAGGCTTGGTTGCGGAGATATCGGGTTTCAAAGAGATTTTGATTTTTAAAGTTTTTAACGATGCCGGCATCGCAAGTTTTGTCAAAAAGTGATGAAAAATTTTTTTGTGGAGATTTAAAAAATGGCGTACATGGATGGAAAGGTCTCTTTACTCTCAGTTTAACGGTGAAAACCGCAACCACCAACGAGGCTTGGTTGCGGAGATATCGGGTTTCAAAGAGATTTTGATTTTTAAAGTTTTTAACGATGCCGGCATCGCAAGTTTTGTCAAAAAGTGATGAAAAATTTTTTTGTGGAGATTTAAAAAATGGCGTACATGGATGGAAAGGTCTCTTTACTCTCAGTTGAACGGTGAAAACCGCAACCACCAACGAGGCTTGGTTGCGGAGATATCGGGTTTCAAAGAGATTTTGATTTTTAAAGTTTTTAACGATGCCGGCATCGCAAGTTTTGTCAAAAAGTGATGAAAAATTTTTTTGTGGAGATTTAAAAAATGGCGTACATGGATGGAAAGGTCTCTTTACTTTCAGTTTAACGGTGAAAACCGCAACCACCAACGAGGCTTGGTTGCGGAGATATCGGGTTTCAAAGAGATTTTGATTTTTAAAGTTTTTAACGATGCCGGCATCGCAAGTTTTGTCAAAAAGTGATGAAAAATTTTTGTGTGGAGATTTAAAAAATGGCGTACATGGATGGAAAGGTCTCTTTACTCTCAGTTTAACGGTGAAAACCGCAACCACCAACGAGGCTTGGTTGCGGAGATATCGGGTTTCAAAGAGATTTTGATTTTTAAAGTTTTTAACGATGCCGGCATCGCAAGTTTTGTCAAAAAGTGATGAAAATTTTTTTTGTGGAGATTTAATAAATGGCGTACATGGATGGAAAGGTCTCTTTACTCTCAGTTTAACGGTGAAAACCGCAACCACCAACGAGGCTTGGTTGCGGAGATATCGGGTTTCAAAGAGATTTTGATTTTTAAAGTTTTTAACGATGCCGGCATCGCAAGTTTTGTCAAAAAGTGATGAAAAATTTTTTTGTGGAGATTTAAAAAATGGCGTACATGGATGGAAAGGTCTCTTTACTCTCAGTTTAACGGTGAAAACCGCAACCACCAACGAGGCTTGGTTGCGGAGATATCGGGTTTCAAAGAGATTTTGATTTTTAAAGTTTTTAACGATGCCGGCATCGCAAGTTTTGTCAAAAAGTGATGAAAAATTTTTTTGTGGAGATTTAAAAAATGGCGTACATGGATGGAAAGGTCTCTTTACTCTCAGTTGAACGGTGAAAACCGCAACCACCAACGAGGCTTGGTTGCGGAGATATCGGGTTTCAAAGAGATTTTGATTTTTAAAGTTTTTAACGATGCCGGCATCGCAAGTTTTGTCAAAAAGTGATGAAAAATTTTTTTGTGGAGATTTAAAAAATGGCGTACATGGATGGAAAGGTCTCTTTACTTTCAGTTTAACGGTGAAAACCGCAACCACCAACGAGGCTTGGTTGCGGAGATATCGGGTTTCAAAGAGATTTTGATTTTTAAAGTTTTTAACGATGCCGGCATCGCAAGTTTTGTCAAAAAGTGATGAAAAATTTTTGTGTGGAGATTTAAAAAATGGCGTACATGGATGGAAAGGTCTCTTTACTCTCAGTTTAACGGTGAAAACCGCAACCACCAACGAGGCTTGGTTGCGGAGATATCGGGTTTCAAAGAGATTTTGATTTTTAAAGTTTTTAACGATGCCGGCATCGCAAGTTTTGTCAAAAAGTGATGAAAAATTTTTTTGTGGAGATTTAATAAATGGCGTACATAATTGGAAAGGTCTCTTTACTCTCAGTTTAACGGTGAAAACCGCAACCACCAACGAGGCTTGGTTGCGGAGATATCGGGTTTCAAAGAGATTTTGATTATTAAAGTTTTTAACGATGCCGGCATCGCAAGTTTTGTCAAAAAGTGATGAAAAATTTGTTTGTGGAGATTTAAAAAATGGCGTACATGGATGGAAAGGTCTCTTTACTCTCAGTTTAACGGTGAAAACCGCAACCACCAACGAGGCTTGGTTGCGGAGATATCGGGTTTCAAAGAGATTTTGATTTTTAAAGTTTTTAACGATGCCGGCATCGCAAGTTTTGTCAAAAAGTGATGAAAAATTTTTTTGTGGAGATTTAAAAAATGGCGTACATGGATGGAAAGGTCTCTTTACTCTCAGTTGAACGGTGAAAACCGCAACCACCAACGAGGCTTGGTTGCGGAGATATCGGGTTTCAAAGAGATTTTGATTTTTAAAGTTTTTAACGATGCCGGCATCGCAAGTTTTGTCAAAAAGTAATGAAAAATTTTTTTGTGGAGGTTTAAAAATGGCGTACATGGATGAAAAGGTCTCTTTACTTTCAGTTTAACGGTGAAAACCGCAACCACCAACGAGGCTTGGTTGCGGAGATATCGGGTTTCAAAGAGATTTTGATTTTTAAAGTTTTTAACGATGCCGGCATCGCAAGTTTTGTCAAAAAGTGATGAAAAATTTTTTTGTGGAGATTTAAAAAATGGCGTACATGGATGGAAAGGTCTCTTTACTCTCAGTTTAACGGTGAAAACCGCAACCACCAACGAGGCTTGGTTGCGGAGATATCGGGTTTCAAAGAGATTTTGATTTTTAAAGTTTTTAACGATGCCGGCATCGCAAGTTTTGTCAAAAAGTGATGACAAATTTTTTTGTGGAGATTTAAAAAATGGCGTACATGGATGGAAAGGTCTCTTTACTCTCAGTTTAACGGTGAAAACCGCAACCACCAACGAGGCTTGGTTGCGGAGATATCGGGTTTCAAAGAGATTTTGATTTTTAAAGTTTTTAACGATGCCGGCATCGCAAGTTTTGTCAAAAAGTGATGAAAAATTTTTTTGTGGAGATTTAAAAAATGGCGTACATGGATGGAAAGGTCTCTTTACTCTCAGTTTAACGGTGAAAACCGCAACCACCAACGAGGCTTGGTTGCGGAGATATCGGGTTTCAAAGAGATTTTGATTTTTAAAGTTTTTAACGATGCCGGCATCGCAAGTTTTGCCAAAAAGTGATGAAAAATTTGTTTGTGGAGATTTAAAAAATGGCGTACATGGATGGAAAGGTCTCTTTACTCTCAGTTTAACGGTGAAAACCGCAACCACCAACGAGGCTTGGTTGCGGAGATATCGGGTTTCAAAGAGATTTTGATTTTTAAAGTTTTTAACGATGCCGGCATCGCAAGTTTTGTCAAAAAGTGATGAAAAATTTTTTTGTGGAGATTTAAAAAATGGCGTACATGGATGAAAAGGTCTCTTTACTCTCAGTTTAACGGTGAAAACCGCAACCACCAACGAGGCTTGGTTGCGGAGATATCGGGTTTCAAAGAGATTTTGATTTTTAAAGTTTTTAACGATGCCGGCATCGCAAGTTTTGTCAAAAAGTGATGAAAAATTTTTTTGTGGAGATTTAAAAAATGGCGTACATGGATGGAAAGGTCTCTTTACTCTCAGTTGAACGGTGAAAACCGCAACCACCAACGAGGCTTGGTTGCGGAGATATCGGGTTTCAAAGAGATTTTGATTTTTAAAGTTTTTAACGATGCCGGCATCGCAAGTTTTGTCAAAAAGTAATGAAAAATTTTTTTGTGGAGGTTTAAAAATGGCGTACATGGATGAAAAGGTCTCTTTACTTTCAGTTTAACGGTGAAAACCGCAACCACCAACGAGGCTTGGTTGCGGAGATATCGGGTTTCAAAGAGATTTTGATTTTTAAAGTTTTTAACGATGCCGGCATCGCAAGTTTTGTCAAAAAGTGATGAAAAATTTTTTTGTGGAGATTTAAAAAATGGCGTACATGGATGGAAAGGTCTCTTTACTCTCAGTTTAATGGTGAAAACCGCAACCACCAACGAGGCTTGGTTGCGGAGATATCGGGTTTCAAAGAGATTTTGATTTTTAAAGTTTTTAACGATGCCGGCATCGCAAGTTTTGTCAAAAAGTGATGACAAATTTTTTTGTGGAGATTTAAAAAATGGCGTACATGGATGGAAAGGTCTCTTTACTCTCAGTTTAACGGTGAAAACCGCAACCACCAACGAGGCTTGGTTGCGGAGATATCGGGTTTCAAAGAGATTTTGATTTTTAAAGTTTTTAACGATGCCGGCATCGCAAGTTTTGTCAAAAAGTGATGAAAAATTTTTTTGTGGAGATTTAAAAAATGGCGTACATGGATGGAAAGGTCTCTTTACTCTCAGTTTAACGGTGAAAACCGCAACCACCAACGAGGCTTGGTTGCGGAGATATCGGGTTTCAAAGAGATTTTGATTTTTAAAGTTTTTAACGATGCCGGCATCGCAAGTTTTGTCAAAAAGTGATGAAAAATTTTTTTGTGGAGATTTAAAAAATGGCGTACATGGATGGAAAGGTCTCTTTACTCTCAGTTTAACGGTGAAAACCGCAACCACCAACGAGGCTTGGTTGCGGAGATATCGGGTTTCAAAGAGATTTTGATTTTTAAAGTTTTTAACGATGCCGGCATCGCAAGTTTTGTCAAAAAGTGATGAAAAATTTTTTTGTGGAGATTTAAAAAATGGCGTACATGGATGGAAAGGTCTCTTTACTCTCAGTTGAACGGTGAAAACCGCAACCACCAACGAGGCTTGGTTGCGGAGATATCGGGTTTCAAAGAGATTTTGATTTTTAAAGTTTTTAACGATGCCGGCATCGCAAGTTTTGTCAAAAAGTGATGAAAAATTTTTTTGTGGAGATTTAATAAATGGCGTACATGGATGGAAAGGTCTCTTTACTCTCAGTTTAACGGTGAAAACCGCAACCACCAACGAGGCTTGGTTGCGGAGATATCGGGTTTCAAAGAGATTTTGATTTTTAAAGTTTTTAATGATGCCGGCATCGCAAGTTTTGTCAAAAAGTGATGAAAAATTTGTTTGTGGAGATTTAAAAAATGGCGTACATGGATGGAAAGGTCTCTTTACTCTCAGTTTAACGGTGAAAACCGCAACCACCAACGAGGCTTGGTTGCGGAGATATCGGGTTTCAAAGAGATTTTGATTTTTAAAGTTTTTAACGATGCCGGCATCGCAAGTTTTGTCAAAAAGTGATGAAAAATTTTTTTGTGGAGATTTAAAAAATGGCGTACATGGATGGAAAGGTCTCTTTACTCTCAGTTTAACGGTGAAAACCGCAACCACCAACGAGGCTTGGTTGCGGAGATATCGGGTTTCAAAGAGATTTTGATTTTTAAAGTTTTTAACGATGCCGGCATCGCAAGTTTTGTCAAAAAGTGATGAAAAATTTTTTTGTGGAGATTTAAAAAATGGCGTACATGGATGGAAAGGTCTCTTTACTCTCAGTTTAACGGTGAAAACCACAACCACCAACGAGGCTTGGTTGCGGAGATATCGGATTTTAAAGAGATTTTGATTTTTAAAGTTTTTAACGATGCCGGCATCGCAAGTTTTGTCAAAAAGTGATGAAAAATTTTTTTGTGGAGATTTAAAAAATGGCGTACATGGATGGAAAGGTCTCTTTACTCTCAGTTTAACGGTGAAAACCGCAACCACCAACGAGGCTT
Organism: Epistrophe eligans; assembly: GCA_951394125.1. Classification (NCBI taxonomy): domain Eukaryota; kingdom Metazoa; phylum Arthropoda; class Insecta; order Diptera; family Syrphidae; genus Epistrophe; species Epistrophe eligans. The sequence continues at coordinate 13,217,518 of OX596029.1, forward strand.
GGTTGCGGAGATATCGGGTTTCAAAGAGATTTTGATTTTTAAAGTTTTTAACGATGCCGGCATCGCAAGTTTTGTCAAAAAGTGATGAAAAATTTTTTTGTGGAGATTTAATAAATGGCGTACATGGATGGAAAGGTCTCTTTACTCTCAGTTTAACGGTGAAAACCGCAACCACCAACGAGGCTTGGTTGCGGAGATATCGGGTTTCAAAGAGATTTTGATTTTTAAAGTTTTTAACGATGCCGGCATCGCAAGTTTTGTCAAAAAGTGATGAAAATTTTTTTTGTGGAGATTTAAAAAATGGCGTACATGGATGGAAAGGTCTCTTTACTCTCAGTTGAACGGTGAAAACCGCAACCACCAACGAGGCTTGGTTGCGGAGATATCGGGTTTCAAAGAGATTTTGATTTTTAAAGTTTTTAACGATGCCGGCATCGCAAGTTTTGTCAAAAAGTGATGAAAAATTTTTTTGTGGAGATTTAAAAAATGGCGTACATGGATGGAAAGGTCTCTTTACTCTCAGTTTAACGGTGAAAACCGCAACCACCAACGAGGCTTGGTTGCGGAGATATCGGGTTTCAAAGAGATTTTGATTTTTAAAGTTTTTAACGATGCCGGCATCGCAAGTTTTGTCAAAAAGTGATGAAAAATTTTTTTGTGGAGATTTAAAAAATGACGTACATGGATGGAAAGGTCTTTTTACTCTCAGTTGAACGGTGAAAACCGCAACCACCAACGAGGCTTGGTTGCGGAGATATCGGGTTTCAAAGAGATTTTGATTTTTAAAGTTTTTAACGATGCCGGCATCGCAAGTTTTGTCAAAAAGTAATGAAAAATTTTTTTGTGGAGGTTTAAAAATGGCGTACATGGATGAAAAGGTCTCTTTACTTTCAGTTTAACGGTGAAAACCGCAACCACCAACGAGGCTTGGTTGCGGAGATATCGGGTTTCAAAGAGATTTTGATTTTTAAAGTTTTTAACGATGCCGGCATCGCAAGTTTTGTCAAAAAGTGATGAAAAATTTTTTTGTGGAGATTTAAAAAATGGCGTACATGGATGGAAAGGTCTCTTTACTCTCAGTTTAACGGTGAAAACCGCAACCACCAACGAGGCTTGGTTGCGGAGATATCGGGTTTCAAAGAGATTTTGATTTTTAAAGTTTTTAACGATGCCGGCATCGCAAGTTTTGTCAAAAAGTGATGAAAATTTTTTTTGTGGAGATTTAATAAATGGCGTACATGGATGGAAAGGTCTCTTTACTCTCAGTTTAACGGTGAAAACCGCAACCACCAACGAGGCTTGGTTGCGGAGATATCGGGTTTCAAAGAGATTTTGATTATTAAAGTTTTTAACGATGCCGGCATCGCAAGTTTTTTCAAAAAGTGATGAAAAATTTGTTTGTGGAGATTTAAAAAATGGCGTACATGGATGGAAAGGTCTCTTTACTCTCAGTTTAATGGTGAAAACCGCAACCACCAACGAGGCTTGGTTGCGGAGATATCGGGTTTCAAAGAGATTTTGATTTTTAAACTTTTTAACGATGCCGGCATCGCAAGTTTTGTCAAAAAGTGATGAAAACTTTTTTTGTGGAGATTTAAAAAATGGCGTACATGGATGGAAAGGTCTCTTTACTCTCAGTTTAACGGTGAAAACCGCAACCACCAACGAGGCTTGGTTGCGGAGATATCGGGTTTCAAAGAGATTTTGATTTTTAAAGTTTTTAACGATGCCGGCATCGCAAGTTTTGTCAAAAAGTGATGAAAAATTTTTTTGTGGAGATTTAAAAAATGGCGTACATGGATGGAAAGGTCTCTTTACTCTCAGTTTAACGGTGAAAACCGCAACCACCAACGAGGCTTGGTTGCGGAGATATCGGGTTTTAAAGAGATTTTGATTTTTAAAGTTTTTAACGATGCCGACATCGCAAGTTTTGTCAAAAAGTGATGAAAAATTTTTTTGTGGAGATTTAAAAAATGGCGTACATGGATGGAAAGGTCTCTTTACTCTCAGTTTAACGGTGAAAACCGCAACCACCAACGAGGCTTGGTTGCGGAGATATCGGGTTTCAAAGAGATTTTGATTTTTAAAGTTTTTAACGATGCCGGCATCGCAAGTTTTGTCAAAAAGTGATGAAAAATTTTTTTGTGGAGATTTAAAAAATGGCGTACATGGATGGAAAGGTCTCTTTACTCTCAGTTTAACGGTGAAAACCGCAACCACCAACGAGGCTTGGTTGCGGAGATATCGGGTTTCAAAGAGATTTTGATTTTTAAACTTTTTAACGATGCCGGCATCGCAAGTTTTGTCAAAAAGTGATGAAAACTTTTTTTGTGGAGATTTAAAAAATGGCGTACATGGATGGAAAGGTCTCTTTACTCTCAGTTTAACGGTGAAAACCGCAACCACCAACGAGGCTTGGTTGCGGAGATATCGGGTTTCAAAGAGATTTTGATTTTTAAAGTTTTTAACGATGCCGGCATCGCAAGTTTTGTCAAAAAGTGATGAAAAATTTTTTTGTGGAGATTTAAAAAATGGCGTACATGGATGGAAAGGTCTCTTTACTCTCAGTTTAACGGTGAAAACCGCAACCACCAACGAGGCTTGGTTGCGGAGATATCGGGTTTTAAAGAGATTTTGATTTTTAAAGTTTTTAACGATGCCGACATCGCAAGTTTTGTCAAAAAGTGATGAAAAATTTTTTTGTGGAGATTTAAAAAATGGCGTACATGGATGGAAAGGTCTCTTTACTCTCAGTTTAACGGTGAAAACCGCAACCACCAACGAGGCTTGGTTGCGGAGATATCGGGTTTCAAAGAGATTTTGATTTTTAAAGTTTTTAACGATGCCGGCATCGCAAGTTTTGTCAAAAAGTGATGAAAAATTTTTTTGTGGAGATTTAATAAATGGCGTACATGGATGGAAAGGTCTCTTTACTCTCAGTTTAACGGTGAAAACCGCAACCACCAACGAGGCTTGGTTGCGGAGATATCGGGTTTCAAAGAGATTTTGATTTTTAAAATTTTTAACGATGCCGGCATCGCAAGTTTTGTCAAAAAGTGATGAAAAATTTTTTTGTGGAGATTTAAAAAATGGCGTACATGGATGGAAAGGTCTCTTTACTCTCAGTTTAACGGTGAAAACCGCAACCACCAACGAGGCTTGGTTGCGGAGATATCGGGTTTCAAAGAGATTTTGATTTTTAAAGTTTTTAACGATGCCGGCATCGCAAGTTTTGTCAAAAAGTGATGAAAAATTTTTTTGTGGAGATTTAAAAAATGGCGTACATGGATGGAAAGGTCTCTTTACTCTCAGTTTAACGGTGAAAACCGCAACCACCAACGAGGCTTGGTTGCGGAGATATCGGGTTTCAAAGAGATTTTGATTTTTAAAGTTTTTAACGATGCCGGCATCGCAAGTTTTGTCAAAAAGTGATGAAAAATTTTTTTGTGGAGATTTAAAAAATGGCGTACATGGATGGAAAGGTCTCTTTACTCTCAGTTTAACGGTGAAAACCGCAACCACCAACGAGGCTTGGTTGCGGAGATATCGGGTTTCAAAGAGATTTTGATTTTTAAAGTTTTTAACGATGCCGGCATCGCAAGTTTTGTCAAAAAGTGATGAAAAATTTTTTTGTGGAGATTTACAAAATGGCGTACATGGATGGAAAGGTCTCTTTACTCTCAGTTGAACGGTGAAAACCGCAACCACCAACGAGGCTTGGTTGCGGAGATATCGGGTTTCAAAGAGATTTTGATTTTTAAAGTTTTTAACGATGCCGGCATCGCAAGTTTTGTCAAAAAGTAATGAAAATTTTTTTTGTGGAGGTTTAAAAATGGCGTACATGGATGAAAAGGTCTCTTTACTTTCAGTTTAACGGTGAAAACCGCAACCACCAACGAGGCTTGGTTGCGGAGATATCGGGTTTCAAAGAGATTTTGATTTTTAAAGTTTTTAACGATGCCGGCATCGCAAGTTTTGTCAAAAAGTGATGAAAAATTTTTTTGTGGAGATTTAAAAAATGGCGTACATGGATGGAAAGGTCTCTTTACTCTCAGTTTAACGGTGAAAACCGCAACCACCAACGAGGCTTGGTTGCGGAGATATCGGGTTTCAAAGAGATTTTGATTTTTAAAGTTTTTAACGATGCCGGCATCGCAATTTGTCAAAAAGTGATGACAAATTTTTTTGTGGAGATTTAAAAAATGGCGTACATGGATGGAAAGGTCTCTTTACTCTCAGTTTAACGGTGAAAACCGCAACCACCAACGAGGCTTGGTTGCGGAGATATCGGGTTTCAAAGAGATTTTGATTTTTAAAGTTTTTAACGATGCCGGCATCGCAAGTTTTGTCAAAAAGTGATGAAAAATTTTTTTGTGGAGATTTAAAAAATGGCGTACATGGATGGAAAGGTCTCTTTACTCTCAGTTTAACGGTGAAAACCGCAACCACCAACGAGGCTTGGTTGCGGAGATATCGGGTTTCAAAGAGATTTTGATTTTTAAAGTTTTTAACGATGCCGGCATCGCAAGTTTTGTCAAAAAGTGATGAAAATTTTTTTGTGGAGATTTAAAAAATGGAGTACATGGATGGAAAGGTCTCTTTACTCTCAGTTGAACGGTGAAAACCGCAACCACCAACGAGGCTTGGTTGCGGAGATATCGGGTTTCAAAGAGATTTTGATTTTTAAACTTTTTAACGATGCCGGCATCGCAAGTTTTGTCAAAAAGTGATGAAAATTTTTTTTGTGGAGATTTAAAAAATGGCGTACATGGATGGAAAGGTCTCTTTACTCTCAGTTGAACGGTGAAAACCGCAATCACCAACGAGTCTTGGTTGCGGAGATATCGGGTTTCAAAGAGATTTTGATTTTTAAAGTTTTTAACGATGCCGGCATCGCAAGTTTTGTCAAAAAGTGGTGAAAAATTTTTTTGTGGAGATTTAAAAAATGGCGTACATGGATGGAAAGGTCTCTTTACTCTCAGTTTAACGGTGAAAACCGCAACCACCAACGAGGCTTGGTTGCGGAGATATCGGGTTTCAAAGAGATTTTGATTTTTAAACTTTTTAACGATGCCGGCATCGCAAGTTTTGTCAAAAAGTGATGAAAAATTTTTTTGTGGAGATTTAAAAAATGGCGTACATGGATGGAAAGGTCTCTTTACTCTCAGTTTAACGGTGAAAACCGCAACCACCAACGAGGCTTGGTTGCGGAGATATCGGGTTTCAAAGAGATTTTGATTTTTAAAGTTTTTAACGATGCCGGCATCGCAAGTTTTGTCAAAAAGTGATGAAAAATTTTTTTGTGGAGATTTAAAAAATGGCGTACATGGATGGAAAGGTCTCTTTACTCTCAGTTTAACGGTGAAAACCGCAACCACCAACGAGGCTTGGTTGCGGAGATATCGGGTTTCAAAGAGATTTTGATTTTTAAAGTTTTTAACGATGCCGGCATCGCAAGTTTTGTCAAAAAGTGATGAAAAATTTTTTTGTGGAGATTTAAAAAATGGCGTACATGGATGGAAAGGTCTCTTTACTCTCAGTTTAACGGTGAAAACCGCAACCACCAACGAGGCTTGGTTGCGGAGATATCGGGTTTCAAAGAGATTTTGATTTTTAAAGTTTTTAACGATGCCGGCATCGCAAGTTTTGTCAAAAAGTGATGAAAAATTTTTTTGTGGAGATTTAAAAAATGGCGTACATGGATGGAAAGGTCTCTTTACTTTCAGTTTAACGGTGAAAACCGCAACCACCAACGAGGCTTGGTTGCGGAGATATCGGGTTTCAAAGAGATTTTGATTTTTAAAGTTTTTAACGATGCCGGCATCGCAAGTTTTGTCAAAAAGTGATGAAAAATTTTTTTGTGGAGATTTAAAAAATGGCGTACATGGATGGAAAGGTCTCTTTACTCTCAGTTTAACGGTGAAAACCGCAACCACCAACGAGGCTTGGTTGCGGAGATATCGGGTTTCAAAGAGATTTTGATTTTTAAAGTTTTTAACGATGCCGGCATCGCAAGTTTTGTCAAAAAGTGATGAAAAATTTTTTTGTGGAGATTTAAAAAATGGCGTACATGGATGGAAAGGTCTCTTTACTCTCAGTTTAACGGTGAAAACCGCAACCACCAACGAGGCTTGGTTGCGGAGATATCGGGTTTCAAAGAGATTTTGATTTTTAAAGTTTTTAACGATGCCGGCATCGCAAGTTTTGTCAAAAAGTGATGAAAAATTTTTTTGTGGAGATTTAAAAAATGGCGTACATGGATGGAAAGGTCTCTTTACTTTCAGTTTAACGGTGAAAACCGCAACCACCAACGAGGCTTGGTTGCGGAGATATCGGGTTTCAAAGAGATTTTGATTTTTAAAGTTTTTAACGATGCCGGCATCGCAAGTTTTGTCAAAAAGTGATGAAAAATTTTTTTGTGGAGATTTAATAAATGGCGTACATGGATGGAAAGGTCTCTTTACTCTCAGTTTAACGGTGAAAACCGAAACCACCAACGAGGCTTGGTTGCGGAGATATCGGGTTTCAAAGAGATTTTGATTTTTAAAGTTTTTAACGATGCCGGCATCGCAAGTTTTGTCAAAAAGTGATGAAAAATTTTTTTGTGGAGATTTAAAAAATGGCGTACATGGATGGAAAGGTCTCTTTACTCTCAGTTTAACGGTGAAAACCGCAACCACCAACGAGGCTTGGTTGCGGAGATATCGGGTTTCAAAGAGATTTTGATTTTTAAACTTTTTAACGATGCCGGCATCGCAAGTTTTGTCAAAAAGTGATGAAAAATTTTTTTGTGGAGATTTAAAAAATGGCGTACATGGATGGAAAGGTCTCTTTACTCTCAGTTTAACGGTGAAAACCGCAACCACCAACGAGGCTTGGTTGCGGAGATATCGGGTTTCAAAGAGATTTTGATTTTTAAAGTTTTTAACGATGCCGGCATCGCAAGTTTTGTCAAAAAGTGATGAAAAATTTTTTTGTGGAGATTTACAAAATGGCGTACATGGATGGAAAGGTCTCTTTACTCTCAGTTGAACGGTGAAAACCGCAACCACCAACGAGGCTTGGTTGCGGAGATATCGGGTTTCAAAGAGATTTTGATTTTTAAAGTTTTTAACGATGCCGGCATCGCAAGTTTTGTCAAAAAGTAATGAAAAATTTTTTTGTGGAAATTTAAAAAATGGCGTACATGGATGGAAAGGTCTCTTTACTTTCAGTTTAACGGTGAAAACCGCAACCACCAACGAGGCTTGGTTGCGGAGATATCGGGTTTCAAAGAGATTTTGATTTTTAAAGTTTTTAACGATGCCGGCATCGCAAGTTTTGTCAAAAAGTGATGAAAAATTTTTTTGTGGAGATTTAAAAAATGGCGTACATGGATGGAAAGGTCTCTTTACTCTCAGTTTAACGGTGAAAACCGCAACCACCAACGAGGCTTGGTTGCGGAGATATCGGGTTTCAAAGAGATTTTGATTTTTAAAGTTTTTAACGATGCCGGCATCGCAAGTTTTGTCAAAAAGTGATGAAAAATTTTTTTGTGGAGATTTAAAAAATGGCGTACATGGATGGAAAGGTCTCTTTACTCTCAGTTTAACGGTGAAAACCGCAACCACCAACGAGGCTTGGTTGCGGAGATATCGGGTTTCAAAGAGATTTTGATTTTTAAAGTTTTTAACGATGCCGGCATCGCAAGTTTTGTCAAAAAGTGATGAAAAATTTTTTTGTGGAGATTTAAAAAATGGCGTACATGGATGGAAAGGTCTCTTTACTCTCAGTTTAACGGTGAAAACCGCAACCACCAACGAGGCTTGGTTGCGGAGATATCGGGTTTCAAAGAGATTTTGATTTTTAAAGTTTTTAACGATGCCGGCATCGCAAGTTTTGTCAAAAAGTGATGAAAAATTTTTTTGTGGAGATTTAAAAAATGGCGTACATGGATGGAAAGGTCTCTTTACTCTCAGTTGAACGGTGAAAACCGCAACCACCAACGAGGCTTGGTTGCGGAGATATCGGGTTTCAAAGAGATTTTGATTTTTAAACTTTTTAACGATGCCGGCATCGCAAGTTTTGTCAAAAAGTGATGAAAATTTTTTTTGTGGAGATTTAAAAAATGGCGTACATGGATGGAAAGGTCTCTTTACTCTCAGTTGAGCGGTGAAAACCGCAATCACCAACGAGTCTTGGTTGCGGAGATATCGGGTTTCAAAGAGATTTTGATTTTTAAAGTTTTTAACGATGCCGGCATCGCAAGTTTTGTCAAAAAGTAATGAAAAATTTTTTGTGGAGATTTAAAAAATGGCGTACATGGATGGAAAGGTCTCTTTACTCTCAGTTTAACGGTGAAAACCGCAACCACCAACGAGGCTTGGTTGCGGAGATATCGGGTTTCAAAGAGATTTTGATTTTTAAAGTTTTTAACGATGCCGGCATCGCAAGTTTTGTCAAAAAGTGATGAAAAATTTTTTTGTGGAGATTTAAAAAATGGCGTACATGGATGGAAAGGTCTCTTTACTCTCAGTTTAACGGTGAAAACCGCAACCACCAACGAGACTTGGTTGCGGAGATATCGGGTTTCAAAGAGATTTTGATTTTTAAAGTTTTTAACGATGCCGGCATCGCAAGTTTTGTCAAAAAGTGATGAAAAATTTTTTTGTGGAGATTTAAAAAATGGCGTACATGGATGGAAAGGTCTCTTTACTCTCAGTTGAACGGTGAAAACCGCAATCACCAACGATTCTTGGTTGCGGAGATATCGGGTTTCAAAGAGATTTTGATTTTTAAAGTTTTTAACGATGCCGGCATCGCAAGTTTTGTCAAAAAGTGATAAAAAATTTTTTTTTGGAGATTTAAAAAATGGCGTACATGGAAGGAAAGGTCTCTTTACTCTCAGTTGAACGGTGAAAACCACAATCACCAACGATTCTTGGTTGAAGAGATATCGGGTTTCAAAGAGATTTTGATTTTTAAAGTTTTTAACGATGCCGGCATCGCAAGTTTTGTCAAAAAGTAATGAAAAATTTTTTTGTGGAGATTTAAAAAATGGCGTACATGGATGGAAAGGTCTCTTTACTCTCAGTTTAACGGTGAAAACCGCAACCACCAACGAGGCTTGGTTGCGGAGATATCGGGTTTCAAAGAGATTTTGATTTTTAAGGTTTTTAACGATGCCGGCATCGCAAATTTTGTCAAAAAGTGATGAAAAATTTTTTTTTGGAGATTTAAAAAATGGCGTACATGGAAGGAAAGGTCTCTTTACTCTCAGTTGAACGGTGAAAACCGCAATCACCAACGATTCTTGGTTGAGGAGATATCGGGTTTCAAAGAGATTTTGATTTTTAAAGTTTTTAACGATGCCGGCATCGCAAGTTTTGTCAAAAAGTAATGAAAAATTTTTTTGTGGAGATTTAAAAAATGGCGTACATGGATGGAAAGGTCTCTTTACTTTCAGTTTAACGGTGAAAACCGCAACCACCAACGAGGCTTGGTTGCGGAGATATCGGGTTTCAAAGAGATTTTGATTTTTAAAGTTTTTAACGATGCCGGCATCGCAACTTTTGTCAAAAAGTGATGAAAAATTTTTTTGTGGAGATTTAAAAAATGGCGTACATGGATGGAAAGGTCTCTTTACTCTCAGTTTAACGGTGAAAACCGCAACCACCAACGAGGCTTGGTTGCGGAGATATCGGGTTTCAAAGAGATTTTGATTTTTAAAGTTTTTAACGATGCCGGCATCGCAAGTTTTGTCAAAAAGTGATGAAAAATTTTTTTGTGGAGATTTAAAAAATGGCGTACATGGATGGAAAGGTCTCTTTACTCTCAGTTGAATGGTGAAAACCGCAACCACCAACGAGGCTTGGTTGCGGAGATATCGGGTTTCAAAGAGATTATGATTTTTAAAGTTTTTAACGATGCCGGCATCGCAAGTTTTGTCAAAAAGTGATGAAAAATTTTTTTGTGGAGATTTAAAAAATGGCGTACATGGATGGAAAGGTCTCTTTACTCTCAGTTGAACGGTGAAAACCGCAACCACCAACGAGGCTTGGTTGCGGAGATATCGGGTTTCAAAGAGATTTTGATTTTTAAAGTTTTTAACGATGCCGGCATCGCAAGTTTTGTCAAAAAGTGATGAAAAATTTTTTTGTGGAGATTTAAAAAATGGCGTACATGGAAGGAAAGGTCTCTTTACTCTCAGTTGAACGGTGAAAACCGCAATCACCAACGATTCTTGGTTGCGGAGATATCGGGTTTCAAAGAGATTTTGATTTTTAAAGTTTTTAACGATGCCGGCATCGCAAGTTTTGTCAAAAAGTGATGAAAAATTTTTTTGTGGAGATTTAAAAAATGGCGTACATGGATGGAAAGGTCTCTTTACTCTCAGTTGAACGGTGAAAACCGCAACTACCAACGAGGCTTGGTTGCGGAGATATCGGGTTTGAAAGAGATTTTGATTTTTAAAGTTTTTAACGATGCCGGCATCGCAAGTTTTGTCAAAAAGTGATGAAAAATTTTTTTGTGGAGATTTAAAAAATGGCGTACATGGAAGGAAAGGTCTCTTTACTCTCAGTTGAACGGTGAAAACCGCAATCACCAACGATTCTTGGTTGCGGAGATATCGGGTTTCAAAGAGATTTTGATTTTTAAAGTTTTTAACGATGCCGGCATCGCAAGTTTTGTCAAAAAGTGATGAAAAATTTTTTTGTGGAGATTTAAAAAATGGCGTACATGGATGGAAGGTCTTCTTACTCTCAGTTTAATGGTGAAAACCGCAACCACCAACGAGGCTTGGTTGCGGAGATATCGGGTTTCAAAGAGATTTTGATTTTTAAACTTTTTAACGATGCCGGCATCGCAAGTTTTGTCAAAAAGTGATGAAAAATTTTTTTGTGGAGATTTAAAAAATGGCGTACATGGATGGAAAGGTCTCTTTACTCTCAGTTGAACGGTGAAAACCGCAACCACCAACGAGGCTTGGTTGCGGAGATATCGAGTTTCAAAGAGATTTTGATTTTTAAACTTTTTAACGATGCCGGCATCGCAAGTTTTGTCAAAAAGTGATGAAAAATTTTTTTGTGGAGATTTAAAAAATGGCGTACATGGATGGAAAGGTCTCTTTACTCTCAGTTGAACGGTGAAAACCGCAATCACCAACGATTCTTGGTTGAGGAGATATCGGGTTTCAAAGAGATTTTGATTTTTAAAGTTTTTAACGATGCCGGCATCGCAAGTTTTGTCAAAAAGTAATGAAAAATTTTTTTGTGGAGATTTAAAAAATGGCGTACATGGATGGAAAGGTCTCTTTACTTTCAGTTTAACGGTGAAAACCGCAACCACCAACGAGGCTTGGTTGCGGAGATATCGGGTTTCAAAGAGATTTTGATTTTTAAAGTTTTTAACGATGCCGGCATCGCAAGTTTTGTCAAAAAGTGATGAAAAATTTTTTTGTGGAGATTTAAAAAATGGCGTACATGGATGGAAAGGTCTCTTTACTCTCAGTTGAACGGTGAAAACCGCAACTACCAACGAGGCTTGGTTGCGGAGATATCGGGTTTGAAAGAGATTTTGATTTTTAAAGTTTTTAACGATGCCGGCATCGCAAGTTTTGTCAAAAAGTGATGAAAAATTTTTTTGTGGAGATTTAAAAAATGGCGTACATGGAAGGAAAGGTCTCTTTACTCTCAGTTGAACGGTGAAAACCGCAATCACCAACGATTCTTGGTTGCGGAGATATCGGGTTTCAAAGAGATTTTGATTTTTAAAGTTTTTAACGATGCCGGCATCGCAAGTTTTGTCAAAAAGTGATGAAAAATTTTTTTGTGGAGATTTAAAAAATGGCGTACATGGATGGAAGGTCTTCTTACTCTCAGTTTAATGGTGAAAACCGCAACCACCAACGAGGCTTGGTTGCGGAGATATCGGGTTTCAAAGAGATTTTGATTTTTAAACTTTTTAACGATGCCGGCATCGCAAGTTTTGTCAAAAAGTGATGAAAAATTTTTTTGTGGAGATTTAAAAAATGGCGTACATGGATGGAAAGGTCTCTTTACTCTCAGTTGAACGGTGAAAACCGCAACCACCAACGAGGCTTGGTTGCGGAGATATCGAGTTTCAAAGAGATTTTGATTTTTAAACTTTTTAACGATGCCGGCATCGCAAGTTTTGTCAAAAAGTGATGAAAAATTTTTTTGTGGAGATTTAAAAAATGGCGTACATGGATGGAAAGGTCTCTTTACTCTCAGTTGAACGGTGAAAACCGCAATCACCAACGATTCTTGGTTGAGGAGATATCGGGTTTCAAAGAGATTTTGATTTTTAAAGTTTTTAACGATGCCGGCATCGCAAGTTTTGTCAAAAAGTAATGAAAAATTTTTTTGTGGAGATTTAAAAAATGGCGTACATGGATGGAAAGGTCTCTTTACTTTCAGTTTAACGGTGAAAACCGCAACCACCAACGAGGCTTGGTTGCGGAGATATCGGGTTTCAAAGAGATTTTGATTTTTAAAGTTTTTAACGATGCCGGCATCGCAAGTTTTGTCAAAAAGTGATGAAAAATTTTTTTGTGGAGATTTAAAAAATGGCGTACATGGATGGAAAGGTCTCTTTACTTTCAGTTTAACGGTGAAAACCGCAACCACCAACGAGGCTTGGTTGCGGAGATATCGGGTTTCAAAGAGATTTTGATTTTTAAAGTTTTTAACGATGCCGGCATCGCAAGTTTTGTCAAAAAGTGATGAAAAATTTTTTTGTGGAGATTTAAAAAATGGCGTACATGGAAGGAAAGGTCTCTTTACTCTCAGTTTAACGGTGAAAACCGCAATCACCAACGATTCTTGGTTGCGGAGATATCGGGTTTCAAAGAGATTTTGATTTTTAAAGTTTTTAACGATGCCGGCATCGCAAGTTTTGTCAAAAAGTGATGAAAAATTTTTTTGTGGAGATTTAAAAAATGGCGTACATGGATGGAAAGGTCTCTTTACTCTCAGTTGAACGGTGAAAACCGCAACCACCAACGAGGCTTGGTTGCGGAGATATCGGGTTTCAAAGAGATTTTGATTTTTAAAGTTTTTAACGATGCCGGCATCGCAAGTTTTGTCAAAAAGTGATGAAAAATTTTTTTGTGGAGATTTAAAAAATGGCGTACATGGAAGGAAAGGTCTCTTTACTCTCAGTTGAACGGTGAAAACCGCAATCACCAACGATTCTTGGTTGCGGAGATATCGGGTTTCAAAGAGATTTTGATTTTTAAAGTTTTTAACGATGCCGGCATCGCAAGTTTTGTCAAAAAGTGATGAAAAATTTTTTTGTGGAGATTTAAAAAATGGCGTACATGGATGGAAAGGTCTTCTTACTCTCAGTTTAACGGTGAAAACCGCAACCACCAACGAGGCTTGGTTGCGGAGATATCGGGTTTCAAAGAGATTTTGATTTTTAAACTTTTTAACGATGCCGGCATCGCAAGTTTTGTCAAAAAGTGATGAAAAATTTTTTTGTGGAGATTTAAAAAATGGCGTACATGGATGGAAAGGTCTCTTTACTCTCAGTTGAACGGTGAAAACCGCAACCACCAACGAGGCTTGGTTGCGGAGATATCGGGTTTCAAAGAGATTTTGATTTTTAAACTTTTTAACGATGCCGGCATCGCAAGTTTTGTCAAAAAGTGATAAAAATTTTTTTTGTGGAGATTTAAAAAATGGCGTACATGGATGGAAAGGTCTCTTTACTCTCAGTTTAACGGTGAAAACCGCTACTACCAACGAGGCTTGGTTGCGGAGATATCGGGTTTCAAAGAGATTTTGATTTTTAAACTTTTTAACGATGCCGGCATCGCAAGTTTTGTCAAAAAGTGATGAAAAATTTTTTTGTGGAGATTTAAAAAATGGCGTACATGGATGGAAAGGTCTCTTTACTCTCAGTTGAACGGTGAAAACCGCAACCACCAACGAGGCTTGGTTGCGGAGATATCGGGTTTCAAAGAGATTTTGATTTTTAAAGTTTTTAACGATGCCGGCATCGCAAGTTTTGTCAAAAAGTGATGAAAAATTTTTTGTGGAGATTTAAAAAATGGCGTACATGGATGGAAAGGTCTCTTTACTCTCAGTTGAACGGTGAAAACCGCAACCACCAACGAGGCTTGGTTGCGGAGATATCGGGTTTGAAAGAGATTTTGATTTTTAAAGTTTTTAACGATGCCGGCATCGCAAGTTTTGTCAAAAAGTGATGAAAAATTTTTTTGCGGAGATTTAAAAAATGGCGTACATGGATGGAAAGGTCTCTTTACTCTCAGTTTAACGGTGAAAACCGCAACCACCAACGAGGCTTGGTTGCGGAGATATCGGGTTTCAAAGAGATTTTGATTTTTAAAGTTTTTAACGATGCCGGCATCGCAAGTTTTGTCAAAAAGTTATGAAAAATTTTTTTGTGGAGATTTAAAAAATGGCGTACATGGATGGAAAGGTCTCTTTACTCTCAGTTGAACGGTGAAAACCGCAACCACCAACGAGGCTTGGTTGCGGAGATATCGGGTTTCAAAGAGATTTTGATTTTTAAAGTTTTTAACGATGCCGGCATCGCAAGTTTTGTCAAAAAGTGATGAAAAATTTTTTCGTGCAGATTTAAAAAATGGCGTACATGGATGGAAAGGTCTCTTTACTCTCAGTTTAATGGTGAAAACCGCAACCACCAACGAGGCTTGGTTGCGGAGATATCGGGTTTCAAAGAGATTTTGATTTTTAAAGTTTTTAACGATGCCGGCATCGCAAGTTTTGTCAAAAAGTGATGAAAAATGTTTTCGTGGAGATTTAAAAAATGGCTTACATGGATGGAAAGGTCTCTTTACTCTCAGTTTAACGGTGAAAACCGCAACCACCAACGAGGCTTGGTTGCGGAGATATCGGGTTTCAAAGAGATTTTGATTTTTAAAGTTTTTAACGATGCCGGCATCGCAAGTTTTGTCAAAAAGTGATGAAAAATTTTTTTGTGGAGATTTAAAAAATGGCGTACATGGAAGGAAAGGTCTCTTTACTCTCAGTTGAACGGTGAAAACCGCAATCACCAACGATTCTTGGTTGCGGAGATATCGGGTTTCAAAGAGATTTTGATTTTTAAAGTTTTTAACGATGCCGGCATCGCAAGTTTTGTCAAAAAGTAATGAAAAATTTTTTTGTGGAGATTTAATAAATGGCGTACATGGATGGAAAGGTCTCTTTACTCTCAGTTTAACGGTGAAAACCGCAACCACCAACGAGGCTTGGTTGCGGAGATATCGGGTTTCAAAGAGATTTTGATTTTTAAAGTTTTTAACGATGCCGGCATCGCAAGTTTTGTCAAAAAGTGATGAAAAATTTTTTTGTGGAGATTTAAAAAATGGCGTACATGGATGGAAAGGTCTCTTTACTCTCAGTTTAACGCCGGCATCGCAAGTTTTGTCAAAAAGTGATGAAAAATTTTTTTGTGGAGATTTAAAAAATGGCGTACATGGATGGAAAGGTCTCTTTACTCTCAGTTTAACGGTGAAAACCGCAACCACCAACGAGGCTTGGTTGCGGAGATATCGGGTTTCAAAGAGATTTTGATTTTTAAAGTTTTTAACGATGCCGGCATCGCAAGTTTTGTCAAAAAGTGATGACAAATTTTTTTGTGGAGATTTAATAAATGGAGTACATGGATGAAAAGGTCTCTTTACTCTCAGTTTAACGGTGAAAACCGCAACCACCAACGAGGCTTGGTTGCGGAGATATCGGGTTTCAAAGAGATTTTGATTTTTAAAGTTTTTAACGATGCCGGCATCGCAAGTTTTGTCAAAAAGTGATGAAAAATTTTTTTGTGGAGATTTAAAAAATGGCGTACATGGATGGAAAGGTCTCTTTACTCTCAGTTTAACGGTGAAAACCGCAACCACCAACGAGGCTTGGTTGCGGAGATATCGGGTTTCAAAGAGATTTTGATTTTTAAAGTTTTTAACGATGCCGGCATCGCAAGTTTTGTCAAAAAGTGATGAAAAATTTTTTTGTGGAGATTTAAAAAATGGCGTACATGGATGGAAAGGTCTCTTTACTCTCAGTTTAACGGTGAAAACCGCAACCACCAACGAGGCTTGGTTGCGGAGATATCGGGTTTCAAAGAGATTTTGATTTTTAAAGTTTTTAACGATGCCGGCATCGCAAGTTTTGTCAAAAAGTGATGACAAATTTTTTTGTGGAGATTTAAAAAATGGCGTACATGGATGGAAAGGTCTCTTTACTCTCAGTTGAACGGTGAAAACCGCAACCACCAACGAGGCTTGGTTGCGGAGATATCGGGTTTCAAAGAGATTTTGATTTTTAAAGTTTTTAACGATGCCGGCATCGCAAGTTTTGTCAAAAAGTGATGAAAAATTTTTTTGTGGAGATTTAAAAAATGGCGTACATGGATGGAAAGGTCTCTTTACTCTCAGTTGAACGGTGATAACCGCAATCACCAACGAGTCTTGGTTGCGGAGATATCGGGTTTCAAAGAGATTTTGATTTTTAAAGTTTTTAACGATGCCGGCATCGCAAGTTTTGTCAAAAAGTAATGAAAAATTTTTTTAAGGAGATTTAAAAAATGGCGTACATGGATGGAAAGGTCTCTTTACTCTCAGTTTAACGGTGAAAACCGCAACCACCAACGAGGCTTGGTTGCGGAGATATCGGGTTTCAAAGAGATTTTGATTTTTAATGTTTTTAACGATGCCGGCATCGCAAGTTTTGTCAAAAAGTGATGAAAAATTTTTTTGTGGAGATTTAAAAAATGGCGTACATGGATGGAAAGGTCTCTTTACTCTCAGTTTAACGGTGAAAACCGAAACCACCAACGAGGCTTGGTTGCGGAGATATCGGGTTTCAAAGAGATTTTGATTTTTAAAGTTTTTAACGATGCCGGCATCGCAAGTTTTGTCAAAAAGTGATGAAAAATTTTTTTGTGGAGATTTAAAAAATGGCGTACATGGATGGAAAGGTCTCTTTACTCTCAGTTGAACGGTGAAAACCGCAACCACCAACGAGGCTTGGTTGCGGAGATATCGGGTTTCAAAGAGATTTTGATTTTTAAACTTTTTAACGATGCCGGCATCGCAAGTTTTGTCAAAAAGTGATGAAAAATTTTTTTGTGGAGATTTAAAAAATGGCGTACATGGATGGAAAGGTCTCTTTACTCTCAGTTGAACGGTGAAAACCGCAATCACCAACGAGTCTTGGTTGCGGAGATATCGGGTTTCAAAGAGATTTTGATTTTTAAAGTTTTTAACGATGCCGGCATCGCAAGTTTTGTCAAAAAGTAATGAAAAATTTTTTTGTGGAGATTTAAAAAATGGCGTACATGGATGGAAAGGTCTCTTTACTCTCAGTTGAACGGTGAAAACCGCAACCACCAACGAGGCTTGGTTGCGGAGATATCGGGTTTCAAAGAGATTTTGATTTTTAAACTTTTTAACGATGCCGGCATCGCAAGTTTTGTCAAAAAGTGATGAAAAATTTTATTGTGGAGATTTAAAAAATGGCGTACATGGATGGAAAGGTCTCTTTACTCTCAGTTGAACGGTGAAAACCGCAACCACCAACGAGGCTTGGTTGCGGAGATATCGGGTTTCAAAGAGATTTTGATTTTTAAACTTTTTAACGATGCCGGCATCGCAAGTTTTGTCAAAAAGTGATGAAAAATTTTATTGTGGAGATTTAAAAAATGGCGTACATGGATGGAAAGGTCTCTTTACTCTCAGTTGAACGGTGAAAACCGCAACCACCAACGAGGCTTGGTTGCGGAGATATCGGGTTTCAAAGAGATTTTGATTTTTAAAGTTTTTAACGATGCCGGCATCGCAAGTTTTGTCAAAAAGTGATGAAAAATTTTTTTGTGGAGATTTAAAAAATGGCGTACATGGATGGAAAGGTCTCTTTACTCTCAGTTTAACGGTGAAAACCGCTACCACCAACGAGGCTTGGTTGCGGAGATATCGGGTTTCAAAGAGATTTTGATTTTTAAACTTTTTAACGATGCCGGCATCGCAAGTTTTGTCAAAAAGTGATGAAAAATTTTTTTGTGGAGATTTAAAAAATGGCGTACATGGATGGAAAGGTCTCTTTACTCTCAGTTGAACGGTGAAAACCGCAACCACCAACGAGGCTTGGTTGCGGAGATATCGGGTTTCAAAGAGATTTTGATTTTTAAAGTTTTTAACGATGCCGGCATCGCAAGTTTTGTCAAAAAGTGATGAAAAATTTTTTTGTGGAGATTTAAAAAATGGCGTACATGGATGGAAAGGTCTCTTTACTCTCAGTTGAACGGTGAAAACCGCAACCACCAACGAGGCTTGGTTGCGGAGATATCGGGTTTCAAAGAGATTTTGATTTTTAAAGTTTTTAACGATGCCGGCATCGCAAGTTTTGTCAAAAAGTGATGAAAAATTTTTTTGTGGAGATTTAAAAAATGGCGTACATGGATGGAAAGGTCTCTTTACTCTCAGTTTAACGGTGAAAACCGCAACCACCAACGAGGCTTGGTTGCGGAGATATCGGGTTTGAAAGAGATTTTGATTTTTAAAGTTTTTAACGATGCCGGCATCGCAAGTTTTGTCAAAAAGTGATGAAAAATTTTTTTGCGGAGATTTAAAAAATGGCGTACATGGATGGAAAGGTCTCTTTACTCTCAGTTTAACGGTGAAAACCGCTACCACCAACGAGGCTTGGTTGCGGAGATATCGGGTTTCAAAGAGATTTTGATTTTTAAAGTTTTTAACGATGCCGGCATCGCAAGTTTTGTCAAAAAGTGATGAAAAATTTTTTTGTGGAGATTTAAAAAATGGCGTACATGGATGGAAAGGTCTTTTTACTCTCAGTTTAACGGTGAAAACCGCAACCACCAACGAGGCTTGGTTGCGGAGATATCGGGTTTCAAAGAGATTTTGATTTTTAAAGTTTTTAACGATGCCGGCATCGCAAGTTTTGTCAAAAAGTGATGAAAAATTTTTTCGTGGAGATTTAAAAAATGGCGTACATGGATGGAAAGGTCTCTTTACTCTCAGTTTAATGGTGAAAACCGCAACCACCAACGAGGCTTGGTTGCGGAGATATCGGGTTTCAAAGAGATTTTGATTTTTAAACTTTTTAACGATGCCGGCATCGCAAGTTTTGTCAAAAAGTGATGAAAAATTTTTTCGTGGAGATTTAAAAAATGGCGTACATGGATGGAAAGGTCTCTTTACTCTCAGTTTAACGGTGAAAACCGCAACCACCAACGAGGCTTGGTTGCGGAGATATCGGGTTTCAAAGAGATTTTGATTTTTAAACCTTTTAACGATGCCGGCATCGCAAGTTTTGTCAAAAAGTGATGAAAAATTTTTTCGTGGAGATTTAAAAAATGGCGTACATGGATGGAAAGGTCTCTTTACTCTCAGTTTAACGGTGAAAACCGCAACCACCAACGAGGCTTGGTTGCGGAGATATCGGGTTTCAAAGAGATTTTGATTTTTAAAGTTTTTAACGATGCCGGCATCGCAAGTTTTGTCAAAAAGTGATGAAAATTTTTTTTGTGGAGATTTAAAAAATGGCGTACATGGATGGAAAGGTCTCTTTACTCTCAGTTTAACGGTGAAAACCGCAACCACCAACGAGGCTTGGTTGCGGAGATATCGGGTTTCAAAGAGATTTTGATTTTTAAAGTTTTTAACGATGCCGGCATCGCAAGTTTTGTCAAAAAGTGATGAAAAATTTTTTTGTGGAGATTTAAAAAATGGCGTACATGGATGGAAAGGTCTCTTTACTCTCAGTTTAACGCCGGCATCGCAAGTTTTGTCAAAAAGTGATGAAAAATTTTTTTGTGGAGATTTAAAAAATGGCGTACATGGATGGCATCGCAAGTTTTGTCAAAAAGTGATGAAAAATTTTTTTGTGGAGATTTAAAAAAATGGCGTACATGGATGGAAAGGTCTCTTTACTCTCAGTTTAACGGTGAAAACCGCTACCACCAACGAGGCTTGGTTGCGGAGATATCGGGTTTCAAAGAGATTTTGATTTTTAAAGTTTTTAACGATGCCGGCATCGCAAGTTTTGTCAAAAAGTGATGAAAAATTTTTTTGTGGAGATTTAAAAAATGGCGTAAATGGATGGAAAGGTCTCTTTACTCTCAGTTTAACGGTGAAAACCGCAACCACCAACGAGGCTTGGTTGCGGAGATATCGGGTTTCAAAGAGATTTTGATTTTTAAAGTTTTTAACGATGCCGGCATCGCAAGTTTTGTCAAAGAGTGATGAAAAATTTTTTTGTGGAGATTTAAAAAATGGCGTACATGGATGGAAAGGTCTCTTTACTCTCAGTTTAATGGTGAAAACCGCAACCACCAACGAGGCTTGGTTGCGGAGATATCGGGTTTCAAAGAGATTTTGATTTTTAAACTTTTTAACGATGCCGGCATCGCAAGTTTTGTCAAAAAGTGATGAAAAATTTTTTCGTGGAGATTTAAAAAATGGCGTACATGGATGGAAAGGTCTCTTTACTCTCAGTTTAACGGTGAAAACCGCAACCACCAACGAGGCTTGGTTGCGGAGATATCGGGTTTCAAAGAGATTTTGATTTTTAAACCTTTTAACGATGCCGGCATCGCAAGTTTTGTCAAAAAGTGATGAAAAATTTTTTCGTGGAGATTTAAAAAATGGCGTAC
Organism: Epistrophe eligans; assembly: GCA_951394125.1. Classification (NCBI taxonomy): domain Eukaryota; kingdom Metazoa; phylum Arthropoda; class Insecta; order Diptera; family Syrphidae; genus Epistrophe; species Epistrophe eligans. The sequence continues at coordinate 13,238,182 of OX596029.1, forward strand.
ATGGATGGAAAGGTCTCTTTACTCTCAGTTTAACGGTGAAAACCGCAACCACCAACGAGGCTTGGTTGCGGAGATATCGGGTTTCAAAGAGATTTTGATTTTTAAAGTTTTTAACGATGCCGGCATCGCAAGTTTTGTCAAAAAGTGATGAAAATTTTTTTTGTGGAGATTTAAAAAATGGCGTACATGGATGGAAAGGTCTCTTTACTCTCAGTTTAACGGTGAAAACCGCAACCACCAACGAGGCTTGGTTGCGGAGATATCGGGTTTCAAAGAGATTTTGATTTTTAAAGTTTTTAACGATGCCGGCATCGCAAGTTTTGTCAAAAAGTGATGAAAAATTTTTTTGTGGAGATTTAAAAAATGGCGTACATGGATGGAAAGGTCTCTTTACTCTCAGTTTAACGCCGGCATCGCAAGTTTTGTCAAAAAGTGATGAAAAATTTTTTTGTGGAGATTTAAAAAATGGCGTACATGGATGGCATCGCAAGTTTTGTCAAAAAGTGATGAAAAATTTTTTTGTGGAGATTTAAAAAATGGCGTACATGGATGGAAAGGTCTCTTTACTCTCAGTTTAACGGTGAAAACCGCTACCACCAACGAGGCTTGGTTGCGGAGATATCGGGTTTCAAAGAGATTTTGATTTTTAAAGTTTTTAACGATGCCGGCATCGCAAGTTTTGTCAAAAAGTGATGAAAAATTTTTTTGTGGAGATTTAAAAAATGGCGTACATGGATGGAAAGGTCTCTTTACTCTCAGTTTAACGGTGAAAACCGCAACCACCAACGAGGCTTGGTTGCGGAGATATCGGGTTTCAAAGAGATTTTGATTTTTAAAGTTTTTAACGATGCCGGCATCGCAAGTTTTGTCAAAAAGTGATGAAAAATTTTTTGTGGAGATTTAAAAAATGGCGTACATGGATGGAAAGGTCTCTTTACTCTCAGTTTAACGGTGAAAACCGCTACCACCAACGAGGCTTGGTTGCGGAGATATCGGGTTTCAAAGAGATTTTGATTTTTAAACTTTTTAACGATGCCGGCATCGCAAGTTTTGTCAAAAAGTGATGAAAAATTTTTTTGTGGAGATTTAAAAAATGGCGTACATGGATGGAAAGGTCTCTTTACTCTCAGTTGAACGGTGAAAACCGCAACCACCAACGAGGCTTGGTTGCGGAGATATCGGGTTTCAAAGAGATTTTGATTTTTAAAGTTTTTAACGATGCCGGCATCGCAAGTTTTGTCAAAAAGTGATGAAAAATTTTTTTGTGGAGATTTAAAAAATGGCGTACATGGATGGAAAGGTCTCTTTACTCTCAGTTGAACGGTGAAAACCGCAACCACCAACGAGGCTTGGTTGCGGAGATATCGGGTTTCAAAGAGATTTTGATTTTTAAAGTTTTTAACGATGCCGGCATCGCAAGTTTTGTCAAAAAGTGATGAAAAATTTTTTTGTGGAGATTTAAAAAATGGCGTACATGGATGGAAAGGTCTCTTTACTCTCAGTTTAACGGTGAAAACCGCAACCACCAACGAGGCTTGGTTGCGGAGATATCGGGTTTCAAAGAGATTTTGATTTTTAAAGTTTTTAACGATGCCGGCATCGCAAGTTTTGTCAAAAAGTGATGAAAAATTTTTTGTGGAGATTTAAAAAATGGCGTACATGGATGGAAAGGTCTCTTTACTCTCAGTTGAACGGTGAAAACCGCAACCACCAACGAGGCTTGGTTGCGGAGATATCGGGTTTCAAAGAGATTTTGATTTTTAAAGTTTTTAACGATGCCGGCATCGCAAGTTTTGTCAAAAAGTGATGAAAAATTTTTTTGTGGAGATTTAAAAAATGGCGTACATGGATGGAAAGGTCTCTTTACTCTCAGTTTAACGGTGAAAACCGCTACCACCAACGAGGCTTGGTTGCGGAGATATCGGGTTTCAAAGAGATTTTGATTTTTAAAGTTTTTAACGATGCCGGCATCGCAAGTTTTGTCAAAAAGTGATGAAAAATTTTTTTGTGGAGATTTAAAAAATGGCGTACATGGATGGAAAGGTCTCTTTACTCTCAGTTTAACGGTGAAAACCGCAACCACCAACGAGGCTTGGTTGCGGAGATATCGGGTTTCAAAGAGATTTTGATTTTTAAAGTTTTTAACAATGCCGGCATCGCAAGTTTTGTCAAAAAGTGATGAAAAATTTTTTCGTGGAGATTTAAAAAATGGCGTACATGGATGGAAAGGTCTCTTTACTCTCAGTTTAATGGTGAAAACCGCAACCACCAACGAGGCTTGGTTGCGGAGATATCGGGTTTCAAAGAGATTTTGATTTTTAAACTTTTTAACGATGCCGGCATCGCAAGTTTTGTCAAAAAGTGATGAAAAATTTTTTCGTGGAGATTTAAAAAATGGCTTACATGGATGGAAAGGTCTCTTTACTCTCAGTTTAACGGTGAAAACCGCAACCACCAACGAGGCTTGGTTGCGGAGATATCGGGTTTCAAAGAGATTTTGATTTTCAAAGTTTTTAACGATGCCGGCATCGCAAGTTTTGTCAAAAAGTGATGAAAAATTTTTTTGTGGAGATTTAAAAAATGGCGTACATGGAAGGAAAGGTCTCTTTACTCTCAGTTGAACGGTGAAAACCGCAATCACCAACGATTCTTGGTTGCGGAGATATCGGGTTTCAAAGAGATTTTGATTTTTAAAGTTTTTAACGATGCCGGCATCGCAAGTTTTGTCAAAAAGTAATGAAAAATTTTTTTGTGGAGATTTAAAAAATGGCGTACATGGATGGAAAGGTCTCTTTACTTTCAGTTTAACGGTGAAAACCGCAACCACCAACGAGGCTTGGTTGCGGAGATATCGGGTTTCAAAGAGATTTTGATTTTTAAAGTTTTTAACGATGCCGGCATCGCAAGTTTTGTCAAAAAGTGATGAAAATTTTTTTTGTGGAGATTTAAAAAATGGCGTACATGGATGGAAAGGTCTCTTTACTCTCAGTTGAACGGTGAAAACCGCAACCACCAACGAGGCTTGGTTGCGGAGATATCGGGTTTCAAAGAGATTTTGATTTTTAAAGTTTTTGACGATGCCGGCATCGCAAGTTTTGTCAAAAAGTGATGAAAAATTTTTTTGTGGAGATTTAAAAAATGGCGTACATGGATGGAAAGGTCTCTTTACTCTCAGTTGAACGGTGAAAACCGCAATCACCAACGAGTCTTGGTTGCGGAGATATCGGGTTTCAAAGAGATTTTGATTTTTAAAGTTTTTAACGATGCCGGCATCGCAAGTTTTGTCAAAAAGTAATGAAAGGTCTCTTTACTCTCAGTTTAACGGTGAAAACCGCAACCACCAACGAGGCTTGGTTGCGGAGATATCGGGTTTCAAAGAGATTTTGATTTTTAAACTTTTTAACGATGCCGGCATCGCAAGTTTTGTCAAAAAGTGATGAAAAATTTTTTTGTGGAGATTTAAAAAATGGCGTACATGGAAGGAAAGGTCTCTTTACTCTCAGTTGAACGGTGAAAAGCGCAATCACCAACGATTCTTGGTTGCGGAGATATCGGGTTTCAAAGAGATTTTGATTTTTAAAGTTTTTAACGATGCCGGCATCGCAAGTTTTGTCAAAAAGTGATGAAAAATTTTTTCGTGGAGATTTAAAAAATGGCGTACATGGATGGAAAGGTCTCTTTACTCTCAGTTTAACGGTGAAAACCGCAACCACCAACGAGGCTTGGTTGCGGAGATATCGGGTTTCAAAGAGATTTTGATTTTTAAACTTTTTAACGATGCCGGCATCGCAAGTTTTGTCAAAAAGTGATGAAAAATTTTTTTGTGGAGATTTAAAAAATGGCGTACATGGAAGGAAAGGTCTCTTTACTCTCAGTTGAACGGTGAAAACCGCAATCACCAACGATTCTTGGTTGCGGAGATATCGGGTTTCAAAGAGATTTTGATTTTTAAAGTTTTTAACGATGCCGGCATCGCAAGTTTTGTCAAAAAGTAATGAAAAATTTTTTTGTGGAGATTTAAAAAATGGCGTACATGGATGGAAAGGTCTCCTTACTTTCAGTTTAACGGTGAAAACCGCAACCACCAACGAGGCTTGGTTGCGGAGATATCGGGTTTCAAAGAGATTTTGATTTTTAAAGTTTTTAACGATGCCGGCATCGCAAGTTTTGTCAAAAAGTGATGAAAAATTTTTTTGTGGAGATTTAAAAAATGGCGTACATGGATGGAAAGGTCTCTTTACTCTCAGTTTAACGGTGAAAACCGCAACCACCAACGAGGCTTGGTTGCGGAGATATCGGGTTTCAAAGAGATTTTGATTTTTAAAGTTTTTAACGATGCCGGCAAAGTGATGAAAAATTTTTTTGTGGAGATTTAAAAAATGGCGTACATGGATGGAAAGGTCTCTTTACTCTCAGTTTAACGGTGAAAACCGCAACCACCAACGAGGCTTGGTTGCGGAGATATCGGGTTTCAAAGAGATTTTGATTTTTAAAGTTTTTAACGATGCCGCATCGCAAGTTTTGTCAAAAAGTGATGAAAAATTTTTTTGTGGAGATTTAATAAATGGCGTACATGGATGGAAAGGTCTCTTTACTCTCAGTTGAACGGTGAAAACCGCAACCACCAACGAGGCTTGGTTGCGGAGATATCGGGTTTCAAAGAGATTTTGGTTTTTAAAGTTTTTAACGATGCCGGCATCGCAAGTTTTGTCAAAAAGTGATGAAAAATTTTTTTGTGGAGATTTAAAAAATGGCGTACATGGATGGAAAGGTCTCTTTACTCTCAGTTGAACGGTGAAAACCGCAACCACCAACGAGGCTTGGTTGCGGAGATATCGGGTTTCAAAGAGATTTTGATTTTTAAAGTTTTTAACGATGCCGGCATCGCAAGTTTTGTCAAAAAGTGATGAAAAATTTTTTTGTGGAGATTTAAAAAATGGCGTACATGGATGGAAAGGTCTCTTTACTCTCAGTTTAACGGTGAAAACCGCAACCACCAACGAGGCTTGGTTGCGGAGATATCGGGTTTCAAAGAGATTTTGATTTTTAAAGTTTTTAACGATGCCGGCATCGCAAGTTTTGTCAAAAAGTAACGAAAAATTTTTTTGTGGAGATTTAAAAAATGGCGTACATGGATGGAAAGGTCTCTTTACTTTCAGTTTAACGGTGAAAACCGCAATCACCAACGAGTCTTGGTTGCGGAGATATCGGGTTTCAAAGAGATTTTGATTTTCAAACTTTTTAACGATGCCGGCATCGCAAGTTTTGTCAAAAAGTAATGAAAGGTCTCTTTACTCTCAGTTTAACGGTGAAAACCGCAACCACCAACGAGGCTTGGTTGCGGAGATATCGGGTTTCAAAGAGATTTTGATTTTTAAAGTTTTTAACGATGCCGGCATCGCAAGTTTTGTCAAAAAGTGATGAAAAATTTTTTTGTGGAGATTTAAAAAATGGCGTACATGGAAGGAAAGGTCTCTTTACTCTCAGTTGAACGGTGAAAACCGCACACACCAACGATTCTTGGTTGCGGAGATATCGGGTTTCAAAGAGATTTTGATTTTTAAAGTTTTTAACGATGCCGGCATCGCAAGTTTTGTCAAAAAGTAACGAAAAATTTTTTTGTGGAGATTTAAAAAATGGCGTACATGGATGGAAAGGTCTCTTTACTTTCAGTTTAACGGTGAAAACCGCAATCACCAACGAGGCTTGGTTGCGGAGATATCGGGTTTCAAAGAGATTTTGATTTTTAAAGTTTTTAACGATGCCGGCATCGCAAGTTTTGTCAAAAAGTGATGAAAAATTTTTTTGTGGAGATTTAAAAAATGGCGTACATGGATGGAAAGGTCTCTTTACTCTCAGTTTAACGGTGAAAACCGCAACCACCAACGAGGCTTGGTTGCGGAGATATCGGGTTTCAAAGAGATTTTGATTTTTAAAGTTTTTAACGATGCCGGCATCGGAAGTTTTGTCAAAAAGTGATGAAAATTTTTTTTGTGGAGATTTAAAAAATGGCGTACATGGATGGAAAGGTCTCTTTACTCTCAGTTGAACGGTGAAAACCGCAACCACCAACGAGGCTTGGTTGCGGAGATATCGGGTTTCAAAGAGATTTTGATTTTTAAAGTTTTTAACGATGCCGGCATCGCAAGTTTTGTCAAAAGTAATGAAAAATTTTTTTGTGGAGATTTAAAAAACGGCGTACATGGATGGAAAGGTCTCTTTACTCTCAGTTTAACGGTGAAAACCGCAACCACCAACGAGGCTTGGTTGCGGAGATATCGGGTTTCAAAGAGATTTTGATTTTTAAAGTTTTTAACGATGCCGGCATCGCAAGTTTTGTCAAAAAGTGATGAAAAATTTTTTTGTGGAGATTTAAAAAATGGCGTACATGGAAGGAAAGGTCTCTTTACTCTCAGTTGAACGGTGAAAACCGCAATCACCAACGATTCTTGGTTGCGGAGATATCGGGTTTCAAAGAGATTTTGATTTTTAAACTTTTTAACGATGCCGGCATCTCAAGTTTTGTCAAAAAGTGATGAAAAATTTTTTTGTGGAGATTTAAAAAATGGCGTACATGGATGGAAAGGTCTCTTTACTCTCAGTTGAACGGTGAAAACCGCAATCACCAACGAGTCTTGGTTGCGGAGATATCGGGTTTCAAAGAGATTTTGATTTTTAAAGTTTTTAACGATGCCGGCATCGCAAGTTTTGTCAAAAAGTAATGAAAAATTATTTTTGTGGAGATTTAAAAAATGGCGTACATGGATGGAAAGGTCTCTTTACTCTCAGTTTAACGGTGAAAACTGCAACCACCAACGAGGCTTGGTTGCGGAGATATCGGGTTTCAAAGAGATTTTGATTTTTAAAGTTTTTAACGATGCCGGCATCGCAAGTTTTGTCAAAAAGTGATGAAAAATTTTTTTGTGGAGATTTAAAAAATGGCGTACATGGAAGGAAAGGTCTCTTTACTCTCAGTTGAACGGTGAAAACCGCAATCACCAACGATTCTTGGTTGCGGAGATATCGGGTTTCAAAGAGATTTTGATTTTTAAAGTTTTTAACGATGCCGGCATCGCAAGTTTTGTCAAAAAGTAATGAAAAATTTTTTTGTGGAGATTTAAAAAATGGCGTACATGGATGGAAAGGTCTCTTTACTCTCAGTTTAACGGTGAAAACCACAACCACCAACGAGGCTTGGTTGCGGAGATATCGGGTTTCAAAGAGATTTTGATTTTTAAAGTTTTTAACGATGCCGGCATCGCAAGTTTTGTCAAAAAGTAATGAAAAATTTTTTTGTGGAGATTTAAAAAATGGCGTACATGGATGGAAAGGTCTCTTTACTCTCAGTTGAACGGTGAAAACCGCAATCACCAACGAGGCTTGGTTGCGGAGATATCGGGTTTCAAAGAGATTTTGATTTTTAAAGTTTTTAACGATGCCGGCATCGCAAGTTTTGTCAAAAAGTGATGAAAAATTTTTTTGTGGAGATTTAAAAAATGGCGTACATGGATGGAAAGGTCTCTTTACTCTCAGTTGAACGGTGAAAACCGCAACCACCAACGAGGCTTGGTTGCGGAGATATCGGGTTTGAAAGAGATTTTGATTTTTAAAGTTTTTAACGATGCCGGCATCGCAAGTTTTGTCAAAAAGTGATGAAAAATTTTTTTGTGGAGATTTAAAAAATGGCGTACATGGATGGAAAGGTCTCTTTACTCTCAGTTGAATGGTGAAAACCGCAATCACCAACGAGTCTTGGTTGCGGAGATATCGGGTTTCAAAGAGATTTTGATTTTTAAAGTTTTTAACGATGCCGGCATCGCAAGTTTTGTCAAAAAGTAATGAAAAATTTTTTTGTGGAGATTTAAAAAATGGCGTACATGGATAGAAAGGTCTCTTTACTCTCAGTTTAACGGTGAAAACCGCAACCACCAACGAGGCTTGGTTGCGGAGATATCGGGTTTCAAAGAGATTTTGATTTTTAAAGTTTTTAACGATGCCGGCATCGCAAGTTTTGTCAAAAAGTGATGAAAAATTTTTTTGTGGAGATTTAAAAAATGGCGTACATGGAAGGAAAGGTCTCTTTACTCTCAGTTGAACGGTGAAAACCGCAATCACCAACGATTCTTGGTTGCGGAGATATCGGGTTTCAAAGAGATTTTGATTTTTAAACTTTTTAACGATGCCGGCATCGCAAGTTTTGTCAAAAAGTGATGAAAAATTTTTTTGTGGAGATTTAAAAAATGGCGTACATGGATGGAAAGGTCTCTTTACTCTCAGTTGAACGGTGAAAACCGCAATCACCAACGAGTCTTGGTTGCGGAGATATCGGGTTTCAAAGAGATTTTGATTTTTAAAGTTTTTAACGATGCCGGCATCGCAAGTTTTGTCAAAAAGTAATGAAAAATTTTTTTGTGGAGATTTAAAAAATGGCGTACATGGATGGAAAGGTCTCTTTACTCTCAGTTGAACGGTGAAAACCGCAATCACCAACGATTCTTGGTTGCGGAGATATCGGGTTTCAAAGAGATTTTGATTTTTAAAGTTTTTAACGATGCCGGCATCGCAAGTTTTGTCAAAAAGTAATGAAAAATTTTTTTGTGGAGATTTAAAAAATGGCGTACATGGATGGAAAGGTCTCTTTACTCTCAGTTTAACGGTGAAAACCACAACCACCAACGAGGCTTGGTTGCGGAGATATCGGGTTTCAAAGAGATTTTGATTTTTAAAGTTTTTAACGATGCCGGCATCGCAAGTTTTGTCAAAAAGTGATGAAAAATTTTTTTGTGGAGATTTAAAAAATGGCGTACATGGATGGAAAGGTCTCTTTACTCTCAGTTGAACGGTGAAAACCGCAATCACCAACGATTCTTGGTTGCGGAGATATCGGGTTTCAAAGAGATTTTGATTTTTAAAGTTTTTAACGATGCCGGCATCGCAAGTTTTGTCAAAAAGTGATGAAAAATTTTTTTGTGGAGATTTAAAAAATGGCGTACATGGATGGAAAGGTCTCTTTACTCTCAGTTTAACGGTGAAAACCGCAACCACCAACGAGGCTTGGTTGCGGAGATATCGGGTTTCAAAGAGATTTTGATTTTTAAAGTTTTTAACGATGCCGGCATCGCAAGTTTTGTCAAAAAGTGATGAAAAATTTTTTTGTGGAGATTTAAAAAATGGCGTACATGAAAGGAAAGGTCTCTTTACTCTCAGTTGAACGGTGAAAACCGCAATCACCAACGATTCTTGGTTGCGGAGATATCGGGTTTCAAAGAGATTTTGATTTTTAAAGTTTTTAACGATGCCGGCATCGCAAGTTTTGTCAAAAAGTAATGAAAAATTTTTTTGTGGAGATTTAAAAAATGGCGTACATGGATGGAAAGGTCTCTTTACTCTCAGTTTAACGGTGAAAACCACAACCACCAACGAGGCTTGGTTGCGGAGATATCGGGTTTCAAAGAGATTTTGATTTTTAAAGTTTTTAACGATGCCGGCATCGCAAGTTTTGTCAAAAAGTGATGAAAAATTTTTTTGTGGAGATTTAAAAAATGGCGTACATGGATGGAAAGGTCTCTTTACTCTCAGTTGAACGGTGAAAACCGCAATCACCAACGATTCTTGGTTGCGGAGATATCGGGTTTCAAAGAGATTTTGATTTTTAAAGTTTTTAACGATGCCGGCATCGCAAGTTTTGTCAAAAAGTGATGAAAAATTTTTTTGTGGAGATTTAAAAAATGGCGTACATGGATGGAAAGGTCTCTTTACTCTCAGTTTAACGGTGAAAACCGCAACCACCAACGAGGCTTGGTTGCGGAGATATCGGGTTTCAAAGAGATTTTGATTTTTAAAGTTTTTAACGATGCCGGCATCGCAAGTTTTGTCAAAAAGTGATGAAAAATTTTTTGTGGAGATTTAAAAAATGGCGTACATGGATGGAAAGGTCTCTTTACTCTCAGTTTAACGGTGAAAACCGCAACCACCAACGAGGTTTGGTTGCGGAGATATCGGGTTTCAAAGAGATTTTGATTTTTAAAGTTTTTAACGATGCCGGCATCGCAAGTTTTGTCAAAAAGTGATGAAAAATTTGTTTGTGGAGATTTAAAAAATGGCGTACATGGATGGAAAGGTCTCTTTACTTTCAGTTTAATGGTGAAAACCACAACCACCAACGAGGCTTGGTTGCGGAGATATCGGGTTTCAAAGAGATTTTGATTTTTAAAGTTTTTAACGATGCCGGCATCGCAAGTTTTGTCAAAAAGTGATGAAAAATTTTTTTGTGGAGATTTAAAAAATGGCGTACATGGAAGGAAAGGTCTCTTTACTCTCAGTTGAACGGTGAAAACCGCAATCACCAACGATTCTTGGTTGCGGAGATATCGGGTTTCAAAGAGATTTTGATTTTTAAACTTTTTAACGATGCCGGCATCGCAAGTTTTGTCAAAAAGTGATGAAAATTTTGTTTGTGGAGATTTAAAAAATGGCGTACATGGATGGAAAGGTCTCTTTACTCTCAGTTTAATGGTGAAAACCGCAACCACCAACGAGGCTTGGTTGCGGAGATATCGGGTTTCAAAGAGATTTTGATTTTTAAAGTTTTTAACGATGCCGGCATCGCAAGTTTTGTCAAAAAGTGGTGAAAATTTTGTGTGTGGAGATTTAAAAAATGGCGTACATGGATGGAAAGGTCTCTTTACTCTCAGTTTAACGGTGAAAACCGCAACCACCAACGAGGCTTGGTTGCGGAGATATCGGGTTTCAAAGAGATTTTGATTTTTAAAGTTTTTAAGGATGCCGGCATCGCAAGTTTTGTCAAAAAGGATGAAAAACTTTTTTGTGGAGATTTAAAAAATGGCGTACATGGATGGAAAGGTCTCTTTACTCTCAGTTTAATGGTGAAAACTGCAACCACCAACGAGGCTTGGTTGCGGAGATATCGGGTTTCAAAGAGATTTTGATTTTTAAACTTTTTAACGATGCCGGCATCGCAAGTTTTGTCAAAAAGTGATGAAAATTTTGTTTGTGGAGATTTAAAAAATGGCGTACATGGATGGAAAGGTCTCTTTACTCTCAGTTTAATGGTGAAAACCGCAACCACCAACGAGGCTTGGTTGCGGAGATATCGGGTTTCAAAGAGATTTTGATTTTTAAAGTTTTTAAGGATGCCGGCATCGCAAGTTTTGTCAAAAAGTGATGAAAAATTTTTTTGTGGAGATTTAAAAAATGGCGTACATGTATGGAAAGGTCTCTCTACTCTCAGTTTAACGGTGAAAACTGCAACCACTAACGAGGCTTGGTTGCGGAGATATCGGATTTCAAAGAGATTTTGATTTTTAAACTTTTTAACGATGCCGGCATCGCAAGTTTTGTCAAAAAGTGATGAAAATTTTGTTTGTGGAGATTTAAAAAATGGCGTACATGGATGGAAAGGTCTCTTTACTCTCAGTTTAATGGTGAAAACCGCAACCACCAACGAGGCTTGGTTGCGGAGATATCGGGTTTCAAAGAGATTTTGATTTTTAAACTTTTTAACGATGCCGGCATCGCAAGTTTTGTCAAAAAGTGATGAAAATTTTGTTTGTGGAGATTTAAAAAATGGCGTACATGGATGGAAAGGTCTCTTTACTCTCAGTTTAATGGTGAAAACCGCAACCACCAACGAGGCTTGGTTGCGGAGATATCGGGTTTCAAAGAGATTTTGATTTTTAAACTTTTTAACGATGCCGGCATCGCAAGTTTTGTCAAAAAGTGATGAAAATTTTGTTTGTGGAGATTTAAAAAATGGCGTACATGGATGGAAAGGTCTCTTTACTCTCAGTTTAATGGTGAAAACCGCAACCACCAACGAGGCTTGGTTGCGGAGATATCGGGTTTCAAAGAGATTTTGATTTTTAAAGTTTTTAACGATGCCGGCATCGCAAGTTTTGTCAAAAAGTGGTGAAAAATTTTTTTGTGGAGATTTAAAAAATGGCGTACATGGATGGAAAGGTCTCTTTACTCTCAGTTTAATGGTGAAAACCGCAACCACCAACGAGGCTTGGTTGCGGAGATATCGGGTTTCAAAGAGATTTTGATTTTTAAACTTTTTAACGATGCCGGCATCGCAAGTTTTGTCAAAAAGTGATGAAAATTTTGTTTGTGGAGATTTAAAAAATGGCGTACATGGATGGAAAGGTCTCTTTACTCTCAGTTTAATGGTGAAAACCGCAACCACCAACGAGGCTTGGTTGCGGAGATATCGGGTTTCAAAGAGATTTTGATTTTTAAAGTTTTTAAGGATGCCGGCATCGCAAGTTTTGTCAAAAAGGATGAAAAACTTTTTTGTGGAGATTTAAAAAATGGCGTACATGGATGGAAAGGTCTCTTTACTCTCAGTTTAATGGTGAAAACTGCAACCACCAACGAGGCTTGGTTGCGGAGATATCGGGTTTCAAAGAGATTTTGATTTTTAAACTTTTTAACGATGCCGGCATCGCAAGTTTTGTCAAAAAGTGATGAAAATTTTGTTTGTGGAGATTTAAAAAATGGCGTACATGGATGGAAAGGTCTCTTTACTCTCAGTTTAATGGTGAAAACCGCAACCACCAACGAGGCTTGGTTGCGGAGATATCGGGTTTCAAAGAGATTTTGATTTTTAAAGTTTTTAAGGATGCCGGCATCGCAAGTTTTGTCAAAAAGTGATGAAAAATTTTTTTGTGGAGATTTAAAAAATGGCGTACATGTATGGAAAGGTCTCTCTACTCTCAGTTTAACGGTGAAAACTGCAACCACTAACGAGGCTTGGTTGCGGAGATATCGGGTTTCAAAGAGATTTTGATTTTTAAACTTTTTAACGATGCCGGCATCGCAAGTTTTGTCAAAAAGTGATGAAAAATTTTTCTGTCGGGATTTTAAAAATGGCGTACATGGATGGAAAGGTCTCTTTACTCTCAGTTTAATGGTGAAAACCGCAACCACCAACGAGGCTTGGTTGCGGAGATATCGGGTTTCAAAGAGATTTTGATTTTTAAAGTTTTTAAGGATGCCGGCATCGCAAGTTTTGTCAAAAAGGATGAAAAATTTTTTTGTGGAGATTTAAAAAATGGCGTACATGGATGGAAAGGTCTCTTTACTCTCAGTTTAATGGTGAAAACCGCAACCACCAACGAGGCTTGGTTGCGGAGATATCGGATTTCAGAGAGATTTTGATTTTTAAAGTTTTTAACGATGCCGGCATCGCAAGTTTTGTCAAAAAGTGATGAAAAATTTTTTTGTGGAGATTTAAAAAATGGCGTACATGGATGGAAAGGTCTCTTTACTCTCAGTTTTATGGTGAAAACCGCAACCACCAACGAGGCTTGGTTGCGGAGATATCGGGTTTCAAAGAGATTTTGATTTTTAAAGTTTTTAAGGATGCCGGCATCGCAAGTTTTGTCAAAAAGGATGAAAAATTTTTTTGTGGAGATTTAAAAAATGGCGTACATGGATGGAAAGGTCTCTTTACTCTCAGTTTAATGGTGAAAACCGCAACCACCAACGAGGCTTGGTTGCGGAGATATCGGGTTTCAGAGAGATTTTGATTTTTAAACTTTTTAACGATGCCGGCATCGCAAGTTTTGTCAAAAAGTGATGAAAAATTTTTTTGTGGAGATTTAAAAAATGGCGTACATGGATGGAAAGGTCTCTCTACTCTCAGTTTAACGGTGAAAACTGCAACCACTAACGAGGCTTGGTTGCGGAGATTTTTAAAGTTTTTATCGATGCCCATTCGCCATTTTGTTTTTTACATCCACCATTCACACGGATACACGGATAGGAAAAAAGAGAGAATTAAGAGAGTTTTCGCTTACTCACTCAAAAAAAAATTGCGGGTGTTTCAGGCCAGAGGGGTACCGGTCGGTTCTCTAGATAACATACGTACTCTATGCACAACAATCTGCATATGACTCTTATGACTCTTTGGACAATAAATTATTGCAAAACAGGAATAATAAAAAAAAAAAAAATTTTTTAAGAATTTATGTATTCTTTTTTTCTATATAAAATGTAAATCGACAAAAATGACATCTTTGGTCATGTTGCCCTGATGTCTTAGTTTTTAAATAATTTTATAAATTTATTTTATTAATTATTTTTCTTAAATAAATAAAAAATCTTTATTTTATTTTTATTGAAAATTTAAAGAAAAAACTTTTCTTTTTTTTAAAACCAACTTTTTCAGTTATAAAATTATAAGGTTAGACCATTTATTTACTCGTTAAAAATACGTAAATCTGCTGTTTTTGACATTTCTCATAGGATAGATGATTATACCATAATTTTTAGGATAGCTTGAGATTTTTGATGTGTTAACATTTATGACGGCGCGGCGGTAGGGTAAACTAAAACCGTGAAGATTTCTGTACCACATTACGTTGTGCTGTTACACTTTGCGATATGTTGAAGTATATTGGATACGTTCAATATTGGGTACGTTCCTTAGTAGCTCAAACTAAATCGAAAGGTCGAGTTGAGTTGACAGTTCGAACTCGCCGCGTTCTGTGATGTAAAGTCCCCGGCCTCACACTTTTTTCTCTTGCCAACAGCTGTTTTCTTTCGGATTTCAGCATCCATTTAAACGCTGCAAATTTTAATAGCTGCAATTTTTATTAAATGAGAAGGAAATATCTCTTTACACTCTTTACTCCGCCTATGTGTCAAACAATAGGAAAAAGCTTAAAGAAGAAAGAGCAATAACTCTGCAATTATTTCAATCAACCTCTGCAACTTTGTTAACCCCGGCCACCGCATATGTACCCCGCCTACATGCTTAAAAATTGCAAAGGGTAATTGCAGCGTTTAAAAGCAGTCTTTGAATACAAACCTGTCGCGGCAATATGAATTCATAAAAACTAATTTCCGAACAAGTCCCTTAAGTATTCATTAAGCCCCTCAAACTGTTGCTGTCAAAAAAGTAACGATTGCCATAAAACAAACTTATCACATCACTAATCGCTTCCGTCCACTCTTAGCTCTTGCACATATATATTTTTTATTTGTCGTTTGTTAAAGAAGAACACCAAGAAACTAGTAAAAAAGTGAATTTTCTCAAAAAATAATTCAATTAATAAACGCATTTAAAAGAAACCCCGTTCAATCTAAGCTGTTTATCGCAAAAAGTACTCTAATTATAAAACGATTTTCCAATTATCTGTATGCAATAATCAGAATTAAATTATCTTTTAATTTTTAGTCCGAAAAGTCTCAAGTGAATCACTTAACAATTATTTCCAAATTTTAATCACAATAATGGCACTAAAAGTCTATGTCAGTGGAATGTCTGGAAACAAGGAGGTATGTTTATGCATTTGGGTTTTATTATCATTTATTTTAGAGCAGCATTGATCCTCATTATGGCCATTATGGCATTGACCCACCATTGTCGGTCTTGATAATGGTTTTTCTTTTTCTAGGCTTTGACTTCTTCTTTTTTGAATAAATTTTTGATTGTATTGTGCGAGGTGCGACTATAGTTTTTCGTTTTTATATTTTTCGGTAAGACTACGTCACTTCGCGCAACACCTCTAAATATAAAACAGAAATTAAACATCAAGTCAAATGAAATTAAGCATAATTTGCTTTTGCATCGATTATGGGATGGGACAAAAAAATAAATAAAGAAAACCATTTCCCAATAACACACAACATCCTAGACGTAATTCAATATCGAGGTTTTCTTTGTTTTCATTAAATATTTTATTTTTAAATTATTAGTATTTTTATGATTATTGGACTTGCGATTTGATGGATGGAAACAATAATTTAGTTAGGGCGGTGGTTGGTTTTGTGCTTGTCTTAACTTAGGTAAAGGTACTCAATGCCACATAGAAAACTCGTTGAAGTGGTTTTGCTGATCATTTTGTTACGTCTCTGTGATATGAATGAGAAAACAAGAACGATTTATTTTGTCTGGTATGCTGCCTGGCGGTGAATATTAATTTAAAAACTAATTACAATTATATATAATTCGTCATATTTTTGTCAATGTTCGTGTTATAAAATAAATAGAAATCGCAAAGAGAAACCCCTCAAAACTGCAATGCAAGCATCTTAATTAATTTTTTCTGATAGATTAATAACAATAGTAAGTCTCCTTCATTTCATAGTTAACAAGCCGTAGCAAACAATGCAATTAAGAAACCTGTTTTTGTTTGAAAGTCTTTATATGGCGATGGGGCCCAATATCATTATTGCCATTTCGAAGTATACAAATTTTGTTTTGTTTTATTTTGATTCGAATATTCTTGATAAAAGATAATTGCTTAGTTGAGTCATTCTGATTTGGAAGCTCGAATGCCACTTCAGTTGTTAATAAGTAATTTTAATTAAAAACAATAATATTAGTTGTTTGATGTTACCTTATCTTGTGAGGGTTGTATAAATCAGAAACGTTTCTCATTTATATTTGCAATAGTGAAAGTATTACATTCTTAAAACTAGAACTGAATATTTGAATCAAATCCGTGTTTACAATTATTTATTGTAGTTAACATTAAATTCCGCCCATCTTTCCTTATGTATGTTCATCGAAATCAGTCTTAAGGACTGGAAATATTTCAAATTTGGGAATTCAGTTTTTTAGGTGATCATCCAAAGGGGAAATGAAAATAAGTAATTTTTTTTAGATAGGCAGTAAACAGCTAAAGTTTTCGATTAATTGTGTTTATAACTATATACCTACTTTCATCATTTCTAAACTATTTTTTTGTTTTGATAGTAAAATAATTTGGAGTTCGGAACAAAAAAATCTATGGAAAAGTATAATCTGATTTCCGCATCAAGAAATTGTATTTTTTTTTTTTAATTTCGTAAATTAGTGTTTTGAACTTATTTTATTTTGAAATGTACTTTGGGTTATGTAGGTATTTTAAACAAATTTGATTATGCTCAAAGAAATGATGGTGGACAATAACAATCGAGTTAATCGTTTATTTTAAAAAAATGCTTATTGGAATTCCAATTTAATAAATAAAAATATTTGATGGTCAGTTTATGCATCCGCTGCAACCGGTTATAGTAAAAATATTTAAGCACTGTTGTACTAACAGTTTGACAGAATGCGACGATTGTTATGTTAGTTCTCATACAACCAACGGTTGCATCAATTGTGGGCTGCATTCAACCGTCCGGTAGACCGTGTGTGAAGGTGTAGGTGTGTTTGGTACAACACAAATCGGTGCCACGATTATATCGTATATTCCCCACTAAATACAAAGAATTGAACACAATAGTTAAGAAGCTTCAATTATTTTTTATTTTTACCTCTTAATCTCACTGTTATGTAGCTTTCTCACTAAAGTAATTGTTTGATTTTTTTTTTAAATAGGTGAAAAAACGCCAACAACGCGTCCTTATGATTTTAGACAGTAAAAATGTTAAGTACGAGCTTATTGATATAACAGAGCCAGGCAAAGAAGCCGAAAAAGACATGATGCAAACAAAATCGAGCAGCAATGGCGCAACAGTTAGTGATCCCAACCCCAGACACCCACTGCCCCCACAAATATTCAACGACGAAGAATATTGCGGCGATTACGATGCATTTGATTTGGCCAACGAGATCGATACTCTCGACCAATTCCTTAAATTAGCACCAGCAGATACAACCAGTGTATCCACTGCCCAAATCGAATTGAAAAATGGCGAAAAAGAAACAACTGATGCCCCTCCAACAGAACCGGCAGAAGAAAATAAAGAAAACGAAGAAAACAAGGAGGTTTGAATTTTATACCAGTATATAAAAAATATATAATAATACAAAAAAAAAAAAAACAAAGCAAAATATTAATATTTTTTTTTTTTTGCAATTTAATTATTTTATTAACCATCTAATATACGCATATTGACATTATTTTTTTGTATCATGTATATTATTAATTTATCAATTGATTTCATTTATCTAACGATTAGATTCAAAATATATGTAGTTGTTTTCCGCAAAAATAATGCTAAGCAATATTTTTTAACCATTTAAAGTTATTTTTTTAAAAATCATATATATACATACATGTAAACGAAATGTAAACGATTTAGTTGAATAATAAAATTAAACAAAAAAAAAAAAAAAAACAATTTTTAGTCACTAGCAATCGACTAAAAGATTTTATAGTTTAAAAAGCGAAAATCTAAAATATCTAATGACCTTTTTATAATTTTGCAAAGAGCTTTAACATTAATAACCACAGCACAGAGTGGAAAAGTATAAGGGCAATTTTGAAGTAGTAGCTTAAAGCTTCGCGCTGAAGTGCAGCATGATAAGTATTGCGAACTTTTAGAAAGTTTCACTAAATTATTACTCTCTCAATTTTTTTTTGTACGTAACCGATTCATTCAGAATGGTGAGTCAAAGGGAGAAACAGGTGAAGGCGATGAAGGGAAAAAAGAAAAAATCGAAGCTGGAGACGAAACTGAGAAGACATCATCGGACGAAAATGTATGACATAATTTTTAAAGAAACACAAATTTTACAAAAAAAAAAAGTAAGTTTATGAATAAATTAATTATCTATATTACCATTGATTAAGGCCGAAGAAGTGAACGGAGAGAAGCCCAAAGAAGTGAATGAAGAGCAACAAGAAAGTAAGACTTCAGAAAATGAAGAAAATATTCAGGCTGAAACCGATAAAGCTGATGAACCCGATGAAAATGCGGATAAAAAAGAGGAGTCAAAAGAAGAAAAGGAAGGCGAATCTTCAGAAGAAAAGTCCAAATCAGAGGATTCTAAGCCGTCAGATAATAAAGAATCTGAAAACGAAAGTGATAATGTAGAAAACTCTGGTAAGTGCGTTTAAATTAAGTTAGTTAAAAATTAGAAGAAAAACACGATTTCAACTGCCATCTAATACCAATCAATCTGATGTAGAAAAAACGTCAAAAACAGATAAGGCTGAAAGTAAAGAAGAAAAAATTGATAAATTAGAGAGTGATGGTAAACAAGATGCAAACGAGCTTGAGGACGACACAAAAAAAGATACTATTGAAACAAGTGCTAATCCAGAAGAATCAAAAGACACTCCTTTAAAAGAAGAAGAAAGTGATAGTGAAGAAGAGAGCAGTGAGGATGAAAACAAGGAGCAAATGGATATTATTGAAAAGGAGAATGAAAATGACAATGTAGAATCTACAAAAGAAGAAAAAGACAAGGAAGAAAGTTCGTCAAAATCAGAAGAAAAAAATGTTGACGATGAAGAAAAAGAAAATAGTGAGAATATTTTTGAAGAATCAAAAGATTTAACAGAGTCAAAAATTGTTTCAGTAGATGACGATATTGTGAAACCAGAAGATAAGGTTTGGGTTTGTTTACTATCACTTCTACAATATATTGTGTCGTTTTGTAACGTATTTTGTCTTCTAAAGCAAAGATACTTTCGCTTTCGTTTTTTTTTTCTTTTCGGTTGCATTAGAGCTAAAAGAAACTCTACGGCTACTCTTTCAAAAAGCTTTCGGCATCATTAACGCATTTTTATAACTTAAAGCCTAATACTTTATCGTTAATATTAAAATAATTTCTTATAAACAAAAGGAATCAAAAAAGGACCGGAACTTGAGCTGGTTGGGCCCCGGACAAACTCCGATGCTAAAGAATGTTTAAAAATACTTTTCCGATATTTGTATTTATGTATGTACATAATGTAGGCAGTAGGAACATACATTTATATTTATTCATAACGTAAAATAAATTTTTACTTATAAAAAAAAATGGTAGTAGAAAATAATCAGACTTTCGCTATTTAGTTTCACCACAGCATTTTTACTGTATGAATATCTAACGATCACTTATGGCTACATTGCAATAAAAATTATTAAATAACTCCGTTGAACGATTTTCGATGGATAAAAAAAATTGTAAGTTTTGTTTTTGCCAAGAATTCAAAGGTTTTTAACTCCTTTGGTATGTTCAGTCTCCAAATAAGCACCAATGGTATTAGTTTTCTTGAACAAAATTACCGGTGGCCCGCTTACCAAATACATATTCAGCCTTATTGTGAGCTTCGCCCGAACAAAATTCCACCCGGAAAATTTGACATTTCACTTTTCGCCTATTGTGAGTTTCACCCGAAATTTCATGTTTGTAAAATTCCCCTTATTGTGAATATTCACTTCGGGCGGAATGTTTTGCCATTGAGAGTTTAAATGTTCGCTTATTTTTTGTAGGTAAACGAAGTTTCGTTCGGGCGAAACTCACAATAGCTTTTAAAATTCCGGGCGAACAAAAAATTTTAAGGTGAAATATATTTCGGGTGTTTGAAGTCCTGTATTAATTATGAAAACATTTCGAATTGCTAAAAACTAATGTATTAGAAGTTTCATATTTCGGGGTTTAAGAGTAAAAAATATGTTTACTATGTTTATATCAGTATAGATTAAAGACAGTAATAATTCTAAAAGACGAAAAAATAGCTATTCATTTTATCTTTTAGGGAATTAATTTAGATTTAGATTTATTCATTGAATGCATACACAGTAAGAAATACATCTTATAAAATTAGTGTTATGCTAAAAAATACTTTACATAAAATGGTGAACAAGCTACTTGATAGGTGAATTAATCTCAGTGATAATTCAAATGACGAAACTTCTTATTGATTCAAAATAGCTTTTAACGGCCTTTAGTTCACAAAAATGTTGGCGTTTCGTCCCGGCGATCTCACTTGGACTCATCAGTTGACTAGTCATCATTCTTCTTCTTATAACCAAGTGAAATTTCCCTCGATTACACTATGATTCTTTGAGGCATGACTCTTTTTTGAACTTTAACTACCAGATGAGTCGTGGGTAAAATGCCCAGGAACCTCTGGTGTTTTTAAGATTGGTCGTGTAATGCTAGACTGTTTTTTGGAAGATTTTTTTCTTACTTAAAACTGGGCTTCATGTGATTTATTTATTTGAAAATTTACCTCTACATTAAAAAATGTGTGCTGCTACTTAAAATGAATTATTATAAAATCAGTGTTGCCAAATGAATTTATTAATGCTTCTAACACTACGATTAATACCAAGTAAATTACTTCAACTTTGTCATGCCGTGCCACAAGAAAAAAAAAATGTGCCGCACCAAATAAAATATTTGCAGTTAAACGTTTCTTAATATACATTTATGTATAAATATCAAAACAGGAAGA
This sequence comes from Epistrophe eligans, assembly GCA_951394125.1. Classification (NCBI taxonomy): domain Eukaryota; kingdom Metazoa; phylum Arthropoda; class Insecta; order Diptera; family Syrphidae; genus Epistrophe; species Epistrophe eligans. Next base: position 13,259,313 of record OX596029.1, read on the forward strand.
ACTCACTGCAGAAACTCCAGAAAAAGATCCAAAAGATGAAGATAAACAAGCAGAAGATGTCAAATCAGAAGTAAATTTAAATACTTCTGATGAAAGCGAAATCACAGAAACTATCGCTACACAAAATGAATCTTTGGTCAAAGAAGAAAATGTGGAATCAAAAAATGATGATGAAACCGTTACAGAGGATAAGGTCTGACAATTTAAAAAATAAAATAATAATAACTAGAAAACTAAAAACGCTACAGTACAAAAAAATCTTAATTTTTTATAATATCATTTTTAAAATCATTTGCAGTAATTTCAACAAAGTTTCTTAAAGAATCAAACTATTATTTGCAAATATTTAATGCTTTTTTTTCGTATTCTTCATTACTCACATTTATTTTAATAAAATACTAAGTAAAATTATCTTTCCCTATTTTTAGAAACCCATAGCTAGCAATGTTGAAGAAAAGCTTGAGAATGAAGGCGAAATTTTAAATGATGCCAAATCTGAATTAAAAAATTCTGAAGAATCAGCTGAAAATCCAGACGAGTAAACTAAAAATAATAATCTTAATAAAAATATTTCAAAATAAATATGTGGTCCTTTGTGGTCTTATAGATTAAGTGAAAATAAATTATTGAAAAAGAAACGAATTTATTAAACGCAAAAAAATAAATTCTCTGTATAATTTTTAGTATATTTGGCCTTTTAAAAACTCTTTAAGAATTACGTTTTTAATTTCATTAAATGTAGATGTAGATTCGTTTTTTTTAAACAAATATTTAAATATTTTTCAATAAGATAAATCCAAGTTAAGAAAGAGTTTATAAAAAAAAAAACAATGGCTGAATAAAGATGTCATCGATAAACATACATAGTGTGAAAAGTGTGATATTATTGACTTGCAAATGCGTCAAATCTTCAGTAAATTTTCTTTCTTCTGGAACCTCTTGTGAAAATAAATTCGACCCACGAAAAGGGACATTTACTATTGAAATGATATTAATTATAAATTGCTCATATTAAAATATTCTATATGATTTTTTTTAGTTGGGAGTTCGTGTAAGGGGAGAGTGTGAAGCCCTTGTAGAAATATTTTAAACAATGATAGGAAAGGTTATTGAAAGGTTCTAGAGAATCTAGTGTAGCAAAAAAAAACTCATTTTTGACTATGGTGATGATGTGTCAATAGCTTTTATTAGGTGTAGTCTCCATGTTGTGTAGATTTTAATGTTTTTTTTTTATAATATAAAAAAGTAAAATAAAGTAAAGTCCGATTTTATCAACAATGTAAAATATGTTCTCACAAAAGTAAGTCCAAATACATAATTCACCCTTATTCCGTAAGGCGTTTTATGAAAACGCCAGTAAAATGACAGGGCTCCAGAAGCATTAATTAGCGTTCAGGTAAAACTAAAACTTTACCGTTCTCTTCTTTCTTCACCCTTCTAACCATTAAAACGATAATTGTTTTAATAAAATTCCAATTACTGCTTCTAGAGCCGTGTCGTTTTTCTGTCGTTTTCGAAAAACGCCGTACGGAATAAGGGTGAATTAGTCTATCCTTTTTCACAAAACATAATTTTTAAACTGCGCATTTCGTATATTTTTATTCATTCATATTCCATTCAGCTGTTGACAACAAGTAAACAATTAGGCCCAAAGATGGGTGAATACAAATGTCCGAAACGCGTAGCTTAAAAATTATAAAAAAATTATGCTGTGAGAATTAAAGAATAAACTAATTTTATTTTTTAACTTTTTTCAAAAACGTCCATTAGTCAGCCTTATTTGAATTTGGAATTTCAATTTGCCGATTGAAAGTAGGATTACGAGTTGGTTTTGTTTTATTTAGATTCGTAACGGTAAAAATTCGCACATATTGTAGTTTAAATAAAGACATGTTATCAAAGTTTAAGCTAACCTACCAAAGAGCATAAATAAATACAATCATAAATAATTATTTTTTCATTTGAAACCGATTTAAAGCCACCCAAACATAACAACCAACAACAACCTAAAAACGATCAAAATTTTTTGTATTTATTTTGTTGCATTCTTGATAATGCTTTAATAACTAATATTTTATTTATTGATTAACAAAGTTACACCTAGATAAACATTTATCAAAATGATTTCAGCATACAGAACTAAGCTTACTGATTCATGTCAAACGAACACGATTATATGTTTCATTTGTTTAATTACATAGACTGCTTTTAAACGCTGCAAATATGCTAAAATTACCCCTGCAATTTTTAAGCATGTAGGCGGGGGACGTATGCGGTGTCCGGGGTAGACAAAGTTGCAGAGTTATCGCTATTTCTTCCTTGTGCTTTTTCTTATTGTCTGAGACATAAGCGGAGTAAAGAATGAGGAGATAAATTTGCAGCGTTTAAATGGATGCTGCAATCGGAAAGAAACTCAAAAGAGAATTGCGGATAGAAATTGCAGTCGAAAAGCAGTCATAGCGGATAACTCGATAGGGCTGAGTACTGCGAATGTCAAATGTCAGTAATCAAAAGCTTTTATTTTCTAGACTACACAACAAAAAATACCAGTATGACAATTTGTTTCCAACATTTATTATTTTTTTTTTGTTTCTTCTTTATTACAAGGACCTATTATTAAACAATGTTTTTTTGTTTATTTAATTTAAAAAAATCGCCTTCACTTTCTTATAATCTTGTATTCAAACTTATGATTGTATATCTGGATCAACAAAGAAAACTAATGTGAGTCCATAATGTTTTTGGAATGGAATATACATACATATATAAGACATTACGTTTTTTTTTTTTGTTAATTTTTATGTTTTTTTTTTATAAATATAATCCATATAATGAACTAAACGAACAAAATAATAATATCTTCAATGTATACAAACATTTTTAATTCAAATCAGAATGCAAACAATGTGTGTGTGTTCTGTGATTTGAATTGGAAGAAAATTAAACAAAAAACTATTCCTCATCATCAGATGTATCAGTCGTGAATTCACTTTCGTGCTCTTGTTCGTCCTTGTGCTCTGATTCGGATTCACTATCCCATTGGGGATGATCAGCCGGAGGTTCTGGTGCTTTTTTCACATCCAATTTGAGTTCTTGCTGTTGATCCATTCCAAGATATGAATCTATTTATATGAAAAATAAGTTGAAAAATATATTAAAAAAAAGGTCTTATTTATACATACCTGACCGCAAGCAAACAGTAAATGTGTAAACACCTGCCCATCGCGGAGCTGTGAACTTCAACTGAATTTCCTCTCTGTCTTTTAAACTTGTCACATGATATGGTGCTGTAAGAAGCGTGCGTGACTTACGGTCGCAGATATATGTCCACCAATATTCTTGTTTCTCTTCTGGATACATGGGACAGTGAACGGTGTGCGAAATGCGTGATTTTCCTTCAAGTTTCTCTCGTTTGTTGAGTTTTTGTTGCAAACGGTCCCACTCTTCATCATCGTCGTCGTCAAGAGATGAATTTTTCTTCTCATCATCATCACTAACTGAACCAACAGGAGAGTCTTTCTCGTCAATTTCCGATTCATCTGATTCATCGCCGGAATTATGTTTGGATTGATCTTGCTGGGAATCTGTTGTTGTTGTTGTTGTTGTTGTTGTTGTCGATTTTACTGATTTTTGTGTTTCGTTAGAAGGAGGAGGTGGTGGAGCTGTTGTAGTAGTAGCTGCCTTGTTTGGTTTTGGTTTGTTAACACCTCCTTTTTTGCCACCTTTACCTTTGCCGCCACGTTTGCCTTGTTTTGACCATGTCTGCTTTTTGGGAGGTGCTGTGTTATTGACGGCAACGCCTTCTTCAGGTGTGTCATCTAAGATCTCTTCTTCCCTAGAGTAGAAATAGTAATTGTTTTATATAAATATCATACGTTCATACAATATTCAAAAATATAATCTTATGATGTTTGCTAATTGGGCTTATTGATATGGAATTTTAGACTTGTTAGAAAGCTCGCCTATCTAGAGACGCGGTGTCCTATACAACTCGAGGCGCTTAAAACGGAGCAACTTATTGCAAGAAGTGACCACTATGGTGCGCTGCTGATCGTAGAGGTAGGAGCCGGTTGATTAGAAGTGTCGAAACAAAGATAGAATTTTTTTGTAAAATATTCAGCGAATAAAATGATTGCAAGGAAATATTTTCCAGATTCCAAAACAAAATGTTTTCAATATTATATTTTTTGGTGTAAATGTTTTTACTACTTAGGGTTTCTTTCACAATCTCTAATTAAAGCTAATTAAAACATTTTTGACATAAAATTGTAGGAAAATCTATCAAGTAAAGTTCTGATTTGCTTACTCGGAAATCGTGAAACAGACCTTTACTTAAATAAACAAAAAACAGCAGTTCTGTTATTCGGGGCAAATATCTTAATATTTTCGGTCAATTGAAATACGAACATTGAATGTTAATAAGCAAAAGGTTTACACGTGAAACAAAATTATATAAAGATAATCAAAACGATGAAAGCAATCAATTAAATTTCTTGTAATGGGGTTAATGAACAACAATATAAAAAATTAAAAATTATTTATTCAAAAGTAAAAAACAAAAAATTTTAAAGAATGCTCTTATATCCGCTGTACGGATATTTGTAATTATGTATAATATATGAATATAAAAAAAGAGTATAGCAAACTTAAATAATTCGTACCATTTGCTTGGTTAATTGTCACGGTTCATTAAAAAGTAAATATTTGCACGATAAGAAAGGTAATCTTATGTTCGCCTTTCTTACTAAATACACAGAAAAACCAGGTGGAAACATACATAGATTATTTTTCACGTTTCTGAGACTACACCACGTCACTAGATTTCGAGTTAACCCCAAATCACTCGAATAAACCAAGTTTTTTTTTACAAATTTATAGCGTGGGATTTCCACAAATCAACATACTGACTCATATTGTTATCAAATAGATTACTTCAAATTTCTATTTATAAACTAAATCTATAGAATAATGTTGAATATTAATTTGTGTTGTGTTGGGTTTTGCACTTTGACAGACAAACATTTCAATGAAATTACTAGATTCTGTTTAATTACTATGATTGGAATCAAGTTAACAATTCTAAAGCTTAATGTGGCACAATTAAAGTTTAAATATCCTTTAAAGAAAAAATGTTTTGACGCAGTAACAACATTGACTTAACAGTTAGATGTTATTGTACCTTCTTTGAATTTGTTACTTTTGCTTACTGTTAATATAAATGCTCTTCAAATTACTCACTTGATACTTTCTTTAGCTGGTGTTTCTGTGTCTCCGAACAAAACTTTCATATCTTTCCGTACAAGAGTAACTGTAACAGTGACAATAGCTCCAGCTGTTACAACATTTGTGTTCTCATCATCAATAACTGTAAAAAATAAATAACAACCATACAAATATATACAATTCTTATACTTATTCTAAATTACCTTCACAACGAATCGAAAAATCTATAAGAGGCATCTTGCCGAGAACTCTCATAACATTATCATATTCAAAATCAGTCAAACTCCGTAGCAGAATTCTACTCTCCTCGGGTTTGAGTTGAGCAAATTGCTGAAGATTCTTTAAATGCCGTTTCTTCATAATATAATGCAAATTATCCTCTCCAATATGTGGTAGTTGCATAAGTGGTGATTTGAATTCCCACAAAGCTTGAATGACCATTGGTGAGAGTTTCATGCAGTTTTCGATTGTCTCAAGTGTTGGAATTCGAGGTACTAGGGATATAGATTTTTAATGTCGTAATAAGTTGGTTGAATAAATTTCGTAAATATTGGGATACCTACCTCGTCTCGCATATGCTAACATTACCAGCTGATGAACACAAGAAACCATCTCCTGTATAAGATAAGGACACTTCTTTACAATCAACTGACGATCTTTTTCGAGAGTTTCTGGATTTAGAGGCATGCGACTTAGGTGAGCATGAATGATAGCCCGTGCTTTAATTGAATACAAACGACACAGTGGGTGTTCCTTGCATTTTTCATTCAAATTAGGCAATTGACGAATCAACTAAAGATAAAAATTCAAAAATAAAATTTCATTTAAGGGAATTTCATACTAAATTACCGCTGGGACTTCATCGTTGTCAGAAAGTCGTTCTACTACTTGTTTGTTGTATTGTCGGTCAAACTCCAAACTCGCTCCTAGTATCATAATAACCCTCTTGAGTAGCATATGTGGCGTCTTGTGGAAAAAGTAGAAGTACATCTGAGACGTATCTAACAAAACCTTGTCTCCGGAGAACCTAATCGAACGATACCACCACATGCCGACCACAGAAGGCAGTGCAACCATAAATACCAGACCATAAAGACCCAGAACCCATACTGAGTTCTCTTTCTCTACTATCCAAGAAGGCAAAGCAATACCGAATGACATGGCACCGGGACCGTCTGGGTTACCATATTTCTCCCAGTTCTCTTTGGCCACGTCATCGGTAAGCGCTTGATACGCCTTAGTAAGCATCATAAATTCCTTTTCGTTACCGGTCTCTTTGTCAGGATGGAGAATCAGAGAAAGCTTTCGGTACGCTTTCTTAATATCCGCTGCCGATGACGTTGGTGGAATTTTAAGAATCTCAAATGGGTCAAAACTGGCCATTTCATAATCGAATTGGGACACCCTATAGGCGAGGAAAACCAACAAAGCCCAACCCAAGACTAATGTCAATTTGACCAAGAACAATTTGAGCGCCTTATAGGGTTCAGCTGCTGCTAAAATTAGCTTTTTTGTTTGGCAATCCGGACATTGACATTCTTCTTTTGCCTTTCGTGGATCTGCAAGCAGTGATTTGTTTAATTTTAATTAATTCATTCATGTTCTGCCAAGCGAAAAAGCATCCGCCCGTATAATTAGTTCTATGTACTTCTTAAGTAAAATTCAATTTATTAAACTAAAATTTAAAGTTCCATAATTCAATTCATGGTTGATGTGTACTTACCCACTTTCTTTTTGCGCGGCCAATAGTAAATTGTTGTCGGTATTAGAATTAGGGCGAGGAATGATAAAAGGAAATAATAAAATGTTCCGCCGCTTTCATCGTATTGGAACTTTTGGCCTGCCATTGTTTTACAAAACGATTATAAATAACAATGAATTCTTAAAAAAAATAAAAAACAAATGCTGCTACACTAATTTAGTGAAATATGTATAGTTTAATTTAATTGTTATAGTTTAATTGCGTTGAAAATTTAATTTGACTTTGTTGGATTTTCCTCATATCACCATCATGTGAAGTAACAATTTTTTTTCTTGGGAAAACTATGTTCTGTGGCTGTTTTCGTTTTGACACGTCTAGCAGAACGAAAAGATGTGGTGCTGAAGAAAGATAAAAAAAAAAGTCAACGCCACCTAGCGTTGAACAAAGTTGTAAAAGTCAAACTGTATTCCATATCCACATGATGCGTTTTTAAATTGGTACCACTTACTTTTTATTTAAACAAATAAAAGGGGTATTCATGTCGTAAAGTCCTCGTAAAAGTGGTAAACTGCGTAAACCTGTCAAATGTTCTTACAAATTTAAGAGGTTTATGCAGTTTACAACGACTTTACACCATTGCATGACTACAACCAAAGGCTCTCACAAGCCAACGCGAAATTCGAACTTCCAATTCCTACCAATCACAGGCCGTTTTTTCCCCTTACTTGGTGTCCTTCTCACCTAAAAACTGAAAGTTGCTGGAAACTCAGTTTTCTCGTGTGGAAAGGGACAATCGTAGACGGTTTTCCGAACTATATAAAAACTTAAGGTATGGAAAATAAAAAGTGAACATGAGTTTCCAGCAAGACGACTGCAATTCTTAACGAGGTTTCTCTTTTGAGTTTCTTTCGGATTGCAGCATCCATTTAAAGGCTGCAAATTTTAATAACTGCAATTTTTGTTAAATAAGAAGGAAAAATCTTTTCATACTCTTTACTCCGCTTATGTCTCAAACAATAAGAAAAAGCACAAAGAAGAAAGAGTGATAACTCTGCAATTATTTCAACCTCTGCCTCTCTGTTTAAACCTCACCTACGAGCTTGAAAATTGTAGACGGTAATTAATTGCAGCGTTTAAAAGCAGTCAAATTAAAAGGAAACGACACATACGTGATATACACTTTTAATATCCCATCTAGCCCACTTGTAATGTAAATGTGTTGTCAAAGTGACTTACCCGGTTTTCGTTGTCATCGTGCACAACTTGCAAAATTTTGGCTTTGTTCAGTTTTCATAAAATATATAAATTAGAATTTTAATCTAAAATATAATGTTCCAAAACGATATTGCAAGACCTTTTTGGTCCAATGGACCAGCACCGGGTCAATTCTACAACTTTGTCGGAAATAATTTATTTTCTAACGAAACTCAGAATCACGGTCCAAGTGGTATATTTGGAACCCAAAGAACATCGTAAGTTTTATTTTATTCATGTTTTATCAATATATTTGTTAAGTTTAATAATATTTTCAATTCAGCCAGCCAATCACAACTGGAACATCAGTTGTGGGTATCAAATTCGATACGGGTGTTATAATAGCCGCTGATAATCTAGTTTCGTATGGGTCTCTAGCTAGATTCCAGGATGTGCAGCGCGTTTTTAAGATAAACGATAAAATCGCCATCGGTACTGGTGGAGACTTTGCTGATTTTCAGAGTCTAAAAAGAATCATCGATCAAAAAATGTGCGAAGATGTGTGCTACAACGATACCATCGAAATGAAGCCAAAGTCACTGTATAACTGGCTGACCAGAGTTCTCTATAACAAACGTAGCAAGTTTGATCCTCTGTGGTTGGATATGGTTGTCGGTGGCATGGAAGATGGTGAGCCATTCTTGGGTCATGTGGACTTACGAGGACGTTCATATGTAGACACAGTTGTTGCAACTGGATTTGGCAAGCATTTGGCTCTTCCAATTGTTAGGGAACGTATCTCTGATACCACTAAGCTAAACAGAACTGAAGCTGAACAATTGGTATGAATAATGAATATTAATACTTTTTTGAATGGACGATTTTAAAAATTTTAAATTTTAGATGAAGAAATGTATGGAAGTATTGTACTACCGCGATTGTCGGGCTTTGTCCAAGTATTCCGTAGCTATTGTCACAAAAGAGGGTACAGAAATCCTTAACTCGCAAAAGGTCAGCGAGAACTGGCAACTGGCCACTTTGGTTAAGGGATATTAAGAAATTTCATGTCTCATTTTAAATGTTCTTTATACGAAGTAATATATATTAATTTTTTGGATTAAAGGAAATTGATTTTTTTTTTCATTTTAAAGAGATCGATAAAAAGAAGATCTTCATATCTCAAAATATAACGTTTTTCAGCTTATAGCATCGTGGGTAATTTTTTCATTTTATTTCTGCCAAAAAAAAATCTGTTCTCAAATTCATTCACGAGTCCCGATTTAATGTTCTACTACTGTTTTTTAAAGAAAAGGAAATTTTCAAATATATTCAATTTATCTCGAAAGATCGTTTTTAGACTTATGACGGTGTTCTTTTCAATGAGCGATATCACTTGCTGTTCAAAAACTGAGACTGATTTTTGTTCTATTCATTTGTCCAACCAATTTTCTTCGTGGAAAACTGATGGAGATTTTTTTTTATTCTTAAGATTGATTCAGCGGCATGATTATTGAATTTGAAGAGAGTCGAACTATGATAGCGAATTTGCTTCAATATGAAATCAATTTCGATGTGGCGTTTGGCCTAAATATTGGAATTAGGTATATTCTCAAAACTTGGTGATGGAATGAATCAGAGCGAGTCGAAAATGTAAAATTCGATTTCTTCAAAAAGCTTAAAACAATAACAATTAAACATGAGTCTATTGTTATGAGTACCATAACAATTTGTTTTGTTAGACATTATTAAGTAATGTTTTGAATTAAAACCCATATAAAGAGCTCGAAACTTTCAACATGTACTTGTTTCTAGATTGATCATAATTATACCTTAAAAATTCGCTAAAATATAGAGCGATTGGAAGGGCTTGTTGGTTTAGTCCATGGTTCATCATGAGCTGTAATTTTATTGTGGGCTAAAGTTGCAGTTTGAATCTGTCCAAAATTTAATGCAAAATAAAGTCATTCCCTCCTTTTAGTTAAATTTCCTTAAGATGCCTTTTTTGGCAACAAATTTCGACCACACTGAGAATTCTAATTACATATAATCCACACCAATACCTATTTATGATTTGTGGAGAGTGGCGAGGTATTTGAACTTCTTAATCATTTCATCGAATTTTCTCCTCCTTTTATCAAGATCATAACGTTGGATTTTTAAAATTAACAACTAAACCCCAGAGTTTGAGTATGGAAAAAAATTCGGTCCAAACTATCGTCTGCAAAAGTCAGTGCTTTTACTAAAGCCCAAACTGAAACTTTTTTTGTTTAAGTTTTATAAATACAAATGAGTTTGTTGTCTTTTATTTAAACGAACTGAAAAATCGATTTACGAAAAATGTTATTTGATCTTTTTTAGGCTAAAAATAAACTATTTTTATCTAAAATTATTACAATCATTAAAGAAACAATGTTTATGTCGATTCCAACCACCTATTTTCAATTAAGCATAGTGCGTCTATCGTAGATATGACGCCTTTGTTCACGTACTTGTTTTTTCCATTTGTCCTGTTGGTGGCCCACACGATTGAGAACATTGGCTCGAGCATTTAGCTCCTGTGCGGCATTGTTGGGTAGCGATTGTGGCGAAACAGATGTGCTGTCGTCCTAGGCATGGAGAAGAAGATTATACAATTTAATTTTAAATCAAGGAAAAGATTACACACAGGAAAATAAAAATAACGGAAAGAAAAACACACATAAAAAGTTTTAAAATAGCTTATTAGGAAAGAATTGGTTATGGATGGTTGGGAAAGGATGATTGGTGATGTTAACAATAAAAAAAAAGTAATAAAACCAAAAACAAAACCGTGAGGAGGAGGTACATGGTGTGAATATCAATCGGATTCTTTATTATAATCTACTAGTAGCTTATATTGTACTGAAGGATATTTAAGTACATCTTCATTGGTGTGCTCTTGGTAGTTTGCTTTGACGCGTTTATTCAACAATGGATCCAAGCACATCAAGAACAGCATATAGATCACAAGAATCGATATGATCCATATAACAATAATCACAACAACCTAGAACGATACAAAAAATCGCTTGAAGAGATCTTTAAATTTTCACCTGTAGTAAATCATTAGATGTTAAAGATGATGAAAGACGTGCAAACAGCTTAACGCAAACAACTTACCTTTATCAACGTCGTATTGCGGTTTTCATATTTACACTTGCAATGGGGGCAGATCTCGATTTCTTTTCCATTTTCCCCCAATCTAGGTAAGAGGGCACCATCGCAAACACTGAAATAAATTATTTTATTTTTTTAACTTGTCTCACAAAATACCCCACCTACTGACCATGTTTGTTTTGGTTCATTTGGAGTTCCTGGAATTGTTGAATTTTGGATTACAACCTCGGCATCAGCCTAAAATAAATAGTTAAAACAAAATAAAGATTGCAAGGGGTGTAATTTTTTTCCACTTTACCGATGATGCATATCCCAATGCAAATACAAAGAGAATTACAGAAATTACAGAGATTTTTTTAAATTGTTTTGATTCCATTATTGAATTTTTTTTATTGCGATTGCGATGTTATTTGCTCATAATAAAATATTTTTAGCGTTTTGGTGGGTAGACCTAGATAATATGCTACGTACGAGATTTATTTTTTATTTTCCCTTTGATTAAAACTTTTTCTTTAGCAGATTTTTTACTAGTACCAGATGTGTTTGACAGTTTATTTATTTGCGTTTTCGTAGAATAATTTTACATGAGCCAGATTTCTGTTTTTATACCATTTATTGTTATTCCACTGCTGATATTAGCCCCCTTTCACACGAGGAAACGAGATGCTAGGGTTTTTTTTGACGTTTTCTTTTAATTAACAATTCTCACCACTCATAGACCGTTCATTCCCCTTACTTGGTGTTCTTCTCACCTAAAAACTGAAAGTTGCTGGAAACTCAGTTTCCTCGTGTGAAAAGGGACTTACGAAAATCTTATTCCCCATCCACATGAGGAAACAAAGTTACTAAAATTTTTTACTGTATCTTTTAATTTCTTCAAAAAAATTATATATCTTTGAAAGACTGCTTTTAACGATGAATTCGTACTCAGAAAAATAAGATTTATGTTAACGTTTTTTGTTTACCTGTACGTATGGTAGGTTCCATTATTTTTGGCTGTAAGAATAATTTTTTCATAAATCTTCTATATAATGTTAGAAACTGCTAAATTTAACAAAAAATTTATTTTTGAAATATTAAATTTTTAAAAAAATGTTTAAAACAAAAAAATTTAGACCAATTTCTTTCAAAATTGTGAAATGAAGTGCTACATTGGTTTTTTTGTGGTCAATGCTTATGTGAATTCTGAATCAAACACAAAAAAAACCGAATGGTTTTGTGTGTCCTAATTTTTGAGAAAATCGAAAATTACTAAAACTACTTTTTTATCAGATGTTTGTTTTTTGGTATTTTTCATTTTGAGGATTAATGGTTTCTTTAAAACCATATTCTTTAAATGCAAAAGAAACTTTGCATACAACCAACCTCGCACCTACACCAAATCCTATAGTGTGCACTGTTTGTACGGCGTTAAGCGTAAGCAAGCAAAAACAAAACAAATGTCCCATACAAAAATAGTTTTAGTAATATTCAATTTTCTTAAAAACTACAAAATATAAAATCATCTGAAGTTTTTTTTTTTTTTTTTAATAATACAAACTCTATATACTACTGAAATACATCAGCCAAGTAGAAGGCTTAGCACTATTTAATTGGACTTGTTGAATTATTGATTCAAAATAGCTTTTTACGGCCTTTAGTCCACAAAAATTTAGGCGTTTCGTCCCGGCGATCTCACTTGGACTCATCAGTTGACTAGTGAGGACCTTGTCAATACGCAATTTTTGTTAAGTTCAGTCCATCTAACATAGATTTTTATGACAAATATCTAGTGTGAACTATAAATTGCGTATTGACAAGGTCCTCACTAGTCAACTGATGAGTCCAAGTGAGATCGCCGGGACGAAACGCCTAAATTTTTGTGGACTAAAGGCCGTAAAAAGCTATTTTGAATCAAAAATCATCTAGTTTTCAGTTTTTTATTAAGAATTAATTAGAACAACGAATTTTAGAAAAAAAATAATATAAAATTTTACAGGTTTGAAAGATTACACTTTAAACTTTTTATGTTTTTTCCCAAATTTTTAGTTTAAAACCAGTTTTTTTCAAAAACTATGCATAGATTTCACTTGATTTAAAAATTAGCTAATAACAGAGTATTGGATTTAAAAAATGTACTATACTTTTTTGTAAGCATTACAGTTATTTTGAATTTTTTTTCATTTATAGTACTTTTTTTATGAAACTACCCCTCCCGCCCCAAACAGGGAGAGATAGACCCCCTTCCCGTTGTAAAAAATGCTTGTATTGAACTGTTCTACAAAAAACCTTTTTTCTTGGTGCCTATAAGTTATAATACTCCTCGCTATTAAAAACTTTTTTGTAAGTGGCAGAAGTGGTTACAGGTTTACAGGCGGAGTTACTAGGTATATATACAATGCCTCTCATTCAAGCAAAGTATAGGTACTTTCACAAGGTGTTTTTTTTTGGCAGAATTGGTGGTGTTGAGTTGGACAAATTCTGCAAAATAACACTTACACAATTTCTATTTATTTACCACGATTGGATCTCAGGTCTCACCCCAAAATCTTAAATAATTGTTGAATGGAAAACAAACTACACCATCATGGGCCTGTCTGGTATCGTGAAATTTCTTGCGAATTTGCACAATTTACTATCAAAACCCATTCGAAAAAACTCAGTTTTGGCTTAACTTAAGCGTTTGCGTCAAAAGATGAAAATGTCTCTCCACTGTAGCATTTCTATGTAAAAGGAGCGATGTCCGCATTTATTCAGTTTTTTGTACATATGTCAAAAGAAATATGGTTCAACGAATTGGTCAACTGGTCGGTGTAAAAGAAATATATTTTTATTTTTAAAGCCTTTAACTATAATATTCTTATATATTGCAAAAGTTCCTTTAGAATTTGTTCAGTGAGTCAAGAAATTTTATTCATTAAGTAATTTTTCAATTTTGAATCAACATGTCTTCAAAAAACTCAAAATGCGAGCTAGATTACTTTTCAATTCTCAACGTTCCGAGAGATGCAAGTAAAGAGCAAATAACATTATCATACAGAAAATTAGCGATTCATTGCAATCCCCATAGAGATGAGCAATATGATGAAGATTTTATACCGCAGAGCTGGAAAGGAGATGTAACCCACTTAAATAGTTTGACAAAAGAAACGCAATGGGCATATGTTAATATGGCATTCGATGTTTTGTGTAATTATATAATTTAAAACTAATATTTGGTAATTTTAAGTACTTGAATTTATAGCACATCCATTACGTCGTGAAATCTATGATCGATTTGGAGAAGCAGGATTATTTCAGGGTATTTCCTTGCCCAATGGATATTTTCCTCCCTACATGTACCATGGAAATCATTTGAAGGTTTATCATTCTGTCTTTGGATCATATTCACCGTTTTCGAATTTAATAGATATTGCGACAAACCCACCTCCACTTTATTCAAATAAAAATGGCTATGGTGTTCGAATCAAAGATCCTCCAGTCGAAAAAATAATTCCTTTGGACTTGAAAGAAGTTTTCTTTGGCACGATGAAAAGAATGACAATTTTTCGTCAAGAATATATTGATGACCTACAAACATCTACAGTAGAAAGGTAGTTCATAATGATTTCTAGAGGAATAGAAAAAACGTTTCTTTTTTCAATGATAGAGAAAAAACTATTTTGGTGAATATTCCTCCGGGAACAAACGCGGGAACGAAATTTATATTTCATAATGAAGGTGATTGCAGTCCAACTACAATACCAGCTGATATTATATTTGTAACGGCTGATAAACCTAATGAATATTACGTTCGTAATGGAAGCAATTTGATTCATACTCATGAAATCAGTTTGTCTGAGGCTTTAGTTGGTTTTCGATTTTCCTTGCGAACAATCGATGATAGAAAAATAGTAACATTGATTACAGATGTGGTTAGTCAAAGTTATGAAAAAGTAATCTATGGTGAAGGATTACCTAAATTAAATGTTGAAACCAATGAGACAGAAAAGGGGAACTTAATTCTTCGTTTTAAAAGTATGGAGATCGCATTTTTTTTTTGTTTATTTTAACTACATTTTTGTTACAGTTGATTTTCCTTCAATAATTCCACGTCATTTGAAATGTAAACTCAAAATGTTATTTGAAGAAATTGATGAAGAAAACCGGATAATACTTTCAGAATTTTAAAATACAGACAAAAATAAAATAATAGCTTCAACTTATATGGTCAAAGGTCAAACCATTTCTGACATGAAATTACATAAAATTGTCTACAAATTAATACAAATAAAATTGTGAGATGCAAAATCTGCCTGCCCTTTACAAATTATTTATTTCACAATATTTAAATGTTGCATATCACTAGCCGAAAGTTTCGTCGTAGTTCCGCTCCGAAAACGGAACGCCGACTAAAATATGAGAGTACCCAGTACCAGCGTTAACACTTCCGGAAAAAAAGTCGAAGTAGATTTAAAGAAAAAAGGAAGTAGATTTGGTAAAATCAAAGTAGATTTCTAAATGAAGTTTCGATCTACATATATTGTTTCAAAATAGCTATTTACGGCCACAAAAATTGACGTTTCATCCCGGCGAAGGTATATAAAACAAAAGTTTCCAGTTTAATGATTTAGAATTCTTATACTGTTGGATATAGTTTACACTAGATATTCGTCATGAAATCTACATATATGATTAACTGAACTTAACATTAACAGAAAATTGCGTATTGACAAAGCTCTCAACTGATTAGTTCAAGTAATATCGCCGGGACTAAAACCCACTTTTTGTAGACTGAAGGCCGTTCAAAGCTATTTTGAATCAATATTTCAACAATTCCAATTAAAATAGTGCCAAGTCGCTTTTACTTGGCTGAAATATTTCAGTATTATTAAAAAAAAACTTTTGTAAATTTTATTTAATTAAACAAAACGTTTGTCGTCTGAATTTTCATAATACTAAATTTTTAGAGCTTCTAATTGGCCAGCTGTCATAAAAAGTTAGATGACTTTTTGTGACTTTTAGTTACGTTTAGTAACGTTTCATCTGAGTTTTCAGACAAGAAATTCTCATCTGAAAATTCAGATGAAAGTTATTTGTGCTGGGGGAAATGTCAAAGCAGTTAAAGTATACTACACATAAAGTTGAACTTTATAAGTTTGCAATGTGGTTTGATTTGTTAAGTATTGGCCATGAAAATTCAATATTTATTTTAATTAACGAACTTTTTGTTTATTGTTTAGTGAGTTTTTAAAAAATCTTTCCAGAATTGCGCATACGATGTTGTGGAGCAATTTGTATATTGAAATTTTGATAGTTATGCTATATTTTGTGGGCCATACATCTCAATAAATATTTTTAAAACTAAACTATGGCATTGTGCGAACACTTTTAATGAAATTAATAAAATCTGTTGCCGATTTAGTAATATTTATATAATTTCACCCTCACAAATACTTATGCTCAATGTTTAATTTACAATAAATATAATTGAAGTTCTTTTTTATTTCGATTCAATGTACATCCTATAGGTAAATTTAAGAATTTGACACAGCGCCCATTGTGTTTTAAAGTCCCCTTTTACGAGGGGAAACTGAGTTCCCACCAAGTTTCAGTTTTTAGGTAAGAAGGACACCAGAAACCACCACCAGTGGAAATTGGAAATTAAAAAAAAACGTCAAAAAATCTCCAACATCTTGTTTACTCGTGTGAAAGGGGACAAAGGAAAATCCCACCTCTGTCGCAAATAGAAACATTTGTTTTTAGTGTACAAAAAACCATTTCACCATTGGGAACTATAAAACTTTATGATTGTGAATAAACACATTTCAAAACAAATTTAAAATGTCAAATTCACTGAAGTCTTTGCATAAAAAATAGAAAAATAGGTTATAAACAAAAATACGAAATTTTAAGAAATTTAAAAACCGTTTAGGTCTTTAGGAATAATTATTTTTGTGAGAATGTTAAAAATAACAGAAATAAGCGGTAATATTTTTTCAGCAAGTGAATCATTTTCTTTGGCCCATTGTGTGGGCGCTGATCTCAAAATGGGTAAAGGCATAGCTGTTGAATTTGTGTAAGGAAACGGTCTGCAGTTATTTAACCATCATAATTTGCATTTTTAATTTTAGAAAACGTTTTGGCCAAAAGGAAAACTTAAAAAAGCAAAACGTTCGTCGAGGCGGTGTTGCAGTTCTTAAGGATGGTTGTAGGTTTATTTATTATCTCGTTACAAAGGATCTCAGTTACCAACCAACAACTTATGAAACCATGTATACATCATTGAATGCCATGAGGACTCACATGGTCAGTTGGGTAGATTTTGTGGAAGCAGCATAGAAACTTAGAAAGCCCAAAAATGTTTTAAAATACCACTTACTTTTCAGCTTACCAATGGGGTTAACAAACTGGCAATACCGAGAATTGGTTGTGGAGTAGATAAGCTTAACTGGATTAAAGTAAAGTCTCAAATAGAAGAAGTGTTTGGAAATGATTCTATTGAGATTGTTGTTTATAATTATATTCAAAATAAAAATTAAAATCTACTTTGGTACAAAGACATATACGACTATTTCGATCTCCTCGTCACGAAAAACACCATACAGCTCAGCACTCACTTTATCCCATTCTAGACCATCAATACCGCAACCGATTCGCGGAATAGCTAGCTTCTGTACGTTATTTTTCTTCTACAAAAGAAGACATTGAATTTTAATGTAAAGTATCTAAAACTATGATATACAACAAACCATATGATCCTTCATTTGAGTCAAAGACGAACGCAGACTCCCATAAGTTGGACTACCATAGCTTTCTGGTTTTGTGACTAGATAGTATATGAACCGATTTTTGTCTTGCAGTACAGCGACACCTCCACTATTAACTTTTTGTGCCAGTAATTCGTCCACTTTTCCGTAAATTTGTTTGAATTTTACAGCAATGCCAGCACCCATTACAAAATCAGCTCCAACACAATGAGCTAACGAATATTCCTCTGGTGCTGAAAACAAATCCCCTTCGACTTCGGAAAGTTTTAATTTGGAATTAGCCATTAAGGATTTGCGTTGAATCTCTGACAAAAAAAAAGAAAAAGATAATTGGTCTAAATTACGATTAAGTCGCCAGTTATACCTATCATTGAAACTCATCACTGAAAATTTTAATTTTAAGACTTAAGGTACTTGAAAAGCGAAGTCAGTGATTATTTTTATAAAATAATAAATCTGATGAATTACTTATTATTTTTATTATTTATTTACAAATAATTATTGTTAGAGCTTTGAACTTGAAATATTGAAGAGTTTAAAGAATAATTTGTGACAAATTAAATGAACAATTCACGTGAATACAAAATTCGATTAGATAACAGACTATTCTGCTATCTAAGTCTGTAAGTCATTATAATTATGTGAAAGGTTGAGCCAAAACGAAATATTTCATTTACTAGAAATAATGATTCAGTTATCGGCTTTTTTTTGACATCGCTATAATCAATGATTTTGCTTTTTAAGTTTCGAAATATGAAATTAAAGTAGTACAATAGTATCAGCAAACAGCATGGAATACCGATTTCAGAAAATAAAAAAATTATAAGTTGAAGTTCGAAAGTTCTTAGAAGGATTTCACACCGAATCAAAATTTTGATTTCCTGGAACAAGTCCCGTGATTCTCATCTCGATCAAAAAAACTATTTGATTAACATCTCTATTTTCTCTTGATTATCTTAATTTTAGTTCTGTCATCACGACAAGAAAGAAAAATAAGGTATCGATCACTGGTGTTAATAAAGGGAAATTGGTCTTCGTGTAAACTGTGGCGTATGAGTGATTTTTTTATATTTTTTTTTATAATTCTTTAAACCTTCAAATTTAAACTAACAACACGCGCACAGGATACTTATGTCACTAAGCCCTAGTTATCTTCAAACTTTTGTGCAACCTACTTCATTTCTCCCCCTCTGACGAGTTAAATAAAACTTAAAGCTTTTTTTTAAACGTCAAGACCATATTTCCGTTACATCGTTTTCTATTCAAAAAAATTTAAACATCATTTCTGTTTTTAAAAACAACATCCTCGTGTTTTACAGTTTAAAATAAAAATTGTTAAAAACTTAATTCGAAATGAATTGATTAAACAACTTCTGACATATTGTTCCGACACCAACGCTATGTAACATCTATTTGTGAAAATTTTACACCGTTCGAAAAAAGTGTGTAAAATCTTGGTAGGTACCCCAATTATTGTGGAGTTCAAATACATTTATTTTGTTATATTGTTATTTATACTTTAAAGAAGCTTCTACATACAAAATTCAATTGAAATCAGTTAGCCGATAGTGAGAAATAGGAGGCACTGTTCCTACTAAATTTTAGCATATATGTATGTAGATAAATTTTAATAAAAATCTTGGTAAAATAAGCGCTTGTCTTAGGTAATGCTATTTTTTCTAAAAACAATATTTTAAATCCAATATGTTAAAAAACCGCATCACGGTACTTACTTATATCGTTTTCTAAAAAATTAAGCTTTTTTTAATTAAAAAATACTTTTTTGAAAATATGGTACGTAATACTATTTACACTTATTAGAAGCTTATAATCCGTATCAGTTCAGTTTTCCAGAAAATCGAAAATAAAAAAAAAAACGGTTCTACGAGTTTGAGAGGTACCATTTATAACCACTACTCGCTTTTTTCTTCTTCCCTATAATCTTGAAACATACCAAGTTTGATCAAAATCTCGAATTCGATTTTTTTCGAATTTAGAAATAGCCATACAATACTTACAATGTATACATACATTTTAAGTTAAAAGGCTGAAAATGTAGGTGGGTACATTACATACTCGTATAAATTTTAATTGGAATAAATTTCAACTGATTTTAAAATTTAACTGCTTATTTAAAAAAAAATACATACGAACAGTAGGTATAGCTATTGTGATTGGATTTTGTTTATAAATAAAAAAGCTTACACACAGATTGAAAGACCTCACGCCTCATATATTATATCTATCATACGCAGAAGCAGTCAAGCTGTATTATTTGCAAGTTTGCCTTCGTATCTATTCTCCGAATAAAAACATTAAAGTCATTGTCGATTTCAATCTGAAGAAGCAACAAACAGTAGTGAATAAGTGAAAAGGATTTTTTTTTGTGGTCGAAAGTGAAATCTATACCTACCTCCAACAATATTAAACAGTCAAACTCGAGTACAAATAATAGAACTACTACTATAGCACATGGATGTTCTATTTGCGAAAAATGTGTGATGTAACATTAGAACTCAGGGAAAACAAATCCAGAACAGTAATTTTTACTTACGTTTAATGTTTGAATAAATCAATTTTGAACTCTGCACAAACAATCTTGAGAACATTTATAATAAAATTTAAAACTGCAATACAAACCAAACACCTCGCAATTATTTCGCGAACCGCGATTATATTTTAAAATCTATCTTTCGTATACAAACTTTTTGTACGCTCGCTTGCCTTTGTGATTTAACAGCTGATTTGCAGAAATGTCACTTAAATTGACAGCAAAAAACATGCTCTTCGTTAGCAACATTCGACCTGCTGCAACATTAACTTTGCAGAGGCGGCGTTTTTATCGATGCAATTTTAAAAGTGCATCAAATGATGTATTGATGAAAGAGGGCTTGTTTCCAGGTAAGTAACCGGATTTGAATTTTAATGAAATCTGATTTTAACTACAATAGAGTAACACCATCATGAACAATTTAAACCAAAAATGTATTTAACAAAAATAAAGCCAGGAGGGTGGAAATAATCAAGCGAAGGGGATAAACAAATTGCATTTATTTTTAAATTAGATCATTAAAACCATACAAATCAATGACTCGACTGTTTTGTTTTGCGTGAAAAAAAAATTAAATCCACATCTGTATCGCCTGGACTTGCTCGATAAGCTTAAATCTTTTTTAAAAAGACTTTAAAAGTGAACGTATAATTTATCATGGAAAGTATTTTTTTGGTTTTTAGTTAGACGTTAAAGTTTAAGATTTGTCGCACGGCGAACTAAATTCATTGGTAGGTATTGTTGAAAAATAACCAGGAACTGCTATTTAGGCATTAACCGAAATAAGCAAATATCAAATTTAGAGGGAACACGTTCTTAAATACTAGTCACACAAATTCTTGTATGTCTTATTTAAATGATTTTGTTGTTTTTTTGACAAGCTTTTTAAATCAAATGTGAAACGACTAATGGGTAGCAGACTAATATAAATATTGGCATAACTGTTTTTGAAGGAACATTATAAAAAAAAATCAAATACAAACATTTTTTGGCACGATTTCATTATTTGGCGGCGAAAACATGAGTTTTTGTTATTTTTATGTTCTTTCTGTCTCACAATGGTGTAGAACTGTAGCTGTACAAGAAAGTTTAAGTACGTGTTCAAATTTGTTCTTCACCATACATTTCATGCTGCTACACATTTTGGCTCTGTAATATATAGCATTTTCGTACCTTCCAACTTTAACAGCGCTACGAGCTACAGCTGCAGCCAAATATATTTCACTTAATTTACTACCAGCGCATAAATTTCTTAAAATAGAACCTATTATACTGGACTTGTTCTTTATATGCAATTCACCGAGAAAAAAATTGGATATTTATTTATAAACATTCACTTTCGATTTTTTTTATTTTGCTTCGAAAGTAAAAAAAAAACGATATGTATTTTTTATTTATCGCGTAAATATTTTCAGAATGATGAAGATGTTGTGTATTTGTAGAGTTGTAGAAAGGGTGAGATTGCTAAGGCATATGCCTGATCGGCGCCACTGCAAAGGGGACGCCAAATAACTCAAAAATGTTAATGCTTACAAAATTATAAAATATCCTTATCATTTTTTATTAATATAAATGACCATATCATACGGTATATGATTGATGGAAAAGGTTTCTTTTGGAAGGCAAAACTTGTGTAACTGGTACATCCGATATGTCATCAAACCACAACACCGTAAATTATGACCCTTTGTTGATGATATCAACTATACTTATACTCTCATGTTTTAGTAGATGAGATTTTTAGGGAAATCAATTTTGCCCAATCCTTTGGAAATGACTAGCAAAGTATTTATGAGTACTTCGTATAACTCCAAAGGAACAAGGCTAATGATAATTACCTACATACCTAGTATCTGATGAACAATCGAAATACACAAAACAATATGAACAACCAATATCCAATCCAAACTAGTCTAGGGCTCCAAAGAGAGCATTATACGGACATGCATACTATTTAATTATCGCTTTCATACACAAATACAAAATATGTTTCTATTGAAAAGCGTTTTCGAATTTCTGCTTTTTGCCTTTACTCGTAGGAAGTTCATCCAACTTGATGGCTGTTTTCAAGTTCAAGTTCAAGTTCAAGTTTACACTTTTTTTTTTTTAAAGGCACATAATATGGAAATAGAAAAGTAAAAAGCTTAAAAGCGTATGCCTAATCATAATCATTTTTAAACATTTGATAAAAAATTAAATTTAATTGAAGTTGGTGAGATTAATTTAAATTGTTAAGCTTTTGCTTTCCCATCAATATACTAGAAGTAGATGTTGAATAATTCAATAAATTTATACATTATGTATTTAATAAACACAGTAGTCAATTTTGTTATATATAACATCAGCTGGTTTCGTTGAGCAATTTTGATATTAAACTGAAGTTTAGTAAAACATGAGTGTAGCAAACGGCAACAAATGCGCTCCTTTTTGTTTACTAATATATTTAGGAACTATTATTTTATTTATTTTGTGTGATCGGAAGCTTTTAAGAGAAAAATTAATATAAACAGACTATTATCGGTGATTTTCGTTTATAAAACACTTTGCTATATAATTATGTATGTATGTACATTGTACAATACTTCAATTTTAATAACAATACTCATAAGACATTATAACGAATTAAGAATTTCAAAAGAGAATACAAAATATATGTATGTATACATATACATATATAGGTACATAAACCATACCGGTTATATTTGAACTATGTGTTTGTAAAAGTTCATTATTTTCTTTACAATATAAACATCTAAAAAGTGATCGAAACATTTTAAGTTGAAATTAAATAATTTAAGAAATTAAACAGTAAAAAAAACAACAGAAAATTAAAATGCAATTTTAAAACGAGAGAACAATTTAAAATATAACTGAGTCTTATTATAAGAGATGTTGAACTGAACTAATAAGGTACTACTATGTTACTGTTTACTAATCAAAACAACTTCAAGGCTACCATTTCGAAAATTCGATAGGGAATATTGCAGAAAATTAGAGGGGAGTATTTCGTAGTTTGCGGGAGAACCCCCAAAAACATTGACATATAATATGCATATTTAGGTACATATAATAATAACTTACAAAATATTTTTAACAATGAGGGCAAAAGTCATGTTTAATTGTGTGCGATTTGTTTGCATTTGCAATTGGTGAAACTCTCTACACAATATTTTGATATTTTGTTGGAGGCCACAGAAAAATTCGGTTTCGCATCAGCAGAGTACAAGTCTTAAACCGATAAATTTATCAAAACTGAAGGAGAATTGTTAATATTCTTCAATCTGAATTTTTTGAAAATAAAAATTCTGACAAAATTCTGAGATCTCATTTTACTGAACCTGCTTACCGCACCTAGGTACCTACATACATACAGATTATCAAAACTGCATACTGTCCACTACAACACAAACACACTCTTATCCAAAGATTATTTTCTGTCACTCTTGTAACCGATCTATACAATAAATAATGTCATATAATTTATAATGCAACAAGAAAAAAATTAGTTCTACATAGAACTAATTAATTTTAATCGTCTGTTGAGTAAATATGGAACAGTTACGACTATAGCTATAGTAGATAAACTGACTAATGAAAGGCAAATGGAAATGACCTTGCATTGATTGTTTGGGTATTTGGTACTATACATACGTCATTTTTGTAAATTTATTTCGACCAATGGCCACACCCTGACTTGTCGGTATGTTACCTGGTATTTGGTATTTTCTTCTTTACATTATATATACCTACAGAATAACGATTCCGGCTTCATCTCGTCGCTAGTTGATATACTTTCTGAATAAATTATTATAAATTCCAAACCAAAACAAAATTCGTATCCCATTAGACGCCATTTTTACTTGCGATTTATAGGTACTATACATGTATGGATTAGGGCAAGTTATGGATTCGTAAAAAAGGGAATTCGAAGTTTCGATCAAACTTGACATAACGATGATAGTGAAAGAGGAAAAAAGGGTCTCGCCATTTTATACCTGTCCATCTGTCTGTCCATGATCGTCGCACGAACAGACGATTAGTCTGTTCGTGCGACTGCATCCCAAACTATTGGATAGATTTTCTTTAAACTAGCGTTTTCTGGCGTTACTGACACTCTAATAATTTATTTAAAGACCAAAAAAATCTTACTTTCTTTAAAGAGGTACCCACCAGATTAAAAAAATAGACTTCCTTTGTGTAAAATAAATTTCTGAATATTAGTTATTTTTGCCACTTTCTACAGAATAATTTTTTAATGTTTAACCGTTCAACTGTATTTGATTAATTTTTTATCGGATAATCTAGTTAAAAGGTTTATAAGTATTTTTATTTTTTGGGAAGTTTGATTTTTTTTTGAATGATTACTGACTAAAATTTGGGTTGTTCACATATCAAGTTTTCAAAACGTTTTGAATTGCGAGTAATAAAAAATAACTTGCCAAGTAAACCTACCAAATTTTAGTCAGTAATCATTTAGTAGTAAATTTATCTAATAATTTGGAGTTGTTTCAAAATTACTTTACTTTAAATATTTAATATTAAACCTTGATAAAGTAAGAACTTGGCGTACTTTTAGATCTCCAAAATTTGTACGGATGATTTGTTACGTGAAGGTTAAAAGCAGAAACCAGGTATTCCGACATACCCCTTTCATATTTTGCACAAAAAATAATTCGTTCTTTTTGTTGTTTTTGTGATCTGATGTCGATGCATTTTTGGGAGACAATTTATTGGCCAATTCTAATACAGATATAACATTAAAGATCGTTTGCTTGGTTAGAACATACAGATACTTTATACATCTATGGCAAGCTACCCCGCCTAACCTACCTAAATTAAAAAAAAAAACAAACAAATATAAAAATTCAATTCGCAACGCTGCTAATCAGTTTTCGTAATCAAGTGTCCAAAACAAAAACAATCAGCAATAGAGAATTTCGATTTTAATTTCGAGAAAATTAAAGCATTTAAAAAGCTTTTCAGTTTATCTCTTTATCTCTTTGTCGCTTATCAGCTTTTTTGTTTTTGGACAAAATTATGTCATTTTGGCTTAATCGTTATGGTGTATTTAGGTATACTGTAACTTTGTATACTCTCGATCTCATCGTTGAAATTGATAAGTTTAGTTCATCACTTTCTGCTTTTGTGATCAAACCTATACCACGGTTAACTACACGAGTATAAATAATAATTTTATTTGTTTCCTTTGCTTTGTCAGATACTCATCAGAAAATAATAAATTTCGCTACAATGTCTGCCGATATTAAACCAAAACTTGTTCCTGTAGAGGAATCTCGTCGATTCATGGTTGATTGCTTCAAAGCAGTTAAGGTGCCAGAGGATCATGCTCGTGCGATGGCAGATTTACTTATCGCAGCCGATCACAGGGGGCACTTTAGCCATGGGATGAACCGCCTCGAAATGTATCTTAATGATCTAGCGATAAATTCCACAAATGGATCTGCTGTCCCGAAAATTATTAAAGAGACACCAGCTACAGCGTGGGTTGATGGAAATAATGGTCTTGGAGCTGTGGTGGGTAACTACTGCATGGATTTGGCAATAAAGAAAGCTAAAACAGTGGGCGTTGGCTGGGTATGTGCAAAGCGCTCCAACCACTATGGAATAGCTGGATGGTATTCTATGCGCGCAATGGAACATGGCTTAGTTGGTATATCAATGACAAACACCTCACCCCTTATGGCACCTACTCGTTCTAAAGAAGCAGCTCTGGGTACTAATCCTTTGGCGGTTGGTGCTCCTGCTAAAAATGATAAATTTCTCTTGGACATGGCAACTACAAGTGTGGCGGTGGGTAAAATTGAAATTCAAAGAAGAAAAGGTGATCCCATACCAAATGGTTGGGCTCAAGATCCGGAGGGCAAGGAGACCAATGACGCTGAATTGGCATTCAACACAGCGTGCCTTATGCCTTTAGGTGGCTCGGAAATTTCTTCCGGATACAAAGGATATGGGTTAGGTGCTGTGGTTGATATTCTTAGTGGAGTTATGTCTGGATCAAACTATTCAACGAAAGTAAGAAAGTGGACACATGCTGGTGCAAACTCTGAAGCCGATTTAGGCCAAGTGTTTATTGCGGTGGATCCTAAATGTTTTGCGCCAGATTTCGAAGACAGAATGGTTGATTTGAATTCAAGATTAAGAGGATGTACTCCGGTAAGAACAAAGATTTTGGTTAACAGTGAAATAAATAAACTAAGTTGTACCTAATATTAATTTTTATAGACTGATCCATCCAAGCCAGTTCTAGTGCCTGGAGACAAAGAAGACGCTAACATGGAATTTGTTAATCAAGCTGGTGGCATTCAGTATCTCGAAAATCAACTTAAATGCTGTGAAGAGCTTTCGAAGAGGCTCAATGTCAAACCCATGAGTTTTATTTAGAAAAAAAAGTTCTTAGTGAAAGGCTTAAGTAATTTAAAAAAAAAAACAAACAAACAGTGCATTTTGAATATTCATTACAGTTACAGTTATTGATATATTTCTTTCTGGTATCTGTTATATGAATCGTTCCTGTTTCTTGTTGTTTGAATGTTATGTTTTTTTTTAAAACCCAAATTATTTAAAAAAAATAAATATTTACACAAAGATGTATTTAAAAAAAAAGAAGACATGTTTGGTTTACAAGAAA
This sequence comes from Epistrophe eligans, assembly GCA_951394125.1. Classification (NCBI taxonomy): domain Eukaryota; kingdom Metazoa; phylum Arthropoda; class Insecta; order Diptera; family Syrphidae; genus Epistrophe; species Epistrophe eligans. The sequence goes on from OX596029.1 coordinate 13,286,498, forward strand.
ATGCTTTAAGTTAAGAAAATGTCCGCTTTAAGGCTTAAACGGTGGGAAACTATTAGCCTCCTATCAATTTGAATATATTTTCATGAGTTTTTTTTTCAAGTTTTTAAAACATTTTAGTCAGTAATTATTAAATAAAAAATTTATCTCATAATTTGAAGTTATCTTATCTCATAATTTGAATACTTAAAATATTTGAAACTAAACGTTCATAAATTAAGAACTTGGCGTACTTTAAGATCTCCCAACTTTTCACGTGAAGGTTTTTGTATAGAAGAACTTGGCTCTCTTTGACATATGTATATGTTTTTGGTTTGATGAAGATTACGTGGCTGGACACTACCATGCCCTTATATATAAATACATTTGTAAATTAGGTTGATTCAAAAAATACTTTTTTTTAAATTTAAATGGGACCGCTGAAAATTATAAAGCTTGGATTGAAACCTCGATCGGTCGGCGAAAGAAAATAGGCATAGGTACTGTTTTTGTCACGAGTCAATTCTTTTGTTTTCAGAAAGATTTAATTTGGATTTTGTGCTAATCAAAGTGAACAGTCGCGTCCATTTTTTAATCAAGTGATTTTTAATCAGTTTATATATACAAGTGTTTTTTAATCACTTAAATATTATATGTACGTATTGATTACCTAACTGATAGATATAATAAGTGGATTTAGAAAAAGAGATATGATGAAACACTTAATCATGAATTTTCTGAAATTTCCTACTATAAGAATGTGCAGAGCATATGTACATACAAGGTTTGTTCGTTGAGCCCTGAAGTCACCCTGAGGTCGCCCTAAAGCGTGTTTTGAAAATCCTGAACTCATTCTGGTTTTCAAATTCTGTATTTTTTGGGACCTAGACGCGCCCCAACTCACTCTTATGAAGTAGACCTATAGGTTTTTTGCTGTTTTGAGTTGAGGTAACGAATAATTTGCCTAATTGATTCTGGATTTGCTTGTTACAGAAAATTGTAAGATAATAGATAATTATGTAGAAATATAAAAGCGAAATACCTGAAGTTGTTTTAATTTATTTTAAAAACAAATTTAATGTTTTACTTATTGAGCATAAAACTTTTTGTTTCTCGCTTTGAATATTAACAACACAATTTACATCCCGGAGTGTTTTTTGGAAACCGAAAATCACAGTTTTTTTTTTTTAATTCTTGGGATTGTCAAGAAAACCTGGATAAAGTTCAACGAACGAAACTATAGAGAAACGAAACCCCCCCCCCCAACATAGATTTTGTTTTGGTTATAGATAAGATAACAGAAACACATGTTTTTTTGCATGCTTAACATCTTTATTGCAGATACTTTATACATCTATGGCAAACTACCCCGCCGAACCTACCTAAATATAAAAACAAATATAAAAATTCAATTCGTAACACTGCTTATCACTTTTCGTAATCAAATTTCCAAAACAAAAACAATTTCGGGGAAATTACATCATTTAGAAGGCTTTTCAGATTATCTCCTTATCTCCTTATTTTTATGTTTGGACAAATTTAATCATTTTGGCTTAATCGTTATGGTGTATTCTGTTTCTCTGTTTATACTCTCAATCTCATCTTTCAAATTGATAATTTTAGTTCATCACTTTCTGCTTTTGTGATCAAACCTATATCGCGGTTAATTACACGAGTCAAATACTCATCAGGAAATATTAAATTTTTCTACAATGTCTGCTGATATTAAACCAAAAATTGTTTCCGTAGAGGAATCTCGTCGATTCATGGTTGATTGCTTTAAAGCAGTTAAGGTGCCAGAGGATCATGCTCATGCAATGGCAGATCTACTTATCGCAGCCGATCACAGGGGGCACTTTAGCCATGGCATGAACCGGCTCGAAGTGTATCTCAATAATCTAGCGATAAATTCCACAAATGGATCTGCTGTCCCGAAAATTATTAAAGAGACACCAGCTACAGCGTGGGTTGATGGAAATAATGGTCTTGGAGTTGTGGTGGGTAACTACTGCATGGATTTGGCAATAAAGAAAGCTAAAACAGTGGGCGTTGGCTGGGTATGTGCAAAGCGCTCCAACCACTATGGAATAGCTGGATGGTATTCTATGCGCGCAATGGAACATGGCTTAGTTGGTATATCAATGACAAACACCTCACCCCTTATGGCACCTACTCGTTCTAAAGAAGCAGCTTTGGGTACTAATCCTTTGGCGGTCGGTGCTCCAGCTAAAAATGATAAGTTTCTCTTGGACATGGCAACTACAAGTGTGGCAATGGGTAAAATTGAAATTCAAAGAAGAAAAGGTGATTCCATACCTAATGGTTGGGTTCAAGATCCGGAGGGCAAGGAAACCAATGACGCTGAATTAGCATTCAACACAGGATGCCTTATGCCTTTAGGTGGCTCGGAGATTTCTTCCGGATACAAAGGATATGGCTTAGGTGCTGTGGTTGATATTCTTAGTGGAGTTATGTCTGGATCAAACTATTCAACGAAAGTAAGAAAGTGGACACATGCTGGTGCAAACTCTGAAGCCGATTTAGGCCAAGTGTTTATTGCGGTGGATCCTAATTGTTTTGCGTCAGATTTCGAAGACAGAATGATTGATTTGAATTCAAGACTAAGAGGATGCACTCCAGTAAGTACAAAAATGTTAACTAACGGTGAAATAAATAAAGTATAGTTGTACCTATATTAATTTTTATAGACTGATCCATCCAAGCCAGTTCTAGTGCCTGGAGACAAAGAAGAAGCTAACATGGAACTAGTAAATCAAGCTGGTGGCATTCAGTATCTCGAAAATCAACTTAAATGCTGTGAGGAAATTTCTAAGAAGCTCAATGTCAAACCCATGAGATTTATTTAGAAAAAGAAGTACTTATAGTGAAAGAAGTCATTTAAAAAAACAAACAGTGCATTTTGAATATTCATTACAGTTATATGTTTGGTTCTTGTATCTGTTATATGAATCGTTCTTGTTTCTTGTTGTTGAATGTAATGTTTCGTTTAAAAAGCAAAACATATTTTCAAAAAAAATATTTACATAAAGATGTATTATAAAATGAAAGACATGTTTGGTTTACAAGAAAATGCTTTAAGTGTAAAAAAGCTTTTGGGCTTAAACGGTAGGAAACTTCGTACTAGCCTATTATCTATCTATTTTTCTATAATTGTAGGAATCTCCTTATGTATATATGTATAGATTATTCTTCTTAACCTAACCTAGTCCTAAAAATTTTAACTATAATTATGTGAGCTAAGATAAGGAAAATTTGCATTGAATGATGTTTTTCAATAGACACTAATCAAGAAAAACTATGTAAGGATTATTCTTAATTTTGCTCATATCGCTCCTTAATTCATTTATCAACTAAAAATAATGCAAATGGTTTGTGAGGACAAAGAAGAAGCTATAATATAGTTTGTTAATAAAGCTGGTGACGAAAATCAACCAAAAGTCTGAATGTTAAATCCAAAAATTATGATTGAGTGTATTTTATATAAAAATGCCCATCGCATACATGTACATCTTATGCTTAAGTTGTTAGGTACCAACAAATTATTTACACATATTAAATTTTTTAATTTTTTTTCGTAAAAAATACAAATACTTGCGAGTTCCTTCCGAAACGCTTTTGAATTTAAATAATTTGCCAAACCAAAACCCGTATTGCCATGACTATAGAGGCAGAAATAAAATATTTTGGTAGGTAACTTGATAAAATTAATTCATTTAATAATTTAAATTAAAAGATAAGGCGTCTTCAAATAATAAACGTTATTTTTAGGCGCTTATCTAAAAATATTATAATACTTGTTGCTACTTTGAGCTTTATCAGTTAAACAAACAAAATTTCTTTTATAGTACTATATTTTAGTATGTATGATTATTTATGTGGCAATGAGAAGCAGAGAATTTTTTATTTTAACGAAAATCAGCTCTTTTTGAAACAGTATATATGTATATCTATTGATTGAACTATAACTGATATATACAAGTTACATATAACAGTTCGAAAATAAATATTTTTGCAGTAACAATTGAATTATTCAAAATGCCTTTTAATATTTTCAAAACTTTTTTTTATTAGGTGTGTTCCATTGTAAAGTACCTTGCAAAGTACTTTTTAGTACTTCCCAGTAGATGATAAATGGAACTCTTTAGTGTTTTATTTGTATTTGTATTTTATTTTAGATTAGATAGAGAAACAACAAAAATAATCAACGAAGTAATTTCTTTTTACTGATGGTGTCGCTTTCTTGGGCGGACGCAGTTCGTAATTACATTATTAATGTGTTTTGAACCTCTTTGCCTATAGAGTAGCAGTAATTGAATACCGCCAGAAGTAGGTTCTTGGCATCAAATGCTACAGCTCCACATAACGCCTATTATTTGCAGATTTTTTTTTTAAATCCAATTTTAAAAGTTGACAATTTATGTAGGTGACAAAAAAATATTTTTGGATTATTCAAATCCCATGTCTTTCTTGCGCATTATTAAATGGAAGATTATGTGGATTGAGGTGACAAATCCTTTCTATAGCCGAACGGTTTTTGGTGATTTTTAAATCGCTATATTATACATAAGGGAATTTTTCTTGTAGTGTTTTCCCTTAAATATAATAACATTATATTTTTTATGGTTATGTTAAAAATTTAAACTGCAAATAAAATTGAAGTTGATAGATATTATTACATGTAGTAATAAGGTTTATTCCGTTAAAACGGTAAAAAAAAATCCAAAATTGTTCTATGGCGTCAGTTATAGCGATCAGGAAAACGAAACAGGAAAAACTTTCAAATAGATTATTTATTAGGTTTTAATTCGATTTGAAACGCAAATGTTGTACTAATCGATGACAAATAACTCAATGAATTTTTTATGCAAATAAAATTTTCAACTCAACAATTATTTTATTGTTAAAAATGCATTAATGTGTTTTCCTGGCACGAAAAATGAATTTACATCAGGAAAACACATTAATGCATTTTTAACAATAAAACAATTGTTGAGTTGAAAATTTTATTTGCATAAAAAATTCATTGAGTTATTTGTCATCGATTAGTACAACATTTGCGTTTCAAATCGAATGAAAACCTAGTATATAATCTATTTGAAAGTTTTTCCTGTTTCGTTTTCCTGATCGCTAAAACTGACGCCTATGGCAGATAACCGTTTTAGATGAGCTAAAATAAAAATTCGAAAATCCATATTATATGTAGGTGTTATATAGCTCAATAGTTCAGTTGCGCACACAGAATATAGAATTATCTTCGTATTGTTAAGTTTAATTAAAATTTCGATTTCAATAGTTTAACCTATGGAGAATGTAAAAGATACATATAAATTTAACAAAAAAAATAAAAACTATTACTCTCTTATTTTAAGAGCTTTTCTTCTTATTGATATATGTATGTACATATGTACGTACATATTGGCAGTACTCAACAAAATGCTCATCACATAAACTTCTTAGGGATTTTACTACATACATTACCTTTTTTTCTTCACACATAAAGTCTTGTTAATGTCGATAAAGAAGTTTCATTTCAAAAATTAAGCAAGTTTTAACAAACTAAGCTTTTTTCGTGGTTGTAGCTACATATAAATGTATAATTTTTATTTGTGAGGATAGATTTGATAATCTAAACTTATATCGCTTTCGATTGTATTTATTTCGCACAGTTCCACTCTTTTTTGATTCCAATGAAATATAAAAAAATCGTTTTCCCAAATTCGCTCACATACTATAGAATGTCGTTATTTTTAACAAAATTGCTTGTTCAAGGATTTATCATATTTGACAAGTAATGTCCTGAGAATAATTCTTTCATGTTTCTATGATTATTTTTCTAAATTGGAAACAAAAACAGCTGAAATTAAAATAAATAATAAAACAATATAGATCAGAATAAAATTAGCGGTATATACTCATGCCTTTTTTCCTTGTGTTTGTTTTTTTCTGGATATGTTTTACCTTTTTTTTAAACTTTACTTAAAAATAAACAAGCCATAGCCATGCCAAAATAAAAACTAAACTTTTGGATTCAACAGTTTAAAATATCATAAGCGTTTTACTGGACGCATTCATTTCGTCAAAAGTGTTTGTTGCATTCTCGAACGCAACCGGACTTTGACGTTGATAAAATATTTGACATTTGACTTTTGTGTCTTCTGCTGTACTACATGTGCACATCGCGATTGCTTTATCGTTATAAATTTCTTGAATGAAAAATAACAATAATTTCTACGTTATTTTTAATATAAACGCGATTCAATCAAGCCACACTCCAGATCAAAATGAAGCTTAGCACCTATAACTTTCTTACATCAAAGGCCATTCGTGGTGTTAAAGTGGGCTATCCACTTAAGCTTGTTGTATGTTTTCCATTAAACAAAAATATCTATGAAGAAACTAATTTGAATTTTCATTTGTTATTAGATTGAGAAGAAACAAAGAATTGAAACCGAATTCAATGCTATTTTCTTGGAGCGTCTTCTTCCCAAATTGGACTGGCAAGCGATATTAATAGCTGCCGAAGCAGTAAATTCTTATAACTCTGTTCATCAGTAAGTTTTTCTCATTTTGTTTATTTTTTTTTTAATTTTAGGCGCAAATAGACTATGAAATTCCAAAAGATATGCCAGATGACATCGTCCACAATGAGGAACTCCTCAAAAAACTACACAATCTACTCTTCGAAATTGATGTTGTTGAGGGCATACTTGAATGCCCAGAAACCGGACGAGTCTTTCGAATCGATGACGGCATACCCAATATGTTACTCAATGAAGACGAAGTTTAGTTAATTTTTATTTAGCATATATGTAAGTTTATTGTATATACTGACAGGGTGCGCTTAAGGCCAGTGTTAAGTCAAATGCGTCATACAAATCATTTATTTTCTTTTATTTAAATGATGCATTCCTCCGAAGAGACAAATTTATGTTTATTACTGGTTTTGAATATAAATTAATCATCTATCCTTTGTTCTTTGCAAAAATGACACTTGATTAATTACCTTGACCGCTTGAGTTAACATATTTAATGATTATATATTTATTTACACTAAGGTGTAATCTTAATATGGAAAATCACGTACAAATGTTTCGATTATTAGTAGCAATAAATGAAATGATAAATGTTTCGAAGTTGTTTGTCATTTTTTTTTTATAAATTATTGTTAATTCTAGATATTACATTCATTTTTTTTTTGGGTTTTAAATTGACAGGTCTTTTAAGATCAATTTATATATAAAATATTTTGTTCCGTTGATGGTAATAAGAAGCTAAAACGAAGCTAGGGCGTGCCCTTACACTTATTTAGGCGTATTGTTTATTACGTATCTTTTTTCGGGCCAATAACAAAATTGAATAGTAGGTTCGAAATATTTCCTGCATGAGCGACTACTCAAAGTAGCTACATTCATATATATCTATATGTATACACGCCAAGAGTGTAGAGACTGATCGTGAATTCGGAGTTTTAGGCGGCGCTAAATTCTGTGGTGTAGCTGGGCCTCAACCAACAATCTTCTCCATCCGGATCGATCCCATACGTGCAGTCTCCAGTTTCGCACGCTAAGTTTTTTAAGGTCCGTTGCCACTTGTGTGTGCCACCTCACTACTCTACTGCACTGACACAGGACTGGAATTAAATTTTCCGAAGGGGAGATCTACTCTATACATTGAACAGCCTTCGCCTCCAAATAAACAACTCTTTTTTATTACTTAGGTCAGCATAATTATTTTGATTGGAAATGCGAAAATGTTTAATGATGATTTTAATGTTTTAAAAATTTAAAACTCCATATAAGTAGAAATGTAATTTATTTAATAAAAAACAATAATACAAGAATATACAATTTGATTTCTAAAAAAAAAACAATAAGATCTATTCACAAAACTTTGATCTTTTTTGTTCAATAAAAAAATAATATTAACACATTAAATGTTAAAGTATATTAGCTATCTTTGGAATGATACGATTAGTTTTATTGTGTTTTCTATTAAGAAGAATTATAATTATACTGGGTAAAAAATATTGCACTTAAAACCCACTAGTTGGTTTTTTTTTTTTAATTTTTAATTAAGTTAATATACAGGACGACAATAAGTATAGTTGTATAATTTTCAAAGAAAGAAATCAATAGATTTGTGGATGGAATATATTTATGTATATGTATATGTTTCTTTTCGTTCTTAAAACGGACTGATTACAAGGGTAATTGGCACAGGTATTGCTTTATTTCCATAAAAAGAACTCAAGCAAAAAAAAAAAAAAATACGCCAATGAGATTAAATTCGAGTATTTGAATTATTAATGTTTTTACGATGAATATAATTTAATGAATTAAAGAATTTAAAGTTATGAGTTATTTAAGGTAGTAATTTTTAATTGCATTTTATATTAGTATTGGTTGTTGATTTTAACTGAGAGTAAATACTTCCTTTGGCGAGACCAGTTTTTGGTCCCTTGCACAATTCAGGATTTCTCCCATTTGCTGAGTATGAATGCTCTTGAATAATACTTGAATCTGGTCCTTTGGCAATATTTTTCCTACCCAACGAAATATCCGGATTTGCGCCATTCCAGGTAACATAGTCAGCTCTGAAACAAAATAAAAAAAAAACAATGGATAGTTATACATTTTATATATATGTACATATATATGTATATCAAAAATTATTTACAGAAGCAGATTGTCATCAGGTCCCTTATTGTATTCAGTATTATGTCCCATTGTGGCAATACGTCCCAAGATGGACTGAAATTCTTGCTTATATAAATTATCTTGTTCAGCTTCGCTTGATTCTTTGGGAGAATTTCTAAACGGTTAAACAGTTATTGTTAATTAATAATGGTGGTCAATTAAGATAATGCAGGATTATAATATTAAAGTTACAAAAAACTACAATTCGATAAAAAAAAAACTCATAGTCATACAGTTGGTGAAGTGAAGAAGGATTAATATGTAACGAACTGTTTTAAAAAAATCATTAAGCATATGAGCTATTTAAACGATGAATTCAACGGCGACGTTGATTTTCACTTTGGCGATGACCTTCAAGGTTATTTCGAGTTCAAAAATGGAAACCTCTTTTTTGACAATTGAATTTTTTTCTAAAAAAAAACATTGAATTTCGTTCCGATTCGTATGTTTACGAAATGATTTCCTTAGCTTAACAGATTCCAAAAGGATTTCACAATAAAAAACGAATAAGAATAAGCATACAACAATGCGGTTCTTTGCAATTTGTTTGAGATTTTTCCTGTATTTTCTGACTGGATTAAATATTGAAATTATTAAGCTACACTTTAATAGGGCCCAGTCCAATTTTACACTTATGTATTTGTAAAAAACAAACAAATAAAATTATTAGGAAAATTGATACTCTTTTATTGGAAGTTTGTATCCAAGTCCTTGATATTGATATAATTGATCGAGGTCGAAAGGATTTGTCGTTTAATGTGAAATTCGTTTGTGCTGAGAAAACCAGGGAAAGCCACAAAACCACGAATCATCTTGTACACATTCATAGTAGTTTCTTATATTAAAAACATGTTATTTTTATACAATAACCTAGTTTCCATGTTTAAACTTCTTTCATTAAAAGACTTGATACCGGCCCCAGATATAACCGATTTTTGGATGAAAGAAATTAATATTGTTTCTTGTAAGTGTTTTTACCAACTGCAAATCGACCATGAATTTGTTTAATAAAACTAATACAAAATACTACACATGCATTAAAATTAAAACCCTTAAATTCCAATTAAGTAAAACAATGATTTTATGAATATTATGAAAAGTATGAAAAGATTACACAGAAGTTAGAAGAATAAAATTAAAAATAAATATATAACATAAAATAAATAAATAACACATCACACGCATATAAACGACACACAAAAAATATGATCCAAATATCAAAATGTTATAATTAAATTCAATTATCAAAAAAAAAAAACAAATAAATAAAGATATACAGTAAAAAAGACACAGCTAAACCGTTATTTCATACTTCAAAGATTCAACGTTTTTACAACGAGATATTTTATCAGATTTTGTTTGCCATTTCAATGCATTGCCTTCTTTTGATGTATTATACTCTTCAGATGATGATTTTGATAGTAATTTTTTTAAAAATGATGATGGTTTTGATGTAAATTTAGGAAATAATGATGATGGTGATGATGATATGTGGCATGATGAGAATATTTGAGAAGGAATAAGATTTTCGTTGTACTTCTTGATGTGGATTTTTGAATTTTTACGATGATCCTTGGGGAAATTTTCGACATCATTTGTTGTTGGTGTTGTTGTTGGTGGTGGCGTTGGAAGGGTTATGATGGGAACAGGGATAATTTGTTCACTATTTAATTTTGAATATTCAACTGTAGTTGATTTAGTGGAGATGGATGTTGTAATTGCTGTTGGTACTTGTAAGCTATTTGTGAAAATGGAATAAACGAAATGAAAACATAATAATAAATAAATGTTTCCAATTAAAAAAAAAAAAAATAAAAAAATACATGTTTTCTTTTTTATTTCTTGAGCTTTGGATATTAATTCTTCTGAATCAAAATCTATTTTGACAAGTTGCCGAGTGGGATTTAACATGTTTCCAATCAAAATCTAGCTCTGCCCTCATATTCATATCGTGTCGAACGTTTTTAGCTCACTTATCAAAGATGAGTTTATTGTTCTCAAAAAAGAATGAGAGGTTGTGTGTGTCAGTTTAGTTCGTCTCAGCTGTCGTTGGTCCTATCGACACGTATTCTATATGATTGAGATTAAATGTTCTAATTTCGACCACTGGGCGATTGATAAAATCTTAAGAATCGATTATGAAATGTTAATAAATTCTATCTTTGAATTTTACTTTCTTCTGTTGTGTAAACCTACTTACGATATTTTAGTTTACCAAAAAAAAAAAGAAGTCCACTTAGAGTTGTATGTACTTTTTAAAATAAAAATACAAATAACACATAAGGGGAAGGTGTTAAAAAAAAACTCTTATTTGCATATAAAAATGCCTATAAAGAGAAGAGAAATATTTTATGAAATGTGATGAAGTTGTTAAAATTTTGTGGTACAACAGCTCAAAACGTACAAAAACAAAATATGTTATTAATAAGACTTTTTTTGTATATCAACGTCAAAAGAACAAAGTAATTGTTTTTTTTTTTGATTACTAACTTGTTACTTCCGTCTTGTGTTCCATCAATACATAAATCTTCTTCTAATGCACATTGTAATGCATCGGCATCTTTTTTGGCACGACATTCATCCTCATCGTGTACAATTTGTAATATTTGTGTTGCTCTGTCTTCAGAATAATTAACACTCTCAAGAGCCATGGAAATGATTCGCTCGGCAATTTCTTTGAATTTTTCTTGAAGTCGAATTTTCACTGAAAAATGAAAAACAAAATAAATTTCAACAACAAAAAAAAAAATTACCAGAGAATTAGAAAACTTACTTTGATTCTTTTCTTCTTCGGTGTAGACTTTTGGACGTAGTGGTATTATTTTATTACACTCTTCGCCGCCGTCCATATTGATGGGTTTTCCTTCACCACGATTGCTGAGTTTCGGAGGCGGTGCAACATCACGTTTTATATAACCCATCGCAATCAGTGTCTCAGAGGCTTTTTGAACATTATTGTCAGAATTGGCAAGAATATCAAGAAGTAAAGTTTCATCAGCTTTAGGGAAAATGTTCTTCATGTATCTAAAAGGAATTAATTAAGATAAATGTAGATTGATAACTTGATTTACTAGTTGGGGCTCATTGCATGCGTTTTTATTTTGGAAAACAATATGTAGAAATGAACACACAGAAAATAAGGCATACACAAACAATTTTAATTAAATCAAATAATTATAATGACATATCTGTTCTACTTTAAAAAAACACATCATTTGTAAAATGGATAAGAGAATAAAATCAAAATACAGAAGGGCAATCAAATTTATATGTAAATACAAAATATGAAAAATAAGTCTTGATCGAAAGTTATTTTGTTTGTAGTGCTTATACTCTTTAAAGTTAGTGGTGATTTTAAAAAAGTTTTCGCACTTATTTAAAGAAACAAAGATTAAATCTTTATATTAATGAAGATGACACTTTTCATAATTGAATTTAACATAATGGAAACGAAAGTACAAACAACAATGCCCAATAAACTACCATTCTAAACACGTGTTATTTGTTTGTTTTGATGTTGTACGAAATTGATTTTTTGTTTTTTTTTTTTATATTTTGATCCAATTGTTTATAATAAAAGTCGGAAAGAACTTATTAATCATTTTTTAAATTTCTTTTTCAAGCTCAATTCTCTTATATTTTATTTGTGTGTTCGAAAATAAATAGTAGCTTCTTCCAGGAATTCTTCTTTTTGCGGATTAGTAAATTTGTTTTTTTGGTCAATCAGAAAAAAAAATAACCCATATGGTTTTAAACAAAAAATAGACTCTCTAATTTAAACCTTAAGTACATTTATGCAAATTTTATATGCATTTTTCCGTCTAATTTAAGCCCCAAGAACCGTATGCGAGTCCGTACACGAGTCCAGTGCAATGCATCTGTAGTCCACAAAAAATTAAGATTTCAGCATTCTCCGGCGTACTTCAAGGTTGCTTCCTTTGGTTTTAAGTTAGCATTTAATGAGTACAAAATTCAAATATCGAAAAATTGGTGTGGAACTATTGAGGTCATTTAAAAAATTTCAATTTTCCAGGGATCTTCAAGGTAAAACCTAAGATATAAGAAAAGTGGGTGTGGTAGTAAAGAATATTACACATCGTCGGCTAAACGCGTAAAACTGTTAAGTCCACTTTGACAAATTTTACAGGACAGTAAGAAAACAAGACAAATTTGGATAAGGCTTCATATAAAAACTGATATTCTATTTAAGATCTGCAACAAAAGTGATTAAAATAATTTGTGAAGGAAATGGCATCAAAATTTAAATTTCAACCAATAGTCAACCTAGCAGCTTTACTCCCTTTGTCAATGTAAATGTTCAAAAGAGTTTAGTTTAGTTAGTGGAAAATTCAAATATGTGACAAGGCGACGGTTTTAAAAGAATTCAGTTAAAAATTCTTACTTACTTACTTGCGTAAGTTTACCGGAAGAACATTAAAAAGTCGCAGATTTCTTGTTCGAAACCATTTTATTAAAGGCTATTTTTCCGGCTTATTGAAAAAAATAAAATATTTGTTTTGATAAAATTTGACGAAAAAATTGAAAGATAAAGTATTCCTATACTTTTTTTAATTTTAGAAATACTGTGATACATATGCAACTTTTCTCGAGTTACAACTCCTTTAAGTTTAAATTTTGGTTCAACATAAATAAGCCAAATGAAACCACAGAAAGCTAAAAAAACAAATATGTGTTGCACTTATGTATATAGACGCAAACAACAAAAATGTTAAGCTAAAAAAATAAAATAAAAAAGAATATGAAAGAAAATCATTTAAAAAAAAAAACGAAAATGGAACGAAGGAAGAAAATAAAAAAAACTGAATTTAAAGCTTTAAAATTCGGACCTCAACTTCATCTTGGGCGATGAATGTGGCTTTGGTGAATTTCGAATTTCTCCAATTTTCGGTGATCCATGTCCGAATCCAAGACTGCTATGCATACTCAGGACACTACCGAATCGTCCGCCCGGTATTGGGCTTGCTGTTCGTGACATACGGGATTGGCTGCCCGCCCCAATATCAGGACGACGAGCCGGTGGTGTCATCTGAAACGCAGAGTTACTGTGGAACAGATGACGCTGTGATGGTGGTGTTACAAATGGTCCTGGCATTGTAACTGGATGCTTTTCCACCTGTAGAGCGCTTATAACAACCGCTTCGCGATTATAGTATCTATTTTGTTTGTTTGTTTGTTTGTTTGTTTATTATCGTAGGTATGTGTTATTGTTCAATTTTTGAGTGCATTTGTGTGAATGTGTTATTTTTTTTTTTTTTTTTAAAGGACAAACACACAGAACAATTATTGATTAATTGTAGTTGGTTAGTCAAAAAGCGTGAAGAAGCGATAAAAGGCAAAGAAGTTCATTAAGTTAAATATTCTGTTAAATTGATTGCTTTAAGCACGTGAGTACGTTAAATATTTATTAAAACTAAAACATGGAAACTTACTTTTTAAGCAGCAAGCGGATATGATTTTCACCAGCAGTGGGAAACATATTTTGAATTTTTGCCACCACGGCATCTGTGTCAATTTGACTGGAGAATGATGTCTCTTGAATGGTAGATCTACGTGACATGTTTCCTGTGCGTGGCGTTTGCGGTGCAGAAGATTTCAAATGGGACACTGGAGACATTTCCTGGATAAAAAAAAATTAGTAGAAATTTAAATTGAAAATCAATCGATATGACTCTTTAAAATAACGAAGGGACCACCTACCATTTGTAGTTGACTCTTTGTCGACAAAAGAGGACTGGCAGAAATGTTATACAAACTCGGGTTGGGTCCTTGAAAAGCCCGTATAGCAGGAAAGTTATTTGTCGGATATACATGGTAGGGAGAACCATGCAGTGGCTAAGTTATATAATGTACATCAGAGACAATAATTGATAGATGATTTTATGTGTGTAGATATGTAGGTACGTACAAGATGTGGAAGAGGGAAAAAGTAAGTTTCGCAATTATGAAGAAAAATTAACATTTAATAGGATTTAGGTCGAACTATAAGATGGATCTATGTATATTACCTGCATTGGAATTGATTCGGTCGAACATTTTTCGTTTTGCAATTGTTTGTAGCGAATACGGGGATCTTCCAACTGCATAGCTTTGGTAAAGTAGTTAATATAGTAGCTGTAATAAGGATGAAGGTTACAAATTATACAATTGGTTTTTAGATCAAGCTAATTGAAAAAATTGACAACGCAAGTTTATGTTTATGCTCATAGTTTGAATTTCCTAAAAGCGGATAGGTACTACACCTAAATATTTTTTTTTTTTTTTCAATATTTCCATTTTTTTATTTACAAGTTGAATCGACTTCTTTGACTATTCCTCAGACCATATAAATAATTAAATTAAAACCATGAACGCAAAAGAAAACCAAATGCTACGAAACCAGTACACAGGTGTTTCTCTTCTAGTAAAGTGCTTGAATAACTCAAAAGCTTCAATTAAAATGTCCCTAGGTTTCACTTTTAGCCATTTAAAAAGTCAATATGCATCAAGACATCCTATTCAGTTCTTTTGGAGTGAATCCCCCGAGAGCTCTTGTTTAAAATGCATTCAACATTTACTTTAGCTAACACGACGACTGAGACGGCGACAAAGGCGATGAAAGGACATTATCACAAACAAAAACACGAAGAAGAGCACCTGTTCAAGGACAGTTGATTGACGTGAGGACTTGAGAAACCACACACAAAGAAAAAAAAGCAGTCAACATATACAAAACACACATGAATCTTTCTTCCCGGCATCGTCATCGTCGTTTTCATCCCAAATGCGATAAGTGCACTCAGCATAAATTGTGGCGGGTGCCCACTCTCTTCCGTTATTTTGTTAATAAGCCACAATAAGTGGTTTTCTGTGGGTGGCTTCGAGAGAATGAAAATATTTACCATAACCCCAAACTCCTATAACGACACCGTCTTTTAAATACATATGATTCGTTTAGGTACTGCGCAATAGAGACTTATGGAAGACAAAAAAAAACAACCAGAAGGATTTTTCGTTCCTCCGATTGCGTTGTCATTTTACTTATCTCATAACATTCATGTCCTTATTTTATGAAAGGACTTAAAATGAGGTCCTTCAGGGATGCATCGTATGAGAAAAATCCCACCAGATCACCATATAAAAACAAATGTTGTTAATATCCTTTTATTTATATCTCGTCTGGTTGCGATGAAGTTGTTCCACACTCGAGTGTTTCTCTCAAGAGGATGCAATATCCTGCTGTCGACCTAAATTACGACCGCCGGGAACGTTTTTTTTACCCTTTCTCGAAGCATTTATTACAGGAGTTTACGAATAATTATAATTTTTTAAACTTCCGCATTTTTTTTTTTTTTTAGGAATAAATAATGTACATAGGCGAATTTTTGCATTGCATAGTTTTGGGGATTTCAAAATTTTGCCGAAAATCACACCTTCGCCATTTTGAATTCTCCTGTATATGCGTCGCAGAATCTAATGCAGCGTTGGAATTTACCATTTCGGGTTTTCTATTTTTATTGAAATAACTTACCAATTTCCTGTAGTTTGATCAAATTTACAATCCCAGCCTGGTGGCAGTTTGGTATATTGAGCACTTGGTTCTGCCATTTTTATGAAATTCCAACTAAACTGTGAGAAAATTTACAATCTTTGTTTTTTTTATTTCTCTTCGGTTTTAGTTAGTGATGAGCAAATTTTGGCAAGTCAACTTAACAATCAAGGATATGTGAACAAACTGAAAAGGATTCAATTCAAAATGAATTTTGTTAGGTTTTTTAAAAGTCCCGTGATTGCGTGCGCAGGATTTACCTCTCTTGTTTATGTCTGCCACTCTGTTTTTTTTGCGAGGGAGTGAGTTTGACAGCTAAATTACGTCATCAGATTTCTTTCGAAACTTCTTTCGGAATAGAATGAAAAGTGGAGGCATAAACCAACAGTGAATTATGAAAGTATTCTTACACCCTTGTAAGGTTAGAAAAACATGGGTCTCGAAATTAATCATAGGTATATCTACAATGTGCTCACATAACTGTGATGGCGATCTTTTTTTTCTAGTTTTGTTGCTTGCTTGATGAGTAATTATTTATATGTTTATATGTTTACAACAATGTATGCTTTTTACAATGTAATATCTTTCAAGTACAATTTGTAAAGGTAATTTTGTATCCATGTCAATTATGGAATTCTCAATTCAATGCCTATGTTTCATGACTCTTGCGTTAAAAACAGTTGAGAAACTATTAAAATTAAAACAAATCAGAAGACTGCAAATTTAAACGGCGTTTCTCTTTTGAGTTTGTTTTGGATTGCAACAAATGCAAATTTGATTATTTCTAACAGCTCATTTAATTTATCTCTAGATTTTAAAGAAATAAGGCTAAGCGTGGACATGAGACTAAATTCTTCACATTCTGATTATTAAAAAAAATGCAATAATTTCGTTGAAAGTGCATATGCACCCTTAAAATGAGATGTTCGAAAAAGTCTAGGTTGAAACCCGATTTTTCATGCTCGCCAACATTCCGAACAACTTCACTTTGACATTTCTAACTTTGACATCAGATTTTTTTTATTTAAATAGAACAATTTTTTTTCTCATTGCAATTCACAGCAACTGTGTTAAATTTCTTTAAATTAAACTATTATTGAATGTGCCTTTAATAAAAATCTATTAATATTGTGTAAAAGGATTTCGAATTTACAATTATTTTATATTTTCCAATCCGAAGAACTACCGAAACAAACGAATTAATTGTAACAATGGAAGACATATTTCACTGGTGTCGAGAAGGAAATTCAATCCAAGTGCGATTATGGCTGGATGATACAGAACATGATATGAATCAAGGGTAATCTAGTTAAACAATTCAAAAATCTTTCCTTATTTCATATAGAAAAACTGAAGAGTTTTTCCTTGAAGAAAAGTTAAATTAGAAAAAAGGCAAAAGAGGAAACTCCACCCTTTGAGTTGAGTTCCGTCATCGTTTATTTTGAAGAAGAATGGGGGCATTAATATAGTTTTTTCTTTTTTTGGAGTGTGTGTATGCGTTAGAAAGAGACTGATAGTCTAGCTACGTGGGACTTATTTTTGTTTACCTCGGAATCATTCCCAAATAAATCTTGAAAAAAAAAGTTATTTACAAACAAAATCTGCTTTTTTCAGCGATGATCATGGATTTAGCCCGCTGCACTGGTGCGCCAAGGAGGGCCATGTCAAGCTTGTCGAGATGCTTCTTCAGCGTGGAGCTCGTGTCAATGCGACCAATATGGGTGACGACATCCCATTGCACTTGGCTGCCGCTCATGGTCATCAAAACATTGTTGCATTGGTAAAATCAAATTCTTATTGATGTAGAACTTGTGGATTTTATATTGTTCTTTGTAGCTCCTTCGTGAACGATCCGATGTCAATGCCACCAACGAACATGGAAATTCTCCCCTGCATTACACCTGCTTCTGGGGATACGACGTGATTTGTGAAGATCTTATTCATCATGGTGCACTTGTGTCGATAGCCAATAAAGATGGGGACACTCCATTGGACAAAGCCAAGTTGAATCTCTCTAAGCGACTCCAGGAGCTTGCCGAAAAGAATGGTCAAGAACTGAAGAAAATCAGTTTCAAAGACCAATCGTGGTTGGGCTTGAAGACACGTTCCCGTGATGCTACTTTGTCTCGATTCAAGGGAATCAATATTGGAGACTTGGATTTGCACAGCAAATTGGCAATAACACCTTCAGGTGAGACGTGGAGAGGTAGATGGCAGAGGAATGACGTCATAGCTAAAGTGAGCAACCTTTTCTTATGGAATTTAAATCTTATTTTGAATGCTCTGACTCATTTCTAGATTCTGACTGTACGACAACTCACGTCACGAATATCTCGAGATTTCAACGAAGAATTTCCCAAGTTGCGAATTTTCTCCCATCCCAATATCTTGCCAATTATTGGAGCAACCAATTCTCCACAGAATTTAATTGTTATAAGTCAAGTAAGAAATTAATTTTGAAAAACTGTTTCCATAAAAAATTGTGTTTTTTTTTTTATAATTACAGTATATGCCTCGTGGTTCTTTGTATCAATTGCTTCATGGGGCAGCAGGTGTTGTTGTTGATACATCACAAGCTGTTCGCTTTGCTTTGGATATTGCTCGCGGAATGGCATTTTTGCATTCTTTGGAAAGGATCATACCAACCTATCATCTTAACAGTCATCATGTAATGGTAAGCTTATTCCTAAACAAACTTGAAATATTTTGGTTTAAAATTTTTCTCTTCCATCTAACAACCGGGCTTTTTATTGTTGTTAATTTTGTAACAGCTTTCACTTCCAATTTATAAATAAAAAAATTTACAATTTAACTTTAATTGACAAAAAAAAATATTTTTCTCATCTTGTAATAATTTGTTTATATTTCTATATTTTCAGATTGATGAAGATTTAACAGCTCGCATAAATATGGGCGATGCAAAATTCTCCTTTCAAGAGAAAGGACGTTTCTATCAACCGGCATGGATGTCACCCGAAGCTTTGCAACGCAAGCCAATTGATCGAAACTGGGAAGCTTGTGACATGTGGAGTTTTGCCGTTTGTGTTTGGGAATTAGCCACACGTGAAATTCCATTTGCCGATTTATCACCGATGGAATGCGGAATGAAAATTGCTCTAGAGGGACTTCGTGTTAAAATTCCCCCCGGAACTTCATCACATCTGTCCAAGTTGATAACTATTTGTATGAATGAAGATCCAGGTCGTAGACCGAAATTCGACATGATTGTTCCAATTTTGGATAAAATGAAACGTTAATTTGTAATCAAGGACCCTTTCTCTTTCTTATTCGTGTTTTTTTATTGTGTTCTTAACATAATTAACAAAGAATTTTTTTGTCATGTTATACTCACACCAAACACACCATGTTAACTTGGGTTTTCTTGTAAAAAAGTTTCCTAATACTTGACTACTTGACGACTAATGCAGGTGCCTGCCCAATTTTCTCTCTTTTAATGTCTCCGAAGAATGGCGAAATTATAATCTCTGCCAATAATGTCATTCGTGCCTTATGTGCCTAAACCTAGTTTTTAAGGATGTTTTTTTTTTTATATAAACGGAACGTAGATTTAATTTGCAGAATTTAATTTAATTTAATTTTCAGAAAAATACAATAATTTTTTTAAATATATTCGCACAATAACAGCCAATTTATTTAATAATATTTTTGTATTACGTTTTGTTGTTACATTAAAAAAAAAAATTTACAATAAATATTTGCCGAATAAATTTTTAGTGGTTGATTTATAAACCGTTTGAGGTGCTTATTAAGTTTATGCATAGTATATTTACATAGAAATTTTTTGAAATTTTTAATGATAAATACATATGTACATTTGTACTTTTGTATTTGTATTTGTATACTGCAATATTTTTAACCAAAAACAAACATAAATAAAAAAATAAAAAAAAAACAATCAATAAATAATAAATAACTCATATTTATAAAAATAAATATATTTTAAAACTAAGCCCAATCATTGAATTTGTTTTTCAAATCGAGTTGAAATAGAACTAGCTTTTTGGTTGCGCTAATTGGGCGAAAAAAAATCAGAAGAAAATCATCATAGGCGGAAAGTGAAAAACAAAATTTTACGGTCCTGTACAGCTGCAGCTTATAAGTTATGGTTAGGTTTCTGGATTTAAATAGCCTTGACAGACTATAGTATAGTAGGCTCTTTTGGATTTGAGCAGCCGCCCGCGTATTTCTTCTTCTATGTTGTTATTGGTTGCTACTATTGACCCAAGGTATTTGAAAGATTGCAATACTTTAAATTTATGCTCCGCTACCATAATTGTTTGACCAAGAGTTCTTGCAGTCGGTATTTTACAAACTATGAATGAAAATAGGATCGGATACCAGTAGTGCCAATTATTTCCCACAGTATATCTACCCGAATTTCGTTCGAGCTGACACAAGACAAAGTAAAAATGCAATGCTTAAAATATTTAAAAGCACTGGATTGAAAAATTATAACGTTATTTTTGCGTGAATAAACCAAAAATAATGCAGTTCAGAAAATAACCGTCAAAATAATATTTCCATTATTCGATTTCTTTGTCAAAAACGAAAAATATTATTATCTCTGAAATTAAAAAAAAAAAAAAAAATAGTTTTAAAATAGCTGTAAGCAATAAAACTTTCTTACTTTTGATTCAAAATAGCTTTAAATAGCCCTAAGTCCCCACAAAATTGGTGTTTCGTCCCGGCGATCATGCATAAACTAATGAGGCCCTTGCCAATGGGCTATTTTTGAGTTCATTTCATATTACATTATTATACTTTTCTTACTTTTTACTTGGAAGTTCCGTGAATCAGTGGCATAGCTTTTTACGATGATGGGGGGATGGCTTATAGTAGGTATTAAGTTCCATCATTTTTTTTTTATAAAGTTATATTTTTATTTAATGCGAAAAAACAAGTAAAAAATTATTTAGGTATGTATATTCTTTTTTGGTATAAGTATATGTAGGTATATAATATGTAAGTATAAAAATTCTTGTGAAATAATTAGTGTAAAATCGAGTTTTTGGTTTTTTATTGATGGATAATTCATCTAAGACTTTGTCATGTGGTATTCTAATCTCTTGTTGAATTTCCAAATCAGCCAAACCTAAATCCTAAAATATCTTCGATGACTGTCCACCCCTGCGCTTCAATTGAATTTTTAGGTTTTATATTGCCTCAACGGATCAAATATCTATTCCACATTTCAATTCTGCGTGATCAGCAGAAGGACAGCAGCAAGAAATTTTTGATAAAACTTGACTTAAGGATAAATTTATCTGCTATTTTGTTAATTTCGAATGAAGTTTGTGAGAATAGCACCGAAAATTCTTCTAACATTCATAATTTTATGATTTTGTAAATCCCTTTCCAAGTTCCTTGATATAGAAGTCCAGAAATGAATTGAATACCGTTATACGAAAAAAATCTCTGCACTTTTAACTTCAGGATTTGGACGATTCTTCTGTTTTTATTTTGAGTTCTTAAGTCAACACTTGCAGAAATTTTTATTAATTCTAAAAAACGCATCTTCTTCAGCTTGAATCCTTTTATTTTCATCGTGAAAATCTTTGGCGAGATCCATAGCTTGTACAAAAAATAAATTAACATTTTGAAATTGGCGTCACTTTCTGAGATTCTTATTTCATTCTAATTTTCGTAAAAAAACGGGAATATTTCCCGACACCTATCGAGTCAGATTTAATCTGTTCAAAGTTATTGTTTATGGAGTTCAATTTTTGCTATAATGATGTGGAATTTGTTTCCATTCCTTTCCTAATAAGTTAACTTATGGTTAAGCTGAAGCCTCATGGCAAGGAGGGGAGGGGGTTGATCGCTTTGATCTTCTTATCTTCTCTACTGAGGTGAATTGCATCAGTCCTT
This sequence comes from Epistrophe eligans, assembly GCA_951394125.1. Lineage (NCBI taxonomy): Eukaryota > Metazoa > Arthropoda > Insecta > Diptera > Syrphidae > Epistrophe > Epistrophe eligans. The sequence goes on from OX596029.1 coordinate 13,308,626, forward strand.
GGCATTTTTTTAGTGCGAAGCTTTCATTCTCCAAATTATAAAAAAATATAATGTGACTTAATTCCATTATCCATTGTTGTTAGTTGTATGTAACTTTAATTTCTATACCCTCCTTGGTTTACAAAATTCACAACATTTAAGGTTCACCAGCTGATTTTGAAATAAAAACACACTCAAAAATTCGAATTTGCCTCCTAGGGAATCACACAAAAGTGCCCTTTACCAAATTTCAAGAAAATCAATTTTAATCTCAAAGAAAAAACAAAAATTGTGATAAAGTAGGGTATGGTATAATAGTTCAAATATAGATTAAGTTATTTATTAGTTATTTCTTGTGGAATAGGTCTTTTATATAAAATAAACCTATTTTTTTGTTTTGAGTATGTCATCGCTTTTGAAAAGAGTTTGAAAGATATTGAAATAACTATATGAACCCATTTATGTGCACTGGTTTACCATTGGTTTCAATTTGTCCATTATGCCACTTTTGGTGCTGCGGCGGCGGCGATGAGTGTCATTGTTCCAGATTCTACTTTTCCTACATTCCCTCCCTCAATCCCATTCACATTCTTTCTGGAAGAGAGAAAAAACTTTAGCCTAGGGGGTAGAATTCTCCAAATCGTTGAACATTGTTTTAAAAAAGCACAAGAAAACAAAAACAAAACTATACGAATAAACAACAAAAAATTAGTTCGCGAAAGACTTGCACCCAAATTAGAGCAAAAAAAAAAAAAACAGAAAGAAAGAAATAAAAAAAGAAAAAAATTGAGAGGTACCGACCGGGGTGGAAGTGCAGTCGATTTTTCTGTGCAAATCTACCCTTTTTGCATAGAAAATAAAATAAAAGTTATGCACAGAGGGGCATATGCTGATGATGATGGTGAATGATGTGAACGCGCGCCTGCAGCAGTCATTAAAAAATTAAGGACATGCAAAGCCGAGCGGCTGCTCTGGCTGGAGGATAATGCAACGAGAATGAGTTGTTTAAAAGTAGAACACGAAGCAATTGGATGGAAATTAGGACAGAGAGCATCATGATTTATACAACAACAACCAACAACAAAAAAAAAAAACAAAATGTATGTGTTTAAATTAGATGATAGTGGAAAACTGTCTAGAATGTTTGTATTTTTGTCTTCTTCTTGTGAACTTATAGCCACTTTTTGAAAGAGTTTTAACGCAAGAATGAAGATAATTTTAAAAGGATTTCAAACGAATTTTAAAAAATATATAAAAAAATAAAAATGTAAAAATACACTGTGGCGTATGAGTGATTTTTTCCCTTTTACAAAAATCTAAACATTTCTGTATATGAATGAAAAGTGCATAAATACATAAACGAATGTTCACAAGTACTGTTTTCGGCGAGGTATAGGGTTTGCCGTTTTAATTGTTTAAAACCTTTAAATAATTTTTTTAAGAGGAATTCAGTTGCTGCTGAACAGATGTTCTCTAGCGAGTGTTTTATGGATTTCTCGTAAGCATTTTGGTAAGTCATGGCGCAGACATTTAAAAAAAAAAATAAAGTTAGTTAGGGTTGTTATATATATTTTTCACCCTTGTCACTTGTCACCCACCTTCTCCTACCTGTCCGCCAAAATCTTTATTTCAATGAATTGTTTTTGAGTTGAAGAGTGGTTAATTTTTATACTTTTCCGGGAACTTTTGAATTGATGAGCCATTTTTTATTTTTTATTTTTTGGCACTTTCATCTTATATACTGTGGTCTATAACATTAAGAATTAGAGTGGTTCATAAATGAATCGCTTAATTGTGCAAACATTTTCTGATAGATTTTTCTTTATTTTGACCAATCTAATATTTAAAATTTGATAACCACGCGATGTAAAACATACCCACATACATATATGTATGTTCCTTATCGCAATTGTGATTCTTCACGCATTTTAGATGCCAAAATTATTCGCACAATTTTTAAACTGAAACTTCAAATTTGCCCAAAGGAAAATCCATTTTTAATTTTAATAAACCCTGTTTTGATAACTTAAAATTTCTGGTGAATTTGAACAAATTTTCACAATTTGCTGTCAAATTGTGAAATTGTTTTGTTTTCACAGGGGAAAAAAACAGTTTTCAAAAACATGGACAATATGGTTTAATTTTAAATTTGCCATTCATGCATTGTGTTGTTGTTGATATTTAATGCAAAAAACAAAAAAAAAACATAAAATTTTGACTCTGGTAATTAAAACTTAAAATTTGTTTTAAATTAGTTTCAAAAATTAATAAAACAATTTCAAAGGTTTTTATTTAGTATTTTTATTCAGATATTATAATAAAATTAAATTTGTATATAGATTCTTTAAATTTTTACTTTAGGGAAATCCTCAACAAATTAACGCTTCACAACTCATGTCCGTTTGACATTATATTCGTTATCTCAACTTGCCACAGCAAAAAAAGCCTAAATCTACTTTAAGGCGAGTTCAGGGTAACCCTAGATTATAACAAACACCACCGAATTACTTGAGTTTTAGGAGTTCGGGGTTTTCAACAAAAAAAATCATTTTCAAAATTGCATGCATTTTGAAATAATCTGATATTAAAATGTTGCAAACTGAAATCTCGAAAATTATAATCTCGTATTTACCCCGAAAATACATTTAAGCCGATGAATAAGCAAAGAAAACGGAGCTGTAACTGGGAGCTGCAGCTGGAATAGCTGTCAAATAATTCAATTCACACAAATTCAATGTTACGAATACGAACACAACGCAACGCAACTGCAGTCGGTGCTGCAAGAGTTTACCAACTCTTAAATTTTCAGGTGCAGCACTTTTGACGTTTCAATTTGTATGAAGAAAAAAAGAGCTGAACAAAATATTAAAGCTTTTGTGCCTGCGAAAAAATTATTAATTTAAAGAAAAATATCGGCAGTAAAAATTGAATAATAAACTCGTGAATGTTTTCGTTCTTCTTTAAAATATACAAAAAGATGTAAAGTGGCTGTATTGTTGGCACGTAAAAAAACTAAACGTACGAACTGTTTCAGTTCTAGCTCCAACTCCAGTTAAAACATTCTATTGTGTCAGTCAAAATGGGTGATTTTTTAAGAGGTTTAGAACTTTAAAAAAAAAAAAAACACAAAAAATTCGAAAAAATGAATGAAATATTTATTTGAATCGATAGTTTAAACCTTGCAATTTAATGTTTAAAGATAATTTCATGCAAATGTTGACCGCGGCTGCGTCTCAGGTAGCCCATCCGCTGAGTCCAATTTTGGCATACTCTTTCACACATATCGGCCGGTATCTCACGAATGAATGCATGGATGTTGGCTTCCAGTGCGTCAATCGAAGCGGGCTTGTCCCTATAGACATTAGCCTTGACATACCCCCACAAAAAATAATCTAATGGTGTCAAATCGCACGATCTAGGCGGCCAATTGACCGGCCCGAAACGTGAAATTAACTGTTCACCAAACTCGCCTCGCAATTGCGCCATTGTTTCGCGTGCTGTGTGGCATGTGGCACCGTCTTGTTGAAACCACATATCATGCAAGTCAAGAACTTCCATTTCGGGCAAAAAAAAGTTTGTTATCATCGCTCAGTAGCGTTCACCATTGACAGTAACGCTGCGATTCGCATCATCTTTGAAGAAATATGGCCCAATAATGCCGCCGGCCCATAAACCGCACCAAACAGTGGCTTTTTCGGGATGCATTGGTAGCTGTTGCAATGCTTCTGGCTGATCTTCACTCCAAATGCGGCAATTTTGCTTATTTACGTACCCATTCAACCAAAAATGAGCCTCATCGCTGATGGAAGCAGCGCGCGATGAACATTTCGAACCGAGCACGAATTTTGATAGTAAAATTCAATAATTTGCAAGCGTTGTTCGTTTGTAAGACGATCCATGGTTAAATTGCAAACCAAACTGAAGCTGTTTGACAGTGACACAAGGTACTAAACACACGTCAGCTGTCAAAACCAGTGTTGCCAAAACCAAACCAGCTAAAAAATCACCCGTTATTTGTGTTAAAATTTTAAAATATCAGCTATTATTTGTTTCTGTTTAGAAAGCTGAACTTCATTGTTTTATGACTTGTTTGTTGTTACAAGTTTTTTTTTTTATAAAAAAAAAAAAAAGATTTAATTAAAAAATCTATTAATTTGATACAAAATATTGAAAACGTTAATTTAAATATTATTAAAAAGTGCTTACTGCACTATCAGCGAAAGGTTAAGGATTGAAGTAAAGTTTGACATTAATGACACTTAAAAAAACCGATTAGCTTCTTTAGTCAATTTTGCATTAAGTCCCCTGTGCCTTCGGAATATACCCAATAACAAAATTGACCCTGACTCCATCCGCAGGTTATTCATCGGATTCTAAAATCGGGTTGATTTCTATTAATTCATGTGAGCAAGATTTTTAAAACGCTATAGATTTGGATTAACCGAGATTTTGAAAATGCGAATTGTTTAAAAAAAGTGCAAGATTTCATTATAAGAGATTTAAGTTTGTAATCAATCTTACCGTTTCATGAATTTAAGTATTGATTTTGAAAATTATTAAATTTTGAGCATACATGTTTCTCAAAGTGTTTCCAAACATTTATAAGGTAGTGTACAGGTACCTCTTTAATGCTCTTATTTTAATTACAAAAATACAAACCGTTTTTTTTAAGAGTTTAAGGTTTTTTTGGAAATAAATTATTCTGAAAGACACATAACATATAAAATAATTATTCATTTGACATTCCAACTTGTTGAAAGTCGAAGGTCATGAGGTAAAGCATAAGAATTATGTCTCATCACAAAACTCATTTCTATGCCTTATTTCAAGATTGTTTTTATTATAGTGACAAAAAGTAAAACAAGAAAAAAAAAGCACTCAAGGACATTATTATTCATTTTCACCAAAGCGACTCAAGGTTTATCTCAAGAATTATCAAGATGTTTTTTGCTTTCTACGCAAGCATGTACACAAACATACATATACATATGTATGTACTCTAAACAAAAATACTATACCTTGTTAAATAAAAGCCTTGCGCTGCCCCTAGGAGTTTTTCATAAACCTTTTTAATTTTTTTTAATTTCTCTCAAGGATAAACCGTTGCCGCTATAGTTTTGATTTAAATGTATTTATATACATATATTATGTTAAATTTAAATAAATCATCACAATTATGATTGTCATTTTAATTTCTCATGCAAACACCTTAACATGTTTTTTCTGTCAAATGTCCTTCATCAGTTCTATTGAAAAGAAATTAAATAAAAAACATTTTAAATACCGAGTTTTCCAAATAAAAAAAATAAATATTGTAAGCACTTTTAAAGAGGAAACAAATTCACGTGGTGACCATGTTTGGAAAACGATTAAAGTTGCATCCTCCAGATGTGTCTGTGCTTTTCCAACCACTTGTCATGGCATAAGGATATCTAGATACACTATTAACTTTCCTTATGGGAATTTGATAGAAAATAAAATAAAAAAAAAAAAAACACGAAAGCATGCACTTTGCAGAGAACAAAGTTTATCAACTTTATAAATTTCTACTAATTCTTTTTCTCTTTCTTACTTTGAGCTTTTACTATATTTTTTCTCATTTTATTTGTTCTGCCTTTAAAATTTTTTTTTGTTTTTTTTTTTTTTTTTTTTTTTTGTCGATAAACAGCGCGCACATTTTCCCAGATTCAAGGGGTAACACAAGCCAACGAGTGCATCGGCCATGACCTAGATTAAAAGGGATTGCCTTGTGGACAGCAAGATATGGAGACAGTGTGCGACGACGACGATGATATAGAAAGCTTTAGTGCGATGCAATGCACTCAATTTTTAAGGCTGTAAATGAGAGAACATTGAGCTTTGTATAAAGGACTTTGCTACCTACCAACCGGTTGGTTTCGGCTCTTTTTATGTTTTATGTTTTTCCTATTCGTTAGTATTGAAAATACACACAGGTAAAAAGGAAAAAAGAGTTGCCATTAAAATTGCTGTTTGTTAAACAAACCAAAGATTTATATTAGGATAATTGAGTTATTTTATTTTCGTCTATTACACCAAAAGAAACAATTCAGAAATGTTTGAAACTTACGATGAAATTTGTATTCGTGATTTTGAGGTACGGTATAGGTAATAGCCTATAGGCCAAGTAAAAATTAAATGTGTATTCTAAAGTCATAATTCACAACTCGGCAATGCTTGAAATAATGATGAAGAAACAAAAATAGGTCAGTAGACTGAGTAGTAAGGGGCATTTCGAATTTTATCTTAGATTAAAAAGTCCCAGACGCCTTTGATATTCGTAATTGTCGAGTTTTGACCTTAAAAAAGAAGTTATATAACGGATTAGTAAATAATTTTATTTTACGTCATAGCATATTTATTTGTCACTTTAAAAAAATGTATCGCAACAAAATTTGTAGAACTTTAAACTTTTCATATTTTTTGCTCTTACAATCTTCTAATAATTTTGTACTATTTTTGCTCTGCAGACGATTTTGGCCTTCGACTTTCAAAATGGTATCAGCCATAACCTGAGTAACTCATTTAGCTTATTATTATTTCCCAGGTTAAAATTCCGCCATTTTGTATTTAAGGGTTATAATTGTTAATACTTTGTATTGTCATTTTTTTATCCCTACCTCTGTTGGCAAAATTTTCCTTTTTATTTTTAAGTTTAAAAACTAAAGTATAGCAACCATGATCCAGGATTAATATCAAACCACAGCAACACTGATCCAGTAACCATTTTAAGACATCTTTATAAACGTAGAGCCTCCAATTAATGTATATCAACTGTTCTTCTTTCTTTTCCTGTCATTGTTCATCGACCATCTTTCTATAACAAAAATAAAGCTTTTTTTCTATAAAGAGAGAGAGGGAGAGAGAGAGAAACTAAACCAATAACCATTTTGGTTGCCTATATTTTCGTCCTTTTACTATGACTATATCTCATCATAACCATATCACATACTCTCTAATATTCTCCCTTCTCAAGTTGTTGTTAGTTATGCTTGACGGTATATTTTTTGTTGTTGCCTAAGTCCTGAGCCTGACTCCTGAATCCTGATGATGGGAAAATGTTGTTGGAATTGAAATCCAGTCGTAAGTTTCGGTTCTAGGGGTAACGAAGAGCGCGCGCGACACGGAGGCACACGTGAAGTGCTTTCACTCTACAAACTATACGGCAAATTCCCAGTTTATGCCTTGACACTTCCGCATTTGGAACGCAAAATTCTCATTCGTCCGTTGATTCGCGTATGCAAGGATATTATGTTGAACTTTTATATATTTTGTTATATTCTTGCTTATTTAATCAAACAAAAAAAAAACAAGGAATATCTAATAATTACCTTTTGATAAAAAAAAATTGTGATAATAACCATAACTCGTTGTGATTCATTTATAAAAAATCCTTGATCAATGTTGAAAGCAGATTTTTTTTTTTAATTTGTATGCAGTATAGGTATAGTGTCATCCTGCAGCAGCCTTTTTCGAGAAAAAGCTCCCTCTGCATGTAAAGTAAATTGCCCAAAAAAGTAGAAAAAAAAATGTCCTTTCAAAGGATATGAATAAAAAAAAATTATTTTTTCTGTCCCATAAGGCGACGCCGCATGGCAAAAAGTGTGAGAGAATATGCGAAAACCCGGCGGTATGTATATAGAGAAATCCGGAAGTAAAGGTTTTAAAAGTTGGTTTATTAAGTAATCCTCAAAAAGGATACGTTAAGGTTGTCTCCATGCGCGCTACGTTATAGCGTGCGAAATCATTACAAAGTAATTTTTCAAAAAATAAAAAAAGTAAATATTCACGCAAAGTGGGTGTTTTGTCTAACTGTGCCAAAAGATAAAAGAAAAAAAAAAATATTCAATCTTTTTATCCGGATCCGGCTGTGTGGTCAGCGGGCCATTTTTCTTTTTGCGGTAAAATCCATTATTTTTTTGTCTGTTCTGTGTTAAGCGTGTGCCTATATATGGGTGTGTTTTAAAATTTTGTATGCTTGGCTGTGTAAAGTGCCCTTTTACGAAATTAACGAGCATAACTTACACACAGTTTAAATGTGTTTTTGGGTTGCAACTAATCTGCCGGGGCCTGCCGCCCCATTGAGGGCCGGCGACTCATGGAGTATCCAACATCGTCAAGTCTAAGCGTCGGTGACAGAAACAGGTGGGTAAGCAACAATAAAAAAAATGTACCTACTTAAGTCCTTCTTAAATTTGTATCTCTTTTATCAAAAACTTCATAAACTTTTTAAAAAAGGCAAGAATTTTCTCTATTGTCCTGCCAAATATTATTTTTTTTTCTTTTTAAAAGTAGGACGGCATTTTAAATCAATGGTAACCTATATTTAGGGTGCCTTTTATTTGGTCCTCTGAGTGTATTCAGAAACACATTAATCTAGAGCAATAGACATTTCAACAGAGAAAACATTTCGTATTTTTTTTTTCTTTTTTTATGCCTTTTTTTATTTTCTTTAAAATCGAAAAATAAGCACACAACTTGAATGTTGCTAGTTTGTAGCTTCGGAGTTAAAGGCAAGCAAATGAAGCAAAAAGAAAAATATGAGGCTGCAAATATACGAATTGAATGAAAAAAACTGGGGCATAGATTTTCATAAGGAATCCATCATAGGATACTATACCTATACCTACAACATCAAATGGGATCAAAAAATATGCAGGTATGATCATGGAATGTGTATGATATGGGAATGGTAGTGTTTACGATTTCATACATATATGTATGTATATAGCGACGTACATTCATATATTTATAAGGACTATTCTTCTCTGTCTCTGGGTAAAACGGATTAATGTAGATTTTATTATAAAAAAATGTTGGGTTGGGATTAATGTGAATGTGAAGGATTATAAAACGTGTGGTTTATTATGATGTGGGGAAAGGGGTTGATACTTTTTTTTATATATATATACAATAGATACATCTACATATGTATACATATTTCAATGAACACTGACTTAGATATTGTGTTTGGTTGTTTTATTTTGTTCACCTAATATTTAATTTAAATTGCCTTGTTTCTAATAAAACATTAAAATGTATTAAATATTCGATTAGGTTATATTATTTCACTAAAATCAATGAATCTTTCAGAATAGTTTATTAGGTATAATATGTGGATGTTTTTATTTATTTTATTTATAAATTTAAAATAGGTACATGAACTACATTTTTAAACATTATGTATGTTTAGGTATTAATTATCATTCTATAAAATAAATCTCTGTATTGACCAAGTATGATGTTTTTATGGATATTTATGTAAACAAATATTCTCGAATTAATTAAAATAAGAAAAATAAATACTTGAGTAATGAGAGGCCCTTTCACAATAGAAATTCAACGCAAAAGTGTTAAGGATCACAAAGTTTCTCTAACTTATAGAATTCAATTAAATATAACTCAATTTAAAAGTTTTTAAGTTTATTTTATTCGTTAATAAATTTTTACAAAAAAAATAAAAACATCAAACACTTTGAATTCTGACAAGCTACTTTAAATATGTAAAAGAATTTTTAAATTAATTTTGACAAATAACTTTCTATGCTTTGCAAAGATTATTTTGGGAAGTCTCCACCCTATTTTTGATCTTAATAATTTGTACAAACTATTGGTCTTATTTATAAACGTTGTCTAACTTTAGACAACTGTCCAACTTTGGAAAATGTGTTCAAAAACCTTGTTTATTGTTGTCTTATAGCTGCCAAACTTAGACATAAGAATAGATTGTCTTAACCGTGAATAATGTGATATTTATTTTTATTAAATAAAGCATATTTCCACCAATTTGAAAATAGTTAGACAGTGTCTAAGTAGCCAAAAATCTAATAAATACGACTGTTTGTATTTATTCTTCGAGAATTACGTTCTGTGATTTTTTGCGTTTATGTTTTATTTTGTATTTTTAATTGGTAAAACTTTCTACAGAAGTTTTTCCTTTGTGTTTTTGCAAGAATTTCGGTGTCTTGTTTTGAAATCACAAAAAAAATCATCTGATAAAACTCTCCATTAATATTTTTTTCGTAGTCTCTTGGTTTACGTTTTCGTTGTCGATTTGGAGATTAATTGGAGAAGTCTCTGCTCTCTTTTCGTAGGGAATTAATTATCCAGACCAGGGTTAGAACATCAGTACTAAAATTTTGGAGCAAAATTGTAAAAAAAGTGGAGTAAATAGAAAATTTCCGGAGTAGATTTGAAAGAAAGAAAGAAAGAAAGAAAGAAAGAAAAAATCGAGTTTTCAAAAAGTGTATTTTTAACAAAAAAAAAATATTTTTACAAATACATACATACATATGTACATATAAAAATAAAAAAAAAAAATAAATTCCATAAATTCAATTTACAACAGAATTGAATTTTAGATTCAAAAAGTCAAAGTCAGAGTTGGTTAGAAAATTCGATAACACAGCACTGTCATTTCCTTTCGTATGGTTTGGCTGAAGCATTTTTTTAATTTTTCAATGTGGGGAAAACGGAGTAGATCTTAAAGAAAGGGAAGTGGAACAGTAGATTTATTCTCTTTCTTAAAATTGGAGTAAATTTACTCCGATTGGAGTAAGGTTCTAACGCTGCCTATTCATATTTGTTGTTTCTTTAATTAGGTACATCATGGCTTTCTGTGATTTGTTTGCATTGCATTGAGTATTTTTTCGCTCTGGTTTCCATAAGCATTTAGGTGTTGTATTGAAGATAATAGAAAAATTTTGTTTCTCATTCTGATGCGTTACAAAAAATCCCATACAAAAATGATAAGATGAAATGTGTCTTACTTTTCGGGGATCAATATAGCAATATTGCAGATGAAGACTTGGTAATGTCTTCAGTTTTCTTTCGTACAAAATTATAATTATCGTCTTCATTGATTGTTTGCTTAAAAATTAACTTTTGAAGATTGTTGCTAATTGCTATAGCAAATAATAGGTCTGTGTCTTTACTCGCCGCGGGATCCCGTATCATTCCAAATCTACCCAAAATGTGTTTCTGTACACTTTTCTGGCACGAAATTGCCAGAGCTTTGTTTTTATTTATTTCATTTCCCCTCCAGCAAGAATTTACCCGAACATTTTACCTGCGGCTTTTTCTTGCTTGTCAAACTACTAATAATTTCAGTTGTCAAAAGTGACGTTTACACATACACATCCCAAATGCGTTTCTTTACTTTTATTTCTGGTCAAAAATTACAACAACAACATCAAAAAGCTCGAGTCCGAACTTTTTCCCAAGCGGTAGATCAAAACAGACCTAATTTTTTTAAATTATCGCCAAAGAAAAAAAAAAAACATGCGTTTGTAAATTTTGCAAGCGGATGTTTGTAGGATTTAACGTTAGGATGTGTGTGGGAATTCCTCAAATTTGTTGAGTTAGTTGGGGATTTGAATTAATTGAAAAACATGTTTCAGGAGTTAACTCGAGTGACCAGTACACAAATCTAAGGTAATATATTGCGCAGTTTGCAAAGTTGAAAGTGTAAAAAAAAAAAAATTTAAATGGCTGTTCGAGTGCCCACAGAAACTTAACACATATCATTAGAAACAACAACAAAATATTAAAATAAGACAGGTAAAAGGGCACCATTTTCCCACCATAACACCTTGATTTTGACAGATGTACACCTTTAATATGTTGTACTGTGACTCGAGTAAAAGGAGGAGCATTTTAAAGTCTCCATTCAAAATCTTCTGATTTGCTTTAAAAGGACTCCTTAGGTTATTTGTTTCAACGGATTTCAACATATCGCCGCAACGCATTCGACTGATGTAATGATGGGATTGGAACCTTTAATAACTAGTTTTTTGATTAAATCTCTTCGGTTTAAGGTTAGGTATTCAACAATAAGCTTACAAAGGCAAAAGAATGCCACAATTTCCGGCAAATGTAGGTATCCTTACGTCCTCACTTGTAGCCACCCATTTAAGTCCCAAATAAACAATTAAACCCCTCAAAGAAGTACAACACACACATATCTACAGCCAAGAGTGAAAACAACAGTATACTATAAGATCTCCCATAGCAAAAATATTTATTATTCTACCTCTAAACCTTTCGTTTATATAAATAAAGAGAACAAATTAGAAAAAAATGTATATTCAATGTGAAGAGTTTTGTTTCTTTCCGCCTCCGTGCGTCGTCGGTCTTCTGTCGTCTAATACCCGGATACGGTGCAGGCTTCAAGGTAATCCTTTGAATCAATTATTATATAGTCCTGGTGTATTCAACCTCTATATATGTATATGAACGTTCCACCTTGAATTTTCGTCAGATTCACTGCCTCCGCCTGCCATCTATGTATATAATAAATAGTTCATCCTTGAATAAGAACACAAACTAAAATATGTGTGGGTATATACATTTGTATGTATTTATGTAGAAGAAAACACAGTGCCATGACAGTGTTTATTTAATTTTGTATTCTTTCTTTTGATCCTTTTTTTTGTACCAATAAAAGAAAATACATATTTAATAATGTGGAATAAAAAGGAAAATCGATTTCTATGCGTTTTTATTTTATTTGCAGTGATTGCCAAAGAAACATAATGTGTGTACTAGTGTAGATAGGATATTTTCAAGGATATTCTCGTATCATGATGCAATTAATGTCAATTTCAAAAACAATTCATGTTAGTTTTTGGTTTTACATTTTGAGAGGGTTGTCAATTATATTATTTTTGAATTTATTTTCAAAGAAGTTGGCTCATCATAGTTTTTTTTTTTTTAGTTATATCAAATAAGTTGTATGGTAAAATTTGTCATGCAAGTCAATCAAGAAGGTACACCCGTTGATGGATAAGAAGCAACGTTAGTTATTTTATACGGAAAACACAAAAGATATGACCAACAGATAAGATATGCCTTATACCAAGAACTAGACTTCCAGTGTGACTAGCATACCAGTTCTAAGAATCTTCCTGGTCTATGACCCCTTATATACCGAGAAAACAAATCACAATAATTTTTTGAAGTGTTCTTAGGAGTTGTAGAATTTAGGTTACTTCCAATAAATCTATTAGTTAACTTCTCAAAACAGCAATTTCTACCATTTTTAACTTCAAATTTCTTTTTATTTTATAAAGCTTCAGATTCTTTGTTGTACAGTAACCTTAGAGCAGGCTGTAAACTACAATCAGAGGATCATCATAAATGCAAGTGTTAGTGGTTAGTAAATTTGTAAAAATATTGCAAACTAACTACCTGAACACAATGGAAATGGAGCTGCAAATGAAGCTGCAGCTGTAGCTGTCAAAATATTCAATACAAAAAAAAAGATGCGCAAACATCAAATTAAATATTATTCCTTGGGTTCGAGGAACTATCAGATAGGCTATCCACCTATACCAAAAATTTTAAGATACGTTGGGTTGTTGTTGCCATCAGCTGTTTTGTCACAAGGGATTACCACAACACAAACCTATCCGGATAGCTTTGGATTGATCCCCAAACGCAACCATTGTGCTAGTTTTACATCACAGAACGTGGCGAGTTCGAACTGTCAACCAAATTTCAACCCAAACTCAACTCGACCTTTTGATTTAGATTGAGCTACACGTATCGTAACGTGTAACAGTACAACGTAGTGTGCTACAAAAATGTCCACGTTTTTAGTTTACTCTACCGTCAAAAATACAATGTTATGAATAAAACGCAACGCAACTGTAGTCGGTGCTGCAAGAGTTGACCAATTTTCAACTCTTCATGTACAGTACTTTTGACGTTTCAATTTGTATAAAGAAAAAAAGTGCCGGTAAAAATTATTGAAGCTTCTTTTTGTGCTTACATACTTGTTCGCAAAAAAATTATTAATTAAAAGAAAAATAACGGAAATAAAAAAAGTGAATCCGCGCGTTCAATACATGACAATTTGCATCTGAAAATTTAGATTTCTGAATTTTTCAAGCTACTGATTGGCCAACTGTCAAAGATTCTAAAAGTCATCTAACTTTTTATGACACCTTCCCAAGAAGGCAGAAAAATTTAGAAATCTGAATTTTCAAATATAAACTGTCATGTATTGAACGCGCGGATTTACTTTTTTATTTCTGATATTTTTCTTTAGAATATACAAAAGCTGGTACAGTTGCATTGTGGAATGTGGGTACATAAAAAAAACACGTACGAGACTTTTTTCACAGCTGTTGCAGAATTTGGGCAGTTCACACAAAAAAAAAATTGGATTAGAAATTGACAGTGTTGGAAAGTAAACAAAATCGACAAAGTAAAAATGTTTTTGCGTTCAAAGAACCTCGTTTTTATAAACATTGAGCTTATACATATTATATGAATTCACTACATACATACATACATACATACCTACATACATACATACATACATATGTCGATTTTAATTAAATTTTTGAACTATATCATTTCGATTCCAACCGAATTTGAAAAAATCACCTTCCCAAATTTACACACGCACTATAGATTGCCGCCATTTTAACTAACAGAAATATAGACTTCAGTTTCATTTTTTTAGGCAAACCTAGAGGGAAAATTATAAAATATATAAAATTATTTCTATAGTTCAAAAAATAACAGTACATGCAAAAAAATGTATGTTCCTCGACAACACCTCTAACAATTCTGATGAGAGAATTTTGATCACTTTCACTGTCTAAATTCACACGTCTGGTGAGTTCAGTTCGAACGTTCAGTTTACGGTCGTCTTATTTCATGTTCTGATAAATTGCCATTGCCAATATATTATATCTTCCTAAATCTAAAATTTCCTTTAAACATTCTCCAAAAAAAAATACGAGAAACACAAATAAATGAACGCTGAGAGTTCAGATTTTGAAAGGAAACACGAACTGTCTTTTTTGACAACTCCAATCACTGTGATCTAAAAATGGTTGATGAAATAAGGTCACATTGAATATTTCTAAAAAGATCAATCTCTAAACAAGTGCCATTATTTTAATCGAGATATTTGCGCTGCACCTACATATATTATATTCGTGTTATACCGCATGTTTTGCTTTTTCCAATACTTAAAAATACACATGCACCAGGCTACCTAACCTACCTATGTACATATACATATATATAGGAAGAAAACTTGCACCATTTGACCATGAGCTGCTAAAGCAACAGCAGCGTCATGGCCACTCATTATGAATAACTGATGAAGATACGACAACGACAAAGACGGACGTCAAGTTTAACGTTCCCATAAATTGAATTGATTGTTATTATTATAACATTTCTTTATCGCTAATAGCTTTCGCTCTCCCCTCTCATTTGCATTGAGCGGAACTTGTTTGTTTTTCTATACTCTTAGAATCAGGTATACCTTTAGGTATATCTATTTTTACAGGGTACATGTATATAAATATGTTTTTCTCAAAGGGTAGATTATATAACAATTTATTTATAAACTATTAAATTATCTTACAGAAATTAATTTATTAAAGAGTTCATTTGAAATGTAACATCCATGATATGAGTGATGCGAATGAAATGAATTAATATGAAATTAGATTAGTTAGTTTTTATTGGTTTTGTAGTTTTATCTATTTGTACTTATGACAATGCATGTGGTGCTATTAAAATGCGTTTGTGCAACTATTATAGCAAGAACCTATTGCTTCAGATAAAATGCTTTTTTTTGAGGTTTAAATCAAACCATAAATTGCGATGATGCAAAAAATCCAAAAAGTTGTTTTCGTCAAAATAGGGGTAGGAGGAATGAGTAAGGGAATTCACATAATTTACGCCAAACCAATGAAAACTTAGCTGCGTTTGTGAACAAAAGCAGCGTTTTAATGAAAGTATATACATACATAGGAACTTAGGTAGTTTTTTTTTACACGTAAACAATAACAAAATAAAAGTGATTAAAAATACTTTGTTATTGCTTGTACACAAATCAAAAAATTAATTGTTATAGTACAAATTTTTGCTGAGTTACTATATCGTCGTCGTTCTATGAAAACTCCCTAAGTCCATTTCATTAAAAACTGATAGACCTTTCATAAATACGGCGTAGTTAACAGAATATCAAGATTTAAGTTTTGTAAAATGTACCCAACTCTTAATTACGTTCAGTCTAAATACAAAATTTCTTAAACTCAAAAATGTTCAAGTTCTTGTCAGTAAAATTCCTTCACAAAGACAAATGTTAGAAAATTTACAAAAATGGACTTAGGGAGTTTTAATAGAACGACGACGATATACACTTTCATAATAACTTGTGTCTACAAAATTATTTGCTTCATATGGCAAGTATTGGTTTCGTATAAAAAAATGAGTCCAAAAATATATTTTAAAATTAAAATCTATTTTAAAAATAAAATTATATTTTAATAATTTTTCGTTAAAATTAAGCTACATCTAAGTTTACAACTACAAGAGCATCTGAAAACATTTTTCCTGACGACATTTAAGAGCAAATCTTTGCAACTCTTCAAATATACCCAGGCTATAGTGGTTTGTTTTTATGAAGATAAATAATAAAATATGCTATATATATTTATAATATCCTGGGGTACTATTTTTGTGTTTTTTTACAGGCATCTACACAAATTAAGTCCAACCCTGTTGTTATATATTTGATCAATTAAAAAAAAAACTCTCCGATTTCTAGCTCTCTTCACAAATTTCAATTTAACTGTTTTCTCCTTTAACCATTTCTTTTAAATCTTGCTCTAAAAAAAACTTTTTTGGCACTAAGGTGTTTTTTTTTTCGTTAAATAGGCAAATTCTTCTATTCTCAATCGATGTAAGCCTGGAACTTATAAATAGCATACCGTAGTAATAAATAGTGATAGTCAAGAATTTAAGGCAAAATTATAAATAATTATTTTAAAATGTAAGTTGAAAATAAGTGTTTGAGTTAAAACAAATTAAGTTATAAAAACTTGAAGTTTTCATTAAAAAGTTTCATTCAATGTCAAATATTTAATTTCTATTAACGGGTGCTTATAAATGTTATTTGAACTCTAACAGTATTATTATTATCCGTTCGAATTTCTATGTGAAATTAATTTTAAACATTATTATTTAATTTTTTTAAATTTTTTTGCAGTGTTGGTACAAATACAATACAAATAAAATTTCATTTAAAACATAACGACGCTTTAAGAATATCACCACCGGCTTTAACGCTACCAACACCAATCAGTCCACGTGAACCGCAGAGTCCCGATGGTCACACATCAGTAAGTTCAACTGGATCAAGTGATACGATTCCTGGTAAGTAAGTTTTTGTTTTTATATTGTTTAATAATTATATATTGTTGTTAGAAAATTAATTTATGAAAATAAATTCAAATCTTTTGTATTTAAACAAAGTTGATTAAAATATAATTCTCTTTTTTTTTTAATTATTTGCTTATGCAGATTATCAAAGTTAGGTTATT
Organism: Epistrophe eligans; assembly: GCA_951394125.1. Taxonomy (NCBI): domain Eukaryota; kingdom Metazoa; phylum Arthropoda; class Insecta; order Diptera; family Syrphidae; genus Epistrophe; species Epistrophe eligans. The sequence continues at coordinate 13,325,977 of OX596029.1, forward strand.
AAAATCTATGCTGAAAAATTTAAACTTCTTGAGTGGATTTATTGAATAATAATAAATCCTTAATGGCAAGGACTCAACTTGTGTTTACATAAATATTGATTTATCTACAAACTTCCAATTTAGTAATGAAGTTAAAGCAAAGTTCTCTACCTAGCAAACAGTTTTGAAAGGAACATTTATTAGAAATTAGCATCCAAGTGTTTTCTCAGAACTACTGCTTAGGAGGATAACAGGTACTTATCATAAATACATAAATAATTACTTTTTTGTTTGTACAAAACTCTGTTTTTAAACAGAGGTATTACAATGTCTTAGCAAAAAACGGATTAAACATACAAATTAAATTAAACTATGTATAGAATACGTTTGCTATTAAGCAAAATCGAAAATAATTTCACATTGCGTCAATTTTTACAAGCGTTAATTATTTATTATTAATTATTTGTTCTTTGAATGGTTTTATGTGAAAAGTTTCTACATTAATTAATTTAAATGATGTCAAATTCTATTTATTTATCAACATTAATTTTGTTGGGACAACCCTTAAATAGACAGACATTAAATAATGGGCCTTATCGGGAAGCTCGAGGCTCGAATTTATCTTCGGAAAATGTTTACCAATAAATTCCCAGGGGAAATTTCGAGAACCATTCATGTTCCTAGTTTTCTAGAAAGTAAAATATTACAAAGGACATTTTACTCACGAAAACCCCTAATGTTTCTTCGCAACTCAGGTTACTAAAAGAATGTTTTATAAAAAGTCACAAATAGACTTAAGTCTATTGTAAAAGATGAATTTAATAAATGAAATGAAATGAAATATTATTTGTTCAAAATTTAAATAAATTGCAAATGTTTTTCCAAACTATTCTTTTTCGAAGTTACATTTTTATATACGATGAGACGTTTGCAAAAAAAAATGATTGCCTAATTATTATCTGCAGTTTACAAATACATACATATTTGAAAAAGTGTTTTTTTTTGTGAAATTTGTGAAACATCTGAATAAATATTTTCCCAGTATTTTTAATTGCGATATATATGTACAGTACATACATATATGTAGGTACTATACGGCAAGTAAAGGATTCATAAAAAAATCCAACTCGATATTCTGATCAAACTTGGCATTACAATGAAAGCGAAGTCGAAAAAAGTGGGTCTCGCAATTCTGTCAGTATGCCCTGTCCTTTCGGCTGCACGAAAAATATTTCCTTTCCTATTAGGGGGTATTTTTCTAAAATCGTTTGTCGCTGAAGAAAAGATTTGTTTTATGTTTTATTCATGAAATACCCATATACGAAAGATGCCAAAGCCTTTTCTGTTTGCTTCCCAAAACTGCACATTTCTGACATTTTTAGTTCAAAGACTGTCAAAGTCATATAAAAAAAACTGGTAGAAACTTAGCAATTTGGGCAAATTTGATCAACATTCAGTCACACATTCTAAACATCTGCATTTGATTGTTAAATATTATTCCAATAAAAATGAATTCTAAAATGAACAGAGAGTCCAAATTATTCGACTCTTCAACTGAGATCTAGATTGGATTTCTAACTTGAAGATGAATTTTATAAAATTTGATTTAACCTGGTTTTAAATAAGGTATTAATCCATAAGTGAAACGATTACAATCTCATACCTATTATGCTAATTAACAGTAAATTAGGGTCACCAAGTTATAAACACGGTTGGATTTTTATAATAAAAAAAAAAAAGTATGATCCGACTTCACATTGGTTTATGTTTCAACCTTAACAACAAAGTAAGAAACATCACTTCTTAATTCAAATTACAAACGAATTAAATTAACAATCTTATTTGACTTTAAATTTAAATTCATAAATGAGAACAAAACTGAATAATGATGATGCCAGTTTAAATATCTGCTCTGTAGCGTTAAAAAACATTGATTCTTCTGAGTGAACACTGTTTGGAATCAGATTTCCTAAAACCCAAAACACAGTTCAAATAACACCTCCTCACTTACATTATGTACCTACATATTTTATGGATATCTTATTTCTCAATCCTAAGTGTGGTAGCATAAATACTTCTTCCTTCCACAAGATTCATCGCCCGGCAGTCGTGCACTCCAATTTCGTTTCTAAAAATATTTTTTTTTTTTGCATAAAATCATGAAAAATATATTCAGAAAACCTTTAGTGCACGCGCTTGGTCTTTTACAGCCGCATTCCATCTTCTTGCTCTCGAGGAAAACCGAAATAGATGTAGAATCTGGTTAGATTCCACAGCGCATATAGAGCCCGTGTCGAGTCGGCAGTTCGGCACAGCACACCTTGTCATTTGAAGAAGAAGAAGAAGAAGAAGAAAAAAATGCGCGCGCTTTATTTATAGGTTCTTCACTCTAAGCTAAATTGTGAGCATACTACACCGCGCCGCCGCCGCTGCCGCGCCGAGGGGAAACTATGGATCGCATGATTGAGATCATGACCCAGGAAAAGTCGTGAAATTATAACGAGGTCAGTGACATTTGAATTTGGCACGAGCTCAAGTTGACACTCCTTCTGTTTCTCCTTCGATTCGAGCAAAGATGTCGTGCCTCCGTCCATCGACTACAGTGACGATGTTGCATTGCATTCAATTGTCGTTGCTCTTGCTTGTATTCACGGAAAGATCAATCATTTCCCCATCGAAATTGAATTCTATTTATTTAAGTGCATGTGTGATGTGTGCTTATTTTCCTTCGCTTGCATAATTGCAATTAAGTAATTTTTGTAGAAATAACTGGTATTGGCCAATATTCTTTCCATTATTGCATTGTTGCAGTTCAGTGCTGTGAATTGGAGAATTACTGTGACGGCAACAAACAACCACCCACCCGTAACAATCCAATTCTATATGTTGCACAATTCAATATAAGTTATGTGACTTATGTGGTCATTTGCATCACTCTGGAAGTAGGCCAACTGTCATTATTGGGTTTGCTTGTGGTTACTGACTTTATAGCTATGTATATTATATAGTTAGCCCGTTACCAGAATCTCTGTGTGATTTGCAAAAATGACATGATCTAGCGAGATGTTATTCGTGTTTTTTTTTTTCTGATTTTCTCGGACAGAGTTTTGTGGGTTATTTTGTATTGTTTTTTTTTTTGTTATTTTGTATGTTTTATATAGGAATTGTGTAGCTGTCAGATGTGACAAAAGAACTAAGGATTGAAAAATGTCAAATTTAATATAATCAAAATAATAATTGTATGGTGTATTCATATGTCACTTCGTATTGTTTGTTCGATGTATGTGAATTTTATTTTACAATACACTAGAAAATAAGGGTATTCATGTAACGAGATAAGTTTACCAATTGTGTAAAAAAATAAGTTTACGCAAAAGTTTGCCTGAACGTCCTTTTTATTTATTTGGATAAATTCTGCGTAATTGAATCAGCTGTTCGTTAAAAGTCAAATATTAAACGTCTAATTCTAAAAGTCACAATGACGTTTGTATAAGTTTATCCAAATAAATTTGTATAAGTTTCCGCAACAAAATACTTAGATATCCAATTTGCGTAAACCATTTCCCATCATACAAAATTTGATAGTTCATTTATCAAAAGAAAAATGTATCCAAAAGATAAACTTATCTAGTGTTTTAAGACGTTGCATGAATCCCCCTATTATTTATTTTCTACGGATCTACATAGATCAGGATCATCCCATGAAAATAAAACAATACGGATCCTAGTGACAACAGTGTTGTAAGCTCATCTCTTTTTTTCTTAGGTTTGTTTATTTTTCATGTAGATAATGTCTTTTTTCTTTACACTACAGTTTGTACTCCCTACCGACTGAAGAGCTGTCTACCCGCCAGAGTAAAAACTTATTTTGGGATCCTTAAAAAAGATCCAGATACAGAGCAGGATCCAAAGTTGTTGTTTTATTACGTGTTAAAAGATGATCCAGATCCGTAGATAATAAAACGCATCGTAGAAAATAAAACGCGGCTAATGGTACCACATAGTGTCGCCCTCTCTATTTCGATAGTGAAGGCGCATTTCAATTTTATTTCGATAGATTTTTGACAACAGAAAGTAAAATTTAATCCTACAATGAAAAACTGACTTTGAGTTAACTTGGGTTCAATTATAGTTTATAGAATTAACTAACTCTGGTTTAACTTAAAACTAACTTAGGAACTAAAAAATAAGAACTTTGACAGAACTTTCGACTAAATGTAGTAATTTTGGGATATAAACGAACAGATTTATTGTATTTATATGTGTAGGTTGGCAAGTATTAATGAGAATACGGATACGGGTCTCATAAACATAAACTGGCTAAATTTATAAAGTCATATTTATATTTCATTCTTAAATTAGACTCTTAAGCGAAACTAATTTTTAAATTCGATTTAAAATCTTCTCATTTTCGTTACAAATTTTTATTTCAATTAAATTTGCTCGAAATTTTATAGGAAATTACGTGAAAACCATACAAACACAAAATTACAAGTTTCCAAAAATTCTTAAATTTTTCTCAGAAAATTGACAACTATTTCAATTGCGTTGTCCATAAATATTAGTGCTCACACAAATTTAAAAATTATGATAAAATATAAAATACCAAACTAATGATGATCTGATCGAATTGCCAATTTTTGTAAAGACTATAAAAATCTCGATTTTAAATTAAGTTTTAAAATAACTTTAAAAATTTCTGAAATTATGAAATTTTTATTACAAACCCATAAAATTTCATATGAAATAGCACGTATTATTTCTATTCTCATGTACAATTCATGCTCATCAATTTCTGAATTCTATTTGACAGTAAATAACAGTTTTGTCTAACGGAAGTTCTTCCTGACATAACAAAAATATATTATTATTATTCAAAAGAAAGCTTACTATTATGAACATGTTTCTCCATCAAGTCCACCTCTTTCAGAAAAAAAATCTATATAATTTAGTCTTATAACAAAGCATCAACCCAACAATATAATCATAAAAATAACCCTTCAGTTGATTCTCAATCACTGCCTAACATCTTCTTTCTCATCTTGTCAACCTCTGACACATGTCAAGTATCACTCCATCTTTCAAACTTCTTTTCATTTAAAGTCATACGCAGTGTTACTACGTCTCTCAATGCAAATGCAAATCTCTAAAGTACTAATCCGCGCGCTAAGCAACAATTGATAGAGATAACAATATGAATCACAAAAAAGGAAAGACTTCTTTGGGCTTTGCACCAACTACTCCGAGCCCAATAGCTATAGCATTAAACAAATGAGCTATAAATCTCAACGCAAACACTAGAAAATCGCTTAACGCAACAAATAAATTAAATAAAAATATTATAATAAAAAAAAAAAAAAATCTTATTCAACAAGGCTAGCTGTATGCAAAAAATAATAATAATAAAAAAAATCTATAGCGCGCAAAATGCATCTTACAGTTGCAGTATAGTCATTTTATTCCTATACAACGAACCTCTCTTGGAATCAGTTTGGCGCGGATAGAATGACGACGACGACGACACAACATTACCACCATGATAATGATGATGATTATAGATGATAATGATGAAGGGGAGTCGTTGAACTCGATCGCGATTTTCTGTCGCTCGATCGGTGTAAGTACGAATATACAAAGGGGTGCGGTGGTGCAAGCGGGGCGATCTTGTGCAAAAACAGAGTTTTCTCTTCCTCATTCGTTATATCACTCGCTATGCAGTTGTGGCATTTCTTTTTCTTCTTCTTTTTCTAATTTTCGTTTTTTTTTCTTTTTCCTAGACTATTTTTACAGTTGCCAATGTTTGAGGCTTAGCGGGGATAAGATAGACACATTTAAAAGAAACGGCTAGATTAGGAGAATTTCATTAATTTTTCAAATAAATTTATATACATTTACATTAGTGTGAAATAATAGTGCTTTTTATGATCTGAGATTAAAGACAATTTGAAAAATGATGTTGGTACAATATTTTCATAACGTCATTATATAATGATTATTGACAATACCTTTGTTCGGTTACTTCTCAAAACTGTCAATTTCTACAAATTTTAACACAGAGCTCAAATTTATAAAATTATAAAATTGTAGTAAAATTGATAGAAATTGGCAATTTTGAAAAGTAACCAAACAGGCCTAATAGGTCTGTTTCTTCAAAAGTTCGGGAAAAGTTTGGACTCGAGCTTTTTGACGTTGCTGTTATAATTTTTGACCAGAAATGAAAAGTGAGGAAACGCATTTGGGGTGATTCTGATTTGTCTCTGGGTAAACATCACATTTGACAGCAGCAGTTTGACAAGCAATAAAAGGCAGCAGGTAAAATGTTCGGGTTAGATTCTTGCTGGAAGGGAAATGAAATAAAATAAGTCAAAAGTTCTGGCCAGAAAAAATTAAAGAAACCCGCGGGCGAATAAAGAAACAGACCTAATCTTCAGTTTCATTTCAAATTCAAATTTTTTGACTATCAAAATGGTTGGTTTTATACTAATGAAAAAACCAGAACTTCGAGTCGTACATTTATTTAAGTTATCAAATTAATTATAATCTTTTGAAACATTAGTGGTCTTATTTATAAAAGTTGTCTAACTTTAGACAACTGTCCAACTTCGGAAAATGTGTTCAAAAACCTTGTTTATTGTTGTCTTAAAGCTACCTTAATTAGACACAAGAGTTGATTGTCTTAATCGTGAATAATGTGATATTTATTTTTATTATAAAAAGCATATTTCCACCAATTTGAAAATAGTTAGACAGTGTCTAAGTAGACAAAAATCTAATAAATACAATACTAGGACTTTATTTTGAATTTTATTAAGAGTATGTTTTATTGAAGATATTTTTTACTTTTAGTTTATCTAGTTAAATTGATGAAATTCACCTTTCCAGCGTATGGCCTTTTTCTTCACTTTCCGCGTTGGTTCTTTGGCCAAGTTCCTGATCCCCCTCTTTCCACATCGATTAAAAGATCTAAGACAACAAGCAACGCTATATATACAAAGAAGTAGAAAACATCTCTCTTTCTCTTCCTATATTGAACTTAACTTTAATATTATGGCAATGGCATTGGTTAAATAGGTAGATTAGAAGATGAAGCAGGAAATAGCACGGTACAAGCGGTCGCCATGCAAAAAAAAAAAAAGAAAAAAAAGAAGAGTTCTATTTGTGTGTTAGCTCTCCCTGTGTGTATATAGACAGCAACAGCAATTCATTCCACCACAAGATGGCGCAGCATGATATTGTTTGCGTGAAAAAAAATTGACACTTTTATCATCGCCACATGCAATTAAGTTGGTGGAAGAGATAAACTTTCATGCAGTGGTAATCATGTGAAAAGGTGTTAGCAGAATGCAATCAAGAAGATAATCGTATAATGAATGGGACTTAAGCAAGAAATTTGAGTTTTCACAGAAATTTTATAAATTAGACGTGTTCATGATGATCGTGGGGTTGTCCCAATGTTCTTTTACAAATTAAGTCATTTTTACCTTAACGGAGGCAACTGCATGATCAACGCACGATAACGTATAGAAAGCTATTGTAATTACATAGTTATACGTAAAGTTAATTAAATACTGATAGACCCTTACGCAGGAGGAGTCAGTGTACTTAGGAGCAGGCCGTTAACACCGATCGCTGATTAAGAGGTAGGAAGCGAGGAACCTCTGAAGAAGCTGTTGCCTTAGTCATTTTAATGGTTGCAAGCTACTCGACTCGGATCGGACAATAATAGTTTGTTGCAATTACAATCAGTGCTAGGTCGCCGCTGCATGGCTGGGGTCTATGCACTTAACGTTGCGATCACTTTCTCTTCTCTCGCGCTTGTTTATTTTGTTGTTGCTGTTTTTGTTATTATTGTTGCTGTTATTCTTCATTTTTCTTTCTTAAGGGTTTTGTATATTTTTTTTTTTGCACATTGCCTATCTTTATTCCTCCAGAATGAATAACCAGGAAAAGTATCCAACTATCTTTCTATATTCGTTTGTGCGCTCTTTAGAATGTTGTTTTAAGAATTTATGCTCTTTATCCACACACTCGATAGATTTCTATTTGTTGGTTATCCCTCGTCTGGCGTTGGAGTCCCCTTTTGCTTGTCTCGATTCTGTTTGGATTCTTCCCTATTATCCCGGGGGAGAGTTGGAGCGCTGCTTTTTCTTCTTCGTAGTCTTTTGCTGGTGCTGCTGCTGCTGCTGCATTTTCAGCAGTTGCAAATAAAAAGAAATAGTTGTGTCGTTGTATCGTCTCTGTGCCTATTCCTTCACTCACATCGATCGTTTTGCTTACTTGGCCTTCGCGAGAGAGTTGCAACTTAGAACCTCGGCACACTTCTTAGTTCTTTGAGGAGTTCACACGGATGAGCCCTCCACGCGTTTAAATGAGGTACTCCTTAGAGGGTTCGGTTCGGTTTTTTTTTTTTTTTTTTAAATAGCATATTGCGTTCGTCTTGTTATTGTTTTGGTTTTTTTTTTTAACCGCGATATTATTGATTTGACACGCTGTTAAGGATATGACATTTGCAGTGCGATAAGTGGGCATGACAAGTGTTCTGTCAAGAGAGTTTTTACATATTTTTGAAAGACGTACCTACATATATTCGGTTTTATTTTTAGGTTACGTCACGTGATAATATTTTTGTCCTCGTTGCATCTAAATAAATCAAACTTAACATCAATCTGAGTTTTTAAAAACAAGTGACAGTAAAATAATTCAGTGAAAGTGCTTGTTATAGAAATTTTATGTTTACATGCATAAATGAACACTTGACTTGACTGTTAACATTTTTAATTAATATTGATAGTGAAATAGTAATAATAATAACATCATTATACTTTCATGGAAGTATCTCACACAATAAGCCTCTTAAGGCTCTAGGGTTTGTTTATTGAACAAAAACTATTCCTCTGCTGATGTTGCCGAAGCCTTAAACCTTCAATATTTGTTTGTTTTTTTTTTTTTGAAGATTATATTTAGTGTTGTAAGATTTCAACCTTAACTTTAAATATAATTTCCTATGACTTTTGTTAAGGACTTTGCATCTCGCAATTCTGTTATTTTAAACTTAACGTAAATAAGTAAGCTTTATTTTGTGAAGCCAATTTTTGTTCATTGATTTTTTTCTAAAAACGAAAATTAAGGTATGTTTGTGTTACGAATTTATTTATTCAGTAATCTATAATATACATTCATTGTTTTAAATTCCATGATGAGTTGGTCATAAAAACTTAGTTGACAGAGTGCAAAAGTTTTCAGTCGACATTTGACAGATTCATTACCTTAGCTTGTGTGGTAGGGGAAATGTGAACAATATGAGCTAACAAGTTTCATCCTACAATATTGTAAATGTTGAACTGTATATCATTTGCCATTGGAATGATTTATTTAAGTTGACATCACTCGCTTAAGCAAGGACATTTTGTAAAATACATACATATGTACTGCTACATAAATCGACAGTGAATTGACAAGAGTGTTTAATTAGAATTTAAAAAAATGTACCAGTTCAGGTTTACGAGATCAACGCATTCTTAGAAGTCTAAATATAATGACACGAACTCACAAGTTGATTTGATTTCCTCCTAAAAATTCACGTTGATTGAGAAAAATTTTTAAATTTGGCAAGTGTGAATAATTATACATGTACACTTGTTTTTTTTTCAATTTAAAAATATTTTTAAAATTTAAAAACATCTTTGATATAAACGAAAAATTTAGGCGGAATTTTTGTTGCTGCTTTTCATTTTGCAAATTTCATTATTTCTTTCACAATTAATAATTTCACATCTGGCGGATTTTTCTGCTTTTTCTCTTCATTTCGTTATTTCTTGTCTTGCAATTTTATTGTTCGCATTTAATTGTTTGCAATTTTCTATTGGCAAGTTTTTACTTGGTTATTTGTTATCGTTAAGCAAAATCATCATTTTGAATCTCAATTTTTTTCCTGGCATTATATTATTTCACATTTGATGGCTTCTCACTATATTAGTTTGTTTATCATTATTTATTTCGTTTTTTTATTATTTTGCAATTTGTTTTTCAAGCTAATAATTTTCCGCATAATGCGAAATTTAGTATATTTAGAATAGAAAATTATTCAACTATGATAATTCAATCGAAATTTATTTCAATAATTGGGGAGGAAAATATGCGAAAATATTTTCTTCCAAGAGATCCGGGTGCCGATGATTACAAAAATAATTTTACTTAAATCAGGATAATATTTAAAGGTGGTGAATTTTATATTTTTGGAAAGAGAATAGCATGTTTTCATTTGAGTTTTCAATATCTTTTCAACAACTCTCGAATCCAATTTTCTTAAAAACTATAGAATACATTTCAACATCTGCAGTCGTATTTATTAGATTTTTTTCTACTTATATACTGTTTAACTATTTTCAAATTGGTGGAAATATGCTTTCTTTAATAAAAAATTAAATATCACATTATTCACGGTTAAGACAATCAACTCTTGTGTCTTAGTTAGGCAGCTATAAGACAACAATAAACAAGGTTTTTGTACACATTTTCTAAAATTGGACAGTTGTCTAAAGTTAGACAACGTTTATAAATAAGACCACTGGTTTTTTAGTGTTTTACGAAAAATTAATAAAATCATTGAGTAACGTAAAATTTTAAAAATAAATCAAAAATTTAATTTTTCAAAATTTTGAGTTTGAAATAATTTATTTAACTTGTTACTGTTGTTTTTTTAATATTTTGTTTGAAATTTTAATTAGCCCTCCGGCTGGATCTAGAAACCGTGCCTTAATTATTACGTTAAGTAAGGCATGTTTTTAATTCCATTTATGGCGAGTCTTATGCTATTATTCTACCGAAACTTAATCTAAGTTTCTTTGTGGTGTTTTCATAGTAAAAAAGATTTACAATTCTAGATTATCTCTGGCAGCATCGTTTACTTTATTATAAAATGGAAGTGAGATAAAAAATTCATTTTTGTCAAACAATGATATGCTTCGATATGCGTATGTAGTTTAGTTCGATTTGTTATTGACCTGTTGATCTTATAAATAATTAAAACAAAATATTTCTAATTCACTAGATTAGAGAAAGAAATTTGTAGAATAGATCTCCGGATTTGATGAAAATTAAGGATAGATTTCAGTTAATCTTGGTTAAGTAATCGCTGTAAACGTGATTGATTAAATATGATATTTTACTAGATTAATAAAATTCATACTCTACACGGTGGTTGTTATTTTAATTGTAAGTTTGAACACAAAAATTACAAAAATGTTTTTACCAAAGCACCATGTACAGTTTCAAATATGATAACATTTATTTAAATAAAATATAATAACACAACTTAATCGATTTCTTCTAACGCTAACAACTGAAAATAATAGTACAAAAAAAACAATAACAAAAAATTACGTCTACGCCATAGTGACCTTAAGAAAATCAAATTACTATTCGGGAAATTTCGTATATTAAAAAAAAAAAAACACACACACCCATAAAAGTGAGTGCTTTTCAAAAAACTAATCCCTTACTATGGGTGTTAAAAAAAATGGATGTATTTAAAATAGATCCAGACCATCAATCGCAAATCCATTCGAATTTGGTTGATAATAGTAACACGCGCGGGGGTAATACTATTACGGGTGATGATGATGACGATGAAATTATCCCCGCTGTCAGTTTCGATGCAAATGCTGATTTTAATTTAAATTTTTTCGATACACCTGAGGACTCATCGACACAGGGTGGTTTTTCTGATCCAGGTTCAGTAGAATCTCTGTCAATTGAATCACCACCACCAACTGCATCAAATCTATTGCAACAAAATCAATTCTTTGGAACTCATATTGTTGGCGTGCATAATAGCAATAATAATAATAATAATAGTTCGGGAACTAATTTATGCATCAGTCCGAGTTCAAGTAGTACAGTTAGTAGTTTTGCAGCAACAACAGCAGCAACTATATTAACAAATAATGGTGGTCAAAAGTTTGGAAATGGTTCAAGTAGTAGTAGCTGTGACGGATCAATTTTAAAAGTTTCATCAGGTATGTAAGTTATTAAGAATTTTATCGACCCAACAAAACAAAAAACTTATTATTGCGACCATTTATATGCGGTATATACATATGTACTTGAATGTACTTGATATTTGCCGATTTAACCTGTTTTAAGTAATCAGAAAAATTATGTATTTTAAAACTTTGTTAAAAATAACTTAGATGATTTCATTGATCGCAGTTAGTCACAAATATTTAAAAAAATTGTTAACTGATAGTTCTTACTCCATTTGCAATGAAATGTTTGGTGAATGCATAGGCTAAATCTAGACTTTGGTGAATTAAATGAAGGTTAGTTTTAAGGTGAGCTACCACCATGATTTTTATAGGTTGGAGTTATAGCTATTTACTTTACTTAAATTTTTCAGGTTGAAGAAAAACGCAGTATGCTCTCAAACGGTTCTTGGATGAAGTACATTTTCAGCTAGAAATTAATTTATTCCAAAAAAGTGACCGCCGACTAAAAATTAAACCAACAGCTGACAATAGGTTTGTTCGATATCAACTCTGGGGCGCACTGGGTGTTCGAATGACTCTCACGAGACCCAGGTTTTTTCTTAGGGTAAGAATTCAGGGCTGTAAAAATTCAAATCTGTTGTTGGCATTTAGGCAAGAACAAATGAATTGAATTGTTAATTACAAATTTCTTAGTAAATACGAGATATTTTGTTCATAACTTTGTTATTTATTCGATTCATAAATTTATAGACGAAATGCCAAAATAAACAGTAGGCTATAAGAAGTGGAAATTAATGAAAAAATCAGAAGGTGATACTCGTAGCTTTGAGGCGTTCGATGTAAAATAAAAACCCGAGGAAAACTGAGTTTTTTGACAGTTGACTCATTGACTGACATTTCCCAGGTCACCCTGGGCCAGAGAATATCGAACAAACCTAATTATGTTGACGATGAACACATCCAGGCTTGAAAATCATTATTTGGTCTGCTTAATTTTGTTGATTTCCATCCGCCCTTTCTATCATGGAAGTGGTTATCGTAATCAAGGTGAAATATCAACATTATACTTAGTAAAAAGCATCTGTCAGCTGAAAAATTAACTGTCACTAGGGACAGTGTTGCCAGTTTAAAAACAAAACTCTGTTAAATAAACACCCTTTAGATGGTTATATTTTTTCAACAATATCAAAAATAATTTTTTTTCCTAAGCGAATAATTTTTTTCTTTACACAAAACCTGAAAGAAAATTTTAATATTTAGGTTTAACATATGTACATACGCGCAGTTATTTTATAGCCAACGCAGGAGAAAAAGTACCACATGAGTGCTTAAGTAGAATTTAAGTTTAGTATAAGCTGAGCAAACGGAGCTTAATCTTTTTCTTAAAAGCCTTCAAAACATAGTTTTAATTTTTAATTATACGGTTTCTCCAAGAAGTATACTACGGGGCAACAGTATCTGTGTATACACATAATTTTCAAAAGGTCATTTTAAGTTGGATATATTTTAGATTTGCAACTTTCCATTCTCTTTTTTGGTTAAGATTTTTATTTCATCTAAATATAAGTCCAAATCTACACCTTGATCTGTCATTTCTATTTTGCATCCTATACAATTGATGCTATAGAAATATGACAAGACTATAACGATGTCTTCGACTTCTTGCTGACCATTCCACCATTATATACTTTAATCTTCTCCGCAGGGTACTTACACCTACATTTCCATGCGAGTATATCTCCATCGAGTCTCCTGATGGTTTCTCCTTTCAAATTCAAATGAGTTTCCCTGAACACTTCCTCATCATGGTGATATCTCTTTACGATTCTTCATCTTTATCCTCATGTCCCTCTCTTTTTTTTTCTTCTAACGTTAACAATACAGATTTCCCTGGCTTCCACTTCCTCATTGTTTTGTGTGTCGCTGTTGTCTTTTTCATGTTGAGGAGCGCATCGGGTTGTATATATACTTGGAGGAAAAATCTCTGGCTATGAGGTGGGGTTCCTCACCTCAAATGTCTTCTCTACTAGTTTATATACATTGAAGAGGGCGGTGAGTGCCTCGACAGAGTTTTAATCCCACCGGCTTGAGGTGTGGCAGTTCGTTTGCCTTAAAGAGCAAATAGAAGGCAGAATAAAAGAAACAAATCTCTAACTCTCTGAGCAGAAACAAAGATTCATCTAAAGCCATAGCTTAAAACGGAAATTTCAGTTTTTTTTTTAATTTTGTTTCTCTTGTGCTGTTGCTGCTGCTTCCAGGCAATAACCATCATAGCAGTGTACGTAGATATAACAGCAGCAGCCATACGGGGGGTATTGTCAGGAAAATGGAATATTCATCGGAATTTGAATTTATGAGGAATCGTGTCTTTTTCTCTTTGGAGAACAGACGATTGGATTCGCGTGGGCCTGTGTTGCGTCGTAGTATATATGTACATACACCAAACTAAGGAAACAATCTCATGCAAACTTTCCTTCTATAATTCCATTCCGTCGTCGTCTCCAAGGTAGTTTAGCTTTTGAAAATTTCAAATTAATTTTCATGAAGTCAGAGTGTTAATTTTTCTGAGATTAGTTTAGCTTTTGATTGTTTTTTTAAGGAACTTATACAATTTCAACAAAATTCTATAGAAGGCGAGTATTAATTTCTTGCTAAAAATAAAATACGTTGATTTGCCTTGTTTGCACTTTCTCATTAAGCTTATATGTATGTATTCTTATATTTTTTTCCAATATAAAAACTCAGAGCTTGTCTTGATGTAATTTTTTAAATGTTCGTTTTTGTGCCATTGATTAGGAAAATTGGTAGGTTCATGTGTCACAACCGTAACAAATATATGAATTTGTTTTAGAGTTTAAAACGTAAATTTTGTATCAAATTGATAGTTTGAGAAAATAAAATAAAACTATAATAAAATTCACTGTCATATTTGACACTTTTCATAGTTTGGTTCGCTATAATTGGTCACACCTGTAACATTAACTTGTCATATCTGTAACGATTTTAAACTAAGTTGTTGGGAATTTTTCATAGATTGGTTTGTGGTGATTAGCTTAACCGGTAATAGGTGCTAATGCATCACACCCTTAACTATTTCAAATTAAATTGTTTGACACTTTTCATAGTTTGACATGTAGTAATTAGGCACAACCGTAACATTAATGTGTCACAGATGTAACAATGTCGAAGTAAGTTGTTTGACATAATTATTAGCAACACCCGTAATATTGCGTCACACCCTTTACAATTTCAATCCAAATAATTTGATATTTTTCAAAGTTTGATTTGTCATAATTATGAATTACACTCTTAATACAAACGTGTAACAGCAGTTAAAATTTTAAACCAGATTTTTGGTCACTTTTCATTGGTTCATCAGAATTAATCATAATTGTAACATAAACGTGTCATAGTCGTAACACTTTTAACAAAAGTTTAGTTTAAAACTAAGTATTTACAATGTAAGTTGTCTTTTGTAAATGTTGACAATATGTCATCTTTATAACAGTCAACATTCTGCGTTACTCCAATGTTGAGAGTTTTATAAATATTTCAATATATATTTCAGTACACGTGGAAATTGTTTAGATAATTTTGACATATTGAACGTTATGTTTAGCATTGTTTAGCAAGTTTAGGTTTCTGAGATCTGAGAAATCTGAACGCTTTTTTCAACAAAAGCTGAGACTAACAGCCCTATTCTGCTAAACGTTCACGTGAATTTCCGTATTCTGCTATCCGTCAGAGGAAAACGAATGTTCCAAAGAACATATGTATGTATAAATTTCGATAAAAATAAAGTTTTAACAATTAGATTCTCTCAAGAACTTCAAAAATAATTATTGAAAAATCTTTGAACTCGAAAGATTTAAGAGTTTAAAGAATAATTTGTGACAAATTAAGTGACAGTTTACGTGAATCGAAAAATTCAATCGGGCCGGATAGCAGAATAGGGCTGTAAAATTTTTTCAATTATTTTTTTTGTCGCAGTTGTGAGTTGATCAATTTATTAAAAAAAGATAAAAAATGCCTTTGATTTCTTGAGGAAAAGTCTTGTTCAGGATTCTCCTTCAAAATCTTTGAGATTTCACAAACGTGAACTAGCCTAATTTGCCTTTTAACTCAACTGAAATTTGACATTCTATTAAACTGACACTGACAGGTGACTAACTTTTTAATATTGTTTGAAATAAAAATTCTTCATATACCAAGTTTGTGGACTTCGGAGTTTTATAATTACTCTTGTTCCTTTGAAGAAGGCGAAGTACTCATGATTACTTTGCTACCCATTCCCAATCTTATCTACTCGCACACGAGAGTGCGATTAATCTGAAGTACTAGATTATCATTTACATCTACGACGTACCTCATAAAGAATACGGGCTTGTTCTACTCAGAAGCTTTTTTTTTTACTGCAAATGCAAAACAAAAAACAATTAGACAAATCAATGATTCCTTTGTTTTGTTTTTGCTTTGAGAATTAAATTACCAAGTATGTAATTAACGATATTTATGCTTAAAAATGGAAAACCTAAGTTAATTGGTCAAATTAAAATCTCTGCTGATAGAATAATCAGAAAAAGTATAGTGAAACTCTCATAATTCAGCAGTGTTGTCACATATCCATCTACTTACCTTGGCAGATCAATTAATCCTGTTCAAATGTCCAATTTGCGGGCCACTTTCTTACAGCGTTGCTTTCCTCCTATTTTCATCAGAGATAGTGATTGTTTAGACTCTTTTACAACAGTCTAATTGTGTATAGTGAGCAGCATCAGGCAGCACTCCTCTTAAAACTTTACCGTCGCGTCCCGTCGGTGGATGGCATTAAAGCGACCGTAATCTATGAGTCTTGTATATGTATATATGTATGTTAAAAGGAATTTCTCATTCCTTAAGAGCTGTGTGGTATACATCATCATGTTAACCTACCTCTAGTCGTGATCTTGCCAAATTCCAAAGAGGGCAAGTTTGTGTACGAACTTTTGAGTATGAGTAGATTTCATAGTACAAGTACAAGAGAGTTGGGTTCGTCATTTACCTTCCGCTTTGTTAAGTCTATATGTAGCTATCAGAACAAAGACTTCAAGCATCCTCTTCTAATGGCACTTGGTGAAGTTTTCTCCCCATCATTATCATCACACACGACGATAACCGAAGTAACATGATTATTGCTCCTCAAATGGAACTCCCCTCAAGAAATTGATATCGAGAGTCAATAAATCTTTAGGAGCATCATAAATCAATGGCTAGCGCTTATAAATCTTTTTTTGTTTGTTTTTTTTTTTTTTTTTTTATTTTGTAATAGCAAAAAGGGTTTTCTTTATATGTATTCTTTTGTGTAGATCTGAGCTATTGTTCTTGTGACGAACGATGAGAAATAAGGAGCTTCAATTTAGAAAGAAAATACCTTCTTCTTCATCTAACTAATGAACTATAGTTGATTTGCCAATAGAGGGAGTTGTTGCTGGTTTGTTGCAGATGACAGTAATATAGTTGAACTCGGCGCCATTGTTATTGTTATTTTTAAATTTGCAATTATTTTCTTCGTTTTATCGTGCGGTTTTGTCTTTATGGAAATTGGTGAAAACTCTTTAAAAAGTTCATCTGCGATTAGAGTGAACTCCATATAAGAGGCAGGAAAATTAATAGACTCGAAGCCACTTAGACTATCACATCATTGATGGTGAAGTAGTTCCATTTACAGAGTTATATAGAAGCCTCTATATAAACAGAAATAATGCCTTTGATGCTTCCCGACACAACCAAACGGATATCATATTCTCCGGGTTTTTGTTTTTTTTTTTTTTTTGTGATGGTGCGGGTGATGGGTTATGTTAATGTGGTCCGGACTTTCTTTTCCTTCTCCATGGACGGTCGTCGGTATAATCCTCTGTAGATTTCTATGGATAAATTTACTGCCAAATTGGCAGCTGACATGTAGATAATTTCTCCTTTGGTCAGGCAGCAAAGTAGAATTATATTGAATGAATTAATTACCGTTAGCATTTCATTGATTAGACATGAAATTCAGTAATTGCATGATTTTGTATTTGAAGGCTTTTGATAAGCATTATAAGTAAACCGACAGTCTAATTTGTCTAAAATGGAGAAATTGATATACTATTATTGGATATACATTCATATGCTTGGCTTTGTGAACTAATGCATTTTTTGAGGTTAGGAAAAGAGTAGTAGTCGCTAGATACTTTACCTGGCGAATAAACAGGGTATCGGAATTTTAATGCAATATTTTAACCATTCGAATGAATGGCCATTGTTATAGCTCAGGTGTTAGCAAAGGCAAAATCCATTTTTGGCATTTATTTTTCATGAGACTGCTTTTAAACGCTGCAATTACCCCCTACAATTTTTAAACACGTTGGCGAGGGACGTATGCGGTGGCCGGGGTAAACAAAGTTGTAGAGGTTGAAATAATTGCAGAGTTATCGCTCTTTCTTCTTTGTGCTTTTTCTTATTGCTTGAGACATAAGCGGAGTAAAGAGTCTGAAGATATGTTTCCTTTTCATTTAAAAAAAATTGCAGCTATTAAAATTTGCAGCGTTTAAATGGATGTTGCAATCCGAAAGAAACTCAAAAGAGAATTGCCGATAAAAATTGCAGTCGTCTAAAAGCAGTCATGCTTAAGTCTATTACACTGGAAAAGATAAACGTCAAATTACTAGGTCTGTTCAATGTTCCCCGAATCAGTGCGCACTAGGGAATATCAGCGCATCAGCTGTTCCACTGAATAAAAATAATGGGAACAAATTTAAACTTATAATAAATATGCACATTTCATACATGAATATGTTTTTCCTGTACGTTCATATACACGTGTATGTGATTTATATAAACCTAAAAAAAAATTTCAAATTAAATAATAGGTCAATAAACCTTCTTTTTCCATCTACAGATTTTTTTTTTAAGCTTCTACAAGGAAAAAGCTTCTGTTTCCGGTAGCTACCATTTTCACATTTGTCACATAAGTTGTTAAACAAATCAGCAGCGTCTCCCCTTCTTCTATTATTAACATAAAGATGTAACAAAAAATAAGACTTCATAAATTTCCCTTACTTTCAATAGTGCTGTCAAACTGACATTAGTTAATAAAGAATGTAAAGAACGTGATTGGTTATACTAAAACCAATTATGAGTTGAATATCAACTCGACATAGGTAAGAACTTAACGCAACATGCTTGTTGTAGGCAGGTATGTACCTACACAAGTGTATGTATTCAAATTGCATTACAAATTGATTTCCTTCTTCGAAACATCAAACGAAACAAGCATTTTCTTTTTTTTTTCTTTTTTGACATTTCACACATACTGAACAATATTCATTTGCACTTTTCACTTATATTGTTATTATAGAGGAATCAAATGTTGCTTAAGGCAAAAATTATGATGACTGATTTGCACACACATTATGCCAGCAATTTTCTTGTCATGTTAACTCTAGTGTGACTAAGCAAACACACACAAGAAATGAAAACAAAAAAAAAATAATAAATCATTCAACAAAAAATTGAAAAATTAAGTTGAATGCACAATACGCGCAACATCATTTTGTCCGACATTTTGTTTGATTTGCTTAGAATTAAATATTTTTTTTTATGATTTTCCAATTGAGTTACACTCATAATTATTATGCAAGCTGTGTGCCTTGAAGTTCTTCTTGAATGCATTTTCTGGTCAATTATAATGGGAACATCGTCTTTGAATAATATTGCGTTCGTTTATTGCGTTTTAGTTTTGCTTATTTTGCAATAAAGTAAAAAAAGCTAGGAGTTCATATATTTTTTTTTGTAAATTTTGTTTTTTATGTCGCAATTTTGTTACATCGCAAAGAATTCTTAAATTTTCAGCTATACATATAAGTCCAATAGTTCTTGGCCAGGAGATAAAATGAAAATTCATTAAACTTTTAAAATGTCAAACGTAGGACTTTCAGTTTCAATGTAGAAGAATAATCGTTAAGCGAAAATGGGCGTGTTTTTTGTAAGTCTTTATAGAATTAGTCGAAGAAAGCGACATTGGGACTTGCCATCAAAGTCATCACAACAAACAACCCCATCACTGTTACAAAATGTCATCACAACCTTCTCAAATTTATAGCAAGCATGAAAAACTAAAAAACTAATCAGACACTTCACATTAAAATACAAATAAAACTCATACAGAAAATTATTCCCCTTCATGAAATATAATTAAATAAAAACTTACATATATCTATCATAATTTCACGTCATTAATAGGCTAATAAAATAAATTCCATAACAATTTTTTTCATAAAAAAACTATTTCATTCGATAATTGAGACTATTTGAAGTTTCATACAAACTATCGATAACAACATGTTAATACAGTTTTTAACGGAACTAAAGTTAAGTCCCGAAAATTATTTATTCTACTAAAATCTTGGTTTAGTGGCTATTCTTGATAGAAACAAATTATTTTCAACACAAACGATAAATTGGAATACAAATTTAAATTAAGCTTAAAATAAGACATTTTCTTACAGTTCTGTAGAACATTTTTCTATCATCAAACTAACTGAAACGTCAAACAACTTAAAGTATCATTCGCACCCACTATCCATAAATAATCCCGAAGACACGATTGTCTCCTTAAAGTTAGGTAAAGCATATCCGTTCTGCAAATAAAATGTTTTCCACTATAAAAATTCAATGCAACAAAGTAATCGATTGAATGACATAAATAACCAATTCTATGAAATATGTCAGCCCCATGGTGTTGCTGTTGTTTGGTTGCGATCGCATACTGAGCTCAAGACGAAGAATACAAGAAGATATAAACATATACATTGTATCTAAATTGAATAACACTATGGACTGCCATAATATCCTCGAGTGAAAAAAAAAAAAAAACTTGAATGCAAATCAAAACAAAAACAAAACACAAAACAAACAAACCTAGGTATCTACGATTCGATCGTCCGATATCGATATAGTTTCAAGCCCCTCTCCAATCGATTTTCCCAGATTATGCAATCGATTCTGCCGTCTTCCTCTTCAATCGGCGGCGGCGACGAACACTTCTCCGCCTGAATATGTCGTTTACACGGTTCAATAAACTTGTCTTCTTTCTACATCGGCTTCTATAACTGACACATGGCACAAAGTTGCATATTATATACAGTAAACATGGCTTTTGCTTCACAGACCCTATAAAGCAACACCACTCAGCATAAATATTTATGTGCATTTCAATAGGAGGCAAGCCTCCGCAGACCTTTTACGAATAGATAGAAAGACCTCTGCAAATTTTAAAAATATTTTTGCGTCAAAAAAGTGTGCGACAGAATCGTGCAGCCGATATGACATTTGTGAAGATTTTTTAGCCTTTTGCAGGAAACATATATAGATATCTTCATGTGTAAAGTTATATTGTACAGGAACTTGGAAGGAGATTTCTATAAAAGAGGTAGATATTTTCATAATCCTAATTTTTATAGCATCTAACGTGAATGTCTATATATTATTATCTAAGCATAGGTTAAAATACAGCTCTCTCTCTTACATGTGTATACATATCTTCTTCTTGGTGGCCGGAAGTGAAAAATGAAAGGCGAATGTGAGAAATTGTGTTTCCGCGTTAATTTACCCAAGCTCGAGGAGGCCAAAGACTTGCGATTGAATTGGTTAAGAGCATGACAGTCTTCGTCTTTTTATCGTCATTGCCACGCCAGTATCACTTAACTTCAATTCATCTCACAGACAGATAAATTCAACCTGATGTGGCTATTGGTTACGAATTATTTCCTGGACAAGAAAACCGATTTTAATTGATGTGTACACGATGGTTATTAGATGAACGTTAATTGATGATTAGTAAAGAAATAGACTGATAAGATGAAAAGTTGGTCTTACGAAGGTCAGATCACAATGAATTGATAAATTGATCGTGTCTAAACTTTGCTGTAAGCAGTGAATTGGCATAACGTGAATTCAAAGTTTTAGAATCACGGTCCTCGAAAGTATGATTTACAAAAATACAACCATTATTGGGCACAAATTATTTTTAAACTTAAAATTGACGCTGAGTTTAATAAAGTTATATGCGTGTCCTTTTCGGGTCCTGTTTTTCAATGCTAGATTATCATAGCTTTGGATTTAAATCCGAGTTAATTTCTTAAAAATGTTATTCAGTGAATTAAGATCACGAGTTAGTTCAACGAAATTTGTGAGTAAACTCTGGATTAACTTATTAGATATTTCTCGAATATGTGTGTCGCCCTTTCCGTATCTTTTTCAGTAGTGAAAGTGCACATTGATTTCGATAGATTTTTGACAACTGGTTTGTTCGTTTTATTTGTAGGATTAAATACCTCTAGTTTAACTCCGATTTAACTCAGGCACTGAAAAACTGAACCTAAAAATGCCTTGAACTAAGAATAAATTCTTAAACTCATATAACAACACTGTTTAAGGTTTTGTCCCTGTCCCAGAATATATTTATATACATATATATACATACATATGTACAGTGGGTAATGCTCCAAAACATTTTGTTCTCACAAAAAACAGTTTTATCACCTCCATTGTACCAGCAATGTCATAATGGAGGTTAGGTGCTCTCAATCGTTTGTGGCGGTGGTGGTGGTGGCGTTTGTGCACTCGTTTGGACAAAGTCTCGAGAAGTTGATAAATAAAATAAATTTACCTTAATCTACATAATAGCGTAGCTTGGGCATTAACTTTTTTTTTATTAATTTTTACAATTGGGAAACTTAAATGACTTGCTGCTAGATTGAGAAGCAGCAATTTCAATCAAACTGCACTCCCTGGTCTCTGACTCGGTTATAGTGCTTTGCGACTGCGCAACGCGCAATTCTAAACCACTCATTCGTGTCGTGTCTAATTATTATTATTTTTTTTCACCAAAATAATAGAAAAACATCTGAATAAAAAGTCTGCAAATGAAAAACTCAGCTGGATCGCACACAAACACAGTGCTATAACAGTGAAACTTAATTCGGCTCATTGTCCAAGTTGGGCAACTAAAAGAAGAAATATGGCGCAATAATGCACCATAGTGTTAGTTGGTTATATTGTCTGGCATGATATTTTTGTTTTATCTTACTTCCCTTCTTTTCTTTTATTTAAATCTATGAGCAGGAAAAGGTTAATAAATGTAGCGAGCTGTATATTGTGTGTATATGTCCAAAGATACGGTCTCACTTAGAGTGAGAAAAAGAATGAAAATGAAATCAAATTACAGCGCAGTTGGTTATTGTTTACGATTTATGACTTGGTGCTTTTTACAGGGTTGCCAACATTAGGTTTATCTATGTTTTTATTCGCTTTACGCTTTTCAAGTTAATACAAATTCAACCGTATTTATAAACGCATTATAGCGAGTGCACAGTATTATACAATCTTTATAATGCCTCTAAATACAAAACCGTTATTTAAATTATAAGCTAAACGCGTTTGAGGATTGAATAGTGCCTTCAAAAGGATATTTAAGTATCAAAATGTCAGAATTGGTTTGTCAGTTTTGCAAGTGAAACTTAATAGATTTCCAATTGTTGGTACTTTATTTGACACAAGCCCTGTATAACTATACATGGTAGGAAAATATTTTGTATGTAATAATTTATGCAACGTTGAATAGAGGCTACACAAAACCTTATGCAGTGCATAACTATTCATCTGTTAAGAGAAATCTATTAAATAAGACTGATCAACCAATATTTCCGAGTTAAACCGAAGTTAACTCCAAACTCAACACTCTTCAGTCAATTTAGATCCCAAGATAAAGCATCAAATTTGGTAACTTAACTCTGAATTAACTGAATAGAAATTTCTGACAGATGTCTCTCTAAAATTAGAGAGAGAGCAACACTACTTAAATAGCTGCTGCAAAGGCGATATACATAGTTGTTTGAATTTTTTTTTTTGATGCACTCGTTTTTGACAACGACGCGAAATATTTTTATTCGTGTATTCATAGATTCGATAAACGTGAATCAAATATAGAAAAGTCTTTATTAAAATATTTAAAAAGTTGGCAACCTTGACTGCTGCTTGTGTTTGTCCTAAGCTATAAGCTAGTGGCGCTTGACTTCGACCCAATTTACTTCTAGGCTTATGCATGCAATTCATGTCTTCAATTTCGCGCCAAATCAACGACAGCAAAATGACTATAGAGACAGACTATAAGTCGAATGTCGACGGACTTAAACTGCAAGATGCAAATCTTCTCTGGTGTTACGAATTTTATGAATTGCAAACTCACGGCGAACGGAAGGTTAAAAGGGTTTTAATAAATTCACAACCTAACGTATTTATTTTAATATAAATTTTTGTATAGTGTATCGGACCGAATCTGATATGTATTTGAAGGAAGCAGGAGCTTTGGTTTGAAAAATTTGGTTAGCATTTGACTTGACTTTGTTTATGGAAATAATGCACATGGACATGACGCAGTATAGATATAATTTGGAAATTGGAAGTTTCAATTGGGATTATGATATGTAAATGAATTTTAAAGCAAATTTTATGTTTGGAATTTCAGAACTTCGATAAAAAAGGAGTTATGACCTTTGCAAAGTTGGAATATAACATTGTGTAGACTCGTTCTTAATAATAAATAAAAATATCTGCAAAGCAGATTTAAAGACCACACCTATAAATAAAAAATTCTTTGTTATATTCATTCCTGTCAAACAATACATCTGTTCATTTAGTTCCAGAAAGTTTTAACAATTTTAGTCCAAAGTCCTGTCAAAGTACAAAAAATATAATTAGACTAAAGTTGGAAGAAACTGATGGTTCATTTTGTTTCAGAAAACGCCAAGTTTTACCAATTTTAGTCAAAAGTTTTGTCAAAGTACAAAAAATAAAATTGAACTAAAGTTGGTAGAAACTGACAGTTTTGTGAAGTAAGTGAACGGGCCTATTAAAAATCACAGTACACATATTAATGGTGTAATATCATTAGCTTTTTCATTTCAATTCTGCGCAACTGTCAAAAGCATATCCAAGGAGAAAAAGTACATTTATAAGAGTATTATTTTATCCTAATTGTATCTATACCACTAAATTATTAAAACTATTTTTGTTATTTAATTTAATTTCAGAACAACAGTTTGCTGTAGCAGATTCGAATACAAATACAGTTTCGAAATCGTTTGTACCGTGTAAGGTTTGTGGCGATAAAGCATCCGGATATCATTACGGTGTAACATCGTGTGAAGGTTGTAAAGTAAGTTTTCCGTTAGTTTTGTTTTTTTTTTTTTATCACATCTTATTATAAAATTAAATTTTTAGGGATTTTTTCGTCGAAGTATTCAAAAACAGATCGAATACAGATGTTTACGAGATGGTAAATGTCTTGTAATTCGACTGAATCGCAATAGATGTCAGTATTGTCGTTTCAAGAAATGCCTTTCTGCTGGAATGAGTCGAGATTGTAAGTATTTTCCTTTTTCTTGATAAGTATATATTTTGTATGTTGTTTTGTATCATATTAAAATATATATACATAAATACTATTTGTATAATAAAACTCTGCCTCAAGAAAGGAGAGTCGTGACTTAACATTTTTAAGTCAATTATTATCAAAATGTTAGATCGAGTTAAGGGGCCTGTCACTGAGATGAATTTCAATTGTTTTCGTCGTCACGTTGGCTGTCGCTCATATACAATATATAATATTTCCTCCTTGAGCATCATGCGTGGCGTGTTAAAAAGACTCTCATAATTTTTGTATAATATTTTTTGATTCTTATCATATTGTTTCGACGACAACGACTACGTCAAAGTTGAAGCTAAAACTTGTGTGGGCCGTTTTGAAAGACATGACGCATGCAGCAAGTTTGCTGGTTGGCTCAATGGGTTTTGTAATAGATGGTAATTATATGTTGTTCAGCAATTGCATCTTAAGTGACAGAGCACGATAAATAAAATTAGTTTTTATTATAGTGAAAAAAGAGAAATGATTGTGGGACTTGGATAAAAGGATATACGTACGTATTGTGCTATTGTTCATTGGCGTCGTGGCTTTTGAAGAATCTCAATAAACAAATGTGAATACAAATATGTAATTTTATTCACTTCTTATTAGCTTTTCGTGTAATGTCTGCAGGCATATATCATAACTATTTTGATGTAAAACAAGACATTAAAAGTGTGAAATCGTTTGGTTGGTTATTCACTGGGTCAAGTTTTCAAAAACGTTTTGAATTATGAGAAAGAATTCAATCATTATCATTAAAAATACATTTCCTTCATAATTGTTTTAATATTACTCTACTTTAAATATTTGATATTAAACCTTCAAAAATTAAGAACTTGGGGTCCTTTAAGATCTCACTATTTTCCACGGCTGACTTGCTTGGTACATGAAGGTTTTTGTATAAACAACTTGGGTCTCTTTTTATAATCTTTGTTTTTGGTGTGATCTCACTTCTTTTTGTAATTTTTTTTAAATATGTTGTCGATTAAAATCTCGAAAGATACTAGTGAAGCTATAGAAAGTGGGATTGATTCTACAGCAATCTGAAGTGCTCCATTTAATTGATCGCAATTCTGATAAAGTGGGTGTTTACCACGCCTCCTGAATGGAAAACCTCAATTTTTCTATTTTTCCCTTTGTTTTTTCACCACAAGACCTATCGCTGTACGAAATTATAACATTCTGAGGTTTTGGGAATTGTTTCATATGTTCGATGATCTGTCAGTGAGTTAGTGAGTCGGTTACGGTTTTACCGATTTTTGAAGTCAGTGCTTGGACAGCCGATTACAATTTTGAAGTTTCTGACTTTGTTGGTAGTGAAGTTTGAGGGGGGCGAAAATCGCCGGAGTTTGTTTCTATAAAAATTGTTGAGTCAGAACTTGGCTGGGTGATAGTTTATAAAAATCAATAATACCTATAAATTAAAGAATTAAATTTCCATCAGAAACATGATCTGTATACACCTAAAACTATGCAGTACTTAGAATATATTTTTAAAATATGATTATTGACTGATGTGCAATTCATAACAAAGTAGCCAGAAACTACCCAAAACTACCATTTTCTGCCAGATTTAGTCCAAACCCTTTTCGCGAGAGAGAGAGCGCTCATGAGAGAGAAAATTATTTCCCCTTCTTGCCAGTTTTTACCCGAGAAATTTCTTCGGGCAAGTTCTGTTGAAAGTAAAAGAACAACAACAAAAATACAAAATAGCGTTAGTTTACTTTTTTATTTTGTTGATCTAGTTGGAAGTGAACTTTTTTTTGTTCATATAAAAAAAAAATAAATCATTTTAATTAAAAAAAAAATAAATTTTACGAAAAATAAATAAATTAATTAAATATAATAAAAGAAATTTTTGAAGTGTACTTGTGAGTGTTTTTTTTTATTCAGTGTTGTAAAGAATATGAATTTATGATGGAAATTTCAATGTTTTCGCTATGTTTACTTTTTTGCCTTTTTTTAATTTTTGTTGACGTTTAAAAAGTGGTAAATAATTTGGTTCAACGCGTTCGTGGTTCGTGTACTTTCGGACAGTTTCACTTCTCTTTGAGATAATTTGTTAATATGACAGATTGCCATTTTTAGTCCGGAAAGTACCCGAACAAACCTAGAATTAGCTTTATTTGGTAAAGTGCAAAATTGCACACATTTCCACAAACTGTCACAAATTCTCTAAAATTCGCGTTTGTTTAATCAAAAAAGGGGCAACGAGAGAAATAATTTTCCCTCATTGATTAACTTGCAAATTCCTGCTACACAAATTTCCGAATGCAAAGAGTGTAAAAACTGTCAAATACACTGCTGTTAGTGTCTGTCACTTGACGTCGGGTAAGAAAATTATTCATTTCGGTTTTCGCTATCTTAATAAAAATCACCTATGGCCGAACTCGTTATAATCGGTAGTTCTATAGTTTGTCCAAATTTTATAATTTAAAAATAACAAGATTCAAAATGATTTGCCACCGTTTGACAAAAAAGTGACACTTAATACAAAAAGTGCGTTCGGTGCTTTCGTTAACTTTTTTGCAAAGTTTTCCCTATCTGAGAGTATTGTCTCTTTCTTTCAAATTTTGACATTTTTCTTAAAAAAACATACCAAACAGACCTACATATTGTGTATCTAGTGAACAGCTTTAAAAGTAAAACTTGTCACTTGTGGGTAAACGGTAAATCTAAGAAATATATTTGTTAATAGAATTACACCGCAAAGTGGATCCAGTTTAATATAGAGCCAGTCAAAAATAGGTTGATACAATTGAACCACTCTTTTGAATTTGATAAATAAAAATATAAGGAATCATTAGAGCAATACAATCCAACTTCAAAAAGAAGTTCATTCAAAGGGAGAAAGTTTTTTTCCATATCAAATTCTTAGGTTTTTTGAAACATATTTAATTTTTTTTAAATTTTTTTCTGTGAGATATAATCTTATCTATTTTAAAGTGAAATCCTAAAAATAACGAAAAGAATATGCACGACTAGATCGTACGAACTTGTTCTCGTTAACAACTTAAATAAGGCAATATCACAAAAAATATTTTAAAATAATACAACATTCAAAAAAACGTCAAAATCCTTTTTTTTTTTTTGTTCTTTGGTAAAAATCTTAAATTTAATTTTTCTACAACTACTTTTGCATTTAATTTAAAATAATTTTAAACGAAAGAAATCAACAAAATTAAAAATTATTAATTTTGACTTCTTTTTAAATTTTTACGCTAAAATGTAGTACTTTAAAGTTGATAGTCGTTCGTATTTCTTTCTTATAAATTTTAATACATAAAAATGTACATCTCTGTAAAAGTCAGATACTTTATTAATAAGAGCAAGTACGTGCGACACAGTTCTGCGTGTGCAATGTGCATATTATTTATAAATGAGAATGGAAATTTCTTTTGTTGCTTTCAAGTTATCTATTTATTATTTATAAATCCTTTCGTATTGAAATAATATTGTTAAAACCTCAATCAGTTTAAACAGAATTTCCTTTCATCTGTAAATCAAAGAAAATCAAAATTCCTCTTAATAATATTTGAAGTCTTCAAAGTGCACTCAAAAATCAACTTCAAACTATTAATATATCCCCATCATTATAACATCATGATGCATTGTATCAATTGCACAATAACTCAAGAAGTCACACAACACTATACATATTCTCACAAGTCATTGACATACTATCTATGTCAAATAGAAAGGCAAAATGTCACCCATCTGACACTTTGCTATTAAAAAATAAAAAAATCTTACACAATAACAGAAGTCTTTTCTGCCCGGCCACCCATATAATACTCGTATATAGTATAAGCTATACACCACATCAACACACCATCATCGTCTTGAAGATTGTTTACGAAAATCTCATTCAATAGCCCTCTCGATTGTAGAGGGTAATGAGCCTTACCGATTGCGCCTATACATTATATAGGAATAGGATGCCTTGAGATATCCCACACAAAGACTCCCGAAAACTATGTATAAAAGTAGGTACTCAGTGACAAGCAATTGTCAAAGAGTCTGAAGTGAACATCTTAAGTGTGTATAGATTTGATTAGGTAAATTGGATAATTATGTGATTTGTGCTTTGAATATACCTACTTTAGTTATAAATATATGTATGTCTTAACTTAAGTTCTCGACTCGACTCGTAAGTGTTAAGAGTTAAAGCAAAAAAACAAAATGGACATGGTTGTTCAAATACGAATACGTACAAATATGTATAAGCGCTTTCGTCTCTTTTGGACGGTTTGATAGCTTTAGTTGACCTAATTTTGGAAGAAGTTAGACAAATAAAACTCTGTATGAGCTGCTTTTAGATTGCCTCTAATAATTTATGGTTGTGCTGACAGAAGAATTCTGTGGGTCGGAAAAGATTTAGTTATGCTAGTTATGGTCATTATTTTGAATATAAGCCAGTGGCACAAATCACTTACACCATCAACTGACTGACATTAAAAGTTCAAAGTAACGATATTTTTTTCTTTTTGAAGTTTGAACATTATGCACATGCAGTGGTTGAAATAAAAAATAATAAATTGATTTCAAAATAAATCAGAAAATATGCATTGATTTGCCAAAAGGTTTTTGTTGACCTGAATTGAAATTTAACGTCAGAATTGCTCAATTGGCTTAGGTTTTCATGATATCCTGGTCCAATATTGAGATGTTATGTTATACTTATAATAAAATACAAAATTCGTTAGAGAATGCATTTGAATGAAAGAAAATATAATCTTTCCCTCCACAAGTATTTTTAAATCTTTCCAATACTTTATTTCTTCTATGCGAGAAATTGACAGTTAGATAATAGTCTTTGCCTGCCTCTATTTCATTCCCGAGTAGTTTTCTATTAAACAGAAATTTCAACTAACGATTTTTCGTTACATTGAATCTCGGTGATGTTCTGTCCAAAACTACACATTTTAGGTGCGTTCCTTTAAATTGAAATTCTGTGATTTTCTGCCTAAAACTACACAAATGTCTGTCAATTTTTTTATAAAAAAATTAAAATGTGTAGTTTTGGACAGAAAATTACAAATTTTCAAAGTAAAGGAACGCACATTTTATTTGTTTTTATATGAACTGTGACAGACTTTTAATTAATTTCGTAGAAAATCGCAGTTTTTTAAGATGCCACATCACACACTCTTTTTACAACATTTATTAAGCTGTCAACGCATAAGGTTGTAATAAGCCAGTTTATGTTTCTGAGATTAGGAGATCTCAGGAATTTTACAAATATAAATTTCCTCAACAAAATTTCTCAGCTTTGCTGTCAAAATAAGAAAATAAATAAATTGGTCGCCGCGACATCTCGTATAGAACCAGGGCCTAGTGACTTACAACTCTCAACCATTCCTGTGTGCATGTTATTGGCAGGACTAGAGGGAACCTACATTTTTTGCCGAATCTAGGGTGAGAAGCACTTTTTCATGACAAGAGATACTCTTGGAGTATTTGTCAATTCCTCTCAAGAGGCAGTAACCCGTGAAAAATATTTCTGTGTTGAGAAGACAATGACTGTCAAAATGCTGAGCAAAAAAAAATCTTGGATTTGCTTGCTCTTTTTTGTGTGAGAAAAATTTTTGAGATCTCATTTTTCCGAACGCGCCAATTGTCCGTTAACATTAGACTTATTTTAGCATTTTAGCGGAAACTTTCATTAAAGAAAAAGTATTCTTCGAGATCTCATTTTCCTGAACATGCCTAATATCGAAAATTTTTTTGTTGTAATTTGAATTTGTAGCTAATTAAAAAAAATGTTTGCACGAACACCGATTTTGTATCTTGAAGAGTTTTTTATTTACCATTCAAATTTTCGCTTTTTTCAAAAAAAAAAAAAAAAAACAAATTTTGTTTGTAATCAAAGAGGTTTAAACTCCAAATATCATTTAGGAATTTTTATTTGAGATTCCTCCAGTCTTTTTCGTTTCATTGAAATTTTTTCTTATCCTAAAAAATGAACTGCCCTCATTGTATTAAAGGCTATCTTATAATGCACAAGAGTGACTTCTACTTCCTTGATGTTATAACTACTCCGGCAATAAGTTCCTTGTTCAACAACATTGAATAATTTTCCATTTTCCTCGTTTTTTTTAAGTTTTTTTTTATCAAAAAAAAATATTGCATGTATGTATACGCGCAAATGCTAGATACGAAAACCTCAGACACATATTTGACTTTCCTTTAAACCAACAGCAACAGCACCAGCATACAATAAACAAAAAAAAAAAAAAAAAAGGCTTGTTTGTCCTTTTTTCCTCGTATATTGCCAGGAAAATCAAAACCTCGTGATATCTTACAATTCTGCGCTCTGCACAACTATCTTTGGTGGCAATGGCAACAGTGAAAGATTTATAGCCTTGCGATCGTAAATTGTTTTTACTTTCTGACCATTTGTAGCACGATAATATACCTTCCGCATGTACTGTTCATATGTATATGTATTATATATATAAATTGCCATAGACAAGACATTTATTGGTATCTCCTGCAGGACGGAAGCGAATTTTGCTTGCAAGATACATGAATAATTTTTAATTTTCTTATATCATGTATATGACAATTATATTGTTTGTACCCATCCTTTTTCACAGACAACGATTACAGGGTGAGTAATTTATTGTTATCTGTTGGTATTTGCATTTATGTACATTTTTAATTTTGATTTTTTTTTTGTTGAAATTGTGATTATAAATCGAAGAAGGTGTATAATTGGTATACAGGCTTGTAAAGCGAACAAATTATGCAGGTTAAATTAATAGACATGCCTCTCGGGTCCTTATATAATACATAAATACATAAAACTAAACCCCATTGGATTTAAGAGGCTAGTTAGCTTAGAAACTTGATTTTGACATCCATCATCAGATCTTATATGGAGATCTATGTATGTATCCATTTATAAACTATAGTTGGGGATTCCGGTTACATGCAATCTTTACCAACTTGGACAAGAAGTGTGAACATAAAATATTCCTAAACATAAGAAAAAAAAATATATATTTTATATTACAATTTATTATTGTCGATCTTTCGCACGACATTCACGTGTAATCACAAAAATAATGCTGGTATCGGTATGCCCCAAGGTTCCGTTTTGTCTCCGACCCTTTTTGTTATATTTTTATAAATCGAACCCGAGTTAAGTTAGAAGCAGTTTTTCAGCTATCGCTATCGCTATCGAAACAAAACTATCTCTGTGCTATGTGTCAATATGGAAATACATATATGTAGGTATCATACATTTCTTCCCAAACATCCAGGAACGAGTCTTTCGGGGCATTCAAGAATGGGCAACATTTATTAATGACTGATTTAGGGTTTAGTGATCTTTTTTTTCTTGCGTTCGAAAAGAAAGTGTTGAATTCGATGAAAATCATGAGCCCTTTTGGGTTAAGTTCTTATTTGTCAATAATTATTGTGAATTTTCGCCATGCAATCTTGTTGAGAGCATCGTGTAGATGGTCTCAATGTTCGAGTAGATTTTCCATTGATCTCTGGTTGCACAAGGCCCATTCACGATATCTTAAGCTTGAACTTCTAATAACTTTAAGAGATCATTTACGTTGAGGCGGTCACAAGGTTTGCACGCATTAATTTTCAATTAAAAACTTATTAAAAAAAAAACTTATTAGGTTCTACCGTGAATGGATATAATAAGTGACAGTTCTTATGACCGTCTAAACGTGAATTATCGCTTTTAACTATGTTTTGCTATTCGTATATGAACGATTAACGGTAAAGGGAACATTTTGCTTGTTAGGCAGAAAAAAATGTCTTCTTTTCAAAGACATTTAGTTCAAAGAAAAAACAATAATCTGGCGTTATGAAAAAAGTTGAAACTAACACCACACCTATTGTAAATTATTGCAAATGAAATTGACTTTTGATTAAAAAACAGTTTTAAACCAATTTTCAACATAATATATATCTGTATAATACTATACTTAATAATTTACACAAATTTTCTTAGTTTTAATTACTTTTTAATAATAGAAGTGCTAAATAAATTTTTAAATTGACTTGAGCTAAAACGCCAAACATTGTGACAGTTAAACTAAAAACCATGAACAAACATACCTTATTGACATTTATATAATGTTGTTTTTTCTAATGATGTGTGTTGGGCATTCAAACAGCCATTTTTAATTTTTTGACACTTTCAACTTTGACAACCTGCGCAATATATTACCTTAGATTTATGTGTACTGTGGAAAATGAGTTCCAGTAAACAAAATTGCCGCTGCCGGTCTAAGATTTAAGATTTTTCTGTTATTCTTTTTCAAACTTCACGAATTGTGTGTTTAAACGAGATACTTCAAATTCTCTTACAATTTTATTTCTAAATGTAAAAGTTTCGAGAGATTTAAGAAAAAAATTAAAAGATCGTCAAAAAATCGTCAGAAAATGAATTTAGAATTTCACTAAAGATAAAATAAGCATTTTTTGATTTTAACTTTAATAAAATATTATAAAGATAGTTCGATGCTAAACTCGTTTAAATTTAGGAAAATATTCTTTTTTGAACATGCATCATATTTATTGAAAAGTATAAAAGTTGCACCATGGTTTTAATATTTAATCAAGCTAATTTATGAGTCTATAAAGTGGTACAATAATTTACTAGAACCAATTAACATATATTATGAGTATGAAAAACCGATATTCATATTGCTTCGTGCGACTTCCGGGATCACTTATTTGTTCATTTTCAGTTCTCGATATCATTTATGAACAAACTACACTCCAGGCTTTTTTAATGCAATAACGCCTGCATTTTGTATATATTTATCATCATGTCTTATTCCGTAGCACGGTCTTCTCTGTAATCAGCACACATATTCCAGACTCCCTATTCTATGTACGTCTCCCTGATGCCAGGCTAAACGTCGAGTGTTATGAATAAATTTACTCTGACAAACTGCACAACCCTAGGTTCCAAGGTATGTATCTCGATAGGAACACTTTAAACTCGAATTTTGCCAAGAGAAAGGTCGGCAACGCAGAAACGTCAACGGCAGTGTGTTGTGTATATTTATTTTATACCATAGTGTGGGATCAAATCGAAAAACAGACCCTCGAGGCAAATTTAAAACTCAACTCTTTTTCTAGCTTTTTGTTTTTGTTTATAGTTGGTAATTTATGAGGGCATGGCGTAGCATAAAACTCCTCCACTTCAATATATACCAAACGCGGCAGCAACAACGGCGGATCATTAGCGTAGACAAAGCGAGCGCCTTCATATTCCCTCCACTCCACTGCACTGCATCATCTGATCTGTACCAATGCCCAATGGTGGTCCAAGTAGAGAGTAACACAGACAATTAGCGGAGTCATGATCCAAGAAAATGGAAATGTCTCAACCGAGCGATTTATTAGCTAATCCAAGTGGTATTGCATCGAAGCACACACTTCCTCAATTACACTATATGGGGCTTGAGAGTTTTAGTCGTGCTGTTGCTTTTGCTAGATGTATGTACACATACAACATAGAGGTATATGGAGTGGGACTTAGAGTGCACAAAGACGCCCACTCTTCGATCGAAGAAGATGGAACACTCATGCACCTGGTCTATAAGCTCCGTCACGGCTGAATCTATGGCGCGCAGTAATCGATGTCTCTCATAAAAGATACATATTGCAGTTATTTGGCTAACGACTTGTTGTTCATGGAGGAGATCGAGTTTAGCTTAATCGGTTATGGAAGACTTGGACTATGCCATCGAAACGAAAATGGATGTAAATATAAGGACCGAATCATATGCAATCGCCTTTACAGATTTTACACTGTACAGTGTACATGTGAGATGACTACCTTATACTATTATTATACTTCCTGGTTTATTGAACGTTGTTGCCTCGATTGACTGTAATTTAGATTACAAATTGTGGCATTTTTATTTTATTAAGTTACTTGTATTGGTACAAATGTCTTGAAATATGCTGTTAATATAGAAGAAACTATTTAGTGAATAATTATTATAAGAGGCGGAATTATTTAGGAAAAGAGACGCTTTTCGAAGATGAATATAAATATTTCAAAGCATTTTCATTAATGTGTTGAAACTTCAATACAGTGTGTCTTTTAAAGTGATTGATGTGATAGCATTGGCGATATGCAGAATTTCCTTTTACTTTCGATATACATAGGCAGATAGGTATTGCTTCTTTTTTTAGAAAAATGTTTGGTTTTTAAATTGGTACCTAACACATTTTTCTAGTGACAGTAAATTTGACAGCTCACAGATAAATTTGAGCTTATTATATTTATTCACGTTGTTCACATTGGTCTTAAAATACATATAAATAAAATAGTCGAATGGAGACGTAGGTGGTCGCACGTAACACAACGCATACAAAAAATGCATGTCAGGTTTTCGGTGATAATATGTCAAAATTGAATAAAAATGTATTTTTATATACCTAAAGAAGAAAATGGATAAAATTTAAGATTTATTGCCTTTGTTCGTGTTGTTTTTCTGTTTAAAAAAAAATTAACACCATAAAAAAAGAATAGTTACCTACGACAATTCCACTGAATAATGAACACGCCCAACATTCCATTTATTTTACTCCCCACCTGAAATGAAAAAAAAAAAAATTACAAATATTCTGTTCAAATTTTGGGTAGTGGGTATGATATCCTATTAGAGAAACTATCCAAAAGTACATGAACACTTTGAACCTTAACCACCATATTATTCAATTGATACATCCAGATTAAAACTTAAATCCGGATGTATTTACATTGAGTTTGTATGATTTACATCCGAATTTAAGTTTTAATCTGGATGAATCAAGTGAATAATATGGCCGTAAATGTCTCTATGTCTGCCACTTTTTAAACATTAACAGTAAAAAAAGAGCCATCATAGCAAAAAAAGGTAAACAAATAACAACATTAAATTTTCTTTTTTAAATTTATAATTTAACTCGCCTAGTCGTGCAGGGATTCTCGCAATTACATAAAAATAAAAGACGCACAAATTATTTTAAAATGAACGGACCTAATAAATTGAACCAACCTAATGTCAAATGTCAAAATATTACCAATTAGAAAGTGGAAGTGTTCATTTTAGAGTTAATTTTTATTAGAATAATATTTAACAGACAAATGCAGTTTTTGAAGAAATTAATAAAATTATTTAAAGAAAAATTATAATTTAATTCACATTAGCAGGTAATTCCGCTGCGTTTGACACCTATTTGATCAAAATCGGCTTACTATGAGAGTCGGAATAGGGATCCAAACTATAGAAATAATATATGTATGTTGGTACATATGTGGTCTTTATTAAATTTGATAAAAAAAAGTTAAATTGTAATTAATAAATTTAATAAATAAATGAAAAATAAAGAAACATACAAACAAGTGCGAGTTGCGGGACCCACGGTTAAGATGTGTAAACATCAAAATAAATTTTCAAGTTCTGGTTTTACATCACAGAACGCGGCGAGTTCGAACTGCCAACCTGTCAACCAAATTTCAACCCAAACTCAACTCGACCTTTCGATTTAGTTTGAGCTATGAAAGAACGTACCCAATATTGAACGTATCAAATATACATCAACGTATCGTAACGTGTAGCAGCACACGTAATGTTCTAAAGACATTTCCACGGTTTTAGTTTACTCTGCCGCCGGCATATATGTATGTTTACACATCAATAAATAAAAGTAAAAGTAAGAAAATAGTAATTTTGTTGTTGTTCTTTGACTTCAAATAGACTTTTGACAGAACACAGTAAATAAAAGTTTCTACTCAAAGAAAGAGCAAGTACGGAAGTACGGTCAGTCATATTTGTTTTTTTTTTTTAAACAATTGTATCGAATTACAAAAATTTTATGTGAAAGAAACCAAATGGCTGCAATAGCTGCACTGGTGAGAGCTTTTACGGAAATTAATTATTTCATAATTTAAACTTTTAGAAACAACAAAATCCAAAAACTATTTTCTGTTTTTTATTTTATGGAAAGCCAGTGTTTTACGGTTAAGTATATGTAAATATCCTCCAAAGAAATATATTTTAAATGTATATTTTTTTGTAATTTTCAACTTTCTAGAATTAAAAACCAGTATTTTGAATTGGATTCGGATCCAAAAACAGGAAATCAGGTATCATCAGTCAGGTGTCATCAGTCAAATAAATAGAAAAAAATCAATCGTTTTACATTCTTATTGGAAAAATAAATTTTCCCTCGCGGTGTTGATTTTATTTTCGAAAAATAATGTATTTTAATTATATTTATGTTTCTGCCTTCGGCACTCAAGTGAGACATGTTTTCATCGTCGTCGTCCATCACAGTTATATGCTTTATCCTTTCGTTTAACCTACATTTGGAAACACACGTCACCAACATCATCATCTCTGTCATCATCAACGTCAGAATCAGAACCTCTGAAACAGCAATAGACTCAAAGCAATCGAAACGACCTTCGAGTTGAAAACAATTCGCATCGCTTTATTCTATTGTGGCGGTAGTGGCGGCGGCGGCGCCCAATCGCACTATCATCAACTTCAGCTCATCACTCGTGGTGGTAGAAATAACCTCGATCTGAATCTACAATATATTCATCATCATCTTCAGTTGGTCTTGGTTCATTGTCCTGCATCTGCACAAGACCCGGAGCCGCAGTCCCCAAACAAAATTAAATGTATCTGTACCTACTGATAGTCTGCATCGTTTTTGCTTGCACCTGCTCTTGCGGCAGCTATAGGTAGTTTTTCATCTGATTGAGTTTGCGATACCCATATCTCCTACATGTGAGTGCGCGCATTTATGTGGCATAGCAGTCGCATATTACGAAGCTGTGTCCCACATTCGGTGACTACACTCAACGTCAACGCCACTCTCTCTCTCTTTATACATATATGCCCGACTATGTGAATTCACAACCTGTGACCTAAAAACGCGAGATGGATGGACGGATAGGGCGAATATAATTAGAGTTTTATACCATTTTGCTGTTTCTCCTGCTAGTGCTTCCGTTGGGTTACACCTGTTAGATAATTTTTTTTTTTTTGGTGTGGGAAAACCGACCATTAAAATGTGAGATA
Organism: Epistrophe eligans; assembly: GCA_951394125.1. Classification (NCBI taxonomy): domain Eukaryota; kingdom Metazoa; phylum Arthropoda; class Insecta; order Diptera; family Syrphidae; genus Epistrophe; species Epistrophe eligans. Next base: position 13,364,493 of record OX596029.1, read on the forward strand.
CTTTTGTAAAACTCTAAAGGTTCCTGTGCACGTGTGTTAAAATTCAAGAAAAAATAATTTAAGTTACCTTAAGCTTTTGGAATTCAATCGCTCCACCTAAATAGAATTAGTTTTCTATTTTTTTTTTCATCTTCGTTAACATGATAGCTTTAGATTTAAAAACTTTGTATCATTAGATGAAAAACGACCCGAATTATTTTATTTTTCTAATTCTGTGTTTTCAAAACTTTTTTTAGTCTTTAAGTTTATTTAAGCTTCGACTTTTGAGTAGGTTTTCGAAATAGTTTTCATAACTCGCTGTGTTTTTTTGGTACAAATTTTGTAATAGATTTTTAACTAACTTTTAGATAAGAAAGAGACTTGAAATTTTAAACATGTGTACATACATAGATCAGTTAAGTTTTCAAAATCTTTAAAATTGTGAGCAATTTATTATTATTAGGTATTTGTATTTATTATTAATCGGAAATGCGTCCATATAATTGATAATAATTATGAGAAATTGGGTAGAAATCACGCCCCCTGAATAGAAATTCTCGTATAATCAATATGTATGCAGCTCCGCAGATTTACCAAATTTCATTATTCTGCAACAATTGAAAGTACTCCATAGAATTTATAACGATTCCGAAAAAGGATGCAATAACCCTGAACGTAAAATATTAAGTTTTAAATTTTGTATGCGTTACAAGCTCTACTAGTTTATAATAATTTTCAATGCAATGAAATATACATAAATCGAAAAACTTGTCTCATTCAAAAAGCAGTCCTTTGCGCTAACTGCTTCACCGATTTTAACCGAACTTTACAAAAAACCAAATAAAAATTAAAATAATTTCCCATTAATGTCCGTGTATGGGAGATTTCACTGTAAAAATATCAAAACCTACATAAATGTATACACAAATAATGTTTATTCAAATTTGTTTTAATCCCATAATTATTTCACAAATGTAATTTATTCTTCCAACCTATAAAATAAAAACGTTTGCCTCTTACACTTGTCCCTTGCCGGAATCGTTTTTACAAAGTAATGGGCTTCAAATTCATATCCGTATATACGTATGTACATACCTATATAAAATAATATTGTAAAGTATTTTCTCAGCCAATTACGCAATCCCACAACAATTTCGATTACAACAAACTTGCAACCACGAAACCACACACAGCTATTTTAATCGTCCTATAATCTGGTTCCATATAATAAAAGAATTTAAATGTAATCCAAGATGGTCTGACTGCACTCGTTACGTTCAAGCTTTGTGGTTGATTGTATAGTTGTCATCGTCGTCACTTTGTCTTCAGTCATGATCATCACTATAGCCCATCAAAATCCCTCCATTATAAAGTCACAATACTATTCACATGTCAATTCTAATCCAGTTTCTAAGATCAAACACAAGCAGCAAAGAAACAGCAGCGCACGTTGTTACATCAAAACGTCATCGCAAAATCAGTTTTTATTGTAAGTGCATGCAGGGAGATCAGAAAAATTTGCTGGCTGACTGGCTGGCAAACTGACTGAACGCACGTATGCATGCATTGCATTGCAATCGCCAAATACAATCCACAAATTATTTTCAGTGCAATCACATCCCACACATAATTTCGTCGAGTGGTGCGGCGCGCTGGTTACGAAAGAGTGCAAATATAGTAGCTCTGAACAACAACAACAAAACCATAACCAAGTAAAAATCAAACACTGCATTTGTGTGAGCTGCAGAAAGATGGCTAGCAGCAGTCCATGCAGTCGTTCAACCAACAACTTCATCAATGGCGACGACAGCGGAAGAACACCCGTTGTGGGTCAATGCACCCTTTCAAATCAAGCAACATTACCACTCCATTCTGACGTCTGTCAGATCAATCCCTGAGAAGTAGTTACATTGATGATTGGCGGTGGCCGGTGCGGTGCGGCGGTGTCGTTAGAGACAACATCGCACCACAGTGACGCTGAAGATGATGCGCTTTACCACCATGTGGTGAAAGTTTCTCAATCTTCAGTGCGCAAAATTCGTTTGCTAACTTCTTCCTTCTTTACAAAACTTACACATAGGGCATGCACCCCACTTGTGCAAATGTCATAAAGAAAAAACAAGCCTATCAAACTGACAAGTAGACAGCAATCACTCGGTTTACATAAGATATGCGGATTAATTGACAGACAAGAAAGAAGCCAACACCATCATCATCATCATCCACAACAACAACAACTACTACAAGTCAAGAAATAACGGGCGAAGCGAACAAAAGTCTTTCCCAAGAATTCATTGACCCCATGTATCATGCTCTCTTAGCCCCCCCCTTCATTCCCCTTTCCATCATCCTGGTCTTCATCGGCCGATTAACTGCAATAAAAATGGGGAAGCAACAACAATAATGGGGAGAAGCAACAGCAGCAGAAACAGCGGCAGCAGCAGCGATGTGGAATGAAGTGGCGGAAAATGAAAAGTGAATGAGCGCAAGAAGTCAAAGGCCTCGAAATGTGTAAAATGTAAGCAAAAAGAGAACGCAAAATTAAAAAAAAAAATAAAAACAAAACAAACCAAAAAAAAAAAAAAAAACAAAACAAACACTAACTGTGTTTGGGGCCAAATGTGGGGAGATGGAAAAGAAAAAATAAAAAAATATATAATAAAACACAACAAGTAGGTGAATGATAGCCTTATGTCGTGCGAGGTGACAGATGAGTATATTGAGTGCTGATTTGATAAGTGAGCGCTGTTCTCATATGGAAGGGGTTTAATGTGTATTATATCTTATATTATGCCACCACCACACCGGTTCCCCAATATGGGCGATAATTATTATATTGACTATGATTTTAATTTCGTCTAATTACGTCACTTGTAACTGAATTAACAATAATAAATTTCTTGTTCATTGACATGAGAAATAGCAGTATACATTTCTCATGTCAATTATTTATCTTTCATTGTCGGAAGTGACATTTCTTACATTCTCAATCTCTATTATTGTAACCGATAATAATGGTTGTCATTTTATGAATGAAAACTATTGGAATAACCGTTGTTTATATTTAAGTGCTGATTCGATGTGAAATTGAATATATTTGCATTATTTAAATTTCTTCTATATTCATTAGGTGTATAGAAACTGGATTTTGTTTTTGCTAATAATTTGATGAAATGAGATGTTAATATAAGTTCAAGAGCATGTACATATATTTAATAAGAGAAAATGATTAAAAAGTAGGACAGTTTCTTAGTTTCTCTAAAATGCTTTCGTATATGTTTGCAATATTAAGTGTGAAATGAAGTCTTTCAATGATTAGATCTGTTTGATAATTCAAAAATATTCGCAAATTTTCAAAAGCTGTCAAAAATTCTTATACAAAATTTTTGAGTTGACAAATAGAAATTTGTTATTATTTGTGAAAACTTTCAAGTTACCAAACTAAACCGAAAGTTTCGGTTTTGGCGCGAAAACATACTCAAAACTACAAGTAAACAGTTATGCTCTTATATATAAACGTTGTCTAACAACGTCAACAACTGTCCAACTTTGGAAAATGTGTTCAAAAACCTTGTTTATTGTTGTCTGATAGCTGTTTAACTTAGACACAAGAGTAGATTGTCTTAACCGTGAATAATGTAAGATTTATTTTTATTGAATAAAGCATATTTCCACCAATTTGAAAATAGTTAGACAGTGTCTAAGTAGACAAAAATCTAATAAATACGACTGTTAGTATTTATGGCCTCGTAGAGATTTATTTTAATTTCGTTCAAGTTAATAAGATTCTCTTTTATTAAGAAAATATAATTACGCCATCATCGAAAAGTTACCCAATCCTATGATTATGTTAATCTTTTACAGATCCATCCCCTAATTGCCTTTTACGTAATATAATTCATGAGAAATTATGTAAGCATTCCACAATTCATTTAAGTCTTATCTACAAGTACATAATATATATTTATCTCTTGCTAAATCAAAAGGAATTACAAGAAGGAAAAATAAGAAAACCAACAACAAAAAAAAACACTCATACGTCACAGTAGCCCGTGTTCATTCAGCCACCTTTGCGCGCGCTGACAGTTCAACAGCACTCTGTATAAATTTATTTAATTAAAACCCAATATGGTGCACATATACCTATTGCTGTTGTTGTATCATTGTGTAAGTTGTCACTTTCTGAGTCACTTTAAAGTCTTCCGTAAACAAATTATTATTAAGTAAAAACAACACAAAACAAAACAAAATGAATTTGCAAGAATAAATAACAGAATCAACAACAAATGATTGCACATTTTATTTATTTCCATTTTTTGCCTGCAGCAGTCGCCACTGCACTGTAAACATACATACATAACAAGGGTCTATGATCTTTGCATAAAAGCGCCATCAGGCCAACACAACGATAATTGTTGATGTTGATTCACGCAATGAAATTTGACCGAACAGAGCTTTGTGTTTGTCGATTGCGTTTTTTCATTTTTACTGTGGTTGAACTGAACTCATTCTTTGACGGTTTTCTCGCCTCCAATTCGAATAGTATGGTCAGTCATCTTCATCGTCGTCGTCGTCATCGTCAGTCATTTACTTTTCTCATGTTTATGAGTATGTTTTCAGAGTTTTTTTTTTTTTTTATTTTTCTTGATAGTAATCATTTGTCGGAGAAATGAGGAAACCAATGACAATAGTGCTAGTCTTTGTGGAGTGATATTCAATACTTCGTTGGTGGTCATAGAAACGGTAACTTACTACCGCATTCATTATAGGTTGGTTTTTACTGAATACAATCATTTCGCAGCGGGTACCTGAAAATTCACAAGGCATTTCTATAAGAAATTCAAAAGGTATTTCTATAACAAGTTAAACATCATATACAAGAAAATTTACTAATGGTTTTTGTTAAATTCAATCTAATTTAGTCCAATTAAATAGTGCTAAGTCTTCTACTTGGGTGATGTATTTCAGAAGTATGTATATAGAATTTGTATTATTAAAAAAAACCTTCAATCTAATTTAATTTTACATATTCTGAACTTTTATTTCGCTTTAAAAGTTTTAAAGGAGTTCACAATGAGATAAAAAATTAATATGTTGCTGAAAAAGTACGATTCATGTAAAATAACGAAACTATTGCATTCCACAATTCTTTTTGTCAAGTTTCTAAATTTTAGCTATAACACTCTATAAATTGAGAGGTAATGTGAATAGTTTGGACATCATTTCAAAAATCAGTTAATTTTGTTTAAAAAACATAATCTGTGGAATAAAAAAATCTACGTTGATAATATTGTATGAATATTTCATTTCCGTTCGAGAAAATTGTTGAAAATTGTTAACTCAATTGATTCAAAAAATTCAACACGATATTTTGTTTAAAGTTAATACATAAAATGATATGGAAGACGACAAAAAAATCTATGTTGCAATTTTATATGTCTGTCTGTCAAGTTATTACCATAAGCAAGACCAGTTTTTGTTTAAAACAAAATTCCAAATAACGAGTATTAACAGTGTATCTTTCACTTCCATTAATCGGTTTTATTAATTTTCAACTTTTTCAAAAACAATTTTCTTATTCTACTTCACTTTTTCGAATACGATGAAGTCAACTTTTATGTACATATGTAAATTTGCACATATTATTTTCTAAAAGATTTAAACAAAAATCGTCCCTATAGATAAAAAAGCGGAATAATAAAGGCAAATCTTGTTTTTCTCGAAATCAGTTCTATAATTTTGATTATAACTTTACTGTGTGTTTAGACAAAAACCGTAATTTCTCCAAAAGCTATCCTTTTAAGAACTTCTTTTATTACCGCTAGCCAGTTAAAAAAACGCCACTGAAAATCATAACTCGAAAACGATGTTAGAACGAAAACATTTCTTCGAAATAAAATTACCTCAGAATCCGACGGTTATGTTCTGCGGCAGTGGCTGTGTCACATACCTATACAATTTATTAATTTCTAAGAAAAAAGACGTAAATATTATTTTTAATTCCCCTGGTCCTAAGGATAATACCAAAATGACAGGGTGCCTGGTCCTAAGGACAATACTAAAATCACAGGGTGATATTTAAATGGTTTTAATTTCGGACATCCAGTACAGATACTTACCCTAACAATCTCCAATTATTATCAATGCTAGCACTCTCATTCGTTCCACAAAAATACACAATCCACAATCCATTCCCAACGAAAGTACGAAACCACCAGCCAGCGACCAGCATCATCATCACATCATTATTATGGTTTTCGTCATTGCATGGCTAACCCCACCACCAAATCAATTCACCATCATCGATGCAACTTAAAAAATGCATCGTCTCCGTCATTTCGTCGTCGTTTTGGTCGCTGCGCCGCCGTTAAAGAAACCAAAACAAAATTCAAAAATTAAATACAAAAAATACCCTCTCTTCGCCCACTTACCATCCAGCCTCAATAAGCTCACTGACCGACACACACAAACGAGTTCTCTCCATTTTTCCATCAAGCAGCTCCAATCCAACCCAACACTAGCACTTAGTTCTGTTTATGTTGCTGAACCGATGATGGAGGAAGGGTAGGGTGTAAAGAGAGATATCCGAGCCGCCTCAAATGGGGAGATTCATTTGGAATTGTTACGCGGTGGCGGCTACGATACGAATACTATACAGCGAACAACAACGACTAAGGCCCTCTCCTCTGTGTATTTTGCCTGACATTCGCCAATTTTTTCGCAGTTATCTCTCGCATTTCAAAGCGAAAACAGCAGCGGCACGTTCGCGTCAGTCAGTCAATACGGTATCAACACACAAGACACGACGTCCGTCTGTTGCGCGATCAGATTTTTTTTAAATTTGAATAACAATTTTTCTTTAACAACCAACTCATTGCATCAAAGTGAAACAAAAAATAAAAAATAAAACCCCAAAGAGAACAAACAATAATAACAACTCTACGTACAACAGCAATAAAAAAATCTTCTTTTCGCGTCCGGAATCCATGATTCGATACATTTTGCATATCTAAACACTTGCAACCGAAACGGATCACAAACAGAATCCATTGAAATTTGAATAACCCTCGCGACATTTTTGAAATTCAAATTTCGAAGGTAACGAGTTCAAGGACTTTTATTCTTCGGTCGGTTTTTGTTTATTTTGTTTGTCTTGATGGGAAAAAGTGCAACATATTCCAAAACCAACTGTAAATAGGATCTGTTTTTTTTTTTAATTTAACTGTTTTGTAAAGCCACCCAATTCGCTTGAGTTACTTTAAAAGAACGATTGACCCACATTGTTTTTATTTTTTGTTTATTAATTATCTCTCTCGATTATTGCGGTCTACTTTTCTGTTTATTTATTCTTCTTTGAATATATTTTATTCCTTATTTGGAAGTATCTTGAATTTCAAATCCCAAAGATACAACAACAACAACAAGTTCTGTAACGTTTAGCTGAAACATTTTGCTGTGCAGGGCCTGTCAAACAGAATGGCATTCCACTGAGTGTGTGCGTTTTAAGAACAAGTGCGTTGACACTTCTATAATTCGTTTCTTGCTCTCTGGGATTCTCTTTCATCTCCATCATTATCGTATAGTTTGCTTTCGTCACAACTTCAGCTGATATATTGTGACGAAGATGCGGCGATCGTGCCAGAGTCAAATGAACTCTTTCATGTTTGTTTAGTTTTTTTTTTTTTTTTTTTTTTAATTTATTTTCAACAACTATACAAGCTACAGAACCAGAAACAGTGCGAAGTATCAGATAGGAAGTGGATCGTAAAACGAAGAAGCGGTTTATTTTCAGGCTCCACTTAGCCCCGGTATCCCCTTTTTCACCAACAAAGGCAGACTATGACTATGATATGCGTGCGCGCCGCTCGCGAGCGATGACATTTGAATAGTTTCCGCGCAACAAAAACAACATTAGTATAGCAAAAAATAAAGAGCAAAAGCATGAATAAAATTCTTTAATAGTTCAACGGCATTTTGTTTGATGGAAATATAGAAGTTTTTTTTTTTTTTTTGTTTTTTTTTTTACAAAGTATTCATTACTTTTTTTCTCTATCTCATTTCTTTCTTTTTTTCTGATTTTTATACTTTTTTGTTTTTGTCGTTCCTTTTGCTATATGGATTGGATGATTATTTGGATTACTTAACTCTTTGAAGCAGTTAACGGTACGACCAACGATCAGTTTCTAACACACTTTAACCGGAGGCGCCGCCGCCGCCACCACCACCATGTTCATCGTAGTGTAAAAATGAATTTGGATGATGATGATGTTGATTATTGGGGGGCCAACGAATGGATAGTAGAAATGAGATTTTATATCTCGTTTTATTAATCTTTTGGTTTTAGTTTCTTAAACGGCAGTGTCGCCAGAATTTTCCGAGATACGGATTGATTTTTTTTTCTTCTTGAAATAATTCTCTTGTGTTAATTCAAAGTTTGTTTATATTAAAATTTATTATTTTTTTTTTGTTTTTAAGCTGGCAGTGAATGAATTTCTTTGAAAATTTGATAATAATTTGAGTGTTTTTTTTTTAAATCTAAATACCTAAGTGATATCTAAGAAAAAATTGTGTTACAACAAAAGTTGTATAAATTATTTAAAAACAAAAAAACAACATTACAAAACTGATACATCCCAGATCTAACACCATTTTCGAGTTGGAGGCCAATTATTATGTGGATTATAAGATTTCAACAAACATGCAGTGTGATCTTCCCAATACTTTGCTATGCGATAACATATCTTTGAGTGATAAATGTAAGCATTTAAAAAATAATATTGTTACGTTATATATTGTTAATAATACGTTACTCAACTTAATATGAGTCATTTATTTTATGTGTGATAATATTATTTATAACATTAATTACAACTTAACGGATAAAACAAATAAATACTATTTTGATGGTATCTCTTCTTCTTAACATTTTTTCTTAAGTGTCAAAATGTGACCTTACTTTCAAAATAAGCATTTCATATGTAAATATATTTGAAGTTTCTTGTTGAAACCCATTTCTCATTGTATCTAAGGATCAAATAAGTCTTATGTCTTTCAGAGATTAGGTTGTTAAATATTGAAGAGGATATAGGGATGAGTTATTTTTTGTGGAATCAATAACTTCAAGTTCAGAATTATATAACTTAACTGATACTTTCTGATTCCAAGTTAACCTTGGATCAATTGTTTTTCTTTTTAAAATGGATTAAAAATTCTACGCGAGTATTTACCTAGTTTGTAATCAAAAAGCAAAAAAAGTCAAGTTCTGGCATGAGTAAGAATCATTATTCAAGAATGGTCTAAGAAATCTATTCAAGTTAATAAGCTTTGATAATTTTTACTTGCAAAATTTAACCACAAGGAGAGTTTTGGATTTTATAAAAATACTTTAGACTTTTGGTTGATTCCCTAGAAGTAAAATTAAAATTTTTGGTTTAGCTCCATGCAAAATTAACGATACCTAAACGTTAGGATAGTCATTAAATACATAAATAATACATATATACACGTTGATTATGGAATCCGCAATACTGATTCCGCAGTGGTACTCAGCACAGAGTTCTATTTTCTTTTCACGACAAATGTGTACAAAATGTGTAAAGAGAAAAGAGAGCACTGCATTGCGAATCACTGCTGATCCAGTATTGGGGATATTATTTCTAGAGTCTGGATTCCTTTATTAACTCTCATTCTACTCCGACTTTGACAAATAAGGTGTCAAACGGAGCGGATCCTGCTGATTTGAAAAAGTTAATAATTTCTTTAAAAACTGCATTAATTCTAAAATAAACTCTTCCACTTTCCAATCAGTAATATTTTCGCAAGTGACATAAGGTCGGTTTCATTTATTAGGTCCGTTCATTTTAAAAAAATGTTTGCGTCTTTTATTTTTATGTAATTGTGAGAATTCTTGCGCGGATAGGCTAGTACATATTTTTTTAGAGTCTGGACCCCTTTTCCAAATTAAGCCGAACTATCTACTGATTTCATAAATTATAATTATTTATAACTGCATTTGTTTGTTAAATATTAATCCAATAAAAATGAACACTTTTAAATGAATTACCACTTTCCAATTGGTAATATTTAAGAATGTGACATTAGATCGGTTTAATTTGTTAGGTCCGTTCAAAAAATTTGTTGATATTAAATCACAGTGCGTCTTTTAATTTGTACATATGTAATTGGAATAACTCTAGGAAGGGTAGGGCTAGTATATAATACTTATATATAATATGACAGCTGCTCGATAAAGTGGTAAAATATTGTCCATCCAGATTACGCTACGTTCAAGCCAGACGCGTTACCCATATGTATATGAAATCACTTTTAATCACTTACAGACAGTAAATTATCTTTGCAGTAAAGTTTATACCATTATGCAATTAACATTATTTTAATTTTTTTTATTTCATTTTAAAATTGTTCATCTTAAAAAGAAAAATAGAGCCACTTTTACTCTTTTAGTACGATCTACTAAAGCTTATTCTATTTTATGCATAATTTAATCATCTAACATCTTATTTACTGAACCTCTTTTGTGGGTCATCCAACATTTTGAACCCAATTAACTTGTGCATTATGCCATAGAGTGAGCAGCAAAGCTTAGTAAGAGAGAACCCTTAAGTCAATTAGTTAAAAAAAATAGAATTAATCGTCATCCTTTTTGTAATAAGTGATGAAGATGATAAAGGGAAGGGGCTAGCAGCGAAAGCGGTATTCCTCACTATTTTAATTCCACTATCTCATGCTTGGTATAATTTTGTTGGTGTTTATCGTAGACAAGAATATTACATCTACATATATATATGTACAACTGTTAGCCTACTTCTCAACCACACTGATAGTATTTTATTTTACAAGTTTCCCGTTACGATATTACAACATGTTATTTTTTTTTTTTTTTTGTGAACGAAAATTGTTTCACAGTTGAGGCACTCAGCACAGTGACACCATTTGCAATATATCGTGGCGCTACAAAATACTGCGCTATATCCGTAATAATCATAAAAATAATCATACCTACTACTCAATGATGGGGAGAGATGTGGGGGCTAAAATGTGATAAATAACTACAAAGTGAGGGTGCTGATGACAGATTGCCGTGTGTATAGATGTCAGAGCATTTTTCTAGTAACCACCCACTTGTGGTCATATTAGCAAACGCAATAATAGTTTTGATTTTGATTCAAGCCGTTTAGACGAGCAAGTGAGCAAAATCTAAATAAATTTGACTTTTTTAAATTTTTTTATTTAATATTAATTAAAAGCTGAGTCAAGAGTCATGTGAATATTAACGAGACGCTGGAATTCTGCTGAACAAAAAAAGTTCTACATCATCGCTGGCGTAATCACATAAGTAAATATAATAAAAGCACATAGCAATATGAACATAAAATGTTGGTTTGCAAGAACCAGCAGCGGATTTAGTTTTCTTGGGCCTAGGCCTTCACAATAAAATTATTCAAATTTTCTTTTCCCTTGAATGTTTTTATATTAACTCAATAAAAATTAAAAAAAAAATTAAAATCAATTGGATTGATGAATTTAAGGATTATTGCCACCGTTATTCATTGAGTTTTCTTGTGCGTTTTTTCAAAACTGTAGCTGTCATCTATATTAAAAGTTCCTTAGTTCACATCGTCTCATGTAAATTCAGATAAAATTACTTTGTTATACTAATGCATTTTTGCATTATGGGTCACCAACCCTTCTGTCGTGATGTCCTAGGCCTATGTATAAATCTATAGCTGGGCTATATACGCACGAGCGAGCCATTTGGCTCGTGGATTTCTAATTGGTTCGGCCGAGTCTAATCACATGATGTATTTTGGTTCATGACCAGCTTAAAAGAGGCAACAACATATTTATGAAGTTCAGAATAAAATGGGGCCAACCACACTCGTTTAAATGGTCGTACTTGTAAGGACGGTGGTAAGGTTCGTAGAGATTTTGATCGGATCCCCGATCACACGAGGCCCATTCACAATAGAAGATGTAAATTCTCCATAGAAAATCTTTACAAAACTTGTAACCATGCTAACAGAAGTCCAAACGTCATACTAGCCACTTTTATTGTCAAATATATAGGTAGTGTTGTTTATAGCTTTTGTTCTTTTATTTTTTAATTCCTTGAAAATCGCTTTATAAAAAATAAATATTCAATACAAACGCATCACAATCGATGAAGTTATCCATCTTGTTTTGAGTCTTTTCTTCTTTGGTGCTAAATAAACAAACTCTAATGTACGGCCATCAACTAACTTCAGATTCCATCGATAAGACATCTTCTTCAATATAAACATTGACCCACTGCACTCATTTTGGCTTCCATTTATACGCATTCAGCGTCAGTCATCTTCATTCAGCATCTTTCAATTAAGGTCACGCAGACTCCAAAAATCTTCACCTGTTGAAATAATTTTTCTGTGTGCATAATATAAGCATATGAGTATGTTTGTATATCCATCTCCTTCTATTAACTGAAAATACCTCAGTTGAGATCAGTTCGCAGTTTAAAAAAAAATAAAAATAAAAACTTTCAACAACTTCCAGTTCCAGTGTCCCAGTCGAATCGACTTAATTAATTATGACATAATCACGGTGTGTTGTGTGCTTATGACCATGTGGCGTGTTTGACACATGTCGGTAGTATGCAATGGAAATTTATACAAAATGTGTGCCACTAGAGCCCCAGCCCCCAGCCACAACCAAGAGAGTAGCGGTAGCGGTACCACCAGTATTACCAAATTAATAACTGAATAGCAGTTGATGCACATTCCGCACTCTTAACTGACAAAATGCCATAAATCTAAGCTGTACCAATGTGGTGGCAGCAGCGACGGCGGCGGTGGCGGCGCGGTGGTGGGTAATGGCGGTTTAGTTGGTGCTCGGTGGACACAATGACAACAAAATGAAGCAAATGACCCAACAATATAACGCCTTGAAGCCCTATGTTACACTACGATCAACATTATATATAACAACATGCAATACTTCTCATGAAATAAACAACAACAAAATAAAAACAATACACACAACATAACATTCAAAATAAATGAGCACAAAAAAAAAAACAATTTCTCAAAAACAACGTGTAAACTTTCTCTGTTTCACTGCAGCTTTGCACGCTACGCGAACGACCTCAAATGGGGCCAAGTAGTGATGGCTCTGCACCGGCCATCACTAGTACAACAAAACATGGCGGCGACCGATATGCGGTGGATTGGGCGATGATGGTGGAATCCATTTAAATTGCCTTGTCCGATGCAAATATATATAATAGAAAGAGACACAGACTGTCTTAGACATTATCTGTCGATAAATATGAGTTGATGTTACAATGACAAATTTCGATGTGCACTATTCTACAACTAATAATATTACAGAGGTCACTATAAAAGCTATTAGATGTATGTGAATTTGACAGTTAGGGTGGTTTGGCCTTTCAATAAATTTTATACAAAGCATGGTTAAGTAATTAGTTTTGTTGTTTATTTTTTATTTTTTTTTATGAATGTATGTATAAATGTTTTCTATAAGTGTTGGTGTGAAAAAAAAGGTTAGATAAAATGTTCACAATAGTATGTAGGTCACATTGATATTATTTAAGATTTGTTTTACGTGAAATCGCTTTAAAATTTTCAAAGGGAAATTGGAGCAATTAGGTAATTTCCTCATATATACCGTTTTGCTTATTGCATTTTTTTTAAAGGTGTGTTTAGATTTTAGAGTCATGAGAGAATCATTGAGTTTTTTGTGAATATTGAATAAAAAGTTCCAAAGTTTTTGAATTACTGTTTACTTAAAACTTCAAAAACCTATGTTTTGACTTATATGATCAATTCTCTTAATCTTGTTGATTTTTGAAGCTTTTTATCTAAACTTCCAAAAAATATATCAATTTACCAAATTTACTTTAGGTGTTCCTTTACTTTCAAACTCTGTGCATTTTTTTTATATAAACTTTGACAGACTTTTGTGCAAAAATTCAAACAAAGTAAAGGAATTAGGCTTTTTCGTGTGAATTACATCTGTCAAAAACAATTTGTCAAAACAACTTAAACACCACACGTATCCAATCCATTGCTCGTGAAATAAAAATAATTCAATTTTTCCTTATTTCTATTGTGAAAACATACAAACAAATATTAAAAAATATAAATTTTTGTAGCTAACCAATTAAAAGTCGGCAATTCAAGTGAATTTTATAAAGAAACTTGTAAATTGAAAAAAATTAAATCTGAATAAAGTTCTACTACTACTACGACTATGCAACGTTTTCATTTGGTCAATGGTCACCCCTATCCGTGTCATCACTCAACGTCAACAGATCCGTTGCAGTAACGCAGGTGACGGATTCTTTGTGTTGTGTTCGTTACATAAATAGTTGAGTATGATTCTTACACAACTTCCGTCCATAAAATATGTAATTAATCAATACATACATATATACGATTTTGACAGACAAACCTATAAAATATCTTGATTTTCAAGGAAAAATAAATATTTTGGTAGATACAAATAACGTAATCTAATAACCCAATTCAAATGAAGTAAATTTAGAACTTATTTATTATTATTGTAGGTATATGTATACTTGCGTAAAATGCATATAATATGCACCAAAATTCTTTCAAAGCAGCAGCGGGACGCAAAGCAACTCTGTTCCAGCTACTAGATGGTAAACATATACATAACTTATATGGAAAACTGGGCCAATAACCTTTTATTTATGTTTGATTTCGAAGAAACAGAAATAAACAAAAATAAAAACAAAATATTATATTATGCTATGGAGCTTGGCTTAGCTTGCAGGCATAATACTATAATACATAACGTTGCAGATTCGACTTTGTGTAGTACATATATAAATAATGCTTACAAAAATAGTAGTGTATCGATTGGAATGGAATTTTGTTTATTTTTTATTTGAGCTATTTTGTAGGTAATTTTGTTTACGATTATATATAGAAAAGAAGTAAACAAGGATATTGTGACATTTTCTCCCAACATAATCATAGAAACTGTTGACAGTTTAAAATTATTCCATGTACGGTAACGTGGTCTGTTTATGCTTTATGGTCATATTACTTAATGTTTAAGCTTAAATCAAAATGGAATAGTTTATTTTTTGCGAAATTAAAAAAAAAATATTCACTCAATAGACAATACATCAAGTTTTTGTGGCTTTTAAACAAATATTATCGTCTCGAAGAATAACATATTGACGTACCGGAAGAAAACCGTTACAAGTGAACATAATAATTTCTTGCAGTCAAAAAAGTAACAATTAATAAAACCTTGATAAATACAACAATTCTTATGTTTATCGCTCGCATGGAGATCTCCTAAATTTCTGCACTTTTAGCTGAGATATGTTTTCTCATTAGGGGTGCTTGATATTTAACTTTAATTTAAAGATCTAACCATTAAAGATTTCTATCTTATTCTACATGAAGCCTGATATTTTACCTTAATTAAAAGACTTTAAAATTGAAAATCTGATCATTAAAACTGAAGTTATAAATCTAGACGATATCATGTCATCCAATTTGCTGACTGAACATGGTATTAAAAATAAGTTATCGGCTTCAAATTGATAAAAGTGGTTGTAAGGACTGTTTTCGATAAGCCGAGAAATAAGAAAAGTAAGCGTGATAGCAGGTAGATTTTACTGAAACAAATTCCTTAATTTATTCTACGTTAAAAAGGACAATTTCTAAAAATTACATCCAAATCATTAAACCTATTTCCGGGAAACTAAGAAATAAAAAAAAAATGGGCGTGGCAGTAGTCGGATTTTATTATATTTTTCTAATTTTTTTTCTCGATCATAAAAACAAACTTTAAAAAAAGTTTTAGCCGATTCCGAGATTTTAGAGAAACCAATAAATTACGAAATTAGGCTTGGCAGTTGCCTAGTGGGTGAGGGCAAGCATTTTAGTAGTTGTAACTAGCGCATTTGGGAACACCGGCTCTTACCGGCTCACCGGCGGCGCTGTGATCTAGGGGTGGATTTTTTTTTTGTGTGTTTTTTTTTTTGTATGTGTTTTTTTTTTCGGCTGTCACCGGCGCTGTGGGCTTTGGGTGGATGGGTGTGGTTATGTGGTTGTGTTGATATTTAGAGGCGTGGTGACAGATGATTGGGTGTTGGATGAGATGTTGGATGATAGGATGTAGGATGTTTGATGGTGGGGTGGTGGAGTGGTGAATGTCGGATGCTGTTTTAACGTGATTTTTACATTTTAACGCGATTTTTGCGTTTTAACGTGATTTTTACGTTTTTGCGTTTAAACGTGATTTTTACGTTTTAACTTAACTTTTCTTTTTTAACGTGATTTTTACGTTTTTGTGTTTTAACGTGATTTTTGCGTTTTAACTTGATTTTTGCGTTTTTGAGTTTTTGCGTTTTAACATGATTTGTGCGTTTTAACGTGATTTTTGCCTTTTAACATGATTTTTGCATTTTAACTACTCATTTTAAAGTTACTGATCAATAAAGGCGTGTTTTTCCAAACCCCTGGCAAACCCCTGGGGCTTTAACGTTGAACTTAAGCGATTAACAAAACTGTGTTACCGATACACGGGAACTTCATCCGTCTTGTTATTGACATTTTGTATTTTTTCTGTGATGGCATCGCTTACTCTCGATGTCGTTTTTTTATCAAATCTTTGGCTCACAAAAATAAAACACGTCTAAAGTGAAGAGGCAAACCAATAATAATAGAGATAGTAACACATCACTTAATCTTTAGCTGATACAACACTTGTCAATTTTTCTTTCTCTATGTGTTTAAAAAAAAAAAAGGGGGAAAGGAGAATTTCTCTGGAAAAAATGTTAATTTTATAGATTCGGCACTGGTTCTATTATGCAAATTCAAAGCACCTGATTGTCGCAGTCGCAGGATTATGTCTCTGACTCTCTGGTGTTTTCTTTTAATCATATCAAGGAAGGAATAAAAGTTCCTAAAAAATAAAAAAGCTAAATCAAAATAAATAATATGAATCTAAATTCTATAAGAACGTTCTTTTGCAAATCAATGCTTACAAAGTGGTTAAGTAGGTATTTCATATAGTAATCGGTGGCGCTTTGCGCTGGAAAAAATACAAAATATGACTTTAAATTAAAAAAACGATTATAGATAAGAATTCAGTTACGTCATTTAGAGGCAATTTAAATATTTATGCAGACTTAACTAAATGAACTCGAAGAGATGTTTTAAGAAAATTTAATAGATTCGGCTGTAAAATTTTTATAATAGTAGGCGTTTTTTTTGCAAGTCCGGGAGAATTGAACCAACAATAAAAAATTAGTCGAAAGCTTCGATTGATGGTTTATGCTCTCTAGACTTCTGGACAATATGCACTTTATTAAATTGAGGCCGTTAGTTTTGTCATTTTCTTAAGCTATGTTTTATTAAAAGAAGATTATTTTCCATTCTGAAAATACAATTAAAAAAAAAAAAACACAAAAAAAAAAAAAAAACATCTCCTAACCAAGTTAGCAGTGATAGTGCCTGACCTCATTTTCAAAGCCTGCACCCTCTTGCCTCATTTATGTTTTTCATGCGAATGCGATTATATTTATAGGTAGGTACTTACACATGTCGGCATTATGTTCTATCATTATTATATATGTTTGTAACGTTTTAATTTTTTGCTATATAAGGCTGAGTTGCATATACATATGTACATACATATGCTTCCTCTATACGTCTCCAAAAGGTGGAACTAAAGCGAAGGTCTTTTAAGTCGTTGATCCCCACGATATATGATGATGATGATTATGTTTGTGTTATGTGAGTGTATGTTTGAAAGAGCAAGCGAATAGCAGCTTTGTATTTAGAATGAATTGCCATTGTTGTTTCAATGATTTTTTTTTTTTAATTTACTTTGTGTGTTTCTGTTCTGATGTTAAACAATCCGAAAAGGAGAACGTCTGCATTAATTAAGATTAAATTAACAAATATAAACATTTTTATATTCAAAACTAGGTCAGCATTTAGAAAAAAAATACAAAAAAAAATTAGCTATATAAAAATTTATATTGAACGTCGAGGTTGTCTGTCGACGCGTGCGTCGTTTGCCCCATTTCCCGTGTTATTTAATAAAAATATACAAAAATTTCCTAAATCTTTCGAATTTATAAAAAAAAAAACTGCAGGTTTTAGGTGAGTTTTATTTTATTATTGTTCGGGTGTTTTTTCGTTTCGACTCCATTTTTGCTAAATCAATAGAAATTTCAGTCTGATGAAGGAAAGTATTGTATATTTCTTTTTTACTTTTTTTTTCTTATAATGCCGTTTTGAAAATACATACATATGTGTAGGTACATGAATATATGTATATAATTGAATAAATCATTAATTTCACAGTTGAGTGAGTAGCAGGTCATGTTTTTTTGTTTGTATTTAATTTGTTGTGGATTTGGTGTTGTGGTTTTATAAACTGTTTCTGAAATAAATATTATACAATTCCACAAAATTCCCAAGCCAAATTATTAGTGTCCGACCGAAGGTCGATTTTCAGCCGAAGCCGAAGCCTAAGGTTGAAAAAAGTCAAGAATTCTCCTTTCCAGTTGGATAAAAATATTATTTTTATTAAAATTTATTGCTTAAAAAACATAAGACAAATAAAATAAAAATAACTAATAACTAATTATTAATTATAAAGAAAAAAGATATAAATAATTTATTTTTAGTAATAATTTTTATGATGACACACATGTGTTTTGAAATTTTTGAATACCTACCGAAGAAAAGATTGCAATCTTTTCTTCGTTATTCAAAAATTGAAATTTTTTCCGGCGCCTAGTATACGATGCTCGATATAATAAACAGATTCTTCGGCTTCGGCCAAAACTTCGGCCTAAAATGCCGAAGCCGAAGGTTTGGCCAAATGTTGTTTTTTTGGCCGAATTCGGCCGAAGCCGAAGGCCGAAGCCGAAGCTTCGGTCGGACACTACAAATTATAATTATTATATAAACGTAAGTGTATTTTAGATACAGGTTTGTTGGTTAAAACCCCATAAACTCGTATACTACTGAATACTGAATTTAGTCGGAAAAAAGGTACTGTTCTTTAAAAATGAAAGTGTAAATCCTCTTGGAGACACATTTTTTTTTAAATTAGAAACACTTAGGTACAAAGGAACTGGTATTTAGAATTACATAGAAACCCCTTAAAAAATTGAATGATTCAATAGAAATCCAATAAAAGGTAATTTGTTTAAATAATAATTTAACTAATAATAATAATTTTAACTAATGTATGTATGTATGTACATATCGTCGCTATTCAAGAAAACTGGCATAACTCAAAAAACTCGATTTTTTAGTTGATGATGCCAATCGGTTACAAAAAAAATTCTATTATTTCTGTAAAGTCGGCATAACTCTAAACCTTCAGAATCCCGAGAAACGGCTTATTAAAAAAACTTTAAATCAGTTTTCTGAAGATTTAAGTTTTTTGAGTTATGCCAGTTTTCTTTAATAGCGACGATATGTATATGTATCTAATATAAGACCTAAGTAAAGGTCTTTTAAATGCAATATGAACTGGACGATACTAGAAAGAATTGGAGAATAAGGATGATGTTTTGTTGCCAGAGTGCATTGCGAGAAAAATGTTATCAGATCACAAACACAATTCAAACCAATTTATAACAGTTTACAATCATTAAAGGAAAGAAATATTGAATCTTAATTTGAAGATACAAAATAATGAAAGAGACTAGAGAGACTATTAGCAGTTGTATAACAGTTTATCCCCTTTAAAAATTCTGGGTACCCAAAATATAGCCGCGGCGGAGGAGTCTAATCAAATTGGTTAAACTCATAATTATTTATAACAGTTTATAACAATCAGCCTTATTGTGAGTTTTACCTGAACAGCAT
Organism: Epistrophe eligans; assembly: GCA_951394125.1. NCBI lineage: Eukaryota > Metazoa > Arthropoda > Insecta > Diptera > Syrphidae > Epistrophe > Epistrophe eligans. The sequence goes on from OX596029.1 coordinate 13,384,367, forward strand.
TGCACCCGAAAAATTTGACATTACACTTTTGGCCTATTGTGAGTTTCACCCGATATTTCATGTTCGAAAAATTCCCTTTATTGTGAACATTCATTTCTGGTGGAAAGTAATGCCATTGACAGCATACATTTTTACTCATTTTTAGTAGTCGAAGGAAATTTCGTCCGGTCGGACTTAGCTTTCAAAATTCAAATAAATTCTGAGTCCCCGAAATATGCCCACAGGTGCGGGGGACGCGGCGAAACGCTCTGGACTTGCGGGGCCGCATAGAGAATAAAAAGAAAACTGTTATAAATTAGAATTTCTTTACTCACTTCCACCAAAAACAAATAACTTTTTAATTTCACCTTCTAAATTTAAAATTTCAAAATATATATATGTATGTATGTACACACCAAAAATAATATTATTAAAAAAAAATGGGGTATAAGGTGAAAAATTTCTCGCAGGTAATTTATACCAACAAAACTTACTCGATTTTGCACTCAAAATGTAGGTATACACTAGAAATTATATTCAGGATACTATTATTTTATCATTTTGTATAAACCTTCTGGCTACAAATAACACGATATGGTCGTGATTCAATCCCATCAATTAAATTGGAACGAACCCTGAACATTGTTGGCAGAATCCACCAAATTAAACAAAAATTGAGCAATGAAAAATCAACCAGCCACATTTTTAGTTCACGATAATCAAAATCGAAAAACTTGTAATATTAAAAACAAAAGAAGAAAATCATGTTTTAGAATTGGATATTTTTAAATTGAAACTTTAATGTCCTCTATATCGCTGGGGGCAGTAACTAGTATACTACATAAAGTTCGGTTCAAGGGAAAACATATTCAAAACTTTAAGATAAACATTTTCTATATTCAAAGGCTTTCTTTGCTATTAATATTGGATTTTAAGTAAAAATTGTAAGATCGCTGGATGAAGTGTGATCAATTTTTTTATGTTTTAGGCTTTGAGGTACAAAAAATTCTAAAGTCCAGGATATTAGAAATTTTTGTGATGTATCTCGTATATTGTTACGGATTTATTATAGCTTTTTATTATTTTAAATTTTGTAGTGAGCGCTACAGTTGACTGCAAACCAAAAACTTTAAACGAAAATTCGTATTTATCCCATACGAATAAGTTTAGAATTTTCAAAATTTAACATAGATTAATTTATAATCTAACATTGAAAAAAGTTTTTAAACAAATGAATACAAAAAGATTATTAAATATTAAATACAAAATAATCCACTACCATTTTAGTCATCCATATATTTATGAGATATTTAGCTAAGTCTATCAACAAGCACGTGGTGTGCAATTATTTATCTTTTTTTTTTTTATTTGTGACAAGATACAAGTGTATGTGGTGGGCGTTAGTCGGAAGCTGATCACATTCGAGATTCGAGGCCGTTTAAGCAATCACCAGGTCATCAAACTCTCGCATCTCTCAAAAAACAAAAAAGAGAGCTATTAATAATAAAAATAATACAAAAGAAAATATATGAAAAGTAAGCAAAGATCATACAAAAACAAAATATCTCCCTGGAAGATATACTCGTAAAGTAGTAATGAAAAGATAAAGAAACTAAATAAAAACGAAATGGTAGAAATGAAAAGTATCTCGAGATGATTATGTTTTTTAGATGTCTTTTGAGTATTTTTTTTTTTTAAATATTCGTCCATTCGTTTTTTTTTTGTATCAGTCTTCGGTTTTGTTTTACTTTTTTTTTTTTTGGTGGGGGGTACTTTGAAAGACTAGAAGGGTAATCACCCACACACGTTATTAGGATTAACTGCGGTTATCAATTACGTGCCACGCAAATTAATTTAGTTTCTTTTTTTCAATGTCATTTCCTTGTGTTTATGGTGACACATAATTATTTCTGTTATGTTCATACATATGTTATGTATACGTATGTTCTTGTAGTTATCTCTTGATTCAATTCTTGTTTTTTTTTTAGTCATTCAAGTTTGTACAGCTGTTAGTTTGCTTTATAACATTTTTGAAATAATAATATAAATACTTTGTATTTAGGTCATTGAGAAAAATTGAATTTTGTTAGTATGCGTCTTTTTTTTTTTTAATTTTAAACAAACAAAAAATTGTATTTTCTCCTACATTATCAGATCTGATTAACAGTTCTAGTAGTTATGTTGCTAGGGCTTCTTCGGTGTTTTATATTAAAAGCAGTTTTTCATATTTGTCATGTTTACAGTTCAAATGCTAAATTTTGATGACTACTCTTGCTTTAATTTTTTAAACGATTAGGGGTCTAAGAGAGTATTTTGTGTAATCATGGGTTTTGGTACATGTGTAGGTATCAATATTTTATTTTTTTTAAAAAAAGATTATGATGCAAAAATATATCTCAAATATGTTCAATAGAGAAAGAAAATCAAAATGTAAAAGTTTTTGATAAATAAATAAATTGATTGCTTTATGACACTACGTGTGGAGAACCAGGGACTATAGTGAATTACATAGCACTCTCAACCATTCCTGTAAGTGTGTAAGTTTGCAACAAAAAAGAAGAGCCTACATTTGTCTCCCAAATCCCAAATCTGAAACAAATCTACTTTTGGAGGATTTTCTTACTTCCTCGCAAGAGTCGCTATTCCTAAATAAACATTTTTAAATGAAATAAGCTTGGATTCGAAGCTAGGAGATGGAGATTCACCATTCAATCAAATTCAAAGTGTACTATACGATAAATAAAGATTATCTTTACGATAAAACCAGATCGAAATAACCTTTAGGTAAACTAGAAATCTTGATAATGGAAACTTCCTCTTATATATAAAGTATAAGCCCACATTCAGCCAGCCCTGTACCTATATCTACCAACACTCACGTAAAAACCAAGTTCGGTGGATAGTTACACATGGTGTCGATGTATTACTTCTCAGGTGAATTAGCGATTATCTTTCTGACCGTTTAATTCAAGTTGTTTTGGATGGTTTTAAGTCTGAAGTTCAAAAAATAAATGCTGGTGTGCCCCAAGGCTCCGTTTTGTCCCCGATCTTGTTTCTCATTTTCATTAACGATCTCTTATCTGAAACTGCTAATCCACTTAATTGTTTCGCTGATGACAGAACCCTCAGCTTTTCATACTTGTTATTGACTCACGCCCGTCTTCTTCAAGCAGCTGCCAAGACCCAAATGTTTAGGTTTTCTCAGGAGATGTAAAAACTTCTTTTCCCCCTCCGATCTGGCAACAATTTAAAAGGCGTAAATTCGTCTAAAACTAGAGTACAATTTATTCTCATATTTGAGCATCTAAAACGTCACTAACTCTCCTGGACAGTGTCCAGAAAAGAGCCTTAAGGCTGATAGGTCAATCTCGAAAACTTTCGTCTCGTTGGAACACCGTAGAAATGTCTCTTGTCTCGCAATGTTTTACCGCTACTTTTTTGGTCAGTGCTCTAGAGAAATAGCCGGATGCATTCCTCCTCTGAAACAATTTTCCAGTAATACCCGCTCCGCCAGGAATGCCCATCGTTATACCCTTGAGCCAAACTTCGGTCGTACCGTCAAGTACAGAGATTCTTTTTTAGTCGAACTACACGAATGTGGAATTACTTACCCAGCTCTATTTTTCCTTCCCAGTTCAGTGTCCAGACATTTAAGACTAATGTACATCGTTATCTCTTACTCAATCCTATTTCTGTTTTCTAAACGATCGTACTATGTTAAGACTTAGCATACCCCTTGAGTGCGCGTAAATTATAAAAAATCAAACATATAAAAAAAAAGTTTGTTATTTAAAACCCCATTTGAACATTTAAATGAACATAAAAAATACATAAATGACAAAAGTCATTTGTTTGTCAATAATAATAATAACGATACTTTCATATACATACATACATATAAAAAAAATATCAATTTATTTTTTATTCATTTTTAATTCTTATACAAATCATTTGAAATCGCTTATTAAATTTATGAGTTTTGATAGTAATTATTACCCTATTTGGTTTCTTCGAAATTTCAATTCAATACCCGTAGGCAATTAATGTTTTTTTTTATCAACGGAATAAAAAATAAAAAAAAAAAGCTTGAAATGAGTTCGATGCACTGTTTTATTTAATTGATGGTTTGGTTTATATTTTTTGCCTTGCTTATATAGGCCTAGTATTGGTTTCGTGTAAAAAAATCGAGGTTTTAATTAGAACTTTAATTATGATAGATAAGTTCAAAAAAGTGTCAAGGTTTTCGACATGACGCAACGTTTGTTTTTGGCCAGGCCAGTGTGTCTGTACATCTGTGTGTCCAGTGGTGTTTATCGAATTGATGGACGAATTTGGTTTAAATTTGCTAGAAAACATTTTTTCGATTTTTTGTTTATCCCATCTAGAACGAATAGCTACCATACAACAATTTTGGTTTTAATTATATTTTGATTAAACTTCGTAAACATAATAAGTCAATTCACATTTCTCAGGCTTACTGAGATCTCAGAGATCTTAGCAATCTGAGCAGAAACCTAAACGTAAATTCCTAAGTGAGATTCTTCACTTTTCCTTCCAAAAAGCTGAGACTGATATTTTTTGGACTCCCTTGCTTAATTATTTTTTGTCGCAGTTGATCAAAATATAAAAAGGAGACGGAGAGTGCTTTTGACATCGGGCGGAGAAATCTCAGGATCAGTGAGATCTCAGAAACGTAAACTATCTAAATACTTTTATTAAAAGGAATGAACCGAAATGCAGAACATTAATTTTCATTTTCGAAATTTCAATTCAAAATAGGGAAATCTCCGAGTTTGATGACATGAAAAGTGACATCCATAATTTTGTAACAGCTTACAGATGAAACATTAGCTATGTTTGGTGACGTGAAAAATTGCACAAATTTTCACAAATTGTCACAAATTCTTTAAAATTCTTGTTAACTCAAAAAAGTTGCAACGAGAAAGCGCAATGAGATAGCAAATAATTTCCCCTCCATTCGATAACAGGATAACTTGCAAATTTCTGCTACACACATTTCTGTATGCAATAAGGAGTGTAAAAACTATAAAATACACAGCAGTTAGTATCTGTCACTTGACGTCAGGCAAGAATATTAAAAAAAAATTCATTTCGGTATTCGCCATCACCTATGGCCGATCTAGACATGTTACAATCGATAGTTCTATAGTTTGTCCAAATTTTACAACTTAAAAATTACAAGATTCAAAATGATTTGTCGCCGTTTAACAAAAAAGTGACATTTAATACAAAAAGTGGTTCGGTGTGTTTGTTAACTTTTTGCAAAGTTTTCCCTCTCTGGGAGTATTGTCTCCTTCTTTCAAAGTTTGACAGGTTTTATACATTTTTTTTTAAAAAAACATACTAAACATACCTATTGCCAAACGAAAATACAACACTATGGCTCCATTGGGAATATTTGAGGTAATATAAGTGTTCAGAAAAAAGATCTCAGAGATTTCCAAATTTTTTTTCCTCAGAGCTTTGACAGCAAAATTTAGTAATTTTGCTGAAGAATCATGTTCATGTAACTGAGATTGTTGAGATTTCCGAAATCATAATTTTCATAAACATGCCTAATGCAAATAATTTCAATGACAATTACAATTTATTGCCTGGATGGGCCTTCTATTGTACGGTAATTTCAGTTGTAGAATGTCATAGTGATGGTTAAACATCGGAAAATTTTACTATCGATATTATCGATGTTTTTCGCAAAAACTATGGATTATATCGATAGTTTCGTATTTAATTTTCTTACATAAACGAAATGAACAGAAAGATGAATTTTAGATTTATAACTGTAGGTATGTACTTGTAAATTTTTTTTCATGGAGGGCACTGAACTTTGGTGCAACAGGACCAATTTGGTGTCTGATTACAATAAAAGATGCTGAATGATGCTTAGGCCTTATGCATTGATTACCTTTCAAATACTTTTGGGGGTATAGGGATTAGGTAGAAAAAACAAGTCCCTTCATAATTCATATAAACATAAGTAAAATCCGAAGTCATATTTTCGACATTTTATTTAAAAAGTAAAATCCATTCTTTGAATCTTGTTTTATATTCTTGTTTTAAAACAGTTAGCAGTAAGGTGGTTAAACAAAAAAAAAAATTTGCAATAAAGTTCATAAGTTAAAGAATTTTATTTTATTTTTTTAGAATTTTATAGTGTAAGTAAATACTTTAAATTAATAAATTATTAATAATAAAAATATATGTACGTCTTTGTCTTTCAATTGGAATTGGAATGCTAAGTACAGGGCTGTTATAAAAACTTTTAAAGAAGAAAAAAAGACATGAGACAGTTTTGTTGTAAAACAAAATGTGACGGTATATTTTTTCGATAGTATCGATAGCTTTAAATATACAGTAAAATACTATCGATACTATCGATTGACTATCGATGTTTAACCAACACTAATGTCAGCATAGAAATTATGACCACTGTCAAATGTTTTTTGCTCTTTAAAATCACAAAATATTTATAATCACTTTTTTTTTTGTTATTGTTTGCGTGTAAAATTTTTGCTAAGCTGGCTATTTACTTTTTGAAAAAACGAGGCTATTATTGATAATAAATAACTTTAATTCACTTCATTTCTCATATTTTCAACTTTGATTCCAAAACAAAGCAAAAGTCATTCAAAATCGCGGAAAAACCATTTGGTATAGAGCTCTGGTAGGTATAGCAATTCGAACGAATTGTAGAACATCTTTCGTCATGAACTCACAACAAGTGGAATGCAGAACATGGGCAGTATAAACAATATTGCATTTAAAAATTTTACAAATAATATTTTTAAGTATAAACAAAAAATAAAGAGAAAAAATCACAATTTGTAATACTTTTTATTTTTATTTTCAAAGATAGGCGCCATTACAATAAATTGAACTATTAACATCTTTTGTTCATCTTCAATGTGCAAATAGTTTTTGCTCTGCTTGTTGTTAAAATTACAATTTTTTTTTCCATTGAACTAGTAATTTTAGGCCAACTAGCTAACCCCAACATTATATTCAAAATTTAACTTTGTAATAGAAGAAAAAAATTTACAATTATCCATAACCATCATATAACATTTTGTATAATACGTAAAATTAACTGAACTAAACTAAAAAAAAAAATTACATAAAGACCTTTCAAAAAATCCTATTATTCTTCATCGCGATGACGCCTCGCCTCTTCACAAATTTGAAACATTTTAATCTTTTGAATCAATTTAACAAAAAAGTTCCTCCCAAATTCTCATTTGCTCTTGAAAATGTATTTAAACTATAGAAACAGTTTTTCTTTTGTTCATTTACTTTTTTTATTCTAATTCTTCCAGTTCCCATCCCAATTTTTTTTTCGCACAATTAGAATTTCGATATATGTATATGGTATGTAGGTATGTATAAAGAATTCTATCAAATCAACTAATTTAAATAAAAAAGAATGACTCAGAAAACGTCCATAAATTTAAAGTGAATTTACTTTTAAAACGGTTAACTATTGTATACATTTTATTTTTGAAATTTTGTTGTTGTATAGAATGTAGATATAGTGCTATTGTTCTCGTTGTTCCCTTTTTAAGTCAATGAACACGCCTAAAAAAAAAAAAAAAAAAAAAAAAACAATAAGGCTGGCGCTGCTAACCAAAAAAATAATACCACCATCCAACAACAAAAACTATACGAGAAAAAAATGACCGCAACTGGCCTTAGTCGTCGTCACTCGACTTCGACGTTGTCGTCATTGGATTCATAAGGTCAATGAGTTCTTTCATCGATATTATAATATATTTTTTTTTTTGTTCATGCTAAAGATAAAAATGTACATTATTGTGTTTTGTTTGGTAGTTAACATTTTTTTTTAAATATTTTTATTAATGGAAGGAAAAATTCCAATGTGAAAGATAGCAACGCTATATAAAAAAAAAAAAAATCGACAATGGTCCAAAGCTAAAACCACATTGCCCAGCGGGTGGAATGACCCCGTTTTGTATAGATTGACTGAACTAGGTTAATTTATATCACACTGTATGTACAGTGTATGTGTATAGTGGTGCTTATAAACTGTTTACTGAAAGAGTAATGAGATAACAGAACAGTGAACTGTTTGTTTATGCATTTAGATATTCAAATGAGAAATAGAATGAGGAAGTAGGTCGGTGCCCCTAGAAGCTAGAAGAAAAGTTTTTTTTTTTATTATTTTTTATTTTAATGTATACATTTCAGAAGGTATTTATTTTGATAGTTGAATTGAAGTGAATGCGGTACAACAATCTTAAGCTTGGCCAAATAGCAATGTGGAGGTTGCATGTAAGGAATTTACTATATAGGTACCTTATCTACCTATAGACTATAGAGTATAGAGTCAATGACAATTCTAAAATCCTTGAAATTTGAGGTATGTTACGGTATAGTTATTGTGAAATTGTGTAAATTTTCACGAATTCCATTAGTGATGTTTTAATATTTTGACCATAAAAAGTTTTTAGTTTTATCTGCAATTAATTTTCAAAATAGTCGAGAACTCTGTGTCACTTCTGGTGTCCAAAATTGGGGAAGCACGAATTCTCTCTTTACCGAAGATCATACTATATAATAATATGTTTGGCAGTTTCAACGATTTATGCAGAATTTTATCCCTACTCTTCAAAATGTTACAACTGAACTCATTTTAGTAGAGTACTAGAGGTGTTAACAACTTCTTAAGGCCAGTTTTTCATTACTGGAGTTAACTCAGAGTTAAACCAGACCTAGTTAATCCTGCAAATAGAGTTAACTCTTAAGCTGTTTTGTTTTTCTTTTAGTGTAGGATTAACTTTTACTTTCTGTTGTCGAAAGTGCGCTTCCAGTATCGGAACACGAGACGGCGATACATTGCGGAATTATGGGAAAGGCGATTTTAAATTGTTTTGTCCTCTCTTTTTCCATAGACTGCTTTTAGACGACTGCAATTTATTTTTAACGGGGTTTCTCTTTTGAGTTTCTTTACGGATTGCAGCATCCATTTAAATGCTGCAAATTTTAATAGATACAATTTTTGTTAAATCAGAAGGAAACATCTCTTCACACTCTTTACTCCGCTTATGTTTCAAACAATACGAAAAAGCACATAGAAGAAAGAGCGATAACTCTGCAATTATTTCAACTTCTGCAATTGTGTTACAACGGCCACCGCATACGTCCCTCACCGACGTGTTTAAAAATTGTAGGGGGTAATTGCAGCGTTTAAAAGCAGTCATAGTGTTTAAAAACGTATCTGTCAGAAATATCGATTAAGTTAAACCAGAGTTAACTCAGGACCAAGCCAGTTTTAGTGCTAAATATGCAGATGTGTTATTGAATAATTATCTCAGAAATAAATGTATAAATCTTATCCATAGTTAGTGAGACCGTTAGAGGACAGTAAGAAAACGGACAAAATTTGTACCAAATTTTGGACTTTTACGGTAACATAATTATTTATATATAGTTATTTTTGAAGTTTAATAAATTTAGCTCAAGTCTTAAATTCCCATATTACGCAACCTTACCTATGTTTTCAAACAGACGATTAATTTATCAACCTTATTGTGAGTTTCACCCGAAATTTCTTGTTCGATAAATTCTCCTTATTGTGAATATTCTGTTAAATTTCTAACGAAATGTAATACCATTGACAGCCTTAATTTTCACTTATTTTTTTAGTAGGTGAACGAAATTTCGTTCGGGCGAAACTCACAATAACTTTTGAAATTCCGGGCGAAAAAAAAATTTAAAGGTGAAATATTTTTGGGGTGAAACTCACGATGAGCCTGAATTGTTGAATGTTTATCGTCAGTTCTAACAGCTTTACTTGAACAATTAATCTGATAAGCGGCTTCTGACAATAAACACGCCTACAGTGTTACCAGGCTCATTATTTAGAATCGCTTTTATTTGCAACGTACCTATATGAGCTTGTGTCTTGTGTGGTTGCTTATTGAAACTAAAGGTAGCTAGGTTAGGTTAGGTTAGGTAGCTATAAGCGTAAGCATATTATTATAAGCGTCTTTTTAAGTAATTTCGAGTGCTGCTTAAAATTAGGCCAACTAATATTATACATAGAGGTTACCACTCTGTCAGTGTCACGTTGGAAAAATAACTGATCATTTTCCAACCTCAACCTGTTTTGTAATCTTAAATGAGAAGTGAATTGGTGGCGCAGCGCAGGCGAAAAGATAAAAATAAGTACATATTAAGTTGATTTTAAATAAATTAAATGAAATGAGTCGCAACTTATTTATCTAGGCTTTGAAATACCAACCACAGAAGTTCATTTTTATGTCGCATTTAAATTTTATTTTAAATTAATTAATATTTTATTCTATATTATTTTTTTTTTTTAGCTGTTCGATATGGTCGAGTACCGAAGCGTTCACGTGAACTGAATGGTACGCCCGACGATCAAAACAATCGTGTCAGTACACCCGGCACACCAAATACACCGCAAACCCCACAAATGTGTTCCGTGGCATCACCGCAAGACTTGGCATGCGCGGCCCAATTGTCGGCCTCATCCACTGCGGATATTCCCGACATACCACCTCCGGCGACCGAATTAACTGTTTACGATATCATTATGTGCATTTCGCAGGCTCATCGAATGTATTGCACATACACGGAGGAGCAGACCAGAGAGTTGGTGAGACGTCCTGTTGTTGTGCCACATAATGGAATCAACGATGACAATGAGGTTTGTTTTTTTTTTTTTTTTTTTTTTTTTTGTTTCTGATGCATGATTTGTTTTTTTTTTTTGTTAACTTTTTGTTCTTTTCTTTTTGTTGTTTGTATATAGAATGCCTCACTAACAGAAAGGAGAGAACTTCAAAAGATTTGGCTGTGGCAGCAATTTGCTGCTCGCATAACACCAGGCGTACAACGTGTTGTTGAGTTTGCCAAACGTGTACCTGGCTTCTGTGATTTCATTCAAGATGATCAATTGATTCTGATCAAGTTGGGATTCTTTGAAGTATGGCTAACGCATGCCGCGCGCATGATCAATGATACGGCTTTAACGTTTGACGATGGAGTTTATTTGACACGTCAACAAATGGATATTCTTTATGATGTAAGAACATATAGGAGGTTCAAAACTTTGCCACTATACCTATCTACCTTTAATCCTGACATTTTAAAGCATCTAACCAAACTGATATATTTTTTTCTTTTTTTAGAATGAGTTTACCGTATCAATGGTGAATTTTGCCAACACTCTAAACGGCTACAATTTAAGTGACACTGAAATTGGTCTCTTCTCCGTGATGGTCTTATTGGCTCCAGATCGAACTGGCATTACCGAACACAAAATGATTGCCCAAACCCGAGAATGCATTACAGAAGCACTACGCGTGCAAATTGTTCGCTCCAGAGCCAGTTCCCCGCAGGCTATGCAACTAATGCCAGCTTTAGAGGCTAAAATACCCGAATTGCGTTCACTTGGCGCAAGACATTTCTCACATCTAGACTGGCTTCGAATCAATTGGACAAAACTTCGGCTACCACCGTTATTTGCTGAGATATTTGACATTCCCAAGACGGATGAGGAATCACCAGCCAGCACTTCATCGTAGATATTATAAAAAATAACATATGGCAGATGAGAAAAACAACAACAACAAAAAAAACACGTCATATAATATAAAACGCCTTGCGGAATGCGGTTTAATTCTTAAATGTTACGACTTTAAAAATGCATATAAATTTAATTTTTAGTGTACAATCGAATTCTAAGTGCATAACTGTTGAAAAAAAAAAACAACATTAACAAAAGCAAAAAGCAAAACTACTATAATGGCTGCGAATACTCCTTTAATTTTTTTTTCCTTCTGTTATATAAGTAAAAATTAGAATTTAATAAATTTAATTAGCGAATAGAACACATCACAACATAAATAAGCACTCGTAAAAATGCAATATTTTAAAATTTATTCGACTGTTGTCTCTATCTCGTTTAAAATTTTACTAAAATAAAAAATAACAAAACAAAACAAAAACTTTGTAATTCTCAAATAAATAAATTTAAATAAAATAAAATTAAAAAAAAGTAGCAGAATCTATAAAATACCTAAATAATGAAATTTTAAAAGAAACAAAATATTAGTTATATAATGAAATAAATATTTTTAATGAAGAAAATAAAATGTTTTTTTGTAAATAAATGAAAAGAAAAACGTCTGACTTTTTAAATTCAAAGAAAAAAAAAATACTTTAAAATTGTTTTAGATGCAAAAAAATTTAAGAATTGTTATACATTGCTAGATAAATTTAATTTCGAAAAAATAAAAATAATAAATATTTATTTTTAACATATTTATATACCTACCTATTAGAATTTAAATTTTGATTAAATGAAAATAAAAAAAAAAAAATACATATACTTAGTGAGAATTATTCAGATCGTGTAACAATAATGAGAGTGGTGATCGAAAGCGTAATCACACTTTTTATATAATGTAAAAACATATCAGTTCAATTATTTATTTCATATACATTTTTATTTTTCTTTAAACAATAAATTAAGGCCAACAAAAAAATATTTTAAAAGTAGATACCCAGTGTGAAAAGGAAATATTTTTACGAAGCTTAAAAGATTCAAAACAAAAAGACCTGTTCAATTTTTATTTCTCTTGCTGTTTTCTTTTTTACAAAAAAAAATAAATAAAATATATTGATAAATTTAATAAATAAGGATCAATCAAATTTTATGACTGCGTCTGTCGACAAAAGTTGCTCGTAATATTTTAAGACTTAGCCCTAAGGTCGACGTTAATTTTTTTAAGTGGCATGTAAATATATTATCTACTATATAAATATTATTACTTTGAGCGATTTTCGATAAGCTCCTCTCATTTTCTTCTTTTTTTTTTCTCTTATCCTTAAGATTTTTATTTGTAATTTTTAATATATTATTATAAAAACGATTTTTTGGTTTGAAAAGTTTGTTGTTTTTTTATTCAACTATTTTTGCATGTTTTATATTTTGTTAGTATAAAAAGACAATCCTAGTGTGTTTTAGAGTGTATAGAATCGTCGAATAATAATCTAAGAAATATTAATTAATAATGCCTGTTTGGAAATCAAAAAATACATATATTCGTTTCTTTATAGTGTGTTTCTGCGAAATTGTATTTTATTTTTATTTGAACTCAATTTATTTGAATGGGTTGAATATAGAATCAGAAATATTTGTGTACAATTGTTTTTAAATAAAACGCCTATTACCTTTTGATTTAAATTATTTTAGCTAAAAAGTAATTTTCTTATATAACCTTAAATGGCGTTCACGATTTAAACCCGTTTTCGTTTTCACAATATGTATATGTCATATTTAATTTTTTTCTATTAAATGCTCGTTAATTTGTTACACAAAATTCCTTATTGGAACGTCCTGTAGGCCCTGTAGCCAATTTTTTCAAAAAGTAATGTAGCTGAATCAGTGAGTGAACTTGAGACTAAAGGTCTGTTTGGTATCTTTTTTTAAGAAAAAAGTGTAAAACCTGTCAAACTTTAAAAGAACGAGAGAATACTCTCAGAGAGGGAAAACTTTGCAAAATGTTAACAAACGTACTCCACCACTTTTTGTATTAAATGTCACTTTTTTGTCAAACGGTGACAAATCATTTTGAATCTTGTTATTTTTAAAATGTAAAATTTGGACAAACTATAGACTACCGATTGCGACATGTCGAGATCGGCCGTAGGTGATTTAAAATTAAGATAACGAATTCCGAAATATACTTTTTTTTAGTATGCTTACCCGTCTACCCGATGCACGTCAAGTGACAGACACTAACAGCATTGTATTTGATAGTTTAAGTTTTACACTCCTTGCACATATGTAGAAATTTGTGATGGGGAAATTATTTGCTCTCTCGTTGCAACTTTTTGAGTTGACAAATACGAATTTTAGCGAATTTGTGACAGTTTGTGAAAATTTGTTCAATTGTGCAAGAAATTTCACGTTACCAAACAGTGCTACATAGTTTGTCCAAATTTCACAAATTAAAAATAACAAGATTCAAAAAGTGGTTCACTTCGTTTGTTAAAAGTTTTCCCTCTCTGAGAGTATTTACTCCCTCTTTCAAAGTTTGACAGGTTTTACACATTTTTCTTAAAAAAGATAAAAATTGTTTTTATCATTTTAGTGTCATACTTACTCCATTATGACACTTCGATATTTACAAATGTCAAAGTGACCTTTTCAATTGGGGTCGAAATAACAGTTCTTAATAGGCTTTTTTTTGTTTAGTTCAGAGTAGAGCTCTGAACAGAGTCTGAACACTCCGAACATACTCTGAGCGATCTCTAAACTGAACTGGTCTGCTCTGAGAGTTCAGATTTATTTATTTCCGGCATTTTTACTGTTTTGATGTTTTTTTTCACTTGTCAAATTTGTGTTCAGCTATTCAACTCTGTCTGCTCTATCAATTTATTCTAAGCTCATAAAGCGCGCTCTGTACATGCTCAGAGCGAAAAAAGAAACACAAAGAAGAGAGATTTGCTTCTGGTCCTGTTGATAAGTGCCATTTAATTAGAACCTATGAAAGTCATGTTACAGATTTAACCCTTCGTAAACCACCTGGCCCCTGTTATGTCAATATTCGAAGAGTAAATCAAAAAACTTATATTTTAATAGTAAGAAGTTAATTTGGTAATAAATTCATTTAATCTTAAGCGGTTCATATCACACCACCCTTTTTGTCGAACGAGGTGTCAAGAAAATCCATATCTTTTGATTTTGTATGTCGGTTGGGCGCTGTTTAGATTGGAGAAATTGAGTCCGGTATCACGGCAGTTCGTTGGCAAGGGAAGAAAACATAAAAACCTGACTTATGTCTCTCATTTGTTGTTGTTTCAATGTGCGAAATGTCAAAATTGTTGTTGTTTCAATGTATTTTGAGGGGCTAATTTTCCCAATCTAAACAGGTTCTTGGGCAACGTTGACGAAGTGGAATGATCGTTCTTTTTTTAACGCAAAAATTTCATCGTGACATGGTGGCACGAACAAATTTAATATGGCACGTTCTTCTTATTTCTACTCCATCGCATACAATTTCTTTTCTAAAGCCGCCTAGTATAGTTTAGTTAAACACGATTTTAGGTAACAACTATGAGCACCCCGCATTATTTTCAGCGAGTTAATTTAACAGTCTATTGTCATTTCTGTAGTTACTTTAGCATCGTTACGTTATAGCCAGGTAGGTACAAATATACAAATTTATGAACCAAGATATATATATGTATGTACATATATGTATTTATATTTGTTATTTTATTTGGGTATAAGTAAAATTAAGTCGTCTATATTTGGTCTCACTAAGAAGAATGCGCTATACATAATATGTACGTGATAGTTGTTTTAATTGAACCGGATGATCCAAAAGTGCAGTCGTTTCATTCACAAAATGTATCATCTTATTACATAAGGCGTGTTTTTTGCAATACCGGGAGGAATTGGACGAAAAAAACGACCATCTATCACAAAAACAAAATGGAGTTTTCATACAAACTATCGATAACCAGTATATAAATAAATTCAAGCCAGTAACACAGCTTTTCTGCGCGTTAAAGTTAAGCCCGGAGAATAATCTGGGTTTAGCTTTGCGCGCAGGAGACTAGTTGTTGTTAAATTTAATATGGTGATTGTTTAGCACCGACGTCGTTTTTTTCGTCTAATTCCCCCCGGGCTTGCAAAAAAAAACACGCCTCTTTTAAGTATGGAAATACCGAACAAAACCGGGCCATGAATGAATACGTACTTGCGGAACACAAACATTTTTTTCCTTCAGCACAGAATGACCTTTAGTTCATAATAAATGTTTAATAACATTCCCAAAACTTAATTATTGTTTAGTCAGATTACAGACGCTTGAAATAAAACGATTACGATTCTAAAACGTGTTATAAGTATGTACTATGTAGGTACTTATGTAGGTACATTGTATAATGTATGGAAAAACCTTCTTTAATTAAATCTGCAGACCATTTCATCGTGCCAAACCTAATTTTTGCCGTAATTAAAAGCATTTTTAACACAAGAATTTACCTAAAGGTGCCAACAGTGAGACAATGGACATTTAAGACCCAATTAAATAGGATGCGTTTTTAAAGCCATCTTAAATTTTTTTAATTCGTAACTCAGATGATTTTTAAGGGATGTTGTAACCGACGACACGATAGACGACCCCAAATAGAAAACGTCAACTTCATAAACGAAATTTTCTATAAATCTAAAATCTTACGCAAATTGAAATAATTGATTGTGAATGTTGCTTCTCATTATAAGCGTGACTACCTATAGGTTTGGTCATTGAATCTCCGAACTACAACAGAATCTAGTTTATTTTAAATTGTTGTATATCGAAGTTTTCGAATTTTATTTTATAGAATTGATAGAAACTATAGAAATGGGACAGTTGGGGAGATCATTTAACAGTAATTTATTTTTATTTAAATCAAGCCATTTTATATATAAGTATCTATTCATTAAACGTACCTACATTATAATATAATTTCCACTTATTACCTACTTGTGGGCTTGTAGCTTTTAACCTGGTTGTGAATTATTAATTATACAAAATAAGTTTTGCTGTTTAACTTCGCATTTTAAATTTACTTTCAATAACTACACGAGATTTTCTAAAATAATTTATTTAGTAAGTATTCAAGTAATTAACAATGTAGCGGTGCTATTTTAACCCTCTTTGTAGGCAAAAATAAATAAAAAAAAAAAAAAAACATTTAAATCAATTTACACATACTTAATTCCTGGTGTACCTTAAATTTTAATATAAAACTAGATTATTTAAAATATCATTTTTTTTAATTTAAATTATATTTAAAATCTGCGTGTCTATGTATGTATGTAAATGTATAAAATTTAATATCAATACCAAGACAAGAAATAATGATTTAAGGACAAGACTATAATATCACTTTGAATAGATTTAAAAAAGAAATTTTAATGTTTCTCAAATACATAGGTAACTTTATAAACAAAAAAATATGTGTCAAATTTTAAAAAAATCAATATTCACCAAATAGAAATAAAACTGTGCATGCTTAATTTTTTTATTTATTTTTTTTTTTTTAAATATAGAGACTATTTATTGCAATACAAAAATTGAATTATATTGTTATAAACAATAGGTATAATGTAATGTAATAATAATTTTCAATCAACTATACTTCGCAGTGATAAATCTTGTACTAATTCTTGTGCAAATAAAATACATATAGATATTAATAAAAGAAAATATGTAGTTATTAGAAAATCGAAAAATTTTATGAATTATTCAAAATAAATATTAATAAATAAATTTAAAAAAAAAGGAAACAAAAACAGCCGAAAATATATGTAAAGTTTTACTAAGGAAAAAATATAATGATGATACTGATGATGCGTAGAATATAAATGTATGCAGTTAAATAATAAATACAAATAAAAGATCGCCGTTCAGAATATATACATAACTGTAAGGATTTTTAGAAAATGATATGAAATAAATAATGGAGAATTATATTTGCTCAAAAAGATAAGTGTTTTTATTATTTTTTTTTTTTTTTATTTGGGTTGTGTAAAATCTCTGAAAAGCAATCGATAAGGTTAGCTTAAGAAGCTTATACATATGTATGAACATACATACATATATCTTGATTAAACGGATCGTTAAGATTAAAGTCTTTGGACAAGGGAAAATGACAGTACAGAGCATCATTTCATATTTTGAAAGAATTAATTAATGTAATCGATAATACTGCTAAAAACATTTTTAAAAAATTGCTATTTTTATGACTTCACCTTTAATAATTTTCCAACGGAAACAACATCAACTTTAAACAAGAAAACAAAACGGTATTGTTGCTTTTTGATTTTATAATGTGTATCTCGAAAATGTGAGTTACTGGAAAATATTCAGAGGTCAGCGTCGAATTCGAATTCTGAAAGAAATTTAACAGCCTTGTTTCTAAGAAGCTTATTACAGTTATAATTAAAAGTTTTAAATTTTGCATCACAATTTTCACAATAAACATGTGATAGTGATAGTGATACATAAAAATAATCTTGTCCAATCAACTGTCAGTCAGTATCAAAGTGTCCCAGGCCGTTTAAGAGGAAAATTAATCGTGTGAGTTTTGATTGCGTTTTCGTAAACAGTGAGTAAATGAGGAGAAACATCAACGAACTGTACATAAGTATCGAAAAAAGTCCAACACAAGTCGACTGACCCTTGTTAGTTGAGGTTCAGTAAAACTTAGCGCCACATAGAGTTAATAAAAGTTATTTATTTATTTTCAATAGTTTTTTAACAAATTCTTTCAACATGGAATTATCAACAATATACATAATTTAAGTTCCTCTCCCAAGGTTATCATACCCTCAGGTACTTACTATATTAACATACATAAATATTAATTATATTCATTTAATATATCTAATCATCTCTGGGCATTGGATAGAACTGTGTGAGAGTTTTGGAAATCTCTTGAGCCAACTCCGGACTAGAAGCCACTAGCACACGTCTTGACATCATATCAAATTCTCCGCCAGCTGGATCGATGGTTACTCCTCCAGCTTCACGAACAATGAGATCCCCAGCAGCGACATCCCAAGCATGAGTTCCAAATTCATAGTTGACATCAGCTGCACCCATCGCAACCATAACCATGTTCAAAGCAGCTGAACCAAGAGTACGAAGACTGAAAAATGACGAAAAGAATTATTCACCACGAGACTTAAAATAAAACTCTCGTACCTTACCCATGAACCAATGCCGCCATTTTAGTGAAATTTTCCATGACAACCTTTAACTTAACCGGATCGCGAGTGGTTCCGAATTCTGTTGTTACCAGAGCCTTTTTGGGATCCTTCTCGCCACTCACTTTGATCGGTTGGTCATTGTAGAATGCTCCCTTGCCGCGGATTGCTGTGAACTTTTGCTTGAGCATTGGATTGTAGACGATACCTATCTCAGTTACTTTGTCCATCACGAGAGCGATAGAGATACAAGAATGTGGGAAACCATGGACAAAATTCATTGTGCCATCAACAGGATCTATGATCCAGGTGGGCGAATCTGTTAGTTTGGCAGTAACACCGTCGGCGCTCTCTTCCTCTCCAATGAATCTACAAAAATTACATAACTACGTCAAAAGTTCTTCCTTCAGATACGAATCTTACTTGTGTGATGGAAATTGGTTCTTCAAGCCATTCATAAGTAGTTGTTCGACTTCCTTATCTGTTTCGGTTACGAGGTCAATGTCACCGGCTTTGCAAACAAAAGTCTTCCGGCTATCATTTCTATCTGAAATAATCTTTAAAAAGATTAGAACAAAAAATATTGATAAGTTATTGATCTAATAGATTCATATGTAAGTATATAAAGTACGTGCAATACAGTATTGCAGTTAGATAAAAGATACTACCTTTCCAGCTTTATAAACTAGCTCCAAAGCAACTTCAAAGCATTTCTGAACATCTTTATCTGCTTCAGACATTGTTGAAATTGTAAAATTAAATAATTTGATAAGTGTTTGATTCGAAAGAAAAAACTATGACAGTGATATATGCACGCACAGATTTTTAATTCAATTAATGGAAAAATACCGAATGGTATATAATTTAATTGAAAATCACTGCACACCACGGGAAACGATTGGCGAATACTTAAAAGTTAATATACAAAAAAAAATCGAATGAAAATATTCTTTTTTTAACTTTTATTTGACGTTTTGTGAAATGACAAGATGTAAACAAAAGTATTTATTCACAATGGAAATATTTAAAAACCTTACAAATGTTTGATGATTCACAATAAGAAGTGAACATTTGAAAGTGTTTTAGAAAAAAAAAATACAGGAATGGGCATATCAAGGAAAAAGTGTAGCTGTTTTCAAATTAGTGTGAGTTAAACCGTTAAATGTTGGGGAGCTCAATGGAATTTTCAGCTGTCTTTTTGATGAGTTTTGAGATTTTTAAAAAAATGGTTTTCAACTACTTTGCTTTTTTTTTATAGCAAAATGCTATGAAATATATGTAACTTTAAAAATAATGCATTTCCTTAAAAAAAGATCACTTTACATTACTTATTATGTCGAATAGGTATGAAACAAATATTACTTGTGAAATGAATAATTTACACGATTTAACGTATCACCGCATCTTGTTTTATATTTTTTAAATAAAGTATTGCAAGTAGGTATTCACTGTTAACTTTTATTTCACTTTTTTATTTAGTTTAATAAGCTATGTTCACTATTTAAAATTAACGTTTTAAAATCTCGAAACATTTTCATTTAGCTCGGAAAAATGACAGATAGGACCCTTCTTTGAAATACAGCACTTCACTTTATATTCTTAGAAGAATATTATACAATGCACGTTTAATTTTTGAAAATCGGTAAGTTAGTGCAAACTGTAGTGTAAAGAAAAAAGAAAACCAATGTATGAAAAATAAACAAACATAAGGAAAAAAAGAGATGACCATATACAAGACTGTTGTCATTAGAATAGGATCCGTATCGTTTTATTTTCATGGGTTGATCCAAATGGATCTTCGTTGATAATGAAACCATTTACGTTTTAAGTGTTCTTTTATCAATACAAATATAGAATACCTATTGATTTCACAGACATTGAAAAAAAAAAAAAAAAATTGTTTCATTTATTGACCTGAAGCCCAAAAAAAAAATAATAATGCAGTCATAAAAGGCCGCCTACTTATAACGACGAAGCTTAATGCTTAAGTTTAATTTTCCATTTAAAAATTAATAAAATATTTCGGTTGTAATGACACCGGCTATAAAGACAATATTTTTTGATGGTGTTTCTCATTAAAGAAGTAGTTTTCTTCAACTTCGTTATAATGATAATATGTAATTTTAATTTTATTATATTTAAATAAACTGGAAGCATACTTTATGTACATATGTATAGGTAAACATAAATAAATAACAAATTCCTAGCGTTCGATATTTTTTTAATTGCTAGAAAAATACGATGCACGTAACAAATTTTTCAATTCCGAATATTGATGTTCTATTCTTAAAGTACTGTATGAATTTAGTTTCCACGGCCAAACTAGTACCCAAAACGGTTATCTGAATTTCACCCATTATGTTTTTTTTTAATCGCAAAAATCGGCACACTCCATTTCTTTGCCATTGTATAGGACTGCATCAGTTCTTCTAATAAAAACTCCGATAAAAATTGGAAGCGCTCAAAGGAAAAAATTGTTCAGTCATTTTGTTTATTAACGTAAATTAATCATATCAGTTTGATTCAATTACGATTATCCATGAAATCGAATAAAGAATTAAAAACGTTGTAAAAAAAAATATATAATATCTACCGATTTTTTTAATATAATATATATAATATAATATATTTATAAATTAATTTTTTAATCTTTTAATTCCCAATATATAGTCTAGTTAATTAAAGTTTATTGAAAATCTTGGACTTGTGACTTACAAATCTATAGATAAATATGGCGTTATATCGCTGAAGATCTTATAAAAGCAACAATATCTCTAAATTTTTAATAGGTATAGTGAATATTGTTATCTACTTGTTTTCTTTTCTTAAGAAAAAAAGCTCGTTTTTCATAATCATTCTGGCAAATAATAACCAATTTATTCAGTCAGACTAACATACTCTTAGCTATCTAAACAAGTGTCAATTATCATTTTGTTTCATTTCAATAAATAGATACTCATACTCAATTATACTAAAGTCATCATTTGAAAGATATCGATAATTTTTTTTTAAAGTTTTCTGGCGATAGTGAATACCTAGGTACGTATCTCTAACTTAAGTATTGACGTCGAATTAATAGACGAAAATATAACATTATTATTTTTTTTAATGCAAAACAAACAGTATACCTAAAGATAGTCAAATTGTTGTTTTTTTGTATGATTATTGATTAGAAACATACATACAACAGCTATTTTACCTTATCCTCGTAATATAAAATTATTTGTAGGTATTTGAAAATTGTTTTGCTGCATGAAAAAAAAATTGAATTTGATTAAGTAACCGAAATTATAAGTTAATTGAATAAAGTTTCATTTACATAAATGTATGTACCTCCTTACATCATATTTCTACACAGGCACATAACCATATCTACACATTTCTACAATTATTTCTATTTTTTTTTTTTTTCAAAATATTAATATTGAAAAAATATATTTTTGTTAAATGTATTCCTCAAATATCGGATTCTTCTTAGTTTTGTCAATCAAATTATATTTGACAGTTTGACACACAGAACGCGTTCTTAAATCGAAAAGAACTATATGTGTAAGTTCGCCATAAAATGTGTGTTTGGCAAGGTAAAATTTCTTGTGAATTTGCATAAACTTTTACAACATTTCTGTCAAAACCCATAAAAAACTCCGTTTTGGGAAATTTGTTGAAAAAAAGTTACCAAATAGGCATTAACTCACTGCAAGAATTTTATAGCTTTAAATATTCTCAAAACCAAAATCTGGAACATTCATTAACATTATCTTGCAGTTAAACGTAAAAAGAATGCATTTTTAACCTGAAAAAAAAAACGGACACACCTCAACAATTTCTAAAAATTGGTATGTAGTGTAATGAAACATTTGAGTTGAGGTTCATTGTTCACTAAGAAATGATTGTGTTCACAAAATCAAGTTAACCTCATCATTAAGAATTTTGAGGATTCAATAGGCGGCGTGTGCAGGAAAATGATATCTCCAAGATCTCAGCAATCTCAGTAACATGAATAGGATTCCTCATCAAAATTTATCAGTTTTGCTGCCAAAACTATGTGAAAAAAAATTGATTTTGAGTGAGAAAATCTCTAAGATCTCATTTTTCTGAACGCCCCAAATAGGTACGAGGTTTTCCAAAATCGGGGCGTAGCTCAAGGATCTCTGTTTGCAAATTATATGAACAAATCCAAGTCACATGACATTAATCTAAAATTGTTCAGCAAACCATATAGTTTTAAAAGCTGTTATTTTTTTAAAGCTTAGAAACTACCACAAATGAATTAAATTTCTTGAAAATTGCACCATCTTTACATCTAATTGCTGTCTACCATCTATATTTGGTATACGATGATGATTCAACATCGAATTATAAACAAATTATTAAATTATTACAAGCCCTTGGTTTAAATATAAAATCATTATACTAGAACTAGACGAATTACTAAAAATACCAATTTATTATTCACAATAACGATAAACAACACGCCACCTTGATGCATCCCATATTATGTCCATTGAATACTTCCATTGTTCCATTTAATCAAAAACTATACTTTAGCAAAAAAAACATGACATCTGTTTTCTTTTTCAAACTCTCTCTCTGAGAGACTTAAAAAAGCTATTTTATTCAAAAAAAAAGTTCATTTCGTATTGTATTTTTCTACACAAATAAATGTTTGTACGCAAAAAATAAAGCTCCATATTTCCCCTTTTATTTTGCAGAGATGAATGAACGACACACAGCCATAGAAGCACCCTATATTGAAATGATATAGAAATTAAACTTTTCAG
Organism: Epistrophe eligans; assembly: GCA_951394125.1. NCBI lineage: Eukaryota > Metazoa > Arthropoda > Insecta > Diptera > Syrphidae > Epistrophe > Epistrophe eligans. The sequence continues at coordinate 13,407,899 of OX596029.1, forward strand.
TTAGTTCGCGAATTACTCCCTCTGTTGATAGACGGTTTTTTTTTTAAATTCAAAACAAGTAAAGTATTTATTAAAATTTTAACTTAACTAATGTCACTGTGAAAGAAAGAATAATTAAATACCTTTACATAAATATATTTAATTGAATTCCAATTCAAATTAATAAAAAAAAGTGTAAGTGACAAAAACAAAAAGAGCAAAAAATAAAAAAATTCAAAATGCCATCAGAAAAATCAATTTATAATCCGAATACGTTGATCAGCCGCAATGCATACATTTCGTCCATGGATGAATATCGGAAATTCTATGAAGAATCTATGGATAATCCAGAAGAGTTCTGGTCTCGCGTGGCCAAACAATTTCATTGGGAAACCCAAGTTGACGCAAAGAAATTCTTGCAGTTTAACTTTAATATATCCAAAGGTCCCATCTTCATAAAATGGATGGAAGGTGCATCAACGAATATTTGCTACAATTTACTGGATAGAAATGTACGCAATGGATTAGGGGAAACTATTGCATATTATTGGTAAGTCATTGTTGTGGTGTGAAAAGGAAAAAAAAAAAAAAGAATAAAAACGAGAGTTGAAACCTGTATGTAGAAAATCCTTGAATGTCAATACAATACAAAAGGACTCGTATACTGACTGGTTTATTGATTTTTTGCCCATACCTACTGATGTCGCGCAATGTATTTTGAATTGTGAATTAAATTTTCGATGGATGGGTTTGGGGTGAAATCACAAAAGCGAAAGCCTCTTCTTTTATATTTGATCTACCTTATAGGTAAATATTTTCATTTGAGAAAGGGCAACACGAAAAACAAATTAATCATAAATACTGTACTGTGATTGTGAATCATATCGATCGTCTTCTAGTGAATCTTTTAAAATAAGGAAAATGGATGTTGTTGTTTATGATTAAACATCAGTGAAGAAAATATAAATAGAACATTGATATCATTTTCCACAGAACTGAAATTCAGAACTTTAGTTCATTTTAGTTTATGCAAATAAGCTAGACATAGTTTTGACTTTCATATTTTCGAAATGTTAGCATTATTAATATTATGTATGTTCCCTTATCATTGTTTACCATTTTAACATTCCACCTAAAAAAGTACCTACCTACCTATTTACATCATTTTTCATTCGATTGCCTTAAGAATAATCAATGAACTTTCCGATTGACCCATAATATTGGATTTTCATATTTACTTTTTTTTTTTTTTTTTTTGGATCCAGTTTATTGCACTCATTTAAATAAATTAAATTAATGGCATTTACGTATTTTATTTTGTTGTCATTTTCAGAACAATACAAATTTTAAATCTACTTTAATTGCATTGTTACGAGTGTGACTCTGATAGATACCGACCTCATGGTTTTCTATATTTCTATATTTTTCACAGAATATTTACATATGTATTTAGGTATTCTAAATGAATAAAAAAATAATTAATTACAGAACTGAATACAAAAAAAATAAGTGGTTAAGGGTGTGACTTATGAAAACTGGGGTGGAATCGGCTAAGGTGGTAAGTGATTGTCACATCAACCATAGTAACATAATGATTGTCATTTGGTAAGTGTAGGAGACACAAGGGACTATATACATTTATGCAGTCAACCGCATTCATTCAAAGAAAAATTTAGTTAAGGAAACTAGTTATTTCTTAAGAACTGTCAAACTTGGAACGTTACGTTCAAAATGATTTCTCACCGCTTGACCGTCTTGTACAAAAAAGTGACATTTAATACAAAAAATGGTAAAGTACGTTTGTTAACTTTTGTTAAATTTTTCCCTCTCTGCTCTCAGAGAGGTTTTTGACAGGTTTTACACATTGTCAACTTTCAACTTTCCAATAAAAGGCGTGCTTTTTTTGTAAGTTCGGAGGTAATTGGACTAAAAAACGACGTCGGTGCTAAACAATAACCATGTAAAATACAACAACAACTAATCCCCTACAGTCTAAACTAAACCCAGAGAATTCTCCGAGCTTAACTTAAGCACACAGAAAAACTGTGTTATCGTGAATTATATAAATAAATAGAGGATTGTATAGTGCGTAGGCTACATACAACGTTTGTACTGATATTGGCTAAACTAACAGTTGTACCACCGATAGTCTATTTAGTGTGAATAGAACGCCCGACCATTTTCAATGGTTTCGACTTAAAATGAATTAGGTACACTCGAGTGTGTTCGTAAAGTTTCTACTTAACTTCCTATTATTTTTTTCAAATTTGGTTAAAATTGCCTCATTGCGAAATGTGAATTTTTATGGAACATGAGATGATTTGGATAGGAGTTTAAAAATTTTCAACGAAATTAACTAATTTCGATATCCTGATGAAAACTCAGTATTAACGTAATCTCGAAATTTACATATTTAAATATTAAGTTGGCGGTGGTGCAGGCGTAATGCAATACTAAGTTATGACTTGTTACAATATAAATATTAATAATATATTATTTTAAATACATACATTATTATTAATCTAAAAACAATTTCATGCTATTTTCATTTCACATAAATCTTCAAAAGAAACGACAACATGTTAAATTTCATGACATTTCAATATTTAAAGCTATTTTTAAAACAATAAACAAAAAATGTACATTATTAAAAGCAATGCAAGGAAAGAAAGTCCAAAATACATAGGTATAAGAAAGTCGTTATTCTTTGTGATTTCCGAAAAAATTCTGGAATATTTTAATTTTAATATATTTTGTTTATAAGGAAGATGCCGATGAATAAATTTAAAATTTTGAATTTGTCATACCTCAAACAACAAGTAAAGAACAAATCTTGATAAGGATTTCATCAAGCAAGTTAAAATTTAAACACGTTATTATGACGTTTTCGAGTGATAATCCAGGAGGTTTTTGAACCCCTCGGAATGACAGTTTTCATTTTAAAAAGAGAAGTACCTTAATTAATTGAATATAAAAGAAGCTTCACTCGCAGACAACTATTTCAATGTGAATGTCAAACTAATTCATTTTAATTTTTCATTCCATTTTTAATAATTATATAATTTTTAAGACCATTTATTTTTGGTATAAACATTCAAATAAAAGATTCCTACATACATATATGCAATAAAATGTTTTTTTATTTAAATAATAAATAAATTGTAATTTTTCTTTGTTCTATTACTATTCTGCAATCTGCAGGGTCAAAAAAATGACACCGTTGCAACGCTTTGATTTACCATTTTAGGTAGTGAATCAATGATTCATCAAACGATTGTTATTTTTTCTTTGTTATTTCTTATTTTAACTAGTTTTGTTACCACAATTAGATACAAATAATACAAACAGTTATTATAAGCTTGTTACCTGGGTAATCCCCCACTTTAAATTATTTTTTATAAGTTTTAGTTCTCATGTAATCAATCAGTCAACAGCACTTAATATAAATGGATTTAGTATATTCAAGTGGCCTCTTGAGTTTTTAATTAAAATGGAAATCAATGTGGTTTAAAAAATAATATGTTTATTCTCACATACTATACACCTACAAACAATTTACATAGGTAATCAACAAACTTGGTTACATCCTCCATCACTTGTGTATGGTCTTATTAAATTCACAATTTAAAAATAATTTGAAATAAAGTGACATGTATGTATGTATGTCTCGATTGTACCAAAATTAAATGTCAGTAATAAAAAAACACACTTTAATCATAATCAGTGGGGGTCTCATAAAGGAGACAAATTAAAGATTATATTTTCAAAGTTCTATCATGTCACCTTGTTTTTTTGCAGTTTTTTATGGCAATAATATGTAACATGTATCTATACTGTTAAAAACACAGTTATCTTCAAGAAAAATTGAAAAATACTCTTGTATGTACCGTTGCTTTCATGAGGATAGTAGATAATTTTATATACTCTTTGTGATTCTAAATTGTCATGACATTTGAAATATTTTTGCTAAGTTTAGTTTCATGAATTTAATATTTTTTTCTCAGCTTTAATTTCGTGAAATGAAGACAATTTGACTGCAATCAGTTCTAAAACATAATGTCCAGAAGCAATAGTTTTCTTTCTAATTTGGTTCTAAACTTTCAATTTGACTTACTTATTAAACTGACTTAAATTGCTTACATAAAGTGGTGCTACAATTCTCCATAGAGTTGGGACTCAACCGATAATTTTTTCTAGTACAGCCTCTAGCTAGAAAATGTATAGAGGCAAAATTTATAAATCTTCGGAACATTTATAGTCTTTACTATAAAGTCTAAACCCATTCGACAGATGTCCAACTCCAAAACTTTATTTATAAACATTTCCCATCAGTTGTCCAACTTAGACACTGCAAATGCTTGTCCAAAACTATTCTAAAGTGGCCATGTTCAATGAGCAAAGAATTATCAAATTATCTTGATATTAATGAAATGTTCATTGAACGTATCCAAATGTTCACAAAATTGACAGATTACACGGATGTCAGAAGGTATATTAGATCATATTTAGACAACTGCTGGAATGCGTTTATAAATAAGGAGATGTCCAACTATTTAGACAGTGGCTAGCTGGACAACTGTACAAGAGTGTTCTAGGGAAATCTAATAAATACGACTGGTAATTTTTTGTTATGACATATTGCTATTTTGGTTTTAATTTATTTACATATGTTTATTGTTTATGTTAAAAATGTGTGTCAAAGGCTTCAACAAAAATTGATCTCATGTTATCTAACTCACCTATATTTACAGTTTACATATATATCGGGTTTTCGAATAGGGACAACTTTGAATTTAATTTGTGAACGCACCCTTTCACTAATCATCGAGCTGTCATTGTCAATTTATTCAGTAAACTCAACATTTTCATCATATGGACCATTTGAAGCGACATACGTTCTCCGATTGGACTCTGGAGAAAATCCGCCAAAATGATGAATTTCATCGCAAAATCATCTTCAGTGACGAAGCTCATTTTTGGGTCAATGGGTTCGACAATAAGCAAAATATGCATTATTGGTCGGGTGAAAATCCACTTTTGCTTTATGAATCACCACTTCATCCACAAAAAATCACTGTTTGGTGCGGTTTGCATATGCCGGCGGCGTTATTGGGCCATATTTTTTAGTCGATGATAACGATCGTCACGTTATTGTGAATGACCAGCATTATCGCGCCATGATTACCGATATTTATTGAAGAGTTGTCAAGTCCTTATTGGAAAACCCTTTACATACATACATATATATGTGTTTTTTTTGTTAATGAAAATTCATAAAACTTCATTGGTTATTGGTAAAGTATAAAGTTCGTATATATACTATATACATATAGGTATGTGTGTTGGTAACCAGAATATCATGTTGTATAAAACTACAAAGCCCTCGGATTACTATCTGCTGGTTACCATTTCTACTCCCCAAGTACTTTGAAAATTTTATCTCACAATTTCGTTTACATAATTGCAAAATAAATACATATGTATATATTTTTTAATAATAGAACAATTTAAATTAATTGTCAACTTTAAAAAGCTAACAAAATCTTCAAACTTTTGGCCTACGAGCACTCCTTCTGACCTTACTGTTCTTTGTGAAGGTAAAAATTTTAAAATACTTCTGCATGACCTGCGCACTATATAAATTGAATGCTATATGAAAAATATGTACATAAGTATGTAGCTACATAAACATAACCTATACCTACTCAACTCACCAGGAATATTACCTATACATATGTATATGTTAGAAAAATAAGCAACAACAGAAAATCAATCTCTAGTTCTAACCCACCCTGTAGAAAGAATGACGATGTTTGAATTAAAGGAGAATACTTCTTGACAAACGACGTTCTCACCTTTACTGAATGTTTCTCCATCACTACACCCAATGTATAAATTCGAATTGCATAATCCTCTTCTGATGAGGCTTTAAGAGACATCAAAATGATGCACAAATAATCTGCCATGGAATAATATAGTGGTAAAAGGATATTTTTAAATTTCTAATTGAAGCATAGGGATCGATGCACCAAAATGTCACATTATTGTTTATCCTTGAACTAGTTTAGTTGTTTTTTTTCTTTATGTATTTTTTGTGTGCCTTTTGTTCAAGGACGGAAAGAGATGGGCTGTATTATATCTACATATATATAATTTGGATTGTTTTTCTTCTTTTTCATTAAGTTCTTCTCTATAAGCTTGGAATGTCATATTTTGACCTTCATTGAAGTATTTTCTTTTGATTTAAGTTAACAGTGAGTAGTATATCTAGTAGGGAGTATAGGACACTCGTTCTGTATGATTTAAGTATTTTAGTAAAATGGAACTAGATTATTACATATTTTATTAAAACCTAGGATATAGCGAATAAAAAAAAATGTAGCATCTTATTACTTTTTAATTTATTTTTACTGACACAATCTCTGATGTCAAATATCGTAGGAACTGACTCAACGTTTTTTTTTTTTTTTTCTCTTATACGATACAATTTTAACTAACTAACTAAAATATGAATTAAAATGTTGAATTGTCAAAAACAGCTATATTTGGAAATGTTCATATCTTTTGTTAGACGTTTCGTTTCTTCAATTTGAAATTATTTTAATTTATAAATAAAAAAAAAATCCATACATTTCCTATAGTGAATTTTAGGAATTGAATTTAAAAATTGTAAATATGATATTTTTTAAGTGGTAGGTAATATGTTACTAATATTTTTTCTAAAAAAAATTTAATGCAAACAAATTTTTAAACAACTCATTTCAATGGAAAGATCAACAATATTTTTAACATTTATCGTTCCAAAATAAAATTCAGCACAGTGTAACACTTTTAACAATTATTTAACATTTTTTTTACACTTTTTTCGATATTTGTTTCGCTCTGGAGCAATTTATTTTTGAAATTAATGTGCTTGTGCTAAAGGTGCCACACAAGTGCCAAGACGGCCGTTAGGATGATCGCAAGGTTCGTAATTTTTAACGAATCTCTGGTAACAGAAGACCCATTCACGATAGACTGCTTTTAGACGACTGCAATTTTTATCCGCAATTCCCTTTTGAGTTTCTTTCGGATTGCAGCATCCATTTAAACGCTGCAAATTTTAATAGCTGCAATTTTTTTTAAATGAGAAGGAAATATCTCTTTACACTCTTTACTCCGCCTATGTATCAAACAATAGGAAAAAGCACAAAGAAGAAAGAGCGATAACTCTGCAATTATTTCAACCTCTGCAACTTTGTTTACCCCGGCCACCGCATACGTTCCCCGCCTAAAAATCGCAGGGGGTAATTGCAGCGTTTAAAAGCAGTCATAGAACCTGTCAATTGGCGCGTTCAGAAAAATAATATCTCGGAGATTTTTCTTACTCAAAAGGCGAGCAAGCGAATGCAAGATTTTTTTTTCCTTTGAGTTTTGACAGGAAAACTGAAAAATTTTTGCTGAGGATTCCTGTTCATGTAGGTAACTGAGATCTCCGAGATCTCATTTTCATAAACACGCCTAATTGGAATGGCTCCCGTTTTGCATATTAGTGCCTTATTACATCATGATTGTTTTAATGAACACCGTGACTACACGATATGGTTTGTTACGTTTTCATAATGAAGGATTAAAACGTTAAAATTAAAACATCAAAATGTCTTGGGTCTTACATTTTGATATTTTTCTGACCTTTCTCTTATAATTTATTAATATCAATAGGTTTTTGAGATTGTTTAGCTCGCTAAAAAAGTTATTGCACTTGTCTAGGTACTTCCGATTTAGGTTAAAAATATGCAAATCATTACACGGCTGTTTAAAAATCATCAACCCCGACAATTTAAAATGTTTCCAGTCTCGTACAAATAAATGATTGTACACTCTTATAACTTTTCGTATTTGAGTAATTATGCTAATCGTTAAAGCTCACTATATACCTTAGGGTATATATTTAGGTACATCCTAAAAATTTGACTTTGTTAAAAAAAAAATACCTTTAAAGTTTTTTAATAATTCAATATATTGTTAATTGTTTCGTTTGTATCATGAGCAGAAATAAATCAAAAATATTTAATTTGTGTATTTAGGTGTAAAATTAGTTCTCAAATTATCGTATATTTCCTTCTAACACATCATACCTATTTTTTATTTAAATGCGCACATTTTTCTAAAAACAAAAAATAAGTTCAAACAACTTTTTATATTCACCGACTCAAGTGTAGGTACCTAAAGTTACCTACTTAAGTAAAGTGTAGGTACATGGGAACGGATGATTATTCAAGTGTAATTAAATTCACTCTTTTGACTTTTTAGTGGGACATTTTTGACGTCACGAAACACTACAAAAGTTTCAATGCATAAATTAATTGCATAGCGCATATATGTACATTATAGACTAGACTACACTAGACAGAACGGTGAAGGTGTAAGTCAAAATTAAAAACGAATGTTTCTGCGTTTTGTTGCCAAGGTAAAATAATCTACCCCTGTCACTTACCAATAGCCGCAGCACCAGCAGCAGCAGCAAAGCGATACCTATGCGCCACCAAAATTGCACAACAACAAAAAATAAAACAGCAAAAAATAAGTACCTATATAAAACGAAAGTCTTACTTCCGATAAAGTGATGTGTGGTTCACCTTATTGGACTTTAAGCAGTTTAAAAATAAATATGTTCACTTAATATATATTAGAGAGTCATTATTTTCACTTTGGGATTTAAGGAACTAAATAATATGTTTTTTGTTTGAGAACCTTTGTTTGAATATATGTACATTTGTAGGTACTTTTTTTGATAAAAATAAAACGATATTAATTTAACGAATGTGTCACTGATTAGTGTAGGAAGATAAAAATACTTTTGTTAGATAAAAAGACAATTTACTCGCACCTGATAAACGTCTGATTTATTGACTTCAGTTCGTTAGCCCAGTGAGCAGACTTTTTTTATGTTGCAAAGCTATTGTGTAAAAGATACAAACTTACCTATAATTTGAATTAGTATGAGTGACGCTGTACTTAAAGTTGCTATATCGTGAAAACAAGCTAGGTATAGTTCTTAAAAAGGCAAAGTTTAAGCAGTTGCTTTATGAAATCCATGCAACAATAAAAGAGTAAACCAGAATAAAACTCAAGGTTCATTTTTCGCCAAACAATATTAATGGCACGGGAAATTAAATTTGCGCCAAAAAGAGTGAATAATATGCTACAATTATCAATTTAGAACAACGTAGAGATTTTTTATTTCGCATCAGCTAGGGTGTGATTAGAATTGAAATAGGCTAAAGAAAATGGACGGCTGAATAATTTCTCAAGTAAGATATTTTTTTATTCCTGACCATTCCTGTAGAAACATTCAACGAGAAATTACATTGATTTTGATTCTGCTAATAGGGTTTTTTTTTAAAGAAAAACTATGCATCAAAATGGCAGAATATATAACTACAATGGAGCTACATTTTAAAGAAAAAAATAAAAAAAAAATCTAAAGTACTAAAGAAATGTGTTTGGTTTTTTTGTTAAAAAAAAATATTTTCAAAATTGTTAAATACAATATTGTTTGAACTTTTAAGAATCATCAGATTATAATCTGGAGAGCCGTTTAAAACAAATAAAATAAGGCAATATTGTCAACAAACGTCAAAACCCTGTTTCCGTAATACGATTGTTTTTTTTTTTTGTAAAAACCTGAAACGCGCTTTTCTTTTAATAATTTTTGTCATTACTGGTACGAAATTTAAATTCCAAAAAATGAAAATCGTTGTATGGCAGATAACCTTTTTAGATGAGCAAAAAAAAAAAAAACGATTTTCTCCTTTAGAGAACCACATAAAAATGATCTGTACCAAATTTGAAACAAATTGGTTTACCCGTTTAGGCTCCATGTAAGATTACAGGGGAAAAATAAATAGAAAATGACACAAATCAATCCCAGTAACTTAGAACGTATCGTAATTAATTAATTCAATGTTTGATTTTTAACACCTATATGAGATGAATCCATACGTGAAAACGTTAAAATTTAATCTGGGATAAAATTTAATCGAAATTTCAAACCAATTAACATATGTACATATGTTAATGATCGCATTATTATTCTTCGCAACTCATTAAAGATTAAACTTTTATTTTTCTCATGCTAAAACCTACCAACAATTTCATCATTTTAACACAAGTCATCAATTTGCTGTTATCGCGAAACATATGTAACTCTAAATTTCTAATATTCCAAATTACTCTCGCCTGACTCATCGAGTTGTTCTTTTCTTATCATAATCATATCACAAAATATAAATATATGAACGTATCGAATCACACATTGAGAAGAAAGTCTAGACGAAAATTTCAAGGTTTGGAATTTTTGTTTATTTGATCCCTGACATAACAAACAACCTTCTCGGTGATACAACTTTAACTTTCCAATTTCCATTCAAATTGAATTTGCTTTGTTGGTATAATAAAATGTTGTACAATTCCAACGGTTACAAAACAATCACGCACGAAATTCCCAACGGATTTTAATATTCAATGTAAAGGTAATAATCTACATAATGCAAAGATTTAATACCTGCATATGTATCTGTAATTACATAAATATGTACCCCTCTATCTAAACCTTTTCATTAACAACACTTCATACAGACAGACAGATATAGGAAATACTCGTATGCAAAAACCCACTAAACAGAAACACGCGATTAATAAATATCGCCCGATGGTTCCGGGCCAATCCAATAGTGACTCAAGTTAACTTGCCACTTTTACCGGCCATGGATGGCGTGAAACGGTGGAACGCTGCCGGTGGTGCTGCGAATTTGTAGATACTATTTTTGTGATAGTGTATGTTAGCATGTTTGTTTTGTTTTGATTTTATTTGTATTATTATTTTGCGGTTTTCTACAGAATTTAATGTTCGACAAAGCTCTCTCACAACTCGACTGAACAAAAAATGTACAGACAAATAAATTAAAGCTTTTTTATTTAAATGAATTTGTATTCAGAATTTCAATTTTGAAATTTAATTTCCATCATTATTGAAGTTTCAGTTTGAGATAAAAAATTCTGACGCTTCGATACGTTTTTTATTACCTATTATTATTTTTTGTAGAGCGAAGGAAAAATCAATGAGAACTTTATGAGAATTGGCGGTCCTAGGTATTCACGATATTTTTAATATTTTGAATGAGGATTGGACAAGGAGGAGGTTTGAAACGCGATATTCAAGGTATGTTACCTACTTCGGCGCAATATTTAGTATATCTTCTGTGCATTACGTCATTCGAATTTGTAATTTTGTTGATGGATTTTGGGTGTTATCTCTGTTTAAAATCTTCGTAAAAAAGTTCATACTTATGTAGGTATGTAGCTACTCTTCAATATATGTACAATTGTACATACCTTGAGTTCTAATCATCAAGATTAATGGATTAATGTATTAAAATTGAGAAACAACAAAAGGCTACAAAATTATTGTTCTTTCTAAAAAATTACTTTATGGGAGGGGGTGGAGAAAAAAAAATAACTTCTATATTAAGTATTTTTAATACAAAAGCTGGACTTAACAAGTAGACTTTAAGTGACGTAAAAAACAAAAAGGAAAGAGAAAGGACAACGAAATTCGCAATATTACAACTTGTCTTTTATATAATCTTAGTTTTGAAGTATGTTATTCTGTAGGACGAACTTTAAATGAATAAAACATTTCAAGAACATAACAAAAAAGAGCTCTGAAATTATGTGCAAAAAACGACGAATACCTATTTACTTCTTGTTGTATTGGATGACTTGGCAAATTCGTAAAATGATTTAAATTTAAGCCATCAACTTTAAAAGAAGAAAAGCAGCAGCGAATCGAATGTTGCCCTCTAATTCATTTGATGCTAAGTTCAGCGTTATAATAACAACGCCATACGTATAATGGACAAGTTGTTATTGTAATTGTGTTTTTTTTATTATATGACAAAAATACTGCCAGATGTTAAGAATATTTACACGATGCTATGGTTAGAAAATGAGAGAAATAATGAGAAGTCCTCAATCCGGTAAAGCCCGGAATTTGATTCGGTTTGATTGTTTATCAAAGAATGTTTTTCAAAGATGACCTATAACAATTTTTGCCATTTTAATGCTTATTAGGTCTGTTTCTTTACTATTTGGGAAAAAGTTTGGACTCGAGCTTTGTGATGTTGTTGTTGTTATTTTTGACCAGAAATGAAAAGTAGGGATGTTTCTGATTTGTTTCTATGTAAACGTCACATTTGACAACAGAAATTTTTAGTAGTCTGACAAGCAAAAAAGGAAGATTGTAAAATGTTCGGGTATAGATTCTTGGGGAAATGAAATAAATTAAACAACAGTCAAAAGCTCTGGCAATTTCGTGCCAGAAAAAAGTAAAGAAACACATTTTGGTTAGATTTGGGATACCATAGGGATCCCGCTGGCGAATAAAGAAACAGACCTATTATATGTCATGCGAAGAACGCTTATTGTCAAAATATTGTAAAAATTAAAATGTATGTATGCACATATGTATGTATGTCGTATAAATCCATTATTAATTCCTTGTCGTTTCTCATAATTTTAAAAATGTATTTAGCAATCAGTTGATAATATGACAAATACAAATTGTCAAAAAGCCAACTGATCATTTCGGAAGATCTAACTGTTTGTTTATTTAATCAATTTGAGACATTTTCTTTTAGATTACTTAATTTGTTAATCAATTTTTGTCTGTATACTAAATCTATTGAGAAATATGGCATTTAATATATTATTCTTTTAATATCACATGTGGCATTCACCTAAAGCCAAATACCACTATGATCAAACTTTAAAATCAGTAGTTTAAATCTTCACGTTTTGTTATGAAATTTCCCATGGTTTCTTATTTCGTTTTGCATGGAAGTGTACACTTAAGGTTTTTTTTTAACATAAAATATCAAGATTGAGTTTTTCATTTCCTTCCTATTTTCGAAATCCAATTATTCTTCTATGATTAAATAAAAATGTCTCTACTAGATAGCCATATACATTAAACTATCACTCTATACGTTCTTGTACAAAGCGTTAGGTAAGTAATGATTTTATGTATATTGAAATAGTATGGAACTATATCTCAAAGCTGCAATAGTTAAACCGGGGTCAATATCAAGGAGACCATTTACAATCTCTTATTTCAGTTTGATTTATTTATTAACAATAAAACAAAGAACCAGACTGAAAGTGATTGTTGTAATTATTCACGATTAATTTATTAAATCTAAACAAGTCACGAGAAGCGTGGCGGTTTTAAGCTTATATTATAATAAATCTTTAGGTATAATCTGTATCCGTTCTAATGGGTAAATGCATTTTTTTTTGTTTTCATATTCTGAAGTATTTTCTGATGATAATATGAGGTATTTGCTTGGCTTTAAAAAAAATAAAACTTTGCTCGTTTAAGGAATTAAGAAAACGGTGTTAGGTAACCCAGTTGATGGTTAGTTGAAAGCTCTCTTCTTACTTTTTTATAATCTTAAACTTCTTTGATAACTTTATAACTAAACTAAATTTCTTTACGTAATGTCAATAAATTCGTAATTGAACAAGTCGAAATTTAATAGATGAAGAAATCAAACAGAACTACATACATAGCAAAGAAAAAAAACACAAAAACACAAAAACGAATACAAACTTACTCAAAAACAATTCATTTTATCGATGAAAAAGATACAATTTATAAAATATTTAATAACTTTGGGATTGCTTATTTCTTTATTTAATATTGAGAAGAAGTCTATGTCTCTGAATCTCTGAATCGCGATCTAAAATTTATCAGAATCAAGAAAAGTATTTGAGTTACGCCATATGTATGCACGGTACATAATATTAAATTTAATGTCATTAACGTTTTCATTTTTGTTCAATTCTGCGCATCTGTCAATTTTTTAAACATTTTCTTGTTGTTTCTAATGATGCGGTAAAGTAGCACTCGGACTGCTATTTTTAATGTTTGACACTTCCAACTTTGACAACCTGCGCAATATATTACCTTAGATTTGTATACTGATGCGTGATATTCATGTATGGTATGTATTTATGTTTGCCCCATAAATTTAAGAGCATTCGATAATTACCACCCTAATCAGTCAGCAATGTTAATTGATGTATTTTGTGGGTGTTTATATTTGACAGATTTCCAACAGACAACATTCAGATACATAGTCTGCCTCTGCCTCTGCCGTTGCCGACATTAAACTGCCAACACCTGAATTCTGAACAGGGTTTTCCGTATTACTTTCTATCCAATTTAAAAATGAGATGTCACTAAATATAATTACATGTACATACATACATACGTACACTACACATGTCTTCATCAGAGTATCAATATCAACATATTTACATTCTTATTCAATCGCTATGTCTGATATGAACGTATAACAACACAGTCGCTATCATATTTGCATAATTTAATAAAAATATACCCGCTAATTAGACAATGCTATCTTTGTTTCCTTGAGGGTAATTGAAAAAGAGAACTAAATTATTATCACTTTATTATGAGTAGGTTAGTAGGTATAATTTGTCAAAGCTTATCTAATATCTATTCGTCAACTACATAATTATGTTTTGCTATAATTTGTTGCATTCCGAGAAAAATTATAACTAAACCGATAGCCGTGGGTTTTTTACTACTCAATAAATCCGTTCGTTTAATTCTCATTATTCCCAAAAAAATGACAATTTCTACAGATTTAAGGAAAATTAAAAGCAAAGTGTAGTTTTGAGCAAAAGACAGCGCTCACGGATGAGTAAATTTATCTGTGCTAACTCATAACTGTTAGGATTTACTCCAAGAAATCTTAATTTATTTTCTATCTGAAGTCAAATAACTACAACAAAAATGCAAAATAGATTTTTTTTCTCTATTTGTTTATTTTTGTTTACTTTTTAGTATAATTTTAAATTTGGAGGTCTGAAATAACTGAAATTTTTCTGTGGTCCACCACGACAGTGAAATGCTTACGGAAACCACAGTGAAAAACTAACAATTGAAAGAGATCACCAATCGCAAAAAAAAAATAAAAACGAACGCAAGAAAAAAAAACAGATAGCTATGCTGTATAGCTTTTATTACGTTGCTGATTCAAAGGAAAAATCCCATCCAAAAAATAACACAAAGAAATCATAAACAAAAAAATTGTTTGTTTCTCGTTTATAGCAATTGATAAAATTGTAGTAGATTATTTGGATGATTTCCACTCTTTTTTCGCAAAAAAATTTCTTGTGTGCGGAAAAATTAAATTTTTGTTTAACGTATTTTGTTAAAGTTTCTTTTATTGTTTATTCATTCGCCCATGAATTTTCACGCGGATTAAAAAAAGGTGTTCTGAATTTAACTTTCACATTAGCCAGTTATCGAACCTTTTTTGCATTCGAAAACGATTAAAATAATATATTATTAAAAATTTAAAAAATTAATACAGCCAAATTAGTTTTTACAAAAAAAAAATTACATTTTGAAAACTTTGTTGATTCCAATTGGGACAGATGTAAAATATTTTCAATCCGATCGAAAATCAAAACACGCCACTCATTCCGCAAGTATTGAAATCGAAAAGTATCTCAAAACACCTAGAATTTGAAATACTTTCGTTTTCAAATTACAACTGATCGGAATTCAGAACAGGGGTGATTGTGTATGAATTTTTTATTACTTGCGGTAGGTATATGTACAAGGTACTACATATAATGGCAAAAAATTCTTATGATGATAGCGAAGTCGAAAAAAGTGGGTCTCGCAATTCTGTCTGTCTTTCTGTCCTGTCCTGTCCTGTCCTTTCAGCTGCAGCCTAAACGGGTGGCTCGATTTTCTTTAAACTTGGTACCTAGCGATTTTTGGGCAATCCCCACACACTTTTTTTTTCATTTTTTATAAGACCAAAAATAACGCAAACTGCCGTATACATTTTTTTACCAAATTATGAAAATCTCATTTTTTTTTTAAAGTGCCCACAACTTAAAAAAAAAAACAGTAACAAAAAGGCAACCATTTTATAAAAAAAAAAAAAGCAAAAAATGGTTATAAGTGGTACCTCCTATATTTTTTTGATTTTCTCAAAAACAGCTCAACTGATTTTGACCAATTTTTTTTTATAGAAAATCTTTCAAGAAAAAAGAATTTTAAAAAGAGTTTCAAACGTTTTTTTTTTTTTTTTTGAAAACATAATAATTCGGAAATATTTTAGTTGATTTTTATTAAACTTGGCACCCAGCAGTTTTTTAAGCAAATCTAGCTAATTTTAATTAAAAATTATTCTTATGACCAAAAATAACGGTACCTCCCATACAAGTGTTTAAAAACCGGTACGGAAAATCTCATTTTTCTCAAAAACGGTTCCTACAATTTCGATTTAATTTTTTATGTGAACTTATATTAGTAAGATCTACTGTATTATTTTAAAAATGGTATATCTCATAGAACCATTTTTTTTCCTAAGTATTCGATTATCCCATTAACTGTTCAACCGATTTTTATGAAATTTTTTACACAAGAGCATTTGAATAAAATATTGCGTAAACAAATTTTCAAAAAAATATTTTTTTTTTTTAATTCGATATTTCTAAAATGGGCAGATGATTTTTTTCAAAATGAATGTTTAAACTCCGCATTAAATACTAAAAAATGGGTTATCAATTTTTTTTTCTTAAAAATGTTTTCAAAATTTTATATACAATACCTACATTTTTTTTAAAAACCGCTCCGACGATTTTTAAATTTTTTTCTCATAAATTGAGATATGTGTAAGAAATCATATGGTGTACATTGCGTTGGTGTCAAAACAGTTTCAGAAGATATTTAATCAATTTATTTCTAATTATATTGATTTTTTAACAATTTTTTTAGTCTAAATTGTAAGTATCAATCATACTACAGCTCCCACACGAAAAATTACGATTTTAGCAAAAAATTCGCTATGGGAAATAAGATTTTGACAGTTTTTGAGAAAATTGCCTTGTTTTTGTTATAATTGCTTTTTATTTTAAAACATAAAACAATATTACCACGAAGTCAGACGGCCCTGCCACTGTGGGCCCAATAAACAGTATCTACTATTAAATAGAGAACTGTTATAAAATGGCATGTCTTAAATCATTTCCTCGCATTTAGGATGCAAAAATAATAATTAACTGTTTATAATATGAGCTTTCCTTTCTTTTATATCAGTCAGTGTATGTTTATTCATTTCATATTCATCCTACTTTTGTGCAATTTTCGACGTCCCCAGTAAATAGAACAACATTTTTAAATTCAACACCAAGTAAAAAAAAAAAAAAAAAAAAAAAAACATCATCACTGCTGTAACCTAAATTCCAGCATTTAATTGAAACAGGAAGAAAAAAACGAAAAATATAGTCCAAATTTCATCTTGGCACACGACCAAATTAAAATCGTGCTCTATTTCACAAATCTAAAAGAAAGTGGAATATCCAAAGGGGGTTGCTTAACCTTATGCCAATACAAATAACATATAACAAAAAAAAAAAAAACAAATAAAAAAGCTCTGCAAAAAGGAGCTAGTTCTGCATTTTAGATTCAAAAGTTCATAGAAACAATAGGTTCATTTGATGTCACATTATTATGAATAATAAGTTTTTATTGTCCAATCGAATTGAACTTGAACTTGGCGGCTTAGTTTTGTGTTTTTTGTAGTTTATTATCATAATTTTTTATTCACATATATAACTGCAGATGTGGTCTTGTTTTGTTGTGAGTGAGGTTTGAGTTGTAGCTGAGGAGATTTTTTAATTTTTTTTTTCGTATGAGTCAACTTTTTGAAGAATGTAGAAAGGATGGAAAAAAAGACAAACTCGATATTTTTTCCAAACATTGTTTAAGATCGATTTTTTCATTTTTTTTTTTTTTTTTTTGCAGGGAAGGCAACCATCCTGATGACTACTCGCGAGGCCTCACTTATCGCAAGTTACTCGAAGAGGTATGCCGTTTTGCAAATGTTTTAAAAGATCACGGCATCAAGAAAGGTGATCGAGTTTCTATTTACATGCCAATGATTTTGGAATTGCCAATTGCGATGTTGGCATGTGCCCGTATCGGGGCTGTACATTCCATAGTATTTGCCGGATTTTCATCGGATTCCTTAGCAGAAAGAATGTTCGATTGTAAGGCTAAGATTTTATTAACAGCCGATGGAGCCTGGCGTGGCGAAAAGCCACTCTACCTGAAAGCTATCTGTGATATTGCGTTGGAAAAGGTCGAGGAATTGGGTCATAGTGTAGAAAAATGTATTGTGGTGTCGCATTTGAAACGAGTTACTCCGTGCAAAGAGAACTACCAGGAGGAAGACATTCCATGGACGGATGATCGAGATTATTGGTGGCACGAAGAAATGGAAGACAAGGAACCTGCTTGCTATCCGGAATGGATGGCCGCTGAAGATCCGCTATTTATGTTATACACCAGTGGATCGACAGGAAAGCCAAAAGGCGTTTTACATACAACAGCTGGATATTTACTTTATGCTGCAACAACGTTTAAAATTGTATTTGATTATAAGCCTGGTGATATATTTTGGTGCACAGCTGATATTGGCTGGATTACTGGTCACACTTATGTTGTTTATGGTCCTTTGGCAAATGGTGCTTCTTCAGTTTTGGTAAATACCTATTTTCATATTCACCTGGTTTTCTGTTTCGAAGTTTTTAAATTTTGCTTCTCTTTATATAGTTTGAGGGAACTCCATTCTATCCAGAAAATAACCGTTTCTGGGAAGTTATTGACAAATATAAGGTCTCACAGTTCTATACAGCGCCAACGGCTATTCGTGCTTTGATGAAATTTGGAGATGCACCTGTCAAAAAGCACAAACTAAGTGCATTGAAGTAAGTTATAAATATTTTAGACAGTTTTGAATTTGTAAGACAAAATATATTTGTTGAAATTACAGGGTCTTAGGAAGTGTAGGAGAGCCTATCAATCCTGAAGCTTGGCTGTGGTACTACAGAACAATTGGCAAAGAGAGATGTTCAATTGTTGATACATTTTGGCAGACTGAAACCGGTGGGCATGTAATAACTCCACTCCCAGGATGTACTCCAATGAAACCTGGATCAGCGGTATGATTGATTTAAGACAAAAAATAGATGAAAATTTGTAATCTATGTAAATATGTGTATTTTTGATTTTAGTCCTTGCCTTTCTTTGGAGTTAAACCTATTTTATTAGATGAGAGTGGTATTGAAATAACTGGTGAAGGTGAAGGATATCTGGTATTTTCGCAACCCTGGCCTGGTATGATGAGAAGTTTGTACAATAACCATGAACGATTTGAAGACACGTATTTCTCAAAATTCCCAGGATATTATTGTACTGGAGATGGTGAGCAAATATTTTTATTTTTACGTTAAAACATTTATTTGTAGCATATAGGGATCTCTGTTTATTGAAAAGATCATAAGTTGTGTTGCCGCTTTATGCTGCACTTGCAGTAAATTGACAGTGTTTAAAATGAAGAAAACAATTAATCTATTACCTAATTATATAATTTTCCTAAAATTTTATCGTCATGTTATGATGTGACAATTAAGGCCATTGTTTGTGTTGCAATTTTACTGAATTTGCTAAGAAAAAAATCTAGGTACTACATACATAAATATTCAATTCTACTACAATTTTTCAACATTGTGATCTCTATTTAATGCCAAGGTCATTAGTTATGTGTTGCCATTTTACTGCAACTGCGATTGATTTTCTACGCTCTAAATTAAAAAAAAAATCTAGTACATATTTAATTCTACTACAATTTGTTGTGTTGCTATTTTATTTTATTTTTGAATAAACAAAATACTGAGGTAATAATTTCCTTTGTTAAAAAATAAATCTATTACTTGCTTAGTTCTTCTAAAGTTTCATCATATTGTTAGGATCTTATCTTATACTGCATGAACATTTTTTTTTTTAATCAAAATTTCAATAGGTACCTTATGCAGTATAAGGCAACATAAGTTGCCTTGCCACTTTACTACACTTCACTTGCAACAATTTTTATGTATTGAAAAAAGAAAAAAAATCTACTACTTTCTTGAATCATTTACAATTTAACAATTCACAAATTATATATTCCACAGTTTTAAATTTTATAAAAAGATGCATTTAAAAAAAAAAAAACATTAAATTTAAATACTCTTTATCTTTTTTTTTAAAGGTGCCCGTCGTGACTCTGATGGCTATCTATGGATTACCGGTCGTGTTGACGACATGTTAAATGTTTCTGGTCATCTTATGTCAACTGCCGAAGTAGAGTCAGTTCTTGCCGGGCATAAACGAGTTTCGGAAGCAGCCGTAGTATCCCGACCACATCCTGTCAAAGGTGAATGTCTTTATTGCTTTATAACACCCAATGCAAATGAAACCTTCGACAAAAAGCTAGTAGACGAATTAAAGAAATTAGTACGAGAACGTATCGGTGCATTTGCTCAGCCCGATGTTGTCCAACATGCTCCAGGCTTACCTAAAACACGTTCTGGAAAAATTGTACGAAGAGTTTTGCGAAAAATTGCTGTCAACGATCGAGACATTGGAGACACCTCAACGCTGGCCGATGAAGGAATTGTAGAACAACTTTTCAATAACCGGCCCCAAGAGGCAAAGTAAACTTAAAAGCCCACAAACGGAGCTAGTCATCCCAGAAGAAAAAAATTATAAAAGAAAAATATATATATAAATTTTTCTCTCCTTACCTCTGTCACTGTACATTCTGTGCTATTTCGTTAAATAAAAAATAGCAAAACCACACAAAAAATAACGATCAGATGATCTACTATACATAAGTATATCTGTTGTTATATACAAATTCCAACAAACACTTTAAATTATATATTACCTACACTATTATAATTATATAAAATGTTATATTAAATGAAAACAATTTTTTGTAATAAAATTTTTATTGATTTTAGTTTTAAATAGAAAAATTAATTAATTAATTAACTAAATTTTTATAATTTAAGTGAATTCCGTATATGTAATAGTTGTTGTTATTATTATTTTTATTATTTATAGCACTTTTTGAATATCCTTTATGCATATCTTAATATATATCTAATATGCAATTTTTTTTATATAAATTCATGTTGTTTTGATTTTTAGTTTTGTTATAGATATTTTGTTATGTACTCGTATTATAATTTGAAGCAGAGATATCAAATATTTATAGGTTTAGTTTGTAGTGTAAATTATGTTTATTCAGTTGTTGTAGCTATGAAATGTTATTATGTTTAAAATGTAAAATAATGTTTATTGAAAATATTACATTAAAAACTCAATTGAACGTAGTGGTAGTATTTTATTTAATCGTCATGTAAATTGTTGTCGTTTTATAGTTATTTATTTTATTTTTTTAATAATACATAGTTTGTTCGTTTGTAGAATAATGAATGCACTATATGTTCAGTTATTTGTTATTTCATCAAACTGAAATATCTTTTTGATTCCTCAAAATAATTCAAAGAAAGTTTTAACCCTAACTGTACTTACCTGGTAATTTGTTGTTGAAACGGTCGAAACACTCATATAAATCAAATAGCCATTACCACACTGGCAGCTCTCTTTTTGGCGCCAGTTTCCTTTTATTGAAACCTTTTGATAACAAATCAGGTTGTTACTCATTTAATATTTCTGGCTAAAAAAAATCCATTTTTGCACAACCTTCCACATAAATTAGTATTATTATTTAATTATTTTAGGATACATAAATAAACACTTACTTTTATTTCCAAAAGCATAGTACGCTGCTGATGCGAAACGAAAAATCCCATACAAAAAGATACAACGAAATCGTAGGTAAACGAAAAATTTCGTTCTGCTTTTCGTTTAGCAGTAAGCTGTTCCACGAGCGAAATTGATTATTTAGGAGGTTGGGTATTTTTTTTGGTTGTGGTATCCGTTAGCATTTTAATATAGTGTTAGAGACCACAAACAAATTTCTTCAACGCATCATCTGATGGGACATATTTATGTTTTTTTCGAAATCTTTTCGTTTACGTTTTCTTTGTCGATTTGGAGATCACAAAAAATTGTCGTTTCGCTTCAGCTGCGTATTAGACCTAATGTATAAAATTGAATATTTAAAAATTTTTAATTATCATTTTCAATCAAAGCTATAACTGGCACCCAATGAACAAAAAATAAAAGTCAGTTGTACTTGAGAAGTTATACCAGCCCTGTTTTGGTGAAAGTGTGAACCTAGCAACTCAGACTGCTTTTAGACGACTGCAATTTTTAACGGGGTTTCTCTTTTGAATTTCTTACGGATTGCAGCATCCATTTAAATGCTGCAAATTTTAATAGATGCAATTTTTGTTAAATCAGAAGGAAACATCTCTTTACATTCTTTACTCCGCCTATGTGTCAAACAATAGGAAAAAGCACAAAGAAGAAAGAGCGATAACTCTGCAATTATTTCAAACACTGCAACTCTGTTTACCTCGGCCAACGCATACATTGTAGGGGGTAATTGCAGCGTTTAAAAGCAGTCTCAGAAAAATTTTTACACGGAAACAAAAACAAATAATTTTTTTTGTTTTGTGTACAAACAATAACAAAGTATTTATAATCACTTTTATATGTTATTGTTTACGTGTAATAATTTAGCTGAGCTGGCTATTCACTTTTTCAAAAAACACGGCTACCATTTATTTTCAATATATGAGCTGCGCACATATTCTTATTATAAATAAACTCTGAAAAACAACAAACCTTAAACACAAATTGAATTAACTTTAATTCTACAAAATTTCATTATATCTGCCAAATTCTAGTCATTTTGCTTTCAATGTGTAAATGGTATAAAATTGTCAAGTATTTTCGTCGTGAAACGTGCAAGACGTTCAATTTAACTATTCTGCTGGCAGCATATAAATATTATGCTCGGACAATTCACAAATTATGACTAAATTCAAGAATCAATGAACCTGCTTAGTGTTTATTCATTTCTGGCACATTGCCAGTCAGTACCATTAGAGTGGCATTTTATAATTTCGTATAAATGTATATCATTAAGAATGATTTTCTTTTTTAATTATTTTGTCAGTTTTGTGACAAAAAATTCTGAAGATTTGGCAATCGTATAAATCCAGCATAATTCTTCACATCCCTTCCCAATATTCCATACAAATCTAAAAAAACCTCACGCTATATATCGTCAAAATTTCAACAAAAGAGTAAAAAAAAACTGAATTGACGTATCCTTTTATTCTGTCATATATACAAAACATTCGTGAGAATCGTAAGCTGAAAAGACAAATATTGAGCACATTTTCTTTTATCAGAACGACTATGTGTCTTCGAAATTCTCTTGGTCGAATATTAATGCGCATTTCTTCTTTTTTTTTTATTAAACTGATTCGCGTTTCATCATCAACGAATCCAGAGCCGAGATAATAATACAAAGATCCTGGTTTTTATGTCAGTTTATGTCCGCAAATTTATTTTAAATTTGGCGGATAGGTGGCTTTTAAAGTTTCAAAATCAGTGTAAAGAAAAAAGACAAGAAAGAGATGAGTTCACAACAATGTAGCATCGGTAGGATTTTATTTTCACTGAATGATCTTTATGGGTCATTAGCGATAATAGTAGTAGCCGCTTTTTATTATCGCCAAAAACCCATATGGTTCACCGCGATAAAGTAAAACGATACGGATCCAAATGACAACCGTGTTGTATGCTCATCTCTTTTTTCATATCTTTTTTCTTTACACTACAATTTACACTACTTAACCACTTGCAAAGATGAAAAAGCCATCTACCCGCCAGAGTAAAAACTAATTTCTAGATCCATAAAGGAAACCCCGATAGAAACCTAGATCCAAAGTTGTTTTTGTATTACGTGTTAAAAGATAACCCGATCCGTAAATAATAAAACGCGGCTAGTGTCTTTTTTTTTAACACCATTTGAGAAATTTTGAAGATCTGATTCAAGGTCACGACAACAAAAACCTTTCGGAACAATTTATTATATTTTGGTCAACAAAAAATTTAAATTTTGTGAGTTGTGGGTTATTTGTTAACTTCAAAGTGAGGGAAAGAATATTTTGATACTGATATCTGAATCTATGCTCAATATTCAAATACGGCCGGATTGCACAAAATGTAGATAAATCTTTAGCCATTCGTAATTTATTTCAAAGTAGGTACACAAGTAAGTATACACTGGACCCAGGGGAACTCTAATTTATGCTGTACCTTACCTGTACTTTCTTTTGTAAAGTTATGCTTCTTTGAAACGAATTCCGACTATTAAAAAAAAGAAGAGAAAATAAGCCCCTTTTTCGTTCAGCTGACACTTATGGTGCACTTACTCCACCGACAGAATCTTAGAGCCGACTGCAAATTTTGGGAGTGAGTTTGTATAATAAATTTCATTCACCTAAAACAAGCTCATAAGAATGTGTGTTTAAAATAATAGCTGAGTTTTATTTCTCTCCAGATTTGAACCACATTGAATTTTCTTACGAAAATATTACAATATGTATTACAAAAATAATACGAAGTCTAACTTTGTTTTGGAATTAATTAATTAATTAGGTATCAAAAAAGACTGCTGGTTTTTCATAAGTTTTATTAGAAATTCAAATTTAGTTAAGAATTTAGTTCCAATTATATTTTTTTTAGTAACATAACATTAACTTTTGAATTTGTATATTACTTCTGCTTCAACTCGTTAAAATTACCTAAATGTTTAGTATGATTCGATTTATTTTCTTGTATAATAAAATACAAATTGCACTAATTTTTAATATTTATATAAATATTTATTATTTTACTTAATATTTATAAGTATTTTGAAAAATATATTTTAAATTGTTGTAACTAAACACCTTAATATGTAAACAAATTTAAATGTTCACAAAAACTAAAATATACAAACTAAATAAAGATAAAAATATATTTATTAAACCAACAAAAAAAAGTGCTTAAAAAAAAAACAAATACATACATATCATAGAATTAAAAAACGTTTTAAAGTGTTTACAAAATAAACTTAATGTAAACTGAACTACAACAACAAAAATTAAATGGAAAAGATCTTTTGAAACTTAACTGCCCTGCAACGAAATACATATCATTCCATGTAATGGGAAAACGCTAAGACATAATTTTAAATATATTCTTATAATATGAAAAAATATTTAAACAAAAAAATATTAATTATCCTAACATTGAAATGTTGATTAACAGAGAGGAATTATAGTATCTACTATACCTACATTTGTGAAAAGGTTTCTTAAGAATGGGTTAACTGGATTACAAAAATATACTTTATTAAATATTTTAGTGTTCCTGTATTAGGTGTTGATGATAATATTTATGTAACAGAACAATTATTAAAGCTTATAGTGAGTATGAAAACAAAAATAATACATTATTTATTATTAATGTAAAAAAAGCTTTATGCAGATATTCTATTATAGTGTGTTTATATAATTTATAAATGTGTACATAAAACTGATATTGAATTATACAAAAATTAAACCAAAAATTGGCATTTTTCTTTTTAATTTAATATTCAATTCATCAAAATTTTGCATCCAAAAACATAAATAAATTTAATTCATAATCATAACTTTCTTACCTAACTATGCATCTTATTTTCAGAAATTCTTTTTACTACTTCACCCAGAATAATCATCAACTGTATTTGTTAAACTGTATGTACAGGGTGGACCAAATACAAGTTTCTTTTTAAAAATGCAATAAAATAAACAAAATTAAATTTTTTCCATGTACATACATTTGAGTTAGGGAATGGTAATACAACTACAAACATTCATACACATCAGCGTCTAATAGTAAGGGTTAGTGCGTTTTTCCTATTCCCATTTATTTAAAACAAATACGTGGGGCAATGTATAGATAAATGTAGAAATTAGCTAAGAAAAATCATTTACAATATTTAATAAAATTTGTAGTGACTTAGATTAACTTTTTATGCTTTAATTCTATATTACATGTACCCCACGTTCTTCTTTTTAAAAACAAGGCCCAAATGACTTGCAACTCTAAACCATCATTGTGTTGTTAGTTGGGAGAAATGGAGGAGATCAATAATAACTACCGCATGAGAAAATATTTTTCATTCTTATGGGAAACTTTCACTTCCTTACTTAATGCATAAGAAAGTACCCTTAAAAAAAAAATATTTAGTTTTAAGGTTGAATCAGCAAGGTGCCTTGTTACCTGAATTTCTAATTTATTTAAGTTTTTATTTTCCAAAAACGTAAATGAAGATATGAGAAAAAGTAGTAACATGTAAAAAAAGCAATAAAAGCGTTTTGAACGAGAAGGTGTTATGTGACATAATTTGATTTGTTGATTTATTGTCTTTAAAGGACCTTTTTTCCTTAGAACTGCTTAGAAATTTCTTCTTAAGGCTAGAGAAACTTAGAAAAAGGCTATACAAATAGAGAAAAATTCATGATTTGTGAATTTTGTATTTAAATTCAAATTAAAAGTATGTTTTAGACAAATATCAGTCAATGTCAGTTAACACCTTCTCATTCTAGACTAGGCTTCAGTTATTAGGTTCATGAAAATAAATTTACAAATGAAACTAAAAAACGCAAGAACACTATGTTTGAAATCGAAGAAAAAAAATACAAGTTGTTTCATAAAGCTATACGAATGTTTATTTTTTGTTTTATTTTTGTTTTTTATTCTTTTTTATTGCTTCCATTTTAATATGGCAGCCATAGGTATTGACATTTTATTAACTAACATCTTAATTAAAACGAAAGTTAAACGAAAGGCAATTGTCAGTCTTTAAAAAAATTCGAGGGAGCTATTTCTTTTCTGGTGCAGTACTAAACTTCATTATAATGTAAAATTGCGTCAAATCCGCAACCATGTACATGTACACGAATCGGTTTGAATTCCAAAATTAGGGCACCAAGAAAAGAGCAAATTAAACCAACTTTTGTAATCAATGAGGAAAAATTGGTACTCAAAATCATTTTAGTGATACATACAAAAAATTTAAATGATTCAAAAAAAAAAAAATAAAATAAAAAAATAATCAATAAATTGTACACACCAATTATTCACATCACGTCAAAAAAGTCTGATGCCGTCGAGAGTAGCTGAATAAATGTGATAAGAACAGTACATACATACATACCATGATGTTCAAAGTCACGTGGCGCGTCTTTCGATGGGGTCATTTGAAATGAAATCTCTTAATACGCTTTAATATGCGATATGAAAATTAAAACAAAAATTCCATTTACAACTGATAAGTAACAAGAAGAGCAGAACTCAAATTTATTTTTGTACATGTTTGATTTTAAAAAGAACAAAATCTCCAAATTTCCTTAAAAAATAATTTGTTACGGCAACAAAAACAAAAAAAAAAAAATACTTAATTTAAATAATTTAAGGGAACTTATATAATCAATGTGCATCTGCCTTCAAATACTCTTGATACTGTTTTTCACTCATAAGCTTCTCTAGCTCCTTAGGATCAGCCAGATCAACTTTAAATAACCAACCTATATAATAAAACAAATAGATTATTTTAAAAATAAATGTAAATATTAGAAAATTAAATTTAAAGATCTTACCTTTATCGTAACAATTTGTATTGATCAACGCAGGTGATTCTTCTACTTCGCTGTTTTTCTCCACAACTGTTCCCGAAACAGGTGAGTAAACTTCACTGGCAGCTTTAACACTTTCTAGTGCTCCACATTCTTGATGTAGGGTAAGTTCTGTGCCTGGATCAGGAAGTTGGGCGTAAACAACATCTCCTAATGCCTCTTGTGCATAATTTGAAATACCAACTGTGCCAACTTTGTTATCAACTGTAACCCATTCGTGTTTGTCAGTATATAGTCGTTCTGAAATGGAAACAAAAAATTTCTTGTGATAAGTGATAAAAAATTTATTTTGAATTAACAAATCTTTTTGAGTTCCAAATTTTCATTTCCTTCCTTGGATTGATATTTTAGGTGTATTTTTCACCGTCGATTTTATTTAGGAGTTGAATTCACTGACGCCATTTAAATTTTATTTTGTCAAAAGAATATGTATGTATTTTTAATGGAAACGTCGTGGCCATAAAATCATTTAAGCTGGATATGCCATTATTCCTCCCACATTTATTGTCATAATTTTATTTTATGACAAAAAAACGGAAATATACATACATTACAATTCTTTTAGATATTCTTTTAAATTAAAGTTTTATGTTTTTTAATTCCTTTTTTTGGAAGAAATCGAATTTTAAAAATTAAAATTTATAAAATTTCAATATAAAAAAATAACGAAATCATTTTTATTTATCACTAAGAATACTTTGAGATTTTGGCTTTTACTGTACCCTTTTATCCAAGATACAAACCCTAGGATAAATGTCAATTTGTATTTTCCTCACAATAGTTCACAATCATCTATGTATTATTTTTTATTTCAATACACTCATTGTGAATACGTTTTTTTTTTTCATGTCATCAATGTTCAATTTACATAATTTATGAAATAAAATTTTAATTAATACCTGCGACTCTTGCACTGCTTAAACTAAAACACCTTAGCTGTTGATTAGCGGAATATCTGATTCTCGATGCACAGGCAATTCGCATGCCACTACGAAACACTTTTGCGGTTATGGACATATTGGGAAGAGAATTAAATTTTCTACACCGACACCGTCTGTCAACTTTGCTGGTACGAACTCAAATAAATTTGCCTTTGCAAAATGAAAATCTTGAAACACAGAAAGATTGATAAGATAATACGAATTTGTTAGGCGAATAAAAAACAAAAAACGAATTTAGTTGACACCACAATCGAAAAGGTTATCAATATAATAATATAGACGAGAGGTTGCTTTTGCTTCGTGGTTGGTCGAGGAACAGTAGCTGCCGGCAGTACAGCACAATGTACAAATAGAAAGTGACAGTAACAAAAGTAGGTAGTAGAGTAGATATACAGACAGACAGATTAGACAGGGTATGATGACATTTAATTTTTGATTATGGTGAACTTTTCTTTTGGCTTTTGTTTGTGAATTGTACAGATACGTTTCACTTCACAGCCCGAAAGGACTCAAAAAAGAAACTCTACAACCACATACATACAAATACAAAACACAGAGCGAATTGGGGAAATAAACCGTATTGATAAAAAGCGGGGTTAAGTTCTAATCATAATAAAAAAGTACAGTTAAAAAACATATAGCTTTAGATAATAATTATAAAATTGACTTTAAAAAAAAAATGAATTAAAAAATTATTTTAAATTGAAAAAAAAAATTAAAAAAACTTTAATTCAATTAGGTACCTTTGTACATGTAATCACATAAAATTAATTATAATATCTTAAAATAGAGTCATCAACGTTTTCTTGGTAATCCCTCCTCGGAACTAAGCGTTTCATTTACTTGTATTGAGATTTTAGTAAGAAACATTATTGTTAAATCTGTTTTCACCATACAAAGAAATTCCAATTAACAAAAAAGAATTTCAGTATCCTAAACCAAGAAAAATAAAACAAATTTAATTCACCGTTATATACTTGCCTTAACAGCTACAACAAAAATACAAATTATTTGTCATTTGCACCGGATATAACAAATGAATTACAGTAATTTTCATAATTTTCTGTCAAAACCCCTAAAAAAAAAAAAAAAACGGTTTTTTATTTTGCTAAGTAGCTTCTAATACAGATGAACCACTAAATCGGTTTTAAAAACTGATTTATTTTAAAAGTAAACTAAACATTCGGTTCTGGATTTTTTCCTACAATGAACAGTGTTTACCTCAACAGTTTACGTAGGCAACATCAATTCATTCTTATTCCATGTCATAGATACTGGTGTTTTTCATCAAAGATAACCTCTCTACACTATCTGAAGTTATTACGGAATGAAATCTTTGCTGGGGGCACTCGGTGCTTATCAGTTTTAAAAACAATAAATGCAAAACGATCAAATAGTAAACAGGCGCAAACAAATAAATTGTGTTCAACTAACAAAAAATCAACAACAAGCGTAATTGAATTTTATTTTAAGTATGTATAAATTTATTTGTATTTGTCTAAAGTGCGTGTAATTTAAAATGAAATTTAAAAAAAAATATATTTATAAAGATGCTCTTAGAATTCTGTAAAATGGTAATCTCTGCATGGGAGAGAAAGTGAGGCTAAATTATTGAAGTCATAATAATATTGTTACATCAGGATGGATTCGCTGAATTGGTTGGTAGCTATTGGTATCTTGAATTCCGAATATGGCCGTTTTGGTTTGACCTCGGCATTGGTGGAGTATAATCAGGTGCTGGGAGTGCTGGCTCAAAACTATTGCCTTGGCCCTGCTGTTGTGGTTGTTGCAGTGGTAACTGCGGTGGTTTTGCAGGAGGATATTGCTCAAAACTATCAATGTTACGGAAACGTCTCTCTTGAAGATTATCCGTAGACATGCGAGCAGCGCGTTTGATGGATTCCTCGTTAAGTTCAACAGGTGTATGTTGACGCTGTTCTACAACAAAAGCTGTATTATCAAAACCAGTTTCTTCTCTGTAAGTTAAAAAGATCTGTTAAGTAAATGTACACACTTTGTATATATGTAGCTGTTTAACTTACTTCGGTTCGAAAGCATTAATCGGGGTTGAATGGGTATTGTTGAATGTGTGATTGATGAAGTCATTCTTAAAAGACAAAGAAAATTTTAAATTCCTTTCATGATTTCTTGCAGTAAATTTAGTTGATTTTAGAATTTATTTAATGAGTTCGAAAATTTTCCAGGAACCGTATTTTTTATAAATAACGACAGTATAAAAATGTCGAATATATTTTTAAATTAATTCGAAGTTGGCTCTGGGTTATCTCTTTTAACACGTAATACAAAAACAACATTGGGATCTAGGTTTCTATTTATGGATCCAGAAATTAGTTTTTACTCTGGCGAGTAGATGGCTTTTTTAGTTTTGCAAATGGTAAGGTAATGCTAATTGTAGTGTAAAGAAAAAAGATCATTTGGATCCGTATCGTTTTATTTTATCGGGTTATTGGCGATAATAAAACACGGCTATAATATCTCTCTGTACACACCAAAAAGATTTCGGGCTACTTACCACTGTGTCTCTCGCTACATATGCTCCAATGAATACATAAATCATAAAGCCAAAATTAATCAACCACAAAACGAATCCCTTTAATGAGATTAACATCATGAAAATAGCTGAAAATTCAGCTGCAAGTAACTGCACTAAATTTATGTCCGGATTAACAGGACCAATTTGAGAACTGGATAAGCTATATTGATTTCCTTGCCAATGATATCGACTAAAATCGATACCAAATATAATTCCCAGACTTAAATCCATGCAGCAGGTAATTAGTGTAATAATTGCCCAATTGTATAAAACTGCAATGCTAACACTCATGTTATGTTTATTAACACCTGTAAATAAAATCGATATTTATTATTATAATTTATTTTATTATTTTTAAATATACTTACGAGTTAAAAGCAAACAAGAACCTATAAGCCAAACAATAGACACTCCCAAATATACACAAGCCCAAATTAATATTTGCGTTGAATTTAAAACGGTTTCCACACTGTATAGTTGTTCGAATTGAATATCGGGACTTGGATCTAATTCACAATTGCCTCTGAAGTACATCTCATAGAGAACGAATTTTGTAATTGTTCCATAGCTGACAAAATTACCAAGGTCAAAGATGCAGAGGTACAATAAGATTGATATAATTGATAAAATAATCCAACTGACTGATTGAATCTATTGAAAAGGAAATATATGTTAAGTGATTAATTTTTTTGGTAATCAATGGCGCGTTCAAAATAATGAGATCTCGGAGATTTTTCTCACTCAAAAAATGAGCGCAAGCGAATCCAAGATTCTTGTTCCCTCATAAAAGCTGAAAAGTTTTGCTGAGGCGAATCCTGTTCAAGTACTTAACTGATATTGCTATTATCTCCGAGATCTCATTTTTCTGAACATGCCGAATAAAACAATGAAAAGTGAATACACAAAATTAAACGAATAATGTACAAGAATGTACCTAAACTAAACAGTTCCGCAAAATAAAGTAATTTGGAACAATTTATATTCGAAGTCTCCACTTCGAGACCAAACAAATAGAGTAGAATAATTGTGGAAAAGTTGGCAGTAGGTACATTGCTATGGAATTAATTAATTCATTCTTCATCTGATAATCATTTGATAATAACTTTTACAGTACGTATCACATATTTGCACCTCGCTTCGCATCTTTCACTACTTTTCTTTTCTCACTACTGTGCGTGGAGCATATTTTTCTAAATCATGTTAAAATAAGTCGCTATATAATGAATCAGTATGATTCAAGAAGACTCAGACATTCCTTGAAAGTGACGTTAGTTGTTGCAAAGCTAACTGTAAATCGTTGTATACTTTAAAAAAGAATGATAATTCCTTGGAATTTTAACTATGCAATTTTCTCTCGAGTGGATATAAACTTGTCTTGTAAAAACAATTATAAAGTGGATTGAAAATATTTACTGTTATTCTTACAATATATAGGTAGAGTCTTTTATTTATTATCTTTAACAAAGTTGTACAACACAACTTGACATAGTTTGGATGAAAAAATAATAATGATAATTAATCAAGCCGAAAACGCTTGAAGACTACAAAAGATAAATTTAATTGACTTAGTTGTGACAAGTTTTTTTTTTGTATGAAATATTTTTACTCGAGTATTTTACTTTTACATGTTTCAACAATATTTACAAGATATGCGATTAAGGAAATAAAAATCATAAATACGAACCGCTCCAAGAACTCCAGCCCATTTTGCCACAGTTTGGATCATTGAAAAACTTTTATAACATCGTGACGGATCCATTGTTTCGAATTGTATTATTGTGTCGTTTCGAAATTCGTTTAACTTAATTTAATTGTGAGTCACAATATGTAAGCACGAAAAAGACGCGCGCGCACTTAACTTCACCTGCCCAAAAGAACTGCTATAGAAACTTACCCAAAATATTTTTTTGAGTCTGCTATCGAATTTCAATACGTTTCTAGATAAGAAATTTTATCGGAAATCTAGTGGTTCACAATTTTAGTATAAAAATAACTGTCTATGATCTCCAATATCAAATTTATTAGTGTCTTAACTTAGATCAAATTACACCTTTCTAGCATTGAATTTAAAAACAAAAAAACAACAATATTTTAGGTTCTGCTCTCTCTCGTCACTGGAAGCTCTTTAAGCAAAAGGTGTGGTGATATATGTAGCTTATCAGATACATTTCGATACATTTACGCTTATCAGATGGCAGCACCACATTTGCACCACTGATAGCACAACCAAAAAAATAACTCTTATCAACGTTGAAAATATTGATATCAAAAAGCTGCTGATAGTAATAATTTGTGTGAGTGAGTACGATAACGTATATGTGTGAAAAAGTTAAGTGTAACCATAACGGAACGCATGTGTCAGATTTGGTGTAAGCTATAGGCACTTGAATTATTATTCTAGAGGCCAATACAAATATGACGAATCGTTTTTTATTCACATATCTTTTGTTTGAGAATCCAAACGTACTTATAGACAGACACCTTCCTAGCTGAATTATATCGCAAAAGGGAAATATCACTTTCCGATGCATTATACTCATCTGCCCAACGTACAAATGTAGGTACTTCTGAATAAAAAAGTTCACCAAAATATTTATAGCACTGATCTTATTTCAGCAATACTTCGCAATTCATTTGATACCTACCTGGCCTTAATTTATATATGTATATATTTTTTATCGGGTAGGTATGACATTGAATGTTTTTTGCTAAAATAAAAGAACAAATATTTTGACTTCGAACAAAAAAACAAACACATTCTTTCTTCCGATTGTCTTCAATTAAGGAGAAGCAATTACAATATGCTTTGCAAGTAGTTCACCAATGTGTTATTTTAATTACAAAATTTTAATTTAAAAATAATTTTTAAGAATACTTATGAAACATACAAATATTAATTAATTATTATCTATCCAAACAAATTTTAAAATATACAATATGATAATGACTTAAATTTCTTTTTAAAAGAGTTTTATAAAAAAAAATAAAAACTCAAAAAGTTTTCCCATACATTTTTTTTCAAAAACGGAAATGAATATGAAAAAAGCATACATTTAACTTAACTTAACGTACTTTTTTAATAAACTGCAGCACTATAATAATGATAATTCTTGTAAGAAAGGAATGTCAAATTCATTTTAACCAAAAAATTGATTCTCTTTGTAAATTTTTCTAAACAAAATCGATTTTTTCTGTCAAAACAAATCTTGCATATTATTTTGTAAGATTTCTGAAAGATTTTACACAGATTTGCACACACACTACTAAGATTTTATATACATATGTATATAAAATATTAAATTGAATTTCGTATTTTAAGAAGACAAATTGTGATTTTTTTTGCAACGAATTTTAATTTTAGTGAATATACATAACTAAATATTTGTGCATTCTTTTTCAATTAAAAAAATACATTTAACGAAAATAACGATAATTAGTCTTTAATTTAATAAATAAGGTATCTAATAGAGGGTTTTCCAATAGGGACGGGTTTATTTTGACAGCTCGTGGCGGCTATATTGTTTCCTTTACTTTCTGTCAAAATATTGTCTTTTAATCAGTTACTAAAGACAAAACATAATGGCAATTTACAGCGTCGAGCAACACGTGCAAATGATAAAACTTTATTATCAAAATGGGTGTTCTCTAGTCGGGTGTTT
The DNA here is from genome assembly GCA_951394125.1 of Epistrophe eligans. Taxonomy (NCBI): domain Eukaryota; kingdom Metazoa; phylum Arthropoda; class Insecta; order Diptera; family Syrphidae; genus Epistrophe; species Epistrophe eligans. Next base: position 13,442,662 of record OX596029.1, read on the forward strand.
TGGTCGAAAAATCATCTTTAGCGATGAGGCCCATTTTTGGATGAATGGGTACGTGAATAAGCAAAATTGCCAGATTTGGGACAACACCAATCCACGCGAGATTCACGAGGTACCAATGCATCCAAATAAAAGTACTGTTTGGTGTGGATTTAGGGCTGGAGGTGTCATAGGTCCGTACTTCTTCGAAAATGATGCTGGCCAGGCCATCACCGTCAACGGCGATCGCTATAGGTCGATGATCACCAACTTCTTGTGGCCTGAATTAGATGATATGGACAACGAAGACATATGGTTTCAACAGGATGGCGCTACGTGCTACACAGCTCAAGACACAATCGATATTCTGCACGAGCGGTTTCATGGCATGGTTATCTTGCGCCGAGGCGACTTGAATTGGCCACCAAGATCGTGTGATTTGACCCCTTTGGACTTTTTCTTGTGGGGCTTCCTTAAGTCGCAGGTCTATGCGAATAAGTCGCAAACCACTACGGCCCTCAAAGACAACATAATCGATGCCATCGGTCAAATTCAGCCTGGTTTATGCGCCAAAGTCATCAATCCAATCACAAAAAAAAATCGATTCTTTACAAATTCCTCTCAACAACTGAAAAACACTTTATTCTGTTTAAAAAAAAAACGATTTTTTGATTGAAAGGAATTTGACATAAGCAAGCATACTTTTTTCTACATTTATAAATGTCAAATTGCCACATGGAAATAGCACTTTTTTCGGTTGATTGTCCGAAAGAACAATATTTAATACGTGTAAATAATTCTGGAGCGATTCTTAAAACAAATCGAAAAGCAAAATGTCTCTTCTTTTCAGAAGAAGATTGTCATTCCGACGCCAATTGAAAAATGATAAATGATAAAATATGCTTTTGGGGGTTAGGTTTAATAAACATAATAAAATGTTATATAATATGTTGCTAAATGTGTTTTAAATAAGCAAATACCAGTTATCATTATCACGTTCTTTGACAGTGACATTGAATATAATGATCGATTCCTAAAGAAATTGTTGAGACACTCCAGTTGTTTTTCTTGTGTTTCTAAACAATTCTCTTAATTGAAAAGCAATTAACTTTTTTTTTTTCTCACGAGAAAAAGCAAATATAACAAAATGAACTGGGTACAAAAAAATAAACACGAATTAAACAGGGTCAGAATATCCTTAGTTATCGAAAATTTAAAAGTAATTTATGAAGGCCACCAAAACATGAAATGAATATAATAAAGAAAATACAATCAATTTTAAATAAATTCTTTATAATTCTTTCTTTGGAAATGTACAAAGACTAAAGGTCTATACCGTATTTAACAGAGAACCTATATTAAAAAAGTTAAGACTCTTCATTAAATAACTGTTTAACATTAAACAAAAAAAAAAACAAACAATATTTATATAAATAATTAAGAAAATCAACAAAATCAATATGGCGAGAGAACAAAAAACTACCATCTTGAATAGCCCGTTTGGGACAGTCTTTCTTGTCCCACAGGCGTTCTATCCTTTTTAGGTGGATGCAGAGCATAATCTGGCACTGGTATTGGTGGGAAGTTCTCATCTTCATCAGGCGGTAAATGTGCGTGAATTCTCTTTTGAGCAACAGGATCATTCATGATGTTTGTATAGGACCATGGAAGCTGGCCACGTAGTTCTTGACTGACGTGGGGCTGATTTGGAAATAATGATGCACCATCGACATTAGAATAACGAAGGTTAAGAGGTGATATGGCAGACAACTCTGGAGTGACTGATCTTGTCTGTGATGTTGGTGTGCTGTATCGATTCGGTGGATAGTCTAAATTCTCAGGATGAGCATCGGATATTTGGTATGTAGATGCTTCGGCAGGATTGCTCTTGGAAATACTATTTCGTACGTTTTTATTGTTTGATGTTTGCTGGGGAGGAACAGGTAAGGCATATGGTTCCATTGGTTCTGCTGATGGTGGGGTTCCAATTGGTGAATTCGGAACAGGCTCCAGTGTACTGCGAACTTTCCGTACTGTTTCTGGAGAAGGACGAAAGCGAACTGCAACTGTTTCTTCATGTATTTCATTATTCAAATCAGATGGAAGTACAGTATCTGCTGAACTTGGACGTCGTGGTTGCCGTTTCATTTCTTCATTCTTCAATTTAAAAAAAAAAATGTATAAAAAAATTAATAAAATATATTATTAAGTAATTAAAAATTAAATACTTACATTCGAAGATAGAATTTTTGCCAATGAAAGACAGAAAATCGAACCAAAAACATTCAATAACCAAATTAGAATAATTCTTGATGTTATACATGTGAACACTACAGCAGGCACAATAAAAAATATATCGAAGTCCTTAAGATAGTCTTTGAAAAAATCAAGAGCTTCCTTGCTATTTGTTACACCAACATATTCAAAAGTTTTACTTGCAGACTAAATAAAATAATTAATTAAATTAAATTATTATAACTTAATATTAAGGATTTCATAATTTTCAAAATTTCTCTTACCGTTGTTTGGAAAATGTCATTTATGTGAAATCCAGTTGCTATAGCATCTAAAACACTTCCAATTGCAATGGAAATTAACCATGGCCAGAAGCATACCAAAGCTATCAATTTGGTCAGTGGACAGCAGATTGTTACTTATTAATGTACAAAAAAAATAAAAGAAGAAATCATTAGAATAATTAATTAAATTTTGGTAAAACAGAAAAATTAAATAACGGTATATTTTGTCTGTAAATATGTATATTTCCAATTTTAGTTTTTGTCCTTTGCAATACACAATTAGTAAATAACACTTTCAAAATATTCGAAGCAAGCACACACTGCACAGGGGTTTTGGCAAGGAGATGCTTTATTATTAAATTTAGTTCTAAAACCTTCGTTTAAGGGTTATATAAATTAGATAACGGATAATTAGTTGTCTAAACCTTTACTAAATCGACAGTTTTTGTATTTAAATGATGCACTTCCTACCTAATCAAAAATCTAATAATAAATCTGTTAATGACTGAACTCCTTTAAATAAGAATTTATAAATACATATGTAAATGTTACTAGATTATTTATAAAATAAAAATTTTAGCAACAAAATGTGGATCAATTCAAAACTTACCCAACACTAAAAATGATGTTATCACCCAAACAGCACTTATAACTGCATAACAGATTGAAAATATGTATTCTCGATCGCTAAGTACATTTGCTTTTTTAAAATCTATTTTTAATATTAACTCCTGATTATGTTCTGGAATATATAGAGTTGGTTCTCCACATTCTTTGCCTGAAAATTGTAAATAAAAAAAAATTAGGGTGCATAAGTTAATAAGTACATTTTGCAGTAGTCGCTATAATTTAAGAAGGATGTTTATGTATAGGTCAATCAAATTTAATTCACTTAAAACTTTCGTAGGCACATTTATAGTTTTTTTTTTTTTTAATTTTACTATTATCTATATATTTTTTTTTTAAAGATAAAACAAACATAAAGATGACTGAACAAAAAAATGTTTAGCATTTGTAGGTAGTTGTAGTTAATTGAAAGTATATATGTTCGATTTGTTGCCAATATAATTTCTTACTTGAGATAAGATAAGCAATATTGTGGAAAAAACAAAAGACTCTTAAGTAAATAGGTAAAGGTATCTTGTACTTGTGTCTATTCTATATCTATCTATCATTTATTTGCTTTTTGTTTTTAATGTTTTCTTTGAAGATTTTGAAGTAATTTTCACAATTATAATTTAATATTTAGTTAAATACTTATTTTACAACTTAATATATTTATTTATCTATTCGATTACTTATTCAGTAATTATCTATTGAATTGATCATTTAAATTGAATCAACGATTTCTCTTTCAAAAAGATTAATTAATTTTTAAAGTAATTATTGACAAAATGTATCTCCTTACGTAGGTATATTCATTGTACAACTTATATTTATAAAATATACTAGCTGCTAGCTGAAACCTGTCACGCTTTTCAGTGACTGTTTTTAACCTTTTTATTCTATTTATGTTACCGCCGTTTGTACATTTTGCTTAAACATAAAATGGCATTTTACCAATTCCAATTTCTAACAATTGCATTGCGAAATGTCCGGTGGAGGAATTATTTTGTTATTGTACAAGTATTTTTTGGATAATATTAATTTACGTTCTTAAATCTCATAAACTTTATGATTTAACACATGCATCTCGGAAATAATGAATTTATAATATTTATTCTAATAAATGAACCTTCTATATCAGCTGAAGCTTTAATGAATACTGCTGCATTTAAGGGAAACAAATAATTGAGTGTTGAAAAAACTTTTTCGATTTTTAATTTTGTCAAAAAACAGTGTCAATTCGAACAATAGGTCCAAGTTCCAACTTATTGCATATTGGTCTACCACATTTCATATAAAATAAGAAAAATTGCGTATACGCCCGAGTGTATTTAACAAACAAAAAAAGCAAATATTTCCATTCAAAAAAGACAGGTAAATAAAGTGTTTTTTTTTTAGCTTTTGTCATGTTTCATGCGCAAGAGTTTAGTTGTCCTGTCTTAATTAAATAAATAATTTTTATGTTTTCCGACACTGAAACAGGTGACATACAATTGGCCATCAATACATGGATTTTCAAGATTTATGCCTGCCACAAAAACTTAACGACTCTGCTCTTGCCATTTATTTATAAACATTGCAAATGCATGTCACACTGAAAATTTTAACCGTTTAAAGTCAAATGGCATGTCGTTTCGGATGCATAAGGATGCTTCGATGACGTTTCTCATTAATAAATTAATGAAAATCATCTGCCAATAGAATCATCGCATCACCAAACTGGTTTTTGTTGTTTTTTAAATCTTGCATCGTGCGGTCTAATGTCTCTAAAGATTTTTTGTGTGCCATCGTTCAGGGTCAACGACAAACGTTTTTCCAGTTCCACCGGAAGAATCTAAGAAAAAAAATTCCTCCAGTTCCATCAATCACTACTTTCATAAGTGTATCATTGAAATCGGTAAAATCATTCTCAAATTATGGCGTGACCAAGGGTAACAGAGATTAATTATTTTTTTAATATTTATCATAGATCTCCGGCAATTTGTGTAAGAATTATATAAATACATAGTTTGTAATTGTACAGTTAAAATTTGATTGTCATAGTTCAAAATAAAATATGGATTGACAAAAATTTTGCTGTCAATTTCGTTAGCTCTGTTTATTTACTTTATCAGATAACTCTTATAAATTGTTATAAAATACATTTTGTGCACAATTTAATTCCATGCGTTTAATGCTGACTGAAAATTTTAATTGAAAATAGTTTAAAAAAATAAGGTCTGTTTCTTTACTCGCCCGTGGTATCCCGTGGTATCCCGTGGTATCCCGTGGTATCCCGTGGTATCCCGTGGTATCCCGTGGTATCCCGTGGTATCCCGTGGTATCCCGTGGTATCCCGTGGTATCCCATTCTTCATATTCTTTACTTTTTTTCTGGCACGGAAATGCCAATGCTTTAACTTTTTTTTAAGTTTATTTAATTCCAGAAAAAATCTACCCGAACATTTTACCTACTGCCTTTTTTTGCTTGTCAAACTACTGATAATTTCTGTTGTCAAATGTGACGTTTATCCAGAAAGAAATCAGAAACATCCTAAGTGATTTTTTTTCTTATCATTTCTGGTAATAAATTAAAAGAAAAGCATCAAATAGCTCGAGCCCAAATTTTTTCCCGAACTTTTTCCCAATTAGGAAAAGAAACACATCTATAATTCCAATCGAAAGAACGAAAAGTATATACATATAAAGAACTTTAACCCATTTTGACAGATAAACATTTCAATTTCTTCCTATGGGTTTTGACAGAAAATTGTTAAAATTTCTACTGTTACGATTTTCGAATAAGGAAAAGTAAAAGTTAGCAATTATTTCTAAAAATAGCAAAAAAGAGCACCCTTTAGTCAAGTTAAGTGGACGTGTACTGAACATAACCTGTCCATTAAACTTCACATACAAAAAAAAACATTTTAAACATTATTTTGTGGATTCATTTAATTTTTTTATTATTAATTGATTTGGTTCAAATAAGCGGAGTTAACTGTATCTACCATAAGAACTTAATTTCTCAAATAAACCAACAGTATACATATATAATGCAGAAAATTCAATAGCTATCGTTTGACATTTACTCTCATAATTTTAAAAATTCACTAAACTTGTTGTTTTAAAATTTAACCCATATAATATAACTGTATACAATAAAAGGTCATTAAGCACGTGTTTTTCAAGTTTTTTAACAAAAAAAAAAATACATGAATAATGTATGAATATCTTATTTCATTCAAATCTTCTATTAAACAAAAAAGATATAACTTATCACGTAAATATATACAAGTACCTACCTAATGGTCATAAAGTAATACATTGACTCATTGAATCACAAAAAAGTTTATCTCTTTATAAAAGCAAAAGGGTTTTTAAAATACTTAATTATTTAAAACTCACTTGAAAAATATATCAAATTCAAAATAAATTCGAAAGTTTTTCCAAGAGGATCGGAATTCTCTCCCGAGCAATTGTGCATTCTAATCCCCTGTATCGCAAGTCCAAAGTAAACAACTCCTTGTACCTGTAATCAGTTAATTTTAAGTTCAAGTAAAACAGATAAGGCACATTATATACTTAAAGTATCTATCAAAATTACTAACCAGAATAACAGTTGCCATAAATATAATAAAACATTTTGCAAATTTTGTATTTACACCCTTGGACATTGTTGTGGCTTGATGTTAGTTTTTTTTTTTTTAAATATTATAATGCACTTTCCTCAGAATATTTTGTCGGTAAAAAGATTTTAAATCACAAAGTATAAAAACTTCACATGCTTAAAGTTGTTTGCATCCAACAGATAAAAACTTGTTTATTTACACTGCGAAGATGAGTAACAACAATCAATTATAAAAGAACACACCCTCTATGCATAGTTTATAATTTATTAAACACAAACAATTTTTATTTTCGGATCTAAAACCAACAGTGACACACCGGATCAGCAAGCGTTTAATGCAACAATGTGTGCGCGCCCGTATCTCAGAGATTCAAAAACCAAGTAAATACCACAAATAATTCCAATCGATTCTACACGTAATATTGTATTTTATTTAAATTTTTTTTTTTTTTAATTTTTTGTTTGCAAGAAATATACAAAAATAAAACGTTTCACTATAAGCTCTGGACGCAGTAGTTCTGTCTATAACTATGTATACTATCGTGCTGCGCACCACGGTATAGAATTTAAAGAAAAATAATTTCACGTGAATTGCAGAACAATCTGTGAACTGAGAGGGCTAAAGTCACCCGGTTGTGCTCGAAACTAAAATCAGCTAAGTGGTTAAGGTGCTTTTTGGACAAGCAGTATGGTTTGTTATTAATTTGTTGATAACATTCGAAATTTAATTTCGCATTGTTCTCATTTTTTCGAGTTATTCTCAATATTTGACGATAAGATAACAATATAAAATGCTTTACGTGAAGTTAATGATTTTTACTTACGTTATCTTAAGGTCAGTCAAAAGATTCATAAAAAATAATCAAGTTGACAATAATTGAAGACAGTGGTTCTCTCTCAAAAAATTAAAACAACGGGAACGATAACGAAACTTACATAAAATCTCCTATAAAAATGACACTACGGAAAGATAAAATTAAATATACATTTACTAAAAAATGGAATATGGGATTATTTTCAAACAGAACTCAGGTCAGAATTTTGATCATAAAAAAAAATTAGCTTTTATGTACTTTAATTGGTCCCTAACAGTCGTATTTATAAACCTTTTCCAAAGTACATATGTCTAACTTTGGACAGCTGTCCAAGTCCAAAACCTTATTTATAATCATATTCCAAAGAGTGTCTAACTTACGTTCTTTCAATAAACAAAATCTTGAAAAATAATCTTCAAATGAACGAAATGTTCATTGAACGTATCCAAGTGCTCACGAAATTGACAGATTACAGAAATGTGAGTGAGTGCATGAGAACATTTGTAGGCCACTGTTGGAATGCGTTTATGAATAAGGAGATGTCCAACTATTTAGACAATGGCTAGCTGGACAACTATCCAAGAGTGTTCTAAGGAAATCTAATTAATACGACTGTAAGGTTTTAATTGATTTAATCAAGCTTCGTTTCTTTTATCATCAAAATCAATTTTTTTTTTGTCAATTAACGATTCGATTGATAAATAGAAACTTTATAACAACAAATGCGCTCAACTCCAACAAGAACCTAAGTTTTTTTTTTCCAATTCGTTTTAACATTTATATTTTTTAACCAGACGCCAGGTTTTTTTTTTTTATTGTTGTTGTTAATACAATAATCTCAGATAGGTGGTGGCAGCGCGAGCTACTTGAATTCATTTGTTGGTATAGGGAAGCATTGGGGGTGTATTGAAAACAAATACATCAGCGATATATATATATTTTGTGACGTGCGAAACACATTTTTTTGTATGTCAATGTTGCTGTTGATTTTATCGTATTGAAGCTTAAGAATATTGTTGTTGGATGGATATTCGGGTGAGATTATTATCTGTAAACGTAATAAACGTCTATATAAAAGCTTTTGATTGCTGAGAACTAATATCTTTATCAGATGTTTCGGTGAACATGAATAAACTCACATAATTTTAGCTGAGTAAATAGTTTTGAATTTACGCATGTCTAAAATATGATAAATATGTGCACAATTAAGAAAAATTTAATTTTGCATTTAAAATTGCTTCATAAAAAAAAAAAAAACAATACCTATACAATATGAACGTAGCTATTTTAATTTTTTCAAGACCATTTCTGAGCTTTATACTTTTTTTACATGCCTAACGTCTGACAAATGCAGTGCGGCATTACATATTACCTTATATAAAAATATTGTTATTGTTGTTTAATTCAGTACAGAATTAATAAATTATACTAAACCACCGTCCGTCGCATATTTGAATATTTTCGTATTATAATGTATAACTTCATGAGTATTATGTAAAATATAATTTTTATAATGATAAAAGGATTTAATAGGAGATTGGTTTTGAATTTGTGAACATTACGAATGGAGGGAAAAATAAAGACCTGTAGAAAGAAAGTATTCTGCATTTGTGTAGTGCGGCTAGTGAACCGGAAGAAAATAACAATTGGAACCTAGGCTAGGTACTTGTATTGCCTAGAGTTGTGAAATAATCTAAATAGTATGTAAAACTCGGCTGAACATCATCCGATTGGCATGGAAATTTTTTCGTTGGATTCCCATTGAACCATCAGGTAGAATGACTATACGGAGCCGAAAATTGGAAATTTTGACAGGAAAAGTCGAAAAATAGTGAAAAGGCGAAATTGCATACTTTTAGGGTTTGTTTGGTGGCAATATCTCAAAAATCCATTCTATATTATGAGAAAAAATTGATTCTAAAAGGAATGACAAAAACTACGAAATTGACAATCGGCTGATTTTGTTCTTCACGAAAAAGAGATCACCAGCATTACGCTCTCAGACTGCTACATTTTTGTCCCCTTACTGCATGATTTTTTTATTTTCTTCATGAAAAAAATATATGTGGTAGTTAATGTTAAATAAAAATACACGTGTTTCAGGAATTTTGATTTTATTGAAAAATAATTGGAAAATTTTGAATTTTTCGATTTGGATCATATTTGGTACATTGAACAGAAATGTAACAAAAATTGTCCTAATAAATTAAATTAAAAAAATTATTTAGTGTGAAATAAAGTATAAAGGTTAATTTTCTCATTTAAGCAAAGGTTTACTTTGTATTTTCGGTGGTTTTTTTTATGAAACACGTAAATACATATGTAACAAAAAACAAATATAGATAAAAAAATATTCAAATTTTGTTCCCTTGTTGCATGTTGGCTCAAATATGGACTAATGCAGGGAAGCCATTACTGCATGGTGTGCCAAATATGATCCAAGCAGTTATATCAACTTATAAGTAATTATTACTTCCTTAAACTGAAAAAACTCACATTTGTAATAATATTTATATTATTTTCTTTACTGGTAATTTAATTTTTTTTTTCAAACACTAACTTTTATTTTTATATTTTGTATACAATTTTGAATTTCTCAAACACTCTTCTTTCCAACTGGAACCTGTTTGACGAGTTTGACAAAGGAATTTGTTCCAGCAACTCGTTCATAGGTGGCCCTTATTATTAAAATTTAGAGGGTATATGGTAGTAATTTCGCACTGTATACACATAAACAAGAGAATTTGTTAAAAACTCAAAAATATTTACACTAATGAGGTTTGGCTTAAATATGAGCCACCATGCGGTTTAGTTGTATTTAGTTTTTGTTATTTTTACCTTTCGACGCATTTAAATGGAAATTTATATGAAAAATTCAGTGCGAAGCCAGGCGGATAGCATGGTCCGCCATATATGTATAAACAAAGCCCATATCGATGTACATACATACCCACATATAGATACATCACATACAATTAAGTGATAACTTATCAAATTTTCCCAAAACTACTTTTTCGCATCATGTATGTATATTTTTTGTTTGAATTTGATGACTCCGGAAGATCAAATTTCACTGATTTTATACCTTCAAGCTGTATTTTCTGATCCAGATCTATCTTCAGCACGTACATAAATAAAAAAAACAACATGAAATCCTGCTTTAGTTTTTATTATTTTTTTGCGAATAGATGGCCACTTTGATCCTGTTTGTTTTTTAGTGCCATAATCTGATCTGAATTCGATGTGGAAAGTAATATAATTCAATATATTTGAATCCTATTTCTGTGGGCTTCAGGTATATTGAATGAAAAGAAATAAAGGTCACGAAAAAGGAATAGTTATGAAAGTAATATATGTACACATAGATCTGTTCGCAGCTTATCAATTCTTGAAGGATAAGGGAAAATCCTTTAAAGATAACATAAAATACAAAAATTCCTTCTACTTCTTTAACGTCAAAAGTTAAACTAGTGTTGTCGCATACAGCATACTGATATATTTGATAAATCCTAATAAATTTTGTTTAAAACAAAGCAAACAAATTTTGACAAAATTAAAAATGTGTTTAACTTTATTTATTTTAGTAAAAAAAATATTTCATAATTTGTTTTTCTTTATGAAACTTTAATGTGTTTTTTTTTACCAACCCATTTTTTTTTCTTCAGAAACTGTGTTCCTTAGTCGCTTTTCAAGAGTCGACATTTTCTTCCTTCACATAACGGAAATAGGGTGTGACCTTTTGTCTTATTTTTTTTTAGTTCTTGTATACTTATTTTCTCGCGGTTCATTTAAATTTTTTGTATACAAAATATTACTCATACGCCATGGTGGACTTTCCACAATAAATTGATACAATCTGAAGAATCTTAAGCTGTTGATAAATAATGATAATAATAAATTCAACAACTAAGGCTGAGATAACATCACATTTTGGAAATTTAACCCAAGCTAACACCTAAAAAATATTTTTCAGTCAATTTGGCATTAAATTTCATGAGTTAAATTTGATGTAATGAATTAGATATCGAACAGATGTATGTTAAAACAATACGGAAATAGAGAAGGTGATGGAAATCAACCTTTCTATTATCATTCCACTGGATTAAATAACTCAATTCAGAGTTAACATATAGGCACTGAAAAACTGGTCCTAGATGATTTAATTTTTGTTTATTTTTTTTTTTTTTTAACTTATTAACAACGAAAATTATCTACCATTCATTTTGTAATGCAAACTGTAATTTGTAATTTAAAACTGTTTTATGCTTTCACGAAAAACTTTCTTTTTTTAAATAATTATTTACTTACTAATTTAAGTAAATGTTTTCTTTTACTAAGAATAAAATTTTATTCTATACATATTTATTTATCAATTAATTATTTATAGTAAATATTTTGTTTGTCCAATAGAAATCTGGTAAATAAAGTTTTCTCGGTAAATATGCAACAACGTATACCTAACTATTTTAAGGCTTTTGACGTTAGTACAGAATAAATTGAGATTAAAATAATTGTATTAAAATATTGAACTGAAACGCTATTTACGTATATAATAAAATGCAAATACCAAATAGTATTTGGATAGTATTATTGAGAATTATTTAGACATAGACGATGGAAAGTAAGAATATTGTTTAAATAGCACATACATGTAAAATAAATAATTTGAAAAACTTCTCGTCTCCGAATTTGTAATTTTAAACAAAACAATGTGTAAATATAAAATTGCATTTAATTGTTTATTAAAATAAAATTTTACTGTGAGGGAGATTGAGTTAGTTTTAAATTCAATCAGTGATGCCAAAAAAAAGATTTTTAGTTAAAACTACATACATACATGCATACTATAGAAAAAGTCAAAATCAGGGCCACTGACGTCAAACATTTTTAATTTTCTAATAAGAGTATTTTTTTATTTATAAATATTTGAGGTAATCTGATCGAGTGATTTCAATCAAATCACGTTGTGTCAAAACATTTTTGCTCTTTCTTAACATTTTTAAAGATATCTTATGAAATCTTATAATAAGCATGTCTGAATAAAATGGTGTCGGATTTAAACGATTTACACTTAAATACAACAACAAAATAAGTACGTATGATGGACTTAACTAAGTCCAGATAACTGTCAGGACTTATCTCTTATACCGATAAAAACTGTATTACCGGCACTTATTATCATTTTTCTATCGATAGTTTGCATGGAACATCAAAATATCGAATAAAACAATTTTTTTATAAATCCACGAAGATCCATATGGACCATGAAAATAAAACGATACGGATCATTATGACAACAGTTATGCATGCTCATCTCTTTTTTCCTATGTTTGTTTATTTTTCATGTTAGATACTGTCTTTTTTCTTAACACTAGAGTTTACACTACATTACCAATTTTCTAAACTGAAACGTCATCTACCCACCAGAGTAAGAACTTATTTTCGGATCTTTAAAATAAAACCAGATACAGAGCAGGATCCCAAGTTGTTGTTGTATTACGTGTTAAAACATGATCCTGATCCAGATCCCTAAATAATAAAACGCCACTAATGTCACTTTGTGAAAATGACATAAGGCCAAGCGGTACTATTTGGTCTTATGTCATTTTCGAGATTTTAACTTATAATTTTATTAAATACCTTCTTTGACAATTCACATCTAAAAATTCAGATTTCTGAATTTTTCAAGCTAATGATTGGTCACCTGTCAGATGACTCTAAAATTCTTTCATGTACATAGGTGACATATAACTTTTCAATGGCTTATGTATGATTTTGTTAAAGTTTCGCGATAGGTTGCCTTAAAAAGTTTAAACAAACAATCTTCCATTTCAAAATTTTGAAAATAATAAAATATTTTAAACAAAAATCCACTTTATTACATTTTTTGACATTTTTAGTTAAAATGCAGCTACATTTTAGTTGCAAGTTCATACGACCGGGTCGTGTATTTTTTATTTCAAGTTCAAATACCAACCTATATTTTTTTTGTAATTCAATAAATAACATAATATTCTCAAGAATTTTTTTTTATTCAAATTGCTTTAATATTTAATTACTTATGAAATTGTGTACTTTGATCCGATTCAATTACCTACTAAATTAATCATAGCCAAAATGAATACTTAGAATGTTTACTTTTCCTCGAAAAAGATCACATGGTTCAGGCATTGTGGTATATAGAAATTTTTCGAATGTGAATTTAAATTACGTCCAATTATAATCTTCTGATGTTTATTGGTGCAGATTTATAAAATTTGGAATAAAGTTTATTCTAATGATTAAAGTTGAATTCTATTGGCCTGAATAAAATTAAAATAAAAACAAAAACAATTACAGTTAATATTTACCTTTAAGTATAATACATATCTCTACCCTCTTCTACAAAAAATTATCACCCAATTATGGCAAATTATATAAACATATAGAGAGACATACCCCTGCCATTTACCTACCATTTCAAAGCTCCCAACAACGACAAAGTTCAGAACCAAGCTACTATAGGAATCGGTGTTCATTGATTAACATATTCCCGCGTATATGTGAGTATTGAATAGGAAGATATTTGCCCACATCAGACAATTGTTTGGCTTACAAATATGTATGTATTGGCCAGGCCATTGAAATCTTTAAATACCCAACCCCCAGTCAGAGATTAATTCAGTTGTTGCTCAAACCCATTCCAAGCTGTACACGACACACGTGTCTCCAGTTGCTATACCACTTTCCATTTTGGACATCAAAAACAATAAAAAAAAACTGACAAATCTAAACACTAATTATTGTTCTTTCTCACAATGATTTCAATTAACGTATTTTTGGTAAGTGAACAATAAGACAAATGAATAAGCCTTTGAATTGATCGATAACAATGATTTCTTAGGTTTTTTTCGTAATCTACTCTGCTTCGGTTGAAAGTTTACCCTTCACAATTGATATCCTAGAAAATAGGGATATAATATTTCCAAAAAGAAGTGATTTAGTTAAAAGAACAGCCAACAATGACGTTTCCGAATTGAATCAGCAAAAAATTTCCCTTGCCTCGTTCATTGAAAACATTGAAACCGGAATACTACAAACGGCTTTCAGTGTTGATTCTTTGGCAAGTGATTCTCATCCTGAGGTTCAGAACACAACTACACCACATCCAGCTGTTGAGAAGAGATCAACAAAAGAAGAAGATATAAGTGGTGCATCAGTTGAAAATAGTACTCCTTTGATTCTTGTCCAGACTACAGAAAATGTTCCGGCTGTTAATTCGGTTCCATCACATGTTGTCATTGATCGTGTGAGTGTGTTTAAGGCACCTGATGTAGGATCCGTGCTTTTTCCAACTTTTCTTTTGCAAGACACAAATACTTCCAGTGATGCCACTGAATTGGACCCTGAAGCCGATGATAATGAGGAGGGATCAACACCGGCAACCATCAATTTAGAATCATCTGAGTCTGAGTCTGAAGAATCGACGGAATCAATTGAGTCATCGGAGTCTTCAGATGAAAAATCTTCAAAAGTAAAGGGTTCTTCAAGAACAACTACAAAAGAATCATCATCATCAACGGCTTCACCATCATCTTCTTCATCTTCCTCAACAACTCCACTTACAGTTGAGGAGAAAAAATCTGTAGAAAACAAACTTAAAGAGAAAATAGGTGAGGTCGAAGCTGAACCTGTGATCTTTACAGCACGTGTCTGATTCGTATTCTCATTTTTATTAAAACTTATTAATATTAAATCCTTACAAAAATACGTTCCAGTATTGCTTAAAATTTACTATTAAGCTAGAATAAATAAAAATATATTTGTAATTTTTTTTTTCAATTAAATATAATAATGTTGTAATTTATTTTGTACATACATATTATATGAAATTTTTCTACTTTTTAGTCCAAAATAAAATAAAAAAAATAACAAATAAGGTTAACGAAATTTAATTCAAAATGGGTTCTCATTTAAATTAGATTTCACCTCAATTAGCATACAAATTGTGAATAAAAAAAAAAAAAACTGAACGATAAAATAAATTTTCCGTCTATATTGCTATCATCGTAATATAAATCACATGATGTTTATAAATGACAATGGATTTGTTTACATTACGTGCAATGATCTTGAATGAAATTTCCCATGTTCATCTATGTTTTGAATTTTCTTCTTTTTTTTTTTTGATTATTTTAAACCTGATTGAGGAAACACTAATTTGATTATAATCAGATTTTACGATATCAAATGATCATTTAATTTGTTACTATATCTATATCTTTTAATTAAAATAAACTGTTGTTGAAAATACTTTCAGGGTTTTGTTTAAATAACCTTTCAGTAATCATTTAAATTATGTTTGAAAATGAGAATAATTTCTCGTGAGTATTAAAGGGTCTTTTAATGTTTTGGAGAAATACCTATAGAATATGGAAAAGATGGTAAATTATTTTTGACTTCAAATTGATCTTCGATACAGGAAATATGGGAATCCTCGGACTTGGAAAAAAACATCCCTAACTATTGTTAGGCCTATGTGTTAGGCCAGATTTAGACGACTCCTATTGCATTCGACTTTCCCGTAGGTATACGGTTTTGTCGAATACGAGACAATCAGTCTAATTTATGAGTTTCACCCAAATAAAATTCCACCCAGAAAATTTGACATTTAACTTTTCGCTTATTGTGAGTGAAAAATTTCCCTTATTTTGAAAATTAATTTCTGACATTTACAGCATACATTTACACTTATTTTAAATAGGCGAATGAAATTTCATTCGGGTGAAACTCACAATAGCTTTTAAAACTCCGGGTGAACAAAAATGAAGCTCACAATAAGGTTGAATCTCTTTTATCGATTTGAATATTTTAAATACTACATACGCAGTAACTCAGACTAATAAGGCAAGCATATATATAGCCGTGAATATATATGCATATTCACGTATTGCACTATTTTATACACAACAATGAGAAAAACGATTTCGCGCATTATATCCAAATTAAATATGTTTGTATCGATAAAATCATTGCAGGATTTATACACAGTATTCTACAAAAATGTAAGGTAATATATTACACAGGTTTTCAAAGTTGGAAGTGTCAAAAAATAAAAATTGCTATTCGAGTACCCACAAGAAATACTCACCGCATCAATAGAAACAACAACAAATAATTGAAATAAGACAAGAAAAGGGGAACTGGATCCACCATTTTCCTCGATTTTGACAGATGTGCAGAATTCACAATTAATTTCAAGCATCTGTGGAATTCTTTTTATTAGGTTTATTCAAATCCCTGGTATATTAATAATCAAAAGTTAATACTTCATACATCAACAAATAGATTATAGAAAATTGTTAAAAAATTTCTCAAATAGTGTTCTCTTCCTCAATACCCACTCAGCCGACAGACCCTGTGGTAGTCATTATTTGTACAGATTTCAAACAATGTTCTACATTCAACTTATTGTGAACTCACATGATGAAAGTGAATTTGGATGTTCCAGAATTCGTTCGAAATATTAATGAATATTTAATTTGAATTTCGAAAATTGAGGTTCTGCATTCTTATCTGTATTCAGTCCACTTTTTGTAATGTTTTTCGAGTTGTTTGTGAAATTTTTGTATTTATAATTAGTTAGTTTTGTATTTAATGTAAGCAAAATTTAAATATTGTATAGTATTTATTTATTTTACACTACAAAAATATGTATAAGACTAATAGAATTAATTCATCAGAACAATTCATATTTACGCGCTCAAGCTATTGCAGAGAGGTGTGATATAATAAAGGGTTTTCCCATTAGAGCTTTCATTTGGATATTAAAAGAAAACGAGTATTTTATTTTTTAAAAGAAATCAATGGATGTTTATTTCATTGTAAAGAAGAAGGTATGCCATTAACAATGGAAAAAGATATCAGCCAAATGGACACCCACGGCTACGGTTGCAGCACCATATCTTTTTCATGAAATTTTCCATGACCAATTCGCACATATAACTTCAAGAATTCCATCTTTAGGGTCTTGAATCGATTGTGAAGCATTGGTATAGACCTTAAATTTCACGTGGCCCCCCAAAGAAAAAAGTCTAAAGGTGTTAAATTGTGATCACCTCTTCGAGAAGACGAGAAATAACACGGTCAGGAAACTTTTCTTGCAATTGTTTCGTTGCTTGTGTGGCACTTAGCGCTATTTTTGTAGTAAATTTTAACAATTCCGCTGTTAAAGCGTGTATCGTTCCATGCTTCAAAAGTGACAGCTGCCCAAATAGCGGGCTATTCAAAATGAAACCTATTATTGGAAAACCTTTTTTAAGATCTGATTCCTTTAAATTTTTCTAAATGCCAATAATATGCATTCATTTTCATCCGCGAAGTAATTTAACATTACAAAGCATTTAAAAATGGATTCACCTTAAATTTTGACAGTTCGAAGTAATTACGAAATTTTCGAAAATAAATGTATTGTAGAACATTGAAAATCGATTTCGATCGAAATGCAGAACATGGGTGATATTTAATATCATAAAATGGTGTTTTTTTAATATAGAAAAACTTCATTTATTAAACTTAATTTATTTTAGCAAAGACAAAATGAGAAATATAAATATATAAATAATAAATATGGATCAATTATTACAGGTAGTTTTTTTTTTTTGTTAAAAACCACTTTTCTCTTTTTGATATACGTAAAATTCTTTCTCACCACAAATGAATTTTTTTAATGAATTAAAATATAAAATCTTCTTTAAGTTGAAATAAATCAATTAAGTTCCAAATTGGTAATTATTTAACTAAATTCGAAAAATTTAATTTCGGTCTGCGAAAAAATAACATCTCTATTGGTGTATTGTATAATTATTTTTAAATTTCACACTCGTAAATGTCTAATTCGAGACATAACATAAATCAATTATGATAATAAGGAAACCGCAAAAAACTAATTTTTTGTTGAAATCTTTCAAAAAAATTTAATGTTTTCAGCAAATAACTAAAAATAATGGTCCATTTATTATTTGACAACAAAATATGATGTTATCTATGAATAAAAGATTTCGCAAAAAAATATTTACTATATGTGCATAATAATGTAAGTCACAGACAAACAATTAAACAAAAAAAAACTGAAGAAAATATTTACTCATGCAAAACTTGTCCTTGCTTATAGTTCAAGAAATTTAAGTTTAATTTTTAAAAGCTTGCTAAAATATGGTAATTAAGTAAACATTTCAAACAAAATGTCTAGGTATTTTTTATGTGTGTTAAAATAAGGCAGGTTTAATTAAAATGTCAAACAAACAAAAATTCTAAGGCAAAGTATACATAAATTGAATGTTCAAATAGTGATTCTTATTATCGTCACATAGGAGAGAAAGGGATTCCTTGTTCTTACACATTTTTTTTTTAATTACAAATATTTTATTTTAGGTAACAAAAGTTTAATTCAATATTTATAACTTATAAGTAACATAGGAAACAATAAAATACATTGGTGGTGCAAAAGCTATTAGAGAACCCAGGTCCTAAGTGACTTAAAACTCTCTACCATTCATTTGTGAGTGTTGTAAGTGTCGGCAGGAATGAAGTGACCTACAATTTTGTGTCGAATTCGTACAGTTAAGATAGGAGGCACTTTTTTATGACAATATTTACTCCTGAAGAATTTTTCACTTCGTCCCCTGTTTTTATGTAAATAGAATGGGTTTCGTTTCTCAGACTTTTGTTTTAACATTCCAAGGTACTACCGATTATTCTACTAATGCTTCAACCATAATTTCCATTTGTTTATTTCCAAAAACTTACAATTTCTACTTTTTTTGGTCCAAAGTCAAAGTTCATATTAAAAATAAAAAATGGAGCAAAAATTGCTTTCAATTTACAGTTTTGGGAACTAAATGAACAGACCTACATTTGAATTTGCACATCTTAAGGCCGTGTTCACATTAGCGTTGATAGACGCACACAAGAATGCTATCTATATAATTAAACGGAATGGAACGATTTTTCCACAAGCAGAAAGAAGAATGATGCAAGATGCAGGTAACAAACTGAAAATAAAATATGTAAATATTTTTATTTACGACGCATCTGAAGCGAAACGAAAATTATCTGTGTTGTTCAAATCGACAACGAAAACGTAAACGAAAAGACTTCGTAAAAATTCTTAATGGAGAGTTTTTTGAGATGATGCGTAACGAAATTTGTTTGTTGTCTCCAACACGACAGCAAAATACTAACGGAAATCACAGCGAAAAAATACTCATTGAAGGTGTCACTTATCAAAATAATCCCTACAATTATCAATTTCGCTTGTTGAACAGTGTACTACAAAATGAAAAGCAGAACGAAATTATTCGAAAGAAATGTTTTAGTTGTTTAATTTTTGCATGCTTTATATTTATGATTTAAAATAAATTTTAATTCACTATATTTGCAATATTTAACAATATCCTAAAATATGAGTTCTCCCCTTTTCCTTTACAAATTTACTTGTAATTTTCCATTAAATCATTTTGTATTTCAGAATAATTAGGTTATTTATTAATTTTACAAGAAATAAAAAAAAGCAGTAATTAACATATAATTTTTTATTTTAGCATGATAGACGGTAAAATTTATTTGACATCATTTATAGTCAATAAATATATAGATATACATATATCCATTTAATATGATTCAACCAATAACAAAAATTATAAAACAAAAAAAAAAAACATTGAGATACACTTATAAATAACTGTAGGATTTTTTATAACCCTGAATCTCATGTATCCTGTTAATTTCTTTATTAATTTCATTAGCTTATAACTAATTAGTTTGTTGATTTATGAATGTACACGTTTTGTTTTTTACTTAAAAAAAAAGTGCAAGTGTAAATAAACTAAATCAAAAAAATGGTTAATTTCGAAAGGTGGCAGGTGTTCAAAAAAAATGCGCCCTCAATTTGGGTATTACAATATTAATCGCGATTGATGCAGTAATAATTATAAATCAGTTTCCTAAAATTTTATAAATAAAAAGATATTCAAGTTTTATTTTATACTTACTATAAAATAAACCATAAATAAACCATGGAGGTACTAGACTTAAAAATATTGCCAAAAAGAAAATCCGTTTTGTGTTAAAAAAAAATGAGCTTTAGCTTAAAATCTGCAACATTTTATTCCCTAGGGCCTAGGGGTCGAATAATTTCACAATTTACTTAAGACAGTTGTGTACCAAATTGTTTTTAATCCATAAAGCTGTTGCTGATGTGGATATTCGATTCACAGTTTTTGTAATCGTGAATATGGCAATAATGAGTTTGACTCCCACTGCCACATTTTGTTATCGAGGGAAATAACATTAAGATCCTAAATACCTAATACCTATGCCTATCTTTTGAATGCTTCAAGGCAGCAGATCCCTGTTAGGTTGCCTCATTCCGTTTTTTTCATAATTTTGTTTTACTACAAATCAAATAAATGAAGTTTTAAAACTTAATTGTAAATTGAGATTCAATTCCTTTTATAAAACTTGAACCATAAATTCTGCACTAAAATATTAGTTAGGTTCTGTGTGTGAATTTTGGATAAAATTGTGATTAAATTTTATCTGAGATTAAATTTTGATTTTTCCACTCCATTAATGTCAGAAATTAAACATTGGATAAAATTTAAGGCGATTTAAATCCATTTGACTTACGATCTCGCGTTTCTATTTTCTTCTTTTTTTTTTGATGACATTATATAATTTGGGTAAATGATAACATTGACCAATAATATTATACACTTGCGTACATTATGAATCATGCCGTCCGAGCTAATGTATACATACCTACATAAAAAAATAAAAATAGAAAAATAGTGGCGGGCAATTATTTTGTATTTACAAAAAGGTGTTAGATTGAAAATAACACACGCGTTGCTCTATTATTAAGGTATGTGTAAATTTTTATAACATTTCATATTTTATTTAATTCTATTTCTCGTATACCTATTTATTCGAACATTTAAAAAATCTAGTAATATCCATTTATTTTTTTGCCGAAATAATTTAATTCAAGTTTTTTTTAGTGATTCTAGATTAAGTTAATTGAAATTTATTATTTTTCTTTTAAGTGCTATTATAAAAAACAAATGAAAACTCTCAGAATTTTTACTTTATTTATATGTACATATTTCAAAAGGCTAAAGTCTCGATACTAACCTTTTTAACAGGAGCAAACTCAAGCGATATTTGACCCCACTCCCTCTTACTTTTATATACTAAAATAAAAGCAGAAACTTCGAATTAGCTTTATTTTTATTTAAATGGTTTTGAAAACTTACCCAGTAAACATATAAAATTTTATTCAGTAATCCATTTATAGCAAAAACTCAATTTGTATATACAAGGTGGTCTTATTTATAAACGTTGTCTAACTTTAGACAACTGTTCAACTTTGGAAAATGTGTTCAAAAACCTTGTTTATTGTTTTCTTATACATAGCTCCCTAACTTAGACATAAGAGTAGATTGTCTTAAACGTGTATAATGTGATATTTATTTTTATTAAATAAAACATATTTCCACCAATTTGAAAATAGTTAGACAGTGTCTAAGTAGACAAAAATGTAATAAATACGATTGTAGGGATTTAGGGAAATATAATGTAGCCCCACAACATATAGTCCACAACCACATTCGCTAATTCTATATAGGCTTAGTTTTTGGTAAGTGATTTTCCTTCAAGGATATTAGACTTGAAATAAATATCCAGATCATGGAATTCTATAAAAGTTGTACCTATATCTACATATGTACATACATATATAATACATATTCTCTTGTAGTGATTTTTTAAAGAATATAATGTGTTTTCCAATAATGACTTCGCAACTCTTCAATAAATCGATTGTAAGGTCTGCTTTGTGGCTTGTGGCACCATTCCTGTTGAAACCACATTTCGTCCAAGTCCAAATCTTCCAATTCGGGCCCAAAATATCGGTAATCATGGGGCGATAACAGTTATTGTTTGTGGATGAAGTGGTGATTCATGAAGCAAATGTGG
This sequence comes from Epistrophe eligans, assembly GCA_951394125.1. Lineage (NCBI taxonomy): Eukaryota > Metazoa > Arthropoda > Insecta > Diptera > Syrphidae > Epistrophe > Epistrophe eligans. Next base: position 13,465,199 of record OX596029.1, read on the forward strand.
ATTTTCACCCAACCAATAATGCATATTTTGCTTATTGACGAACCCATTGAGCCAAAAAAGAGCTCGTCACTGAAGATGATTTTGCGATGAAATTCATCATCTTGGCGCATCTTCTCCAGAGCCCAATCGAAGAACGTACGTCGCTTTAAATGGTCCATGATGATGATAAAAATGTTGAGTTTACTGAATAAATTGACAATGACAGTTCGATGATTAGTGAAAGGGTGCGTTCACAAATTAAGTTCAAAGTTGTCAAGTCCCTTTTCGAAAACCCATTACATATGTATGTATGTTACCCAGAAAAACACACATATCGCCATAATTGCCTCTTTAGCATTATCGTTTACAAAAATAACAAGTTGATTTCTCAAATTAACTTATTAGCTTTTATGTTCTTTTTTTGTAACAAATAAAAGTTTATTTGATCACAAAATATTCATAAACATAATGGATATGCAGTAGGTACATACATTATATATGTATATGTATATTGCAATTTCTTCGAAAAAAATACAATCTGTTATTATTATCGAAACGACGCGACGCGACGGCGGCGACCCTCGTGATGTGATGTGTCATTATTTAAGAGAGACTCGTACGAATGCAATTTACACATTTTAAAATAAACTTTTAAAAATATTAACCATATTCAATTTAAAATATGTACATATATAGTTTTGACAACACTCTAAGCTAAATATCCAACTTATAACATGAGATACACTATTCACATCTTTATGCTAGTGACGTCACAAATAGTTACTTCCCGAGTAAAGTACCTTAAAAGCCAATATAATAGCAACAACGAAACAAATTTAAAGTAGTAAAAACGAGTTAAATTAATTAGAGTATCATTTAATGAAAAATAAATTAGCGACTTTTGAACAACTGTAATATAAAAGCTTATGAAGTAGCATCTTTTAAATTCACTTCAACACCAACAGTCAGTCTTAAATATTGTATAAATTCGTTGCATTCACTTTTTATAGCTAAGAAATTAGAGAAAAAAAAAAAAAAAGAATTTTTCTATAAGTATAATTTTTTATAAAAGTAAAATGAATCAACTTCAAAGAATTGCAATTATGACAGTTTTTTGTGCTGCTATCTGGGCGAATACAATTGGAATACCTGTACTACCTGTCCTAGATGAATCCTCAGGAATTGACAATGAGACTATAGAGGGCCTGAGAGAAAGTGTAAATGATACACCAAAGAACCTGTGAGTACCTACCTCTACCTTTTATCAATTCTAGGAGTATATACATATAATAACAGTGTTAATTATTTGTATTTTGAAAATTTGATTCATTTACCTATGTATGTCAATATGTTTTGAAAAGCTATTATTGCTTTTCTCATTTTTATTTACATAAATGTTTAATGTTAATATAATTTTGCTTGTGATTATTGCGTTTAATGCGCCCTTTATTGTGAACGATTCACTTTTTTGCGTCTTTGTGCTTAGTCCAGATTGTCTTCAGATTTCATAAGTATCATCCAAAGACCCCGTTTAGATTGTGACTTTTCACTACGCCATGACGATGGTTTTATCTATAAATGTACTGTTTTTGCGGCCCTTGCAAGGCTAGCGCCCTTCGATGGTGAACATACTTCGGGCAAGCTCTTTGCTGCACACCAAATTTTAATGGCGATAAACTGTTATAAATTGGCATTTATCTAGTCTCATCCTTTTTAAAAATATATTTACATGCAAAAGGTTGAATTTTATTTGCAATAAGGTGTATTTTATTTGGAAAAACTAAAAACATTGTTTAAGGGTTTTTTGTTAGGCTGCCAAGCTTTCCCACCATCATATTAATATTGAAGGTTTGAATGAAACAACAACACTTGGGTGAGCTTCCAATTTGTTAGACTTGAAGGGATACTAAAAAGTCCATAACTGCTTCAGCTTCAGATTGATATATATACATATAAATAAAAATTAATTATAAATAAATTACAATAATTCTCTAAAAATGTCTTTGAATTCGAAATAAACATCTTCAATTTGCAGATACGTTGTTAAAGCGGTCGTCTACGAAATTGGTATACTTACAGATGAAGACGAAAACGACACTTCTATAAATGAAAGGTAAATTTATAAACCTTTAAGGCTCCCCCAAGCCAACGCGAAACGGTCGCGGCGTCGATGAAAACAATTATAACAACACGTGGTTGTCAATGAAAACAACACGTTGTTATGATTGTTTTTGGCGTCGCCACGACATATTCGTGTTGGATCGGGGTAACCTTTAACCTCAAAAACTAATTTTCAAACTCATTAATTTTACAATAAAATATTCCATTTCAGCCAAGAACGCGTTGACTTGACCTTCTTTGATGCCCACCGAAATAGCAGTCATATCGATCTCGGTAATATTCCACTTCCAATCCAGACAAATGTGAGCGGGCAAGTTCTGACCGGAATCGCACCAGTCAATATTGGTGCATTCAGTAATCCAAATCAATTATTGAATACATTACCTCTTACTGGAACAATCGTCAATCTAACACACAGTGACACAGCATACTTCCAACTTACAACACAAAATATCAGCGACAGTGAACGACCTCAGGTATTAACGCAAGAAGAGATATCTCAAATTCCTGATGCAGCCAATATTTTCCCATCGCTAAAACATGATAGCGACGAAGTTTCAGGAGACTCAGTACCTGAATCAGATGATGACTAAAAAAAAGTTCAATACTAGTTTAGTTAGCAAGTGCTCTAAGGACTGTTTAGCACTGTAAATTTAATTAGGCTTATAGTCTTCATCGACATCTTCGTCTTCTTCCCCGCAAAACAAAGACTGTAAAATTCTCTATTTTTTTTTATTAGAGTATTGTCTATTTTTTTCTCATCAGCATAAGTTTGTTAATAAATGATAATTCAATAACGTTAAACAATTTTTTAAAGTGTAAATATTTACTGCTTTCTCATTTTTCCTGGAGAACTTTGGGTATTCGAGTTATGATTAAATTTGAAGGCAATTTTTCTGAATCGGCAATTGATTTTATGATCGATAGAACGTCTTCTGATGCTTTCATTTTTAAGAATTCTATAAAAGCCGCTATATTTGGTGGATTGTCTCCAAATTCATTGCGAATATTTCTAAGAAATAGGTAAGTATTGATTAGATATTCATCTGGAATAGTCCCATCAGTGGCCAATACAATAACGGTGGAAATAACATTTTCCAACATGCAAGTTATTATGCTGGAATCTTGATTATTATTTTTATTGTTTTCTATGTATTTAAGGGCGTAATCGACACGCCTCTTCCAACCAACATGTGACGTTAATTCAGTGTATTGTGATGCATTTTCATCCGTTAGTTGAACTATTTTAGATTCTTGATGATCTGGCTTATCGCTGTTGCATTCGGCGGTTTTCCATTCGGGAAGAATATAAGGTACGTAAGTATTTCTCTTTATAGCCGATGATTTGTATTCTTCAGATTCAGACATTGTAATAATTTTATAAATTTATTTGGTTTTTTTTTTTAACAAAACAATTTTGGAGGATTCGGAAATACATAAAACAAATTTGAGTTCTTTAATGAATAAAAAACGAATACCTACTCAGAAACTAAACTGATATTTTTTTTTTTAATTTTGGTTTTCGCAAGTACCATTACGATTGTAATTTTAAATTAATTAAAATATTTAATTATATCTTGTGCATCATCGAAATTGCCTTCTTGGTTCGTTGCCAATTATAATCTGTCACTGCAGTGAAGAGATTTTCCATTTTCGAAAGATATATAGGTATGTACATATGTTTTTCCTAAAAAAATTTATAACTCCAATTATAATCATCGGATCTTTAATGTCAGACTACATGAGGATGAGACTGCATTTGTACATCCAAATTTTTGAGGAGGAGCAACATTTTTTATAGTATAACTATAATAGATTTTATATTAAATTTATATGTATGATTTTTTAAAGGGTGCCACCGTAGACGGATTACGAACAACAAACATTATAGGTTCATTTGAAAATTAAATTTCTAAAGGGTGTTTTTTTTTAGACGGTGAACATTAAATTGGCAACACTGTTTTCTGTGAATGCTGATTGGACAGTTCCCGGTGGTTTTAAGGTAAGCTTGTTTTGGCAAATCTTTTGAAAAAACGTTTTCAAATTCAGGAAATTCATCGGGCATCGTTGTTTTATAGTGCTCATAAACTTTTGGTTAAATGGGTATGTCAATAAACAAAGTCATCGTATTGAGAGCGATGATAATCCATATGCCATTTTCCCAAAAAAAAAAAAAAAAAACACGACTTTTGGTTCATATGATTCAAAAATTGATTATGGTCAGAACATAGCCGTTAATGGTGAGCGATGCAGACATGTTTACCAACTTTTTGTTTGCCTCACTGTCGCAGACATGGTGGTTGTCGGGTTTCGCTTCATGCCACACAGCATGCGATAAAATTAAGTTACTGAAAGAGACATTTGACGAATGAAGAATTGAATTGGACCTGTTCGATTTGACGCCATTAGATAATTTTCTTTGGGGATATAACTGCTTTTAGACGACTGCGATTATTAAGCTTCAATTCTCTTTTGCTTTCCTTTCGGTTGCAAGGATGTTTTTAAACACTGATCTTTAATAGATTTTAACTTTGTTAAATGAAAAAGAAACATATATCCACACTCCTTACTCCACTTATTTCTGAAACAATGGGCTCTCCCGGGGAATTTTAGTTCCCACGGAAAGTTTCATTCCCAAGAAATATTTCTAGTTATCGTGAACTTCCCTCGGAATAAATTTTTCCCAGGGAAAAAACTACCAACATTCAAAAAACAAAATTATTTTCGGAGATCAATTTCGAATTGTGTACAGTGTTATCAAAGGATCATAATTAAAAAAAATAAAATTTAAGTTGAAATTCCCTTTAAAATAAAACAAAATATCCCAAACAAATTCCCCATCCATGTGAAGAAAGAAATATTGGGTGCGATCATTTCAACTGAATTGTATAAAATTGCATAAAATTGTCCTCTTCGATACCTTGCTAAGGTACAACAAACAAAATAATTGAATTTTTCATGTTGCCAATTATATTTTTCCGTTTGAACGAGGTGTTAAATTTCGCAGAAGAACAAAATTCCTCTATCTGAAAACACTGTCCAGTGTCCACACATCGTCAGGCTTAGTGCATGTCTGCGTTTTTTTTTGCTGAAGGTGGGTACCAAAGAGGAGTCGGCAAGGACCACGATGGAGGTCTTGCCCAGTCAACATTCTGTGAAGTTTTGTCGAACTTCCTTAACATTTTCGAGGAAAAGCTTTGTCCAGAATAGATCAAAATTCAAACCGCGGAAGAGCAAAGAAAGAAAAATTTAAATTTTTTCGTAAAATATAAACTGAGTGATCTTTTTCTTGGTTTTGCATTTTTCGTTTTTTGCTGCAAGAAGGTAATCAAAATGAAGATGCATTTCGGCCAAATTTTGCCAAATCTTATTTACCCTGTAGGTAGTAAATCCAGTCTCTATAGTATTCTTTTCCATAATACTGGTTCTATTTTGATTTGATTTGTTGAGTTCGTCCCATAATAAAATTAAAAAATTGTGTTTATTTATCAAAAAAGTTTCAATTCCTCCGTCTCGCCTTAATTTCTCCACCAAAATAAATGGGAAAAAATTCCAGAGAAATTACAACAAATTTCCCATGGAAATATTGTTCACGATAGCAATAAATTCCGAGGGGAATTTCGAACACCATTCACGATACGAATTTTTCGAACGTGGGAAATATTTCCCGGGAAATGTCGTTCGCGATAGGGCCCAATAAAAGCACAAAGAAGAATCAGCGATTACTCTTCAAATTTTTCAACCTCAGCAATTTTGTCTACCCCGGCCACCACATACATCCCCCGCCTACGTTCTTTAAAATTGCAAGAGGTAATTGGAGCGTTTAAAAGCAGTCTATGTTAAGTCGAAAGTCTACGCCGATAAACCAGGAACAATTAAGCATTTTTAGGCCAACATTCGACGCGTTATTGCTCGTATGCCGGCTAATTTACTGTTCTAGTAACAATACCAAGTTGAATAAACAGCATGCATAACCTTTATAGCGTCGATTGGATGCAACACATTCAATAGCATAGATATCAGATTTGTAGATGTAAGATGCCAGTTGAAGCTATCATTGAAACTCATCTTTGGAAAATTTAGTTTAGTATTTTGAGGTACTTAAAAAGCGGAATCAGGTTATTATTTCGATGGCTGACTTAATTATTAATTCCTGCCAAAAAAATAATTTCTTTGAATTTCAATGATTGAACTACTTTAGCATCTATCTCATTTTATGTGACAGTTTGAGCCAAAATAAAATATTTTCTTGACTAAAAAAATAACTGAGTCAAGAGATTTTTATTGGAATCAAAATAATCACTGATTTTGCTTTTAAAAGTGTCTCAAAATAAGGAATTAATTTTTTTAATTTGTTTGTTTAAAGAATGAAACGAATTCTATTTGTTTTGGATAAAACAAAAAGAAGTGTTTCTGGCAATGCTATATAATTTTTTTAATGTTTTTCTTGTCAATCCCAAATCTAGTTTTGTTGCTTTGTGTAAAATTGTGTAGTTAATCGATTGTTTACTATCAACTTACTTTTTTCAATGTACTGGCGCTGTCAAGTTCAAGCCTTCAACTTTAGGACCATTTGTTGCGAGGCAATAGGATGGGATGCGTTGGACGAGATAGGGATGGAAAGCAAAGGTAGGAAAATGGATAAGGAGTTTGGAAAAAGGAAATGGAATACCAAGTTCCGGGGGGCGCGGCCTGCTTGAGTAGCACGGCATTTAGCTCGCCGGAATGGGGGGGGATCTTGCCCCCTGAAACCTAACCTCACTAGCAACAAAACATATATCAGGCCAGAGAAAAACTATCAAACTATCAAGGTCTAAGATCCAGTGGTGCATTTTGCTTTTTTTTTATTTTTCGACGCGAAATTTATTGATGTTTTGCATGACTTTATTTCCACTCAGCATTGTATAAACTAGGCTTAAGGGTGAATACAAAAATGATGAGAGTAAATACCGCTACCGGATACAGCAAGCTAGCCAGAATTGTGTCAAATATAGCAAAAGAAAAAAAATTCTCATTATTTAAATTCTAAAATTAAATGATACCAGGATACCATTTTTAATTAAATTTTATTTCTTAATTTGTTTTTCCTAACGCTGTGTTTTTTTTTTTATCCTCAAATTTATTACAATGAATTATTTTTTGTTTGTCGGTATACACGGCAAATATTTTTTTGTTTTGTTTTTAATTTAAATATATATTTATATGTATTAATATGTAATATTATTTATCCACTAAAAATTAATTTGAAATAAATTGTCCTTCTTCTGTTATACTTTATTGTTAAATAATTTTCAAAAATCAGTAGTTTAAAGTAATTTTTATTTTTATTTTGTTTATCGTTATAATAATTATAACTTTTATTCGTATTTCATTTGTGTACCTAAAAATTTAGATTTTGTTTAATTTGTATTAACATTTAATGCAAGTTCTTTGTTTGTTTGTTTGTTTTATATATATATATATATATGTATATATGTGTTCTTTTTTTATATTTTATGCTACACCATGAGAAAAAAATGCTTTGTGGATGTGCATTTAATGATGTTACTTAACGTTAAAAAATGTTTGTTCTTTGTATTAAAAAAAAAATATCTTTACATTATAAATAATTATATTACAGAGTTACCCATTTATTTATTTTTGTTCTGTTTTATTATATTTTTTTGCAAATGGGGTTTGTTTATTTTTTTTTTAAATAGTATCTTGTATCGAATATAATAGAATAATCCTAAACATTAGCTTATGTGCCTAATAAAAAGAGAATATTTAAAAGTTACTATATCTGATGAACATAAAAGAGCAAAAAGATAATGAACTTAAATGAAATAAAACTAAAATCATTCAAAATACGGGCAAACCAATCGATAGTTTAATTTTATATTTTCTTTAAATTATATATGAAAAATTTACTATTTTTTGTTGTTTTTTTTTTATTCTACACATTATAAATTTCTTTCTTTTTAATCAATTTTAAATTAAAAAAACGGAGGTTTATAAGATAAAATTATAAATTTACGAATGTTTGCAAATACATATCGGCCAATTAACTCTCTGCTGAAGTCCTTCTTTGAGAGAATTCCTGTCGCTATAACTGCAACTGGAGAGCACTTATATGGCCGAATTCTTTATTGTGAATTTACACAGTGTAATAACAATGTTCTTCTTTAATCTGAAAATAAATTTAAAAAAAGAAGATAATATAAAATTCAATTCAATCAATAATTTGATAAAAAATTTCGGAAGATAATATGTCATGCTGCTTGCAATAAATGAATGAATAAATGTTTGGCGAATGATAAAATTCCATTCGTTCTCCGCGGACAATTCAAAAGGTAATTTTATTTTTGATTCGATCACTAATTTTATTTTACTTAAAAATCCTGTTTTACCACTTATTTGTTGCGTTTTAATTTGATTTTTTTGAAGAATTTAAAGATTGAAAAAAATAGTTACATAACTCGTATCTTTGAAAATTCAATGAAATTCGAATTAATTCGAAATTTGATAAGAAAGAGAACAAAGAGAACAAATCAAACAAACATTGAAAAAAAATATTAATTATTAAAAAAAAAAAAACAACTTACCAATAACATGACTTTCGATATTATTTATTGACGAACGATTTTTAGACGCCGGCTGTGGAATAATTGTGATTTCATCGTTTATCTTTAGGGGTTTAAGCAGAGTATCATTTGCCGCTGACAAACCACTTCGATTACTTGTCCCACTGCTGCTGCTATTATTCGACATGCTATTACTTCCGGTGTTGTTGTTCTTTTTTCCGTCCATTGCCTTCTTGGCAACCGTGCTATGGGCGGTGTACACATGCGTCTCAAATTGTTTGTACATGCCAAAGGTCGCCGTACACACCGTACATTTGTAGGATAGATGTGCAGGTTTAAGGGTCATATGATGGTCACGAGATACATGGTTGAGCAGCTTCCATTGATACATCTTCAAAAAAGAAATGACAAGTTATAGATTATATTTTTCGAGAATCAACAACATGAATTTACCCTTCCGCACACAGGACATCGACCAGCATCCTTGCCTTTGTTGGCGGCTTCCTGCATTGAGCTTGTTACCAAACCATGAGAGCCAAGCAAATGTCTCTCCAGACCCTGATCGGTGAAAAACCTAAACTGACATTTCTGACAATTCAAAGGCGGCCGATTATAGATCATTTTCGGGTGAATCTAGAAAGGAAAAAAATATGTCCTTAATAATCGTACTGTTTATTTGTTTTAATAAATTTATAAGATATTTACCTTAACTTTGTGCATCCATTGCATGTGATTTCGCAGCTGTTCAAGATCCTTAATGTAACCATCACATATTTCACATATAACAAACTGTGCTTTGTTCCCACTTAGATTCTGTCCGGGTTTCATTCCTGCTGGTTGCATTTTATTTGCAGCAGCTGCTTGAGCTTGTGATTGAGCCTGTTGCGAGCTACTTTGACGAGGTAGAGGTGTGATTGAAATGCTTGGCTGACCGGTTTGATTCTTTTTACCTGACCCCACATTTGCTGCCTGAAATAATTAAAAGCATTTAAATTTAAAGTTATTATTTAAAATTCAACAAACTAATAAGCTAGCATTGCCAAACAAATTACAAAAAAAAAAAATAATCAAGAATAAACACACATTGGTGTAAATACTAGCTTTTAGTTTTAAATAGTTCACTTTGGTGAACTTTTAACCACTATTGTTGTTTCTTTTAACCTACCTGCAGTGTTAGGGTATTATGGGTTGTTGGCAGGATCGCTATACCCGAACCCGTTACCTACGTGAACAAATAAAATTAATGGCGTTCATTAAAAGTTAAGATTTTAAATTAAAATCAGAGCGAGAGTAATTTATGATGATTCCTTCAGAGGGAGTGATCAAACAAATTCTCTCATGATTTGATTGAGGTTGTTTTTTTTTTTTTAATGAAATGTTATGTGTTAACATGAGAGTTAAAATGGTTAGTAAGCTTATGAAAATGGCATTATTATTGTGGCAGGCCGTATAAAAGATCAACCAACTGTTAGCATGGATGGTGGTTGTCATTAGATCACATTTATTGAATTTGTTTATTGCTGATCTTTACGAAAAAAGTCAAATATAAAATAAAGCAATTTTATTCAAGCTATGCTCTACTACACGGTAACGCGTAACGAGTAGATAACTGAACATTTCTTACACCATTTAATGCAACATCATTTATAAACATAGATATACAGACACATATGTATGTGAGACTGTGTCAATGAATTCTAAAAGTTATTAAAAGATGTTTACTGGATATGTCGTTTATGAACTAAGATTTATTTTTATTGAAGGCCTAAAATATGTCAGAAATGACATTTAGGCTGTTGACCTTCTTACTCTATTACTTAATTGATCACATGTTGTGATCCTTACCCTTTATTATATTTAAAATCTTTTTTTAAGGCGAGGTAGTTAGTTCGGAGGATTGTACGATGTACATATGTATTGTATATACGTAGTTAGTAGAAACCAAAAATATATACATAATTTTGGTCAAACTTTCTAAACAAAATAAATTTTAGTACTTCAATGATTATTAAAATTTTAAGTAACCCTTTGTGGAAGGTTTGCCCAAAAATATTTTTTTTGCCTGGACATAATAAATTGAGTCATCAGCTTTTTATTGCTACCAAAATCTTAACTGATTTTCCTTTTAAAGTATTTCAACGCTAAAAATCAAAATGTTAAATGAAAGCTATTACAAACGTCCTACTAGTTTTAAAAAAGGACAAACATTGGTTTTGGAATCCTGATAATCCCAGAGTGATTATACATTGTGAGCCTTAAATTTACATTTCTGTATACAAGCTGTTTTATAGATCACTGGTCGTGATAGAAATATAATAAAAAGCATTAAAGTTATTGGTGAAAATCGATACAAAAATGATAATAATGAATTATGTCATATGAAAGGATTTAATAATAAAAAGTAGTAAAATATTTTATGCTTCTCTGAAGCACCCAACAAATTGCCTATCTTAGCATATTGCTGTCAAACTGAGAGCTTGGAATGATGATCCGCTAGAGCTCAGGACAAACGAGTTATGGTATCAGGTCTAAATGGGTCACTCGTGGTCGACATTTCTACCTACCTACAACGCTTTAAACGAATAGGCCAGTCAGAAAAGGTTTCTTTTATGCAGATGGTATTAAATAATAACAACAAACATTTGAATAAAGGTCTTTTCCGTAGGAAATTTAGCAAGAACAAACCTGAAAATGGACGCTAGGGGTAGAATGGCAAACTCCAGGATACATGGTGAGAGAGGAAACAAAAAGTGATAAAATAACGATAAGAGCAGGGAAAAGGGCTTGGAATTATGAAGAGAAATTAACAGGTGGAAAAGGAAGCGAGATAGCGAGGGAATGTTTAGAGGAGATAAGAAAGAGAGAGAGGGATGGAAGCGAGAGAGGATAACGGTGGGAACATGGGAGAAAGAGAACGAGGGGAAGGGAAGGAAGAGAGGACAGTATGACAGGATAAGAGAGAGTAGAATAGGAAGACAGAAGAGAGCAGGAGAAGGAAAGACGGGAACTAATAAAGGAATCCAGATATAACAGGTGGTATAAAGAAGTAATGACCGAGGGGATCCCGCAATATCTGAAAGCTGGATGGAAGGCAGACAGAACAGAGAGAATAGCGAGAGTCAGGCTAGGGAATGAGGTGGGAGAAAGATGGTACTGGAAACAAGAAGAAGAGAGAATGTGCAGAGTGTGTGAAGGTGAGCAAGAGACGTGGGAACATGTAATAGAAAGATGCAGGTCAGGCGGAGATGAAGGAAGATCAATAGGGGAAAAAATGAGGGATATAATGGACGAAGGAGGGAGGGGGAAGAGTGGATAAAGGCACTAGAGGTTGTGAGAAGGAGTAAATAGAGAGGGATGGGAAGAGAGGAGAGTATGGCGGGAGTCTTGTAACCCTCCGGGGAAACAATACAATACAAAACGAACCTGAAAATAATTTTAGGGATTTAAGTGGATGCAGTATAGATCTGATTACCACCCTTCTGGAAGTTCAAAATATCAACTTCTTTTATATTGATATGCAAAAATAATGAATACACAATTATGATAGAATTTTTTTGATAGGATTTTGTTTTATATTTAATTAATGTATCTACAAACAAATGAAGACGAAGAACTAGCGTGTGAATTAGTTACCCTTTACCAATTTAAAAAAAAATCGCACAGTAAAAATTTCTAGCACACATAACCAAAACAAAATAAAAATTCAGCATCTTTCACATGCAACTAATTAATAGCAGTCAACTCACCTGAATCAATTGTCCAGCTGCAATTTGGTAGTTATTTGGTAATACCATACCAGTTGGCATTGGAGGCCGAATGGGAGTTCCTCGCAGTATATTTCCACCGTTCGGAGTTGTCTTTACCGGTGGTGGTTGTTGTCGACCGCGCAACATATTTTTATTGGCATTATTACTGGCCATTGCGGCTTGAATGTTACGTGCTTGCTGCGCCTGTTGCTGTTGTTGTTGTATTGTTGCCAATGCTGCTTTCTGTGCTGCAGCTTGTGCTGCCATTGCCTATTTAGAAAAATCAAAAAAATTAATATTCCCATTATTAGTTATTTAAGTTATTTATAAAACTTTACTTGGTAAGCAGTTGCAGTTCCCACTAGCCCATGCCTTGGTTTGATTCGAGGAATCTTCGCGGGAGCCTCCCAATCGTGTGGCGGTGTCAAGTTGGATTCTGGGCGGAATTTCTTCTGGCACACTGGTGCGTGCCTGGCCAATTTAGCTTTACCGTTGTCCTCGAATCCGCAGTTGGGGCACTGATGGTATGGCAGGTGCTTAAATAGTCTAGCTTTAATGTTGTGCATCGCTTCCATATGATAGACTATCTCCGAAGAGTTTCTCACTTCATATGTACAGAAGTTGCACTTGTACATAGCGCCGTTCATATGTGGCGTCTCATAGTGATGTGCCATTGCCAGGGCAGATTCAGATTTAAAGTTACAAAACTCGCAACGTTTGATATTGAACTTAAACGGAGCATTTCTTTTCTTGCTAGCCTCTAAGTTTCCACTCAATGCATTGATTGCTTTCTCAATCTCTGTAATATTCTTGCCCAAAGAGCGACGCATTTTGCGTTTTTGTATACGAATCAAATCCGCTTGGACAAACTCCTGCACCAGACCAACACCAATGTCTATAAAAAACTTACCCAATGGGCTTTCAAAGTAATTATCTGTCCCCATTGGAGATTTGTTGGCTGTTGCAGATGACGATATACTAGAGGCGGAATTTTCTGGCTGAATGGGCTTTATCACTGCTTTGATGGTTTTTAGATCATCGCTGGCCTCTTTTATTAGGACTTTTGTACGGGTTTCAGCATCTGAGTCATCGTCATCTTCGTCAGCTGAACCTTCAGACTCTGACCAAGAATCGTCGCCGCTTCCACGTTTCCTCTTCTTCTTTTTACTCGTAGTTGCAGAATTGTCTTCGTTTTCTTTGCCATCTTCATCTAAATCTAAGTCAAGATCTTCTATCTGGACATTAGGTTGTTTCTTTAAGTCAAACTTCGTTTCGATTTGGGTAACAATTTCGCGCAGATTGTCCGATGGAGGTTTCTCGTAAATGTAAGGGACAATAAACGATGGGGCCTCAAGAACGAACATGTCGTCTGTCAAACCAGGCAGAAGGTTGGCGTTTGATATTGTTGGTAAAGCGGGGATTGCTGGACTTACTGGCATGGTAGGGATAGCCTTTGGTCCCGCTGGCGACTGCAATTGATTTGTAGGTACAGCCGGCAAGATATTTATCGGATAAATGCCGCCTGGAGGTAGAGGAGGTGCGAGTTTGTTAGAATCTGAATCGTGGATGACGATAGAGTTTGCCTGAGAGACGTTGGGTGTTCCTGACATCAGAGAACGTGCGTCCTTGATTGTAATTTGAGCCATTTGGGGCGTTGAAGCAGTATGAAAAGTTTTCTGTCGTTTAGGGCATGGCTGGGCGTCATCATTTCCCTGTTCTTCTCCGAAAGAGGCGAAATCACGTACTTTCACCATGTTTTTGTGTTGACGGCCCGATACGTTGCTGCCTGCTTCGGAAGCTTCGCTAGGGCTATCATCTTCAATAAGAACACAATCATCATCGTCATCGTCGGGCTTTGGTGGTTGAGGGGGTTTCGGTAGTTCTACGGGCTGTGGTTGTGGTTGAGGTTGTGCTTGTGCTTGTGCTTGAGGCTCGGGGGAAGTTTTTTGCACTAGAATTTTTTTGTCTTCTTGTTCAGCTTCGGAGTCTGAACCAATAACAACCGCACCATCAGAGTCGTTTGAACTACTTTTTGGTTTGGCTGCCTCAGTTTCTGCAGGGACGTCGGGCACGGTAAGAGGGTTATTTGTTTGATCTTTTACTTTTAACGCTTCATCTACCATAGGCATTTCTTCATCCGATTCCCCCAAATCGACTACACCATCATCATCCTTTGCCAACTTTTGAACTTCTCCATTAAGTTTCTGTTCGGTAACGACTTGTGGAGGAGTTTTATTCTCGCCCTCTTCCGTTTTGATGGCAGGTAGGCTTGACTGTTGGCTCTCTTCGTCGTTCGTAGCAGATTGAGATGTTTCATCTTGACTTTCATCGCCATCCTCACCATCCTCGGCGTCTTCCGCATCGTCCTGACTTGTTGGCGCTTCTGATTCTGCACCATCCTGGCTGTCTTCTTCGTTTTCTGTTGAGTTTCCGTTCTTTTTGACATCTGTGTTTTCTGTTTTCTCAGTTTGTTCTGACTGCTCGGATTTCTCAGACTTTTCTGACGCCCCATCCTCGTTGTCCTCATCTTCGCTGCCATTTTCAAGTGCTGAGTCTTTTGTTTCGATGTCATCTTTAGATAAACGTCTACTTTCGCTGCCTTCTTGTGATGTTTCGGCGTCACCATTGGGAGTGGCAACCTTTGCGTCACTTTGATTGTCACCGCAGCTTGTTTGTGAATCATCTTCATCACTGTCAGCAGCCATAGGCTCTACAGGCGACTTAGCAACCTCTTTCGCAATATCACCATTTTGCTGGGCAGGTGGATTTTCTAATGCATCCGACGTTACAGTTGTATTGACGGAGTTATTTGAATCAATCGTTGTGGCAGGCAATTGTTCAACTGCTGATTTTTCTGGTATCACTTCGCCAACTTCTCCCATTTTGAGTGTTGTTTTTGTAGAGAAGTTCCTTGATTTGGAATTTTGTTAGTCGGCTCAAATTGTTCCTGCAACAAAAAAAAATGTTTTTAATAACCAAAAAAGAATCGGATGGTAGGTATAAGGCATAGTAAATAAAATTATATTTTTTTTTATTTTAACTATATGCCTGTAAGAAATACGATCTTTTAAATGTAATTATGCAGTAAGAAGGAATATAAGGATAGGAAAGATATTAAGAAATAAGTTATTAATTAACGATGGTAGATCGTACTGATATTAGCTTTTTTAGCTCACATAAAAATTGTAATCAAAATCGTATGAACCGTTTTTGATGAAAATGAGAGTTATCTGCAAGAGATAATGTTTAAAAACTGCTTAATGTTTAAACTGCGAAGTTTAATAAAAATTGACCAAGTCATTTTCAAATTTAAAAAAAAAAAAAAAAAAAAAAAAAAAAAAAACATTTTGGTAAATAATACTTTTAAAACTTTTTGAAAGATTTTCTATAAAAATTGGTAAATATCACTTAATGTTTCCACTGAACGTATGCAAATGTTCACGGAATTGGCATATCACAGGGATGTCAGGAGGTATATAATTCAAATTCAATTGTCAAACAATAAAAACTTTAATTGGGATAGACCTGTTCACGTGACTTCGGTACACGTACCTACACTGATCTCTATAAGGGTTGCCAAATAAAAATTTCTTTTTAAAAATGCAATAAAATGAACAAAATTAAATTTTGTCCATGTATTATGGCTTTATTATAGTAAGAGCAAACATTCCCATTAATTATAGAACACAACGTCGTTCAAGTGGCTGCATCGGCTGGCTTAGTAGCGCATTCTGTCACTCCA
Source organism: Epistrophe eligans (assembly GCA_951394125.1). Taxonomy (NCBI): domain Eukaryota; kingdom Metazoa; phylum Arthropoda; class Insecta; order Diptera; family Syrphidae; genus Epistrophe; species Epistrophe eligans. The sequence goes on from OX596029.1 coordinate 13,481,350, forward strand.
ATTTTCCAAGACCTTGTTGATGGTTTCGGGCTGTAGCTCACGGATTGCTTGGATGATCTTGACCTTAAGAGCTTGAATGGTTTCCGGATTGTTCGCAGAGAATCGGTACTTCACGGTTCCCCACTAAAAAAAAGTCCAAAGGTGTCAAATCGCAGCTCCGAGGTCGCCAACTGACATCGCCAAGACAGCTGATAGCACGATTTGGGATCCAAATCCATGTCTTCAATTTCAGTAAAAAAAAAAAAAAGTCGGTTAACATGGCTCTTAAACTTCCCACCGTTGACCGAAAAGTTGTTCCCAGCCTCATTTTCAGAAAAAAGGGTCCAATGATACCACCACTCCAGAATCCGCACCAAACTGACACACTCGCACAATGAGGTGCGGTTTTTCCGAGCCCCAGATGCAGCAAATTTGTTTGTCAACATAACCGCCGAGATGTGCTTTCATTCGGCCAAACTTCTTTTCAAAAAAACGCACTGTTTGGGCTACACAGCACTCACTTTGGAAATAAGTTTTCAATATTTGCAAACGTTGTTCAAGCGTAAAGCGACTCATTTCGTTCCGCGGAGGTATGATACTGACTTTCTGTATTATAGCCTATGATTTGAAAAAAAAACAACTAGATGGCCCACCCTTTATAAACTGGATAGTGTTTTCATATAACAGTATAACAGTTTTTTTTATAATTTTCGTAGATAATTTTTTTATTCTTTAAAACAAAATTAATTCCCCGGGATGCATTGTTAACTCTGACATAAATTTGAAGGCATGGAGGTGTGTAGGCACTCATATCCACTTAACTACGAAAATAAGATTTATATAACTCCTCTTTGCAAATTTCTTTATTTATACGTCTTTTCTAAGTTTATCTTTCAGTTTCATTCGGTATAATTAGCAGCCATTTTGTTTATTACATTCCTACTACCTACCTACCTACATAATTGTACATATATCTAAAATAATTACTGAAATCAACTAAATAATTTATGAAAAACTACCTACCTACCTATTTACCTACTTATAAATTTCAGACATCTACATAAAAAAGGATACATAATAGGTACAAGTAACTCAATTCGAACAAGCAACAACAAAACATGCATCTAATCTAATGGAAGGTTTGAAATTGAGCTTAGGCGAACCACCTCTCCAACGGCAGGTACAATACAGAAATTGCTGTTGCTTGTGGTAAAAGAAATTACAAAAATAGACTAATTTTCCAAGTCACAAGTTTTTTGCTGATTCCGAAATATAAATTCATTCATTTATTTCGAATAAACAATTTCGCAGCTTTGGCCAACATAACCAATCCAATCAAACCAGCTGCCATTGTTTCCAAATAGGTAATAATAAAGAAAAAAAAAAAATAAATAAATAAAAAAAAAAAACAGCTGACTTGACATAACCGCAATAACTACAATAAAACTACATTATGTAGGTAGGTAGGTACATCTTCATCTTATTGGTATCATGAATACATAGCTAGGTACCTACGCAAACAGAAATTAATTTAAATTTTTAACAACAGCACCACTAAAGTTCTTTTATTGATTCATTTTCGCATCATCTTATAAAAACCTAAATGCACGTGACTTCAGAAGAGGAATCTCTTCGTATAGTGAGGAGATTGATTGATGCAGCTGCAAGTGCAGGGCAAGGAAAACTGTCCCTCATAACGGTTAATATTATAATCCCACCTAACAAAACACCAACACAGAAAAGGTACAGCGAACGAGCAAAGAAAAAATATCAAAAACGGAAGTTCAACAATAGATAAACAAAATAAAAACAAATTCTTGGCCACCGACACCCGGTGTATTATGGTGTTGTTTAGATTTATTTTTCCCGTTATTTACGCGAAAATAAAAAAATAATCAACGCGAAAAATGTGCCTGAATTTGACTAGTAATGTGCTATTGACGCCATGTTGGAAATAATATTTTACCTAAGCATATATATGTACATACCTACCTATATCATACGAATTTCCTCTTTATTTTCTTCTGTGATATTGTTATATATTTCAGAAGTATACATACATACATATAACGAGTTTATATACATACATACTCAGTATGCCATTCCAATAAATGTGTTAGTATGGGTTCTTTTGCCGGTTTGCCAATGATTTATATTGCAAGTGTGGGTTTAAATTTTGTAGCAATATATTAGTAAAGTAAAATGTAGTGGTGTTGTAAAGTGCATGACATTTTACCTTAGAGAACTGTCAAAACGGCGAAGTAGAAGTACACAATAAAACGGAATATCACTGACAGAACTGCTACTTCTCGTGTCACAACAAAGCGAAACAAACAACGAATAGAGGAAATCATGAAAAACATTTTTATTTACAGTTTATCATTTCACATTCATTTCGACCGAGAGTACCTACGTACCTAGATTATTGAGAATAAAAAAAAAAAAAAAAAAAAAACAAGAAAACACTTTTGTGAATAGTGAATGGTGGTGTTGTAGTAACTTATCTGTTATTTTTTTTATAGTCGCGGGCAATAGATGAAAAGGGCTCACTTAATGATGAGGTAAGTAAGTTATGAATAAATATTTTGATTCAAGTAAAGAGGTAGGTGCCTATAATGCAACAGGTTAATGTTCTTGAATCCCAATGTGTTTTTATTTTCTTGTTCTTAGGAGAAACGTGTTTTTTCTGCAGATAAACATTATTTGACAGATAATCTACATTTGAGTAGGTAAGTATAATATAATACAAAAGTTTCACTTATTTATACAATAAAAGTGTCAAGTTTGTTTCATAAAACCGAAATAGATGCTACGTCTACGTAAAGTAATTTGTTGGTTCTTGAAAATATGTACGTATGTATGTATTGTCAGTCAGGCCGATTCTTTCAGACGGTTATTCAATTAAATAAAACTTTTAGTAAACTTTGAATCTTTATTTTGTCGACTTATCACCTCGACTTCTTATATCGGACTCTCAATCACAACTCAATTGGGTTCTTATTAATACGGAGAGAGGAGTATAGGATGTGAAAAGGACAGGCATAGGTTCAATATGGGCTGGGAAATAGATGTAGGATCTAAGGATGAGGATGGGGAAATAATAGTGATGACAGTATTATACATACGGTGACCATCCATTCATTATAATAATGTATTTAAAGATGATATTCATTTGGAATTATTTGTTATACAAAAACACAAAAATGTTCTGTATATCAGAAGTTGTTCATTATTTATTCTGTATTTCGTACAAATTCTTAAAAAAAAATAAAATTCAATGACAAAAAAAAATAGTGATGCTAACGAGCCCTTCTTACCGACTGAACGAATGAACAAGACATCTAGTACATTTTTATTTTGTTTTGTTGAACTTAGTGAAGGAAAAATATCAAATTCCCTAAAAATGAACTGTGTTAATTTAAATTTTAAGTTTTTATGTTTTTTTTGTTTGTTTGTAAGACTTTATCATAAGTATGTAGATATTTTTTAATTAAATGGAAAAAATTTAAATTGAATTGAATTTTGTTTCTTTTTTACATTTTTTCATTATTTGCAATTTTAAAATATGGTCACCGTAATTATACATAATATTATATTAGTATCTTAATCTTGGTCATCATGATTTATTGAAAGTAAAAAAAAAAGTAACCAGTTAGATAGATACCTACATATAACCTAGTAGTCTTGTCTGTAAAAAGCGTTATTTAGCTTAGCCGCTTCCAGTTTTATTTATAAACCCATTTTAAAGAATGTCTAACTTTAGACAGCTGTCCAACTTCAAAACCTTATTTATAAACATTTTCCATCGATTGTCTAACTTAGATACTTTTCTAAAGTAAGTGCGTTCAATGAACAATGTAAGGCAAAATTCTAGTTACGAATTGAAAGTTATCTTGAAATAAATTTGACAGTCCTTACTTATTTTGCTCTGTCGAAAGTTGGCGAATCCTATTTTTTTTCCTCAGAATTTAACACAAAAACTGAGAATTTTTGCTGAGGAATCGGATTTATTTATATTTGTGAGATTACTGAGATCTCAGAAATATAAACAGGCCAAATGAACATGTTCTTTGAACGTATCTAAAATTTTAAGAAATTGACAGATTACAGGGATGGCAGTGAATATATGAGGAAATATTATTTAGATACATTATGAAATGCGTTTATAAATAAGGAAATTTCCAAATATTTTGACAATGACTAGCTAGACAACGGTCCAAGTGTTTAAAATTTAAATTATCTATAGAGCGCAGATTTATTAAAGTTTTTAGAGGTATCAGTTTATAAGTCCCGAAAGCGTGCATGTATAAGAATTTGGTTTCTCAAAAACGAAAAGTAGACTTAGAAACGATTATTTTGATGTACCATGTTATTGTACTTGGTAAATACCTACAAACTACAAAAACTTAAATGCACTTTAAAATCCAGTTTAGTTTGTTAGATATCTCGTATTATACTAAAATTTCTTTGCCATCGTTTAAATAGGGTTGGATTCGATATCCCGCTTTTTATTGGACCGTTTTTTAAATCCCGCTTTTTTAAAACCACGTTTTTTATAATCCCGCTTTTGCAATCACTAACGAATGAAAAAAAGAGGGGTAGATAGGTACCTATATATATTTTTTTCATGATCTGTATTAGATTTGGGGGAAAATAAAACGCAGCTATTATGTTATTTAGTTTGGTAGGTATATATTGTAGAAAACGGGTTATGAGGGATTAAACAAGATTTTAAAAACCGGGATTTTCGAAGAAGGTATTTTAAAAATACAGTACTTTAGTAGACGGGGTTTTGAACCTTTTTTAGGGATTTTTAGAAAACGGGATTTTAAAAACCCGGATTAAGATACGCTCCCGTTTAAGTACTATATAGATTTCAATTCGTATTTAATCTTCCTATTATGGTGAGTCTAATATAAAAATCTAAGCTCAATACTCGGATGCTCAACATATGTAATTGAAATCAGACTAAATGAGACAATGCTAAAAATTCTATTACAATTTTGGCGATCTTGCGCAGGTCAATGCGCCGTATTTCATATCAAGCCCTTCAGCTTATTTATGGCAATTAAGCATAAAGATAATTTTTCTCAGAATGTTTTGCAATTATAAACTAGACTATTTTTTTAGATACAAATATTTATACAACAAAATACAAACAATACAAAATTCGGTCAACGTCAGATTACAGGAAATCCTATTTACATAACAAAATAAAAACTATCACTATCACTATTTTGCAAACTTGAATTTGTTCTCAAATGTGTAATAGTCATATATGTAACTATGTTCAAATCATTTTCAGAGGCTCAACTCAATACACATGACACAAAATGTAGGAATAATTACATAATGTATAATTTACTGGAAATATTGTGTAGTCGATTTTGGCCACATATTGACTGTGTGGGCAAACGTCAAACTATTTCCAATTCGTGGGAAGATGTTGCTATAGTGGATTTATTCGAATAAACTTTTTGTGTAAATTTTATGTTTAATTTTTGTCTCGTTAATTTAAAGGACGAGACTAGAGACATGCAAACTTATAACAGTTTATGTCTTTTAAAAGTGGGAAGAAACAAGAGAAACATTTACAAAAAATTTTCGCAATTGAAAGGGCATTAACACTGACATTAAACTGCTTTTTGTATATCTGTATCACAGTATACAAATTGAAGATAGGTAATATAATGTAGCTCTATTTGGTAACGTGAAATTTCTTGCAAAATTGCACAAATGTTCACAAAATGTCACAAATTCTCTAAAATTCGTGTTTGTTAACTTAAATAATTGCAACAAGGGAGCAAAATGAGAGAGCAAATAATTTCTCCTCCATTGGATAACTTGCAAATTTCTGCTACACACATTTCTGTATGCAAGGAGTAAAAAAAACTGTCAAATACACAGCTCTAGTGCCTGTTAATAAAAATAGTTAAAAAAAATTGATTTCGGTATTCGCCATCTTAATTTTAAATCAGCTACGGCCGAACTCGACCGGTAGGTAGTTCTATAGTTTGTTCAAATGTTAAAATTTAAAAATTGCAAGATTCAAAATGATTTGTCACCGTTTGACCGTCTTGTCCAAAAAAAGTGACATTTATTACAAAAAATGGTTCAGTCCGTTTGTTAACTTTTTGTAAAGTTTTGCCTCTCTGAGAGTATTTTCTCCTTCTTTCAAAGTTTGACAGGTTTAACAAATTAACATACCTTATATTGCGCAGGTTGTCAAAGTTAAAAGTGTCAGAAATTAAAAATGGAAACGCTTATGATGCTAGGTAGGTACCTTTAATATGATGTGTACATCTGTATAACATGAATTTGTCAAAAGTCACAGGAAGTGAGTGTCAAACACAATCTACAATCTATCCTACATATATAAAGATGGCAATCCTTCGTACATTTCATCCTCCAAACCCTATTTCTGTACAATGTGTTCCTAATTGTATTTTCTTATTTTCTTTCAACTCTTAAGAATTCTTGAAGACATCGTTTTGTAAAATAATTTTTTTTTAAGTTTGTTTTTAAATAGGTATGTAGGTGTGTAGGTAATACAAAATATTTGTTTACACATAGGTACCTACTTTAAAATAATGTTAACTGTCGGTAGTTATATTACCGTAACTATTTAAACAATGTCAAGGTCACTAATAAGTTAGGTACCACCTACTACCTACAATACTCTCTTCAATAAAACATGAATATGAATGGAAAAAGATATAAACAAGAATCAAGTAGGATTTAACCCCCAAATAAACAAAAAAAAATTCAATTCCCAATTCAAAAATCCACATGAATTTCTATTAACCCCATAAACAGAAAAAGAAATATTTTACGACGTAAACAAAACATCACCATTTCAGCTTGACAAACATCCCTTAATCGCCACCACATTAAGTATTCCAACAACGTTCGTGTACAGAGATATCAGCAACAATCTCGCACATGGCAAAATAAATGCCAAAACATCTAGATTGGCAAAAATATATACATATAATATGCGGAGCCCTTAATGCTCCTCCAATGATGCACTATGCAGTAACCCATAGTTGGTTCCGTCGACGTTGAGTAAATAGCAAAAAAAAAAAATACCAGAAAACCTAGCCGCGTAGGTAAACTACACCACACATCTGTTAGCTGCTTCCTCGCCTATAGATTCATATTTTCTTGTTGTTGTTGTTCCACAAGCACTAACACTCAAATATTTCATTTTCAACACACACATCCCATTCGTATGGAATTAAAAAAAAAAAACACCGAAGCCGTAACCACGCGCTCATTAGGTGTATGTGTGTCATTACCACACATTATCGAGCACGAGCAGCAAAAACTTGCATATTGCCTTCGAGAGCGACCAACTTTCTTCTTTTTTTTTATACAACTTTAAAATTTAATATTTAGCTTAAGATCATTGATGGAACAAAAATCTAACCTCACTTCTCCACTGTACACATACATTTACGGATACGAGCTTCGAAAATGGCATCAATCCCTGATAACACTTCCAATTTTTGTAATTCGCTAGCGCAAAAATTATTTAAACAAATTTAATAGAGCAAGCATGTATAATATACACATATGTATATAAATATAATGTATTCCACCGATGGCTAACAGAAGGCAAACAACGAAAAAAAAAAATGTAACCCTGTGTCAGACGCTGCTGTACACCACGTTTCCAAACACCGCCGAGCCGATTACAGAAAGAGACCAGTAACGCTAGAAAATCCGAATCAAACTGAAAACGAAAAGCACAGGACGTAGATAGAATATTGGTTTTGGTTATGGTTGGTGTGTCTGTGTAGTACTGGTCTTGGTTTGGTACACTACTAGGTTGATGCGCGCGGTGGTGAACGGGCAGAAGGGCGGCGAGAAGCGACCATGTTGCCCCCTAGTTGCTTTTGAAGGTAACATAATTTTGTTGCTATTTTCTTTTGCCTTCGTCTTCCATTCTTTCATCTCTTCGTTTTCCCCCTTCACCATCTATCCACCTTTTCTACCTTTTTTTTCTATTCAAATTTATCCTCGATTCTGTTTTGTTCTCTGAATAACACAAAATATTGAATCATTAAATCTAACGAATGAGGAAAACTTTTTTGTGACGTTTTTTTTTTTTTTTTAATTTATATACATACCTATTATGTCATCAAATAATGATGATTTTAAATAATATTTCAAGACATTACCGCTATGCAGATCAGTTACAACAAACTGCTAGTCTACCATAAGGATTTTAAATTTGAAAACAAAAAACTTCAAAATCCCAACACATTTGACCTAGTGGTTTTTGTGGGGGATTTGGATGAAGGAACATTAACCTTTGGACAGGTAGATTTTAATATGTATACCTATCTTTATGTACACAATTCTGTATGTAGATTTTTTTTAGTATAATATTATAAAATGCAAAATTTTAAAAATACATTCCAAACATTTGCCAAACATAACAATTTATTTATTTTATTTTAATTATTTATTGTGTTTTTTTTGCAAAAACTCTCAATTTTGTTATTATACACCTATGTTTAACTGAAGCTATAAAGGCTTTTGACAAATTACTAAAAAAAAATACACAAAATTTTTTCATCTTTGAAGAATTAGGTACCATCTACAATTTTGTAGCAAAATTACTAAAAAAAATTATTACACATGCGCTTTTGCATTTAAAGCACAATCTTCGGCTTCTGAAAATGACCTCTTTGGCAAAATTTGTTTATCGATAAAAACAAACACTCTATTTCATTGTCCTTTTTGTGAAATTTTCAATTTTCGAGAAAGATTAAAAGCAATGTTTTCCATACTCTAATTTCTGCAATATTACGTTTTGATTTTTATTTTACTTTTTACAAAGTTTTTTTTTTAACAATCTTTAATTTGTTTAAAACAAAAACATTGCATTCAATTTGTATGTAAAGTAAATAATACAACGATATCATTTTGTAGATGATGAAGGTAAGCAAAGTTGAATGTTCCAGTAAAAATCATAAATCTGGTTTTAATTAATTAGTTTAGGCATGTTATATTTTGTTTATCATAAAATACTAAAATATGAGCGGTAAAATTGAACGCATACCCAAATCTCGTTTTAACAAACTCGCAATAATTTTTTCAAAATAATTTATGTACATAAAGTAATAATAATGAAAGTTTGTTGCGACTTTAAATTCAATTCAAAATTTAAATATCGATCTGAAATTTATCTGACTGATATTAAAAAAAAATAGATTCGAACATATGTATGTAGATGTTTAAATGAATTTAAAAAAAAAAAAAATCCTTAGAATCATTGAGGGATCGGTCGAAACGATTTTATCAATTAGGTATTTAAAATATTTAATTACAAAGAAATTCAACAAATATGAAATAACAAACAAAAATTATAATTAAAGTAAAAACTCTCAATTTTCTAGAAATTAATAAAAAGAAAAATATTTTTTGAAATTATTTAAAAAAAAACATTTAATAAAAATAAAATAAGAATTAACAAAAAATTAGTAGATTGAGGGAAAACCGACACGTGCTTATAACAAACTATGTAATTATTTCGGTGGTAAATACTACTTTTAGGAAAAAATTATGGAATCTACATTGTTGTTGAAAATGTTGTTGAGATCGGACTTTACTTTACTTTTTTTCTTACAAAATTGACTTAACATTGAAATAAATAGATAAATAAACAAATTAATAAATTAACATTAAACACAAATTTGACAGCAAAAATTAAAACTAGTATTAAAACTTCAGGTACCTACATACATAAATCACAGATTATTTAATTAATTCTGTTTTTATTAATTTGTTTATTTATCTAATTTATTTTAATGTAAAGTTAATTTTGTAAGAAAAAAGTAAAGTCCGATTTCAACAACATTTTCAACAACAATGTAGATTCCATAAAAAAAATACATAAAAATCCCCTGAGGAAGCTGGAAAAAAGACGGCGAAACATCGGGTAAACCAAAGATGAATTAGTGTTTTATTTAGTAATTACATCCATTGAAAATGATCATTCAAGCCCAATAATAAAATTATTTAATACACATAATGATCAAACAACATTTCACATAAGAAAAAAATTAGTATCAAAAATATATTTTTTTTGCGATCTTTTATTTTTAAAATACAAACAAAAAATGAAACAAGTAATAATGTAAATAAAATTTTAAAATTTAGACTACAGGATAATATATTGTTTTATTGTGTGTTTCAACTGACAACAATTTGCTCATTCATGACTCGAAAAAATTTCCTTATTATAGATACCTAAACACATTTTTGTTTCTGGCAAACTTTATTTATAACTAAAAAATCTTTATCGCCGGGACGAAACACCTAAAAATTTTTGTGGACTAAAGGCCGTTAAAAGCTATTTTGAATCAATATGTCAACAAGTCCAATTAAATAGTGCTAAGAGTTCTACTTGGCTGATGTATTTCAGTAGTAGGTATATAGAATTTGTATTATTAAAAAAAAAAAAAAACCTTCATAAAAAATGTTTATGTTTATGGTAAAGAGTCTTCCGACATTGGTAACTTTTATCTGCTTCACTTACAAAAATTTAAAACAAAGAAAAATTGCAAACTAATTCAAACTCATAAAAGTTCTAAAAAAGAGCTACAAACAATTTTTTTTTTTTTTTAATCTTTTTGAGACTTGAAAAACAAAACAATATGCCCGTTCCTTTACTTTGAAACTCTTTGATAAAATAGGTAGGTAACACATTTTTTTTTTTTTTTTATAGGTATGAACTTTGACAGACTTTTGTGTAGTTTTGTGCAGAAAATCAGAGAACTTTAAAGTAAAAGAACGCATCTAATTATCGTTTGTCATAATATATAATTGACAAAAAAAAAAACATTAAATTTGTTGAAACGAAGTATGTACATATACACATGTATGTACATAATGTAGATACTAGAATAAAAATTCCAAAAATTATCATTTATCTGAAAATATTCAATTCTTCAATCACCCACATAATCACATCACTGACATGTAAAGTCATCTCAACTTAAATGAACTTCACTTAAAATATAATTTACAGTTCGCATAACCAATTAGGCTACCATAAGAAGAAGTTGAAACTCAGTATGGATGACTTATGCAGAGGCTGTGGTGACGAGGATACACATGAGGACACTACTCATTACCTGTGCCACTGCCCTGCGCTATGCCATATAAGAAACAAGTTCCTCGGCAGGCATTTCTTCAGTGACTTAGAGGACCTCTCCGATATTCCGAGCAAATGCTTGTTAAATTTTACTAAAGCTACAAAATGGCTTGCAGATTCGTAATCTCTATCAACCCAGCCGACAAACAGGCAGGTATCTCCTCCTCCAAACATAGTCCAAAAGACAAAATGACGCAGGATGACACTGATAGAACGATTAAGTACGACGTAAAAACGCAAGTGTACATTGCGGTGGCGACAAATAACGGAGAATGGGCACCTCGCCCTACACCAACTGTTGCCGCTTCTGCTTTGTACGCCAGCGTTGACAAGCTAACCTAAGTACGACGTAAAAACGCAAGTGTGCATTGCGGTGGCGACAAATAACGGAGAATGGGCACCTCGCCCTACACCAACTGTTGCCGCTTCTGCTTTGTACGCCAGCGTTGACAAGCCAACCTAAGTACGACGTAAAAACGTAAGTGTGCATTGCGGTGGCGACAAATAACGGAGAATGGGCACCTCGCCCTACACCAACTGTTGCCGCTTCTGCGTTGTACGCCAGCGTTGACAAGCTAACCCGACAAAACAACACGGTCACATACACCAACCACCGTCCTATCTAATCCACCCACCAGACGTTGCATGGAGCCACTGCTCCTACGGGCCTGGGGAGGGATGATTTACTCCGTGGGGGCTAAGGAGGGGAGCTCGCCCAAGTACGACAATGGTGCGTTAACCCCTTCTCACCCAGGTGACTATGTGCCGACAGACACTCCCAAACTCAACTAACTTGAGGGCACCCTCCGACCCTACGGGCTACACCCCGCTGAAACTAAAACTACACCCTTAACGGGCCTTTTTTGTCATAGAATTTTTGTCATAGGTTTTCTTTATATAGGGAGCATATCCCTAGGGTACCACAATGGATCTACATTGATCTAAGTGTGACGGTAACAAGATCAACTGTCAGCCCACTAACCTAACCTAACCTACAGTTCGCATGCGAAAAAAAAAAAATATTTACATACCTATCTACATTAGATAAATTTTATATTTCGGTCGAATTGTAAAATACAGACTCAAGCTGTATAATGTACATAAATGAATGAAACCTGCAACATTTTAACAACGTATGTAGGTACATACGTTTTAAAAAATGACAAAAAATAAAAAAAAAAAATGCTACGAAATATTCAAGGTGTTGAGAAATGCATGTTTTCATCAATGTTTTTTTTTTTAACAAAATAATATTGCAATAAAAAAATGGCCAAATAACAAAGGCCACGAAATGGGATTGGGAATCACAATGAAATAATGAGTTCATTATTTGCAATATATATTTTTCGTATTGAGTCATTGCAATAGGACTTTCCATTGAAATAATCGCGTTGTTCCCATTTGCCATCGTTTATTTAGTAAAAAAAAAAAAATCGTGCAAAAAAAATATGTAGGTATTTTCAAATTTAAGGAATTAACTCCAAACAACTTATACCACCACATAAACTAACTTATATGTACCTACATTTCAAATGATATTTTAATTTATAATTTATAATTTCTTCATAAATAAATTCTTTCAACCAATTTCAACAAAATACATATGTACCTACATACATACATGTACATATTACTAAACTTCATTCAATCTATAAATATACCTACCATTCCACCTCATTATCTAAGTATATATGTACATATGTATAGAGTATACTCGTAAATATGTATCAACCTAAATGCAAGAAAATCAATAAAATTGTTAAACCAACATGGCCGCCCAACAACAGCTACGAACCTTCCAACAAATTTTCATGAAAAAATAAAAAATAATTTCGCTGCAACATTATTATAAAAAAAAAACAAATTTCCACCCTTAAAATATTAAATTTCCGTATAAATTATTTTAAAGTAGGTATATCTAAATATTGAAAGATTCAAAGTCTATAAGATTTTAAAAAATTTACTTTATTTATCGAATTCGAAGCAGAGGTAATAAATAAATAAACCTTACCTAAGTTAATAATTATACTGCTAGCTAGTAATAAAAATCGACACGAGAAAAATTATATATACCTACCTACCTACTTACATATCTGTCCAAATTCATTTTTGGTATAGCTACCTTTTCTATAGATATACATTATGTAGGTACATACTTTTTATTGTTTATGTTATATAATATAGAGCGCAGCAACAAATCTTGTTTAAACAAGTTTTAAGAAAAAAAAAAACTGCGAAATATTTGTTTTTTTTTTTTTATTTTTGTAATAATATTTTGTTCAATAAATAAAATAAATAACTATACCTAGGTACATATAATTTATTTAAGAAAAAAGCGTCCCTTCGCATAGGCCGGCTACCCTTCAGCTATGGGCATGTGGCGGATATATAAATTTGAGTTATTGTCGACTGCCCTCGTTAGTCTTATTTGATATCGACATTCGATGGCAGCTGGATGGAGGGAGGCCTGACTGGCTGATTGCTACTATACCCCCTTGTATCTCTACCTCGAAATTCCAGTATCTTCTAAATTACTAATATCTTCTTCCTAATCTTAAATAACTGGCCAACAACTGAACTAAGGCTAAGGGAAAGAAACCCAACTAAGAATCATAACGAATGAAAATCCAAAAAGAAATAAAATATAAGGCGAACAAAGAGAGTATAAAAATAAAAAAAAAAAAAAACGAAGAAAGAAACAAGAAGAAGCAAAATCGAAATCATTGTCGATTACGTTATTGTTGCTTAAAAGAAAAGAATTGTGAGGAAAAAAGATCGACGATTAACATACCAAAATAAAATATCTTCTCTCAAAACAGTCAAAACAGAAATAAAATAAAAAATTCTTCAAATCAAATTTAAAAAAATACAAATAGGTAGGTATTCCCAAACAAACCCACCATGATTTTCTAAGAAAACACTCAAAAGTGATATTGAATCAAAAGAACCTACGACCACAATATTATCATTCATTCATCACCTTTACGCATAAGGGTGGCAATCGGTTGCATTCTAAATTACAAGGGCAAACAACTTTCGCATTAATTTGCGCAAAATTACGCAACATATGATATGTACATGACATATTAAGTAAGACAACCCACAAAACATTGCAACAAGGAATTCTTGTGTGCCCTTTTCGCGTCAATAATTTTCCTTCCCCAAAATTGCAATTTGTTTTTTTTTTTAAATTTGTTTACTCAATGTACCAAAAAAGCAAAACTCTATTTGAACAAATTAGATTTTGTTAATTCTAGTATAGTAGCGAGGAAAAATCATTTTCGACACGCACACATAAATACTTTCATCAGCGGACAAGGTACCTACACAAAAAATAAAAAAAAAAAACCTATGTACCGTACAAATACATAGGTTCCGAGTACATAATTGTATGTGCATGTAGTAGTGTTATAATGCCATGGTAGTTCGTAGATATAGATACAAAATACGTACATCATAAAAACGTACATATATATATATATATATAAAAGTTTGTAACGATGGATTTATAAAATCGCACATGCCAGCTCGAGCTGAAGCGAGCAGCGGCACCAGATCCCAGCGCTAGCTAGTTCCATAAACATCAGCCCCTTTATGACCTCAAATGCTGCATCTGAAAGTTTTGATCTCCATTAACTAGATGATTAGGTATCCTCTTGTTTGGAGCAGAATTTAGCTTTAGACAACATTGGTCATGTAAAAATTCCAATGGATTCCTATTCCAATTCCGACACCGGTCTGTAACCCAAATTCAGCGTGGTTCATAGTGAGTCACCTCACTATGCAATATTATAATAATTTTATTAAATTTAACTTAAACAGACTTTGTCGTTCATCTTATCATTGTGGCATTTTATCAATTGGTCATAACGACTGAGAAACAAAGTTTTTCTTTTTCTATATTATTGCCTACCTATTATAATTTTTGTTATTTAAAAATAAAAGGTTGAATGTGCTCGATTTTCTATACACTATCCCCCAGCCAAGTCTATAGAAAGCAGCATTGCAAGGCTAGGAAGCAATGGGCGGGCGACGAAAGCGGCATGAAGTTAGTTGGTCTTTTAAAATTTATATAAAATTTAGCAAAAGAGGAACAGAGAAAACAAGCTGTTTTAAATGGGAAGCTTGTTGAAACAGGGAGAAGACGACGACAACGAGAACGACGATGATGACGATGACATCGATGTCGACGTTGTCGACGACGGCGGTGACACGTCAAACGAAAACAGGGTGTAAAAAAGGAGAGAACGACTACAAAATATCTTCTTTGTTATTTGTTCCTTCTTTGTTTTTCGCGAAAAAATTACAAAAGTTATCAAATTTTATTGTTTTTTTTTTCATGAAATTTTGTAAAATATTTGAAAATGTCTTCCGAATAATTACAGGTTTAAAATCTACTATTTTGTAAATAATTCATTAAATTTTGTCTGAAGAGGGTGGGGAAATAATACTATTCTGTTAGTTCTGTTAAAGAAAAAAATATTTTGTTAACTTTTTTTGATAACCTAGCCTTAACATTTTTTTTTCTAACATAATAAAAAATGTTATTTTTTTATAAAATGTGTCGGCAAAATGTTTAATTGTGGCATACATACATACGCTCATTTGCTGCAATATCGTCATAACTAAAAAAAACTTAATTTTTCAGGAAATGAGTTTCAAATTTTTTAACGAATGCATTTTTGCGTGGCTCACCAAAAACACAAGTGCTCTCCCGTCGTCAGTTTTAGAAGCTGAAATATGACGTTCTGCAGGATGATAGATTACTTTATTTACTTTACTTCTGAATTAATAACTCAAAATTCGTGATTTTTAGTTATAACGATATTGCAGCAAATGAGCCAATACATATAAGAATAGGATTAAATCATATCGTAACTCGTAAAGATACAAATAATGAAAATAAGGAACTCAATTATCCATTTTCAATAAATTCAGAGTCCCAATTTTAATTTAATTATTTTAAAAAGTTTTTTATGTACCGCATTTTCAATAAATTTAGAATCCCAATTTTAATTTTAATTTAATTATTTTAATTAAAATTTTTTTTTTTTATTTAGAAATAAAGAAACCTGAATATTTCTATTAACTAGAAGAAAAATAAATCTATGTAACTACATAATATGTAAATCCTTAATATTACACATCGACAAACTGATGTAACTTCTTTTTTTAATATCTTGAGAAAAAAGTATATTTTAGCTATAGTTCTTCCTTAAACCATTAAATCAATCATTGAATTTAAAAATTAATAGAAATCCTGTAAAAATACAATACAATAGGAAAAAAATAGTTTTAACAACGGCCAACGCCTTTTTTTAAATATGAAAAAAAAGGTTATGTACGTCAGTTAGTTGTGTTTGCAAAAAGCCGTTGTACAGACTAGAAAATAAATAATTTAAAAAATGAAACTAAGAAATAAAAAAAAACATTAGAATTTAGAAATCAATGAGATCTTGAAACACGTATTCATGGTTATGATAGGGGGCTACATAATTGAATTTAATTTAAAATTCCATATTCTGGCAGGAATTGAGGAATTGTCTCAAAACCCCATAATATTTGGCACAATATTAACATAATGTGATTTACTATTTATGAAAAATTGTATGGCCAAGGTTAATAATTTTTAATTCCGCTTTAAATTGACTTCTTATTACAAAAAAAAATTATAATTATTAAACCTATACCTACCTATGAAAGATTAAACTCAGGAGTAATCAACTACTAAGATGAAAACAGTTGATTGTAGCTCTTTTAATTTTGTAAGTTCTTTGTAAAGCAAAATCATATTGAGGATGCGAGTGAGCTTAAGTAGTATAAACCTTAATTCTAAAAAATTCACTAATTTTTGAAATATGTACTGAAATACCTAATTTTTGAAATTCTTGAATATCAAATTTTTTTTTCCAAAAAGTATAAAATCACAATTTTTGACTGAACCCTTAAAATTAACTTGGACTAAACGCCGCGCAGTCAAATTTATCTTATATTTTAGTTAGTTTAATTAAATTAAATTTTAATTAGTTTTATAAATTTTTTTATTAATATTTATTATTTTAATTTTATCTAATGTTAACTTAAAGCCAGGTTTGGGTGTTAACTAGCAGTTTTAGTTCATTCTGAATTCAAGACAAAAAAAATACAAAAGTATAAAAACCGTAGAAATAGTTTTCTAGTCAAATAGTTCTTTCTAAGCATACAGTTGAGTTCATTTTAATTTATTTTTTTTTTAATTGATCTGACTCACCCTTAATTAGAATAGAATCTTAATTTAAAGGTCTGAAAAAATAAACAGCGCATAAACTAATTTTCGATTAAGCTTAACGATTTAGACCCTATTTCAGAATAAGTACTCAAACGTGACAAAATACTAGAGATACACCAAAATTAGTTACAGCCTAGACTATATGCATTTTATTGTTTTTCGAAACCTAAAGATTTTCCCCTAGCGCATCCTCCCCATTGGTCCCCTTTCATTTTTATAAATACATTTGGTCCGAAAGAAAAATTACATGTTCAAAAATTGATTTCAAAAGGGAAATAAAGAATACCCTTTCAAATATTTTGTATCTAAAATATATTCAAATAATATTCAAAAAATAAATGGGCAAAAAGTCGAAATAAAATGCAAGTCCAGCCTTGTACAAATATTTATAAGTTATAGTCCCCAAACTATGGTAGATTTTTGGGTAACTCATTCAGTTGGGTGAAAAAAAATTTGTATCCTGTGTACTATTACCCTGCGGATGAAAAGTGTGGGGGATTGATGTTTTGATGGTTTTTAATTTTAACTTTTTTGAGGGTTGATCTAAAAGTGTGAAATTTTAAGGGATTGTGAAGAAATGTATAATATTACAAATTCTAAAACAAATTTGTATTATAATAAAAAACCTTCATATAAAAAATGCCATGCCTCGGGCAAAAAAACAAAAACTTCCAATTTAATGATTAGGAATTCTAGTCTTGTTGGATATATCTAGTTCACACTAGATATTCGTCATGAAATCTATGTCAGATGAACTAAAATTGCGTATTGACAAGGTCCTCACTAGTCAACTGATGAGTCCAAATGAGATCGCCGGGACGAAACGCTAAAATTTTTGTGGACTAAAGGCCGTTAAAAGCTATTTTGAATCGATAATTAATTAATTAAAAATTAAATACAGTTTAAATATACGTTTTCGAATTACTGTATCCTTTTTTTCATCTGACAAAAAAAATTGAAATTGGACTTACAAATGTCATTTATTAATATAATAACAAACAATCCAGTTGACACACAAATTCTCATTCACATAAACCTTAAATGCTACTGTCTCATAAAGTAATCAACTTCGGCCTAAATTTAATTGAATTTGACACGACTTAATCGTAACATTTTTTTCTCTAAATATTTCTAAGAATATACTTTTAATTTTGTAATTTTTAAAGCATTCAGTTTAGAAATAATGATAAAAATTCGAAAATTAAAAAATCAAATAACTCAAAAAAAAAAATATTAAATTTGCTTTAAGACGAAGACTTCAGTACCATGACTACAAAATTTCCACGCATAAAATACCAACCTAACCTAACATTTCTAAAATATACATATGTCCTTATGTAGATTTTTTTTTAAATTCCCTTTCCTATGGAGAAACTTATAAATAGTAATATAACCCAACATTTAAAAAAAATATAGGTATTGGATTAAAAAAAATTCAATGTTCAACAACTTGGTTGATTTTTTTTACCCTGGAATATAAAGGTTTTTTTACAATACCTAGATTTTCGAAAAAGAAAATATCTTTAAATCCGAAAACTTTACAATTATTAAAAACATTTAATGATACAAATAATTGTGTAGAAAGTGGACTTCAGACTTATAACTCTCTTTAAAAAAAAAAATAATACATACAATTATTGTTAAAAAAAAACCGTTAACCGTTAATGAAACTTTAAGTGGGATACATTTGTTGGTTTTGAAAACTGATTTTTATTTATTATCTCTTTCAAGGTCTGATATTAGGTGTGTTCCTTTACTTTAAAACTCTGTGCATTTCTACACAATTTTTTTGTTTATAAGAATTTTGACAAACAGAGTTTCAAAGCAAAGCTAGGTTATTATAAATTAATTTGCTAGGACTTATTTATCAAAGGTGAAAGACAACTTTTTACAGAAAATGAACCTGGTAAAAGAATATCTACGTAGAAAGTTATGATGGGTCAAAACTTGCAAGTTCATATAAATGTAAGTAATATCCCTTTGGACTAACATCAGGGTTTCTAGGTAGGTACCTCTTTAAATCTGTTTTTACTAAAATGTTTTCCTTTTTATTTTTCAATAAACAATTTAATCTATTAAACTTAATAAAAATGTTGGAAGAAAAAAAAGCTTAGTACCTATACAAAAAGTAAAAAAGACAATAAGATCTCTTTTCAAACTTACCAATTTTTCAAAAATCTTCCTCCTCTTCGTCCTCTTGGGCAAAAGATAATTTACTCTTAGCCTCTTTAATTGCAGACTTCTTCAACTTTTTATCTTTTTTAAGTTTAACTGATGTCTCATCAACAATTTTAGCTTTAGTTTTGAAAACAATCCTTTGACTAAGATCAGCTGGTTTTTCGGCTTCCTCTAAAAATTAAAAAAAAATAGTAGGTTGTAAAAACATTATCCATTGCAAAAATAATAAAAAAAAAAAAAAAATGTAAAATATATAAAAATATTCGCATTGCAGTTTGCATCCCCTGCACCCCGCATTCAAAAGCTGTACCTACTCTTCTTTTGCCCCTTTTAATGGTGATACGACCGATGTCGACTCAAACATTATGCTGTCTCTGTTTCGCGGGTAATTCCTTCAGAGGGGGCCCCTCTGCCACCGACCAACACACATTTGTTGGTAAAAAGTGCCTGCCTTGCCGTTGCCCCTGCTACCACCGTCATCAACCCTACTCCTTGCCCCTCTTTACCTTTCTATCAATCCGCCCTACAAGCTATACAAGCGCTCCAACAGTAACAACAACGATGGAGGCACACAAAAACCAACAACAACAACAGCATGGTGGAATCACAATTCGTTCTATTACCCAAGGGAGTTCCCACTATGAAGTGAGTGCTGAACAATATGAGGCGCTCCCATGGACACAAATTGAGGTTATGAAAGATTTTTCTTTTCGAAAATTTTTTTATTTCGCGGATATAAACTGATTTTCATTTAGAAACTAAACAAAAACTTACCAATTAATGTTTAAAACTTATTCAGCTGCCGATTGATTTGTTTTTTTTTTTTTTAAACAAAATATTTTTTTTTATGTGAATTTGTTGAGAAAAATACTCAATTAACTAATGCACTTAGATGAAAAAATTATTTTGGCAACGGTTTTAACTATTTTGAGAGTTTTTGAAAGTTTTAAAGTTTTGAAAAACACTTAAGACTTTTTTTCACCCACGACGCGAGGGACAGTCGGATAATTTTTGAGAAAATGAAAATAAAATGCGAAAAGTTTAGTACATTGTGTAAATGGCACTGCTCTATGTACAACGTTTTGACAGAAGAGTATATAATATACACAAAATGGTTGAAACGCAGTGAGAAGGCAACAACAACAAAATATGTGACGGTGGCATGGCGCGGAGACAGCGACGACGACTGACTGACAAAGGCTAGGACGACGGGGTACGGGCATGGACACGCGACGCAAAGAAAACTTAGTTGAGCAAAAAGCAAAAATAAATTGTTTTTGTTGTTGTTGTTATTTCTACTAAAGTATCTTTATCTATACATCACTTAACTTGGAACTCAAAAACTCTTGCTTACCTTTCTCTATCCTCCGCTTTTCTGCTTCTGCCTCTTCGGCTGTTAGGTCACCCGATTTTATTACAACAATTTGGGGTTTCTCGTCGTCCCTTTCGTAGTCACCCTCACCTTCTTTGTAATCCCCTTCTTCTGAATTTGTATCAAGATCTTCGAGTTTTTGGCGCTGGGCGGGAAAATTAAGATCCAATAAATTTTTTTTAGTTTTGGAGAAAAATATAATAATTACCTTTGAATTAACGTCTGGGCCTTCCTTGTAACCAATTTGAGCCTTCAATTTTTGCAAAAAACTTGGATCTTGGGGTTTAATGTAACTAATGTTCCTTTTGGACATTTTCTTAAATATTATAAGATTTCACTTCTTTGGTGAACATAATCTTAGATTTATATACGAATGATTTATTATAAACAAAGAGATATTGGAATCTTGATTGTAAGTTAAATTAATTCTATTTTTAATTTTTAAAATTACGTTTAGTAGATAATTTTTTCGGAAGAATAAAAAGTAGAATTAATTCGACAAGAATAGTATATTATATACTTGGTAGACCTGAAGTTGGCTATGGAAAATGAGGGAAAAGAAAAAACGCAGCTGTCGTTTGCCGCAAAATGTCAACATCAATTTTGTTTTGTGTTTAAGGCAACGCTTTCACTCTATGTCCCTTCAGACGTGGAAACGAGTTTCTAGCAATTTTAAGTTGGTCCCTTTTCACACGAGAAAGTAAGTTTCTTTCAATTTTCAATTCCCACCAATCATAGACCGTTCATTCCCCTTACTTGGTATCCTGCTCATCTAAAAACTGAAAGTTGCTGGAAATACAGTTTCCTCGTGTGAAAGGGGACTGGGAATGGGTTTTAGGCCAGGTGCGCACATGCAACTAAACAGTTTGGTTTCAATTTTGAGTACTATAAGTACATATAAGCCCATTGTGCTCAAAATCGAAACCAAAGACTGCTTTTAGACGACTGCAATTTTTAGCTGCAATTCTCTTTTGAATTTCTTTCCGATTGCAGCATCCATTTAAACGCTGCAAATGTTAATAGCTGCAATTTTTGTTAAATGAGAAGGAAATATATCTCCTCACTCTTTACTCCGTTTATGTCACAAACAATAAGAAAAAGCACAAAGAAGAAAGGGCGATAACTCTACAATTATTTCAACCTCTGCAACTTTTTTTACCCCGGCCACCGCATACGTCCCCCGCCTAATTGCAGGGGGTAATTTCAGCATTTAAAAGCAGTCAAACTGCTTAGTTGCATGTGCGCGCCTGGCTTTAAACCATGACTTTTTATACGAAAGACTGCTTTTAAACGATCCAATTACCCATGCGCTATTTAAGCACGTAGGTATGTGGTGGCCTGAGGTTGAATTTGGAAATTGCAGAGTTATCTGCTTTAGTTTTACTTTTGGTTGCAAGAATGATTACCTTTACCATTGCCATTTTTAGTAGATGTTAACTTTGTTAAATGAAAGGAAGCATATCTCCACACTTTTAACTCCGCTCATGCCTGATACTCATACAAAAATTGAAACAACGAAATCATAAATGAAAAATTTCGTTCCATTTTTGTTCTGCGCTGTTCAACGAGCGAAATTAATAATTGTAGCTTTTCCTGTTTTGGCAATAAGTGACACCTTCAATGGGTAATTTTGCATTGTGGTTTTCTATAGGATTTTATTATAGTGTTGGATACACCACAGACGAATTTCGTATCGCATAAAACTCTCCATTCATATTTTTTCGTTTACTTTTTCCCTATCGATTTGGAGACAGAAAATTTTTGTCTCACTTCAGCTTCAGTCATAAAATCTCCAGCAACTTGTTTCCTCGTGTGAAAGTGGATTTTGCATTGTTTAAATGCAATCTTTAAATATAAACCCATGTAACCAGTCCATTAAGTTCGGTTTATTTCGAACGGATCCCGGCTATCGGCTAATATTGTAAAGTCTCCAAAATCTATCTCTAGCAAATGTTACAATTTTGGATTGATTTTATATGCAGCCCGAATATTGAAAGAAAATAAAAATAATAGTTATCTTCGACAAACCATTCACGAAGAAGTTTTAAATCAATTAATTACCACACAATGACTGATGTAAAATCATTTTTTCATGAATGGTGTGCCAAAAACAAATCAGAACCGACATTCGATGTCCGGCCAACTGGTATGTACATAAATTAAAATTTTTTTCCACTTTAAAAAAATCGATATCAACACTATCATTTTTTTTTCTTGAAAATAATTTCAGGCCCGAAACATCGACAACGATTTCTCTGTGAAGTTCGCGTATCTCCTTTTCCTTATGTTGCTGCTGGTAACTCGACCAATAAAAAAGACGCCGAGCGCAATGCTGCACGCGATTTTATTAATTTCCTTGTCCGAAGCGGTAAAATCGCAGCCAACGATGTGCCGAATGATATAGGGGTTGGCGGTGGGGGTGGTCAGTCTGGTGAAGCCGTTTCTGGACAAGGGGGTGGTGGTGACAATGGTTTTGGCGGGGCCAACCAGAATCGCCGAGTCTTCTCGGACAACATGGGTCCCCAGGACTTGGGACAGGCCTACCGGCCTATGGAGAATCGTGAATTCAATTTCATCGATCGGGCCCAGCAACAACTCAAAATGGAAGAGGCCGAGTCCCTCGACGTGAACGCTGCAATTCACGGTAACTGGACGATTGAGAATGCCAAGGCAAAATTGCATCAATTCATGCAGATGAACAAGATCCAAGCCGATTACAAATACACAGCCGTCGGCCCGGATCATTCCAGGTATGTTGGTGTATTTAATTTATTATTCCATTATAGGTATGTAGAAACAGCTGCTGCATTGGATTTTCAACTTGGAATATCCAATGAAGCAGTTAAATTAAAAATGATAAAAAAAACAGGCCCGTATTGAATAGAAACTAAGGACGTTCTAGATATTGCTAATAAAACCAATGAAGTGCTATCTATCTATCTACTTGCAAGATCTCGAAAACGTCCTAATTTTTTATTCCTTAGGGGCCAAAAACTCGGCCGTTCAAAAGATCTCGATTCACTGTGGAGTGCAATTGTCAAGGTTTTTCTGTGTAGAAGTCATGACACAACTGGCAAGTGTTATGATATTTACACAAAACCAAACAAAGATTTTCTACCCCCAGGGTAACACCAACAATCACAATCAATCAGCCAAAAACGTTCGCAGTGAATCGAGATTTAATACTTCGAAAGCCATTAAGCCAGGTGAGTTTGTCATGCGTTTTCTTGTTAAAATTTTGAACAGTTTAAAAATGCTCAAATGAGATCCAATCTTATGCTGAAACGCCTTTTGATCATCTGCAGGAGTTTCATGGCTGAAATGCACATATTTGTTCGTGAACTAAAACGCAACATAACTTCACGCGAAACTGGATCGAATAAGCAATCAGCAAGCAAATCGTGTGCTTTGTCTTTGGTTCGACAGTTGTATCATTTGGGTGTGATCGAAGCTTTTTCGGGAACCTTAAAGCAACGCAAGGACGACGAGGAACTGAAACCCTATCCAATTAAAGTTAATCCAGAACTACTTAATGAAGTTGAAACCATCGTCAAAGAATTGGGTCTACCAATTGCTAGTCCTGCTGGAAGTCCAGATGAAACTACTCCAATTAGTTTATTGGTAAGACATGCAAGCAAATGAAAGGGAAAACATGAAAGAATATAAGGTGTTTTTTCTTAGGTTGGTTTGAAAAAGGAACCACAACGAAAATTGAACGATTCTCAGATTCAAGGTGCTGTAATTCCTTGGGCTCCACCACAGCCTAACTGGAATGCTTGGAACGCTTGTAATATCGATGAGGGATACTTGGCCAATGCAAGTCTGGATGAGCTTTGCAGTGATTTAGAGGCTACAACCAAAGAAAAGCGAATGAATAACCCAGAATATCAGGTAATGTAAATATACCTATAGATTTTAAGTTTTAAGCATCAATGATTCCTATAATTTAATTTTTCTTCTTTTATTGCAGAAATTCGTTGAATTTCGTGAGAAGCTCCCAATTTCGGCAATGCGGAGTGAAATCATGACAGCAATCAATGACTGTCCAGTGGTTATCATTCGCGGTAACACTGGTTGTGGTAAAACAACCCAAATCGCCCAGTACATTCTGGAGGATTATATTAGCTCAGGACAGGGTGCTTGGTGTAACATCTATGTCACTCAACCACGTCGTATATCGGCTATCTCTGTTGCTGAGCGTGTGGCCAATGAACGTTGTGAAAACCTTGGCGAGAGCGTTGGTTACTCTGTTCGATTTGAATCGGCTATGCCTCGCCCCTATGGAGCTATTCTTTTTTGTACAGTTGGTGTATTGCTGCGTAAGCTGGAAGCAGGTCTTCGTGGTATTTCACATATTATTGTTGATGAAATTCATGAACGTGATGTGAACAGCGATTTTCTTTTGGTCATTCTCCGTGACATGATCCACACATATCCTGATTTGAGAGTGATACTTATGTCAGCGACAATCGATACGACTATGTTCTCTAATTATTATGGTGGATGCCCAGTAATTGAAGTTCCCGGCCGTGCTTATCCCGTTCAGCAATACTTTCTAGAGGATTGTATCGAGATGACTGGTTTTGTGCCAACTCCAGAGAACCGCAAGAATCGCAAGGAAAAGGATGACGATGAAACAGCTGTAGCTGCCGAAAATGCCGATTCAGCTGAGTTCCAAAATTTAAACAAGGTCATTAATGATCCCAAGTATTCACAACAAACTCGTAATTCAATGAGTTTAATCTCAGAATCGGAATGTAGCTTTGAGTTAATTGAATCACTTTTGTCGCATATTAAGAGCAAGAATGTTCCTGGAGCTATTCTTATATTCTTACCGGGTTGGAACTTAATTTTTGCATTAATGAAATTTTTGCAAAACAGCCCTAATTTTGGTGGGCCCAACTATAGGATTTTGCCATGTCATTCTCAGATACCTAGAGAGGATCAGCGAAGGGTTTTTGAACCAGTTCCCAATGGAGTAACTAAGGTGAACATTTTTTGGAAATTTAATCTCTTTTTGGTTTTGATTTGCATTTCTATTTCTATTTTTAGATCATCCTTTCCACCAACATTGCTGAAACATCAATTACCATCGATGACATTGTATTTGTCATCGATATTTGTAAGGCTCGCATGAAGATGTTCACCTCCCACAACAATCTAACCAGTTATGCAACAGTCTGGGCCAGTAGAACCAACTTGGAGCAGCGCAAAGGTCGTGCTGGTCGTGTACGTCCTGGATTTTGTTTCACACTTTGTTCGAAGGCTCGATTTGAAGCCCTTGAAGAACATCTCACACCCGAGATGTTCCGCACGCCACTCCACGAAATGGCTCTGACAATAAAACTGTTGCGTTTGGGTTCGATTCATCAGTTCTTGTCGAAAGCTATCGAACCACCACCACTTGATGCTGTAATTGAAGCCGAGGTGCTTCTGCGTGACATGAGATGCCTGGATGCTTCCGATGAGTTGACTCCTCTTGGTAAGATACTCGCTCGTCTTCCGATCGAACCACGTCTGGGTAAGATGATGATTTTGGGTACCATATTCGGTTGTGGAGACATTCTCTCGGGAATGGCAGCCTATTCGAGTACGTTTTCTGAGGTATTTGCTCTTGATATGGGTCAACGACGTTTGGCTAATCATCAGAAGGCTTTAGGTGGCAAAAAGTGCTCCGACCATGTGGCCATGGTTGTAGCCACCCAGATGTGGGAAAATGCCCGACACAAGGGCGAGGAGGAAGAGATTCGTTTCTGTGAATGGAAAGGTTTACAACTATCAACCATGCGAGTTATGGCCGATGCCAGAAATCAACTCTTAGATCTGCTTCAGCAGGCTGGATTCCCCGAAGAGTCGATGATAACTGGAAAAGTTGATGCCAATTCCAATGACCCTGTGTTGGATATGACTACGGCTCTACTGTGCGCTGGATTGTATCCAAATGTCTGCTACCACAAAGAGAAACGCAAGGTTCTTACGACTGAATCAAAGTCTGCATTGATTCACAAGACTTCGGTTAACTGCAGCAATTTGGCTGTGACCTTTCCGTATCCATTCTTTATATTCGGAGAGAAGATTCGGACGCGTGCGGTTTCGTGCAAGCAAATGACGATGGTAGCTCCTTTACATTTACTATTGTTTGGCTGCCGAAAGGTTGATTGGATAAAGGGAAACGTTGTGCGACTCGACAATTGGTTAAACTTTGAAATGGATCCAAGATCAGCGGCTTCAATAGCAGCCTTAAAGCCAGCAATAGAGGAGTTGATCACAATTGCATGCAATAATCCAGAAGATGTTTTAAAATTAGACGATGCAAATGCGAGGCTAGTACAGGTAATAAAAGACCTATGCGTTATGGATGCTGGCGATTATCAACTTAGTCGTGATGCTGGTGTTTTACCATTCCAAAGCAGGGCTGGAGGAGGCGGTCCACCAAATAAAATGCGACGAATGGATGGAGATGGTGGCGGCGGTTTTGGGGGTAACGGTGGTAGTGGCGGCGGTGGTCGCTATGGAAGCAGTGGATTTGGAAATGGTGGAGGTGGATTCGGAGGAGGAAGGCGATATGGAAGCGGCGGTGGTGGCGGTTTCGGAGGTGGTGGTGGTTTCGGAGGTAGTGGTGGTTTTGGAGGCGGTGGTGGTGGCTTTGGAGGCGGTGGTGGTGGCTTTGGAGGTGGTGGTGGTTTTGGTGGTAGTTACGGAAGTTGGGGCGGTGGCCGATTTGGTGGTCGTGGCGGTCCACGCGGAGGCAGACGATTTTAAATTAAAACAATAAAATAGTATTTAAATAAAAACATAATATTTTTCTATTCATTTCTTTTGATTTACAAAATGTGGAATATTATTCATTATGATTATTTTTGTCTACATTTTTTTTTTATAAAATATTCAAAGAACTTGTAACAATTAAATTTTTCTAATTTTCTTTGGATAACAAAATATCCAACTGCTCACACCTAGAGCAACAATAAAACCTTTTATTTTCACTTTGAAAAACGGCTTCTAGCAGACACCAGCTGCACCATCGTTTGCGTTTTGTGTTTTTGAGTTGTTCTTCAAGATAATTTCGTTGTTCTTTTAATTGATTTGATTCGTTTTGTAATTTATCTATGTGAGAATCCTCTAAAGGACATAGAACAGAAGCAATGGTAAGATTTTGCAAAGTCTGTCGAGTTATATCAGTTAATTCAAAGAGCAGTTCATTATAATGGAAATCGTCATCTGAGTCATAAAGCGATTCCATTTTTTTTTTGGTTTTTTGTCAAATGATTCTGAAAAGAAAAAACGAAATCAAAGCTTGTTTTTATTTGTGCTAAATATGTGTGCATGATATGCTTCGTTGCAAAAGGAAACAGACTAGTTTTCGGTAAATAAAAAACGGAAATCCAAGGACGCAAAATCAAAAGTAGGTATCATGTTAAATAATTTACATATTTTATATAAATTTGTGTAAAAAAAAAACATTTTTTATATTTAAAAGCTCATTGAGCTGATGAAAAAAAAAATGTAGGTCTAAAGGAAAAATAATTAAATGTTGGTAGTGATAAGGTGGTTGGCATGTTTTACATCGAAAACAGGGGCGGATTAGTATCAATGCAACTCTGAACATCACATTTGAACTGATTGAGTAATTCGAATTCAGAAGCATGATCAAAATGAATCATTTTGAAATTTAAAAATAAAATGTTTACTTTGATGTACCTTACCTACCTACATACATTAAAAAAGCCTATGTTACCTAACCAATGAAGAACAAAATTTTAAAACGCGTTTAAATTTTAAAATCTTTTGGGGAGACGGGCGTGGAAGATAAAGGCTTCTCAAAAAATACTACTCATCAATCAATATATTAAAACTCCAAAAATTTATATTTTTTTCAGCAACATTGGTAAAAGTCCGAAATGTTTTGATTTCATAATTCATTCTGGATTTTTAGTAGGTACTATGCATTTGGTAAGCGGCTCACTCGAACTACTGTACTGGCGCCTACAGTTAAGTGGGACAGTTAAAATATATTTTTTAAAGAAAATTATCGATTGTGTGGAATAAATTATGAAAACAGAATATTTCCAACTTTTATCAATGTTGGCATGTTGCTAAAAATGTATACGTTTTAAATTTTATAATTGCCACATTAACAGTAACTACATTGACCTACTGTTTAATGTACATAATATATGTAGGTAAGTACATCAAGTGATGGAAAGAAACAAACCACCTGAAATACCCGAACATTTATTTGGACACAGCTTAGGTACTATCGCACTCCCTCCTACAAGTGGGATTAAAATAAAAAAGAATTTAAATATGCAGCAGATGATCGTATAGCAAGAAAAACAGTAGTTTTTGGAATTCTTAATGTACCTTACATTGCCTTCATACATAAGCATACATATTTGTTTAAGCCATAAATTAAGTTTTATTTTAATGTTGATACTTATCTTTAACATTAAAAGCTTCTTACCTTAACGATTTGATTGTTTTTTTTTTTATTAATAATTAAATTATTTTGTTATTTGTTTATGTTTATAGACTAGAAGGCAAAAAAAACGTCAAAGATTGAATTTACCGTTCTCTTTTTCCATTTGATATATGGTAAGCGTTGCCAGGTTAATTAAAAAGTTGTTCATATTAGGTTTGTTCAGCGGCGAAAAAGTCAGATAAGAACAGAACCGAACAGCACAGGTTCGTGAAAAACGTCAGAACAAGTTAAGCCTGATTCACAATGCGACGACGAAACGGGACGAGAGCGTGACGTAAAACGCTGTCATCATTTCTCGTTATAAGATCGTTCCAGAATGCACAATGCGACGAGTTTCTTGACGGTTTTTTTTTTGTTGACAGCGTTAATTGTTAATTGAACAAATTGACAAAAATAGAAAAACCTTACAAAGAAGAAAAATAGCTTATTTTCAAAAATATTTTTTTAGAAAGAATAGAGGATTTTTGCTCTGACGTCTGGTGCTTGTAACCTCCTGGACTATGAATAAAATCAATGCATTTAAGTAATAAGCTTCTGAAAAAGTATTCATGTATTTTTATTTTTAAACAATAAATCATATTATTTATTACTATTGCTAATTGA
This sequence comes from Epistrophe eligans, assembly GCA_951394125.1. NCBI lineage: Eukaryota > Metazoa > Arthropoda > Insecta > Diptera > Syrphidae > Epistrophe > Epistrophe eligans. Next base: position 13,511,399 of record OX596029.1, read on the forward strand.
AGGAATTTTTGTGAGAAAGTCTTACACTCAATAGATTACTCTCTAAATAGTGAGTGCTTTTTTGAAAGCTCTCAAATAACAACTCAACCAGCACAACCACCCCAACATCTATAATCGAGTCTAATGTCTATAGTAAAAGTGTATACAAAAACACCGTAAAGCTAAAAAATAAATTTCAATTTCAGTGACTATCTAAGCTCGTTTGACTAAGGGCGGTAAAAAAGTCCAATCCATTCGAAGGCAGCATAAAGTAAAAGTCGCGGATAACTTCTTGCAATTTATTATTTATTATATTACACTTATAAACAGTGCATTTAGGAAATTTCTATTCATCGATAAAAGGCTATATCGCGGTCTACGTTGACGCAGTCTTATTTTTTTTACACAAAAAAGTTAAATAAAATCACATTAATCATCATGGTGAGTACAGAAATAGACGAGCACCATTCTTCCTGGTGTACAAAATATAAAACATAATTTTTCTAAGTGTTGAAGTGTTTTTTTCCGTTGGTTTTTCTTTCCCCTTTGCGACATGTTGTTTGACAATTTCATAAGTCTATGAATTTTTCTATTTTCGAAGTCTTGATGAAAATAAATATTGTAAACAAATTGAGAAATAATTTTTTTGATTTTTTTTTTCGCACAAATAAATGCATCATTTCAGGACTTTCCTGCACTCTCGAATGAATATATAGGGGTTGGGACTGAAACGAGTAAAATGTGCTCATTGACCTTCACCTAGTGAATACGAGGGTGCTTTGGCCTGAGTATATGAAGATGTAGAGTAGATTGTCAGTGTCCCTTTTTTTGGATGGAAAAAAGTCTCTCTTGAGTGCTACCTTTTTGACTCACGAACAATGACTTACGAACAGTGGGTTTGAATCAAGTCAAAGTGGATAAGGTTTTGAATTTCAATTTACTTTTATTTATAATGTCAGAAACAGCATTTGGTTAAAAACTTAACGGAACTATAAAACAATGGTTTTGTTCTAGATTTTTAGTTATTATGGAATTTTGTGCCAAAAAAATCAAACACTATTGCCAGTGGCACATTGTGTTTTGTTGATTTATTTTAGTTTTTATTTTCGAAACAAAATATGTATGTACAATGTACATGTCTTCATTATGTCTTGTGCGACCGTATTATTTAAAAATAGTGTGAATAGGTTTGGTTGGTTAATTATTTAATAAAATATTTATTTTTTGAAAGATTTTGATGATTCTGGCATAGGAAATAGAAATAAATTATAATAAATAAATAATACGACCTACTCCAACAGGCTGCATCAGTTTTAACATTATCGGTTTACGAAACAGAATAGGTAGGTCCACTATCACTATTATTTTTATTTGAAGTTATTTTAAATTAAAGGCAGGCGTTTAATATTGATAAAGTATCAGTTTGGATATTGATATGGGAGTTGGGTTTATATTCTGTAATGAAAAAAGTTTTGTTAATTCATCATTTTGTATTTTATGTGTTCCATAGATTCTGTACAGTTCTTAGCACCTAAGCAATTCGTTGGTGTTAATTACCCAAAAAATTTCTAATAATTTTGTGCTTGAATATTGAAAAAAAAATTAAGATTCTATATTCCGAAATTATACAGAAAATAGCGTACTTAAAACCTATATACATATGTATATGCACATACATATATGTAATTAGTTTAAAAATAAAAAAAAAAACTATAAGGTAAGGAATCAAAACACAAATATCAGAAAATTAATTTAATATCAATGGCAACTTTTTCTTTCTTTTTCGTTTCTTAATCCAACAAAACAAACCCACTTCAAAAGCGTTCAGATAATGAAAGCTTATTAAGATTTCAATTAATAACTACATATTATACATAAGTAATCTATTAAGACGGTATCAATTTTACCAATTTCAACCACGATACAAAGAAATTGATAAAATTAAAATAATCAACAACATAACTACTGTAGGTATAACTGTGTTTTTTTTTTATTTGAGGAATTCGGACAGCTAAAAATTAATTGCACCTATTAAGCTGCAAGCAATTCAAGTAATACCACAATAACATCAAATTTTAAGAAGCTAAATTCTTCTTCTGAAAGAAATTATACTATTATGCTAGGTTTTCATTTATAATTGACAAACTCTGGTTTTGATGTCATGTCTTGTCAAAGTTGGTCTTCCGTTAGTTGTGAAAGAAAAGTGGAAACCTATAGCATTATGATCTCAAAACTGACATTAAAAAAAAAACGAATTAAGTGAAGATTGTATTTTATTTCAGTTATTTGCAGCTGTTCAGGGATTTCCCTTGCAACTTTGTAAAACTATCAGAAAGTTAACTATCAAACGTTGAAATATGAAAATAATACAATTGAAAAAATATACATTTATTAAGCATATTTTTCAGATCCTTACACAAAATAAACAAATCTAACCTCCGCCCTTGGCACAATTCAAATGTTGTACAAAAATGATTTAAACCCGACTGTAGTAATACAATTTTAAAGTTATTCCAAAAGGTTTTAAATACAATTTCACCAAACTTTTAAATATATATGCATACAAATGTGCGTATATGTAAATTTATTTTTCAAGCCTTCAATGCATATTTTTAATTAATTCTCGAAAATAAAATTTACTTGCATCGCAAACAAACCCTTTAATTATTAAAATGTATTTATTTTGGAAAGGAATAGGGTGTCTTGTATACTTCTTTTAAAAGTATTTATTCAGCGTTGGAAACTTTACGACGTTGTAAAATCGTAAAGTTACCGACACACGTTTCATGAACGCCCCTTTTATCATATTTCATAAATGTTGTGATAAACCAATCAGCATTTTCAACTTTACATAAATACCCTTAATGTCATAATACTATTCTTTTACGATGTTTAGGACACAACTGCTTGTCGGAAATTTTACAATTTGTCAGAAAAGGTTTTCCATACAAATTCGACAGTGTTAGTTTACACCATCGTAAACTTTCCAAAGTTTACCACATTTAAGATGGTTTTCCGACGTTGCATGAATAGAATACCCTTATTGTTAATTGTGGATGGTGAATAGGTCTTCCAAACCCAAAACATCAAACACTAAAATTGGTGTGTTCATTTTATTGAAGTCTTAGAGATCACCAAACTGCAATAATATAAAAGAGGATGAATTCCTTGGACAAAAATTGCACCTTTATTGCTATAAAGAAACACAAACGTTCAAATTGGAATAATAGTGGTATTCATGCAACGTCGGAAAGTCCTTGTAAACTGCGTAAACCCGTCAAATGGTCGTACAAATTTGGCAGATTTACGCAGTTTACAACATTTAAAACGACTTTACGCCTTTGCATGAATACCCCTAATAACAAAAAAGTTTTAATAGTTGTCAAAAAATCGACCTCATAATTTTATAACTTAGCTTTCCTCCAAGAACGGACATTAGTTAATTCTTAGTATGAACCTGCCCAATCTATCGAGTCACACCATTTAGTGAGGTTTTAATTAATTTCTGCACAAAAACCACGTTTATTAATTTATTAATATATCTAATAATCTATTAATTTATTAATAAATCTAATAAAATATCCCCCTTCAAAAATAAATCAATAAACATTATTCCATACCGTAAATAAAATAATATGGTGGATATATACAATATGTACATAATATTTTATTTTCCATACAGTGTTTATTTTCTATAATTTGCTAGATCGCATAGTACCACAAGCTCAGCATAGTTGAATGAAATTTTCAATAACAAACCATATTCCACTATAATTTTTTTTTCTCTCTTTCAAATCAAAAGTGTGGCGTGATTTTGAATTTTGTGACAGTTTTTGATTTAAATTTTATTAAATTAAAGTTAATGTGCCTTTTATCTGCTCAACTTTTATTAATGGTATGTTTAAAAATATTTATAATAAATATTATAGCAATATTCAATTCCTGCATATATTATAAGAACATGTTATACTTTTTTTCTTAAAAAAAAAATGAAATCAAAATCTTTTTACTAAAAGACAAAGAAATTATTTATTTTTTTATAATATTGTTTCCACCTACAAGTTTAAAAATATATTTTATACAACGAAAATATTTTTTTCGTCATCATTAAAGAAAAAAAATATTTTGCTTAGCATTGATTAACCACTGATCTCTCCTTGCAAGATTTAAAAATAAAAATAAATGAAAAGTGAAAGAACAATCCCATTCACTCTCCTCCTAGTCAGGGGGAGACACATGAAACGAATATCTTGATTATGATGGTGTTCTTTTTTTTCTAGCTGTTATATCACACTTTGTACGGAAGTTATAAATTCTGAAATGACCCTAGATATTTACCAGCTGTAAAGCAATAGTTTGTTTAAAAAGCAATCAGAAATTATTGCACTTAATATCAATATTTGTATACATATATAATATATATATATACACATCTGTATAATGCTAGTATATAAAGGAATAAAAATTAAATATTTGTCTTCCTTCTCTTTTGTTTTTATTGATATCGAACGTACAGTACTGTTCGAAAAAAATTGTATCTAGGTACTTTTATTTTTAATGGTTTTCAAAAAATTATCTTTTTCACATACTTGTTGGACGGGTTTCTTATTAAGGCCTTTTTCTTTATTTTTTCAGAGCAGAGTCTCACTTCCAAAAAAAAAACAAATCGTATTTATTTTTTTTTAGCTCAGAACAATTAAATGTTCACTCTCTCAGTGTGAACTTGTTATGTCTTTATTTCTCTTTTCTTCGATTGGTTTCAGAATGACAGTTCAGAGAAAATTTGTCTGGATTTGATCATAGTACACATATTAACGGTAATATCATTAGCGTTTTCATTTTTGTTGTTGTGCGCATCTGTCAAAATGGAGATGTTATGGTGGGAAAATGATGAATCCATTACCCCTTTACTTGCCTTATTTTAATATATTGTTGTTGTTTCTAATGATGCGTGCCATTTTGAATTTTTGTACACCTTCAACACTTTGACAAAATGCGCAATATATTAATTTAGTGTTGTGTACTATGAGATTTGAACTCCTCCGAATTTTTTTAAAGTCTCTGTACTTTAACTCACTCCCACTTCATGGTGAGAAGGAGATGGGCAAGAAAGGCAAGATTTTTAATGTGTAAATATCTATGCCGGTGGCAGAGTAAACTAAAAACGTCAAAGTTTCTGTAGCACATTACGTTGTGCTGTTACACGTTACGATACGTTGATGTATATTGGGTGCCGTTTCTTCGTAGCTCAAACTAAATCGAAAGGTCGAGTTGAGTTTGGGTTGAAATTTGATTGACAGTTCTAACTTACCGCGTTCTGTTATGTAAAACCACTTGAATATTTAATTTGATGTTTACATATCTTAACCGTGAGTACCGGCAATTACACTTTTTTTTTTTAACTTGTGGATTTTTTGACTTTCTATTACATCTGCTTTCTCTATCTATCTGTAGATAGTTTTTCTTTGGGACTTAAATACTACACAACGAATTTGTTTTCATTTGTAAAATACATTTAAAAGAAAAACAAAATTTATTTTGTAATTAAAACAATCACATGTTTGTTTTCTATTTTATGGACTTTTGAACGTCACTGTGAGTCGATTGTGTTCACAATAGTTTGTGTCTGAAGTCAGATTCACGTCAAAATAAGTTGGTTGAGTTATTTAAATGTGAACATCGTCAAAGCGTTCACACGTAGGACGTAGGTATCAAAAATTGTTTTCCCGAACTACCAAACGAAAAGCCCGTTAAGACTAATCTACATTAAGTAAAAATTGGAGCACTCGAAATGTAACGTTGACAGGATGCAACAAAATCATTTGAATTTAAGATATGACTTGCAATCGTACATTATTTATATGTAGGTGTATTTTTTAGAGCCTAACAGAAAAAATCCAAAATTATCGATAAAAAAGAAATATTATAGAAGGTAACACAGTTTTTCTGTGGAATAAGCGTTAATCCCGAGACTTCTCTGCACTTATTTAAGCCAGATTAATTTCTAGAACCTACTACCACATGAATATTTCGAGCAACATTTTTTTTAACACCATTGTATTATCTCTTTATACTGCGACACAAAGTTTACATTTACAATAAATTTGCTCTTGACCTTGATGTGTGGGCCCGTGTTTATAGTATTTACATTTTTTGCAACAAAAAAATCAAGCTAAGCATAATGTTCTTTAAAAATTGAGATCCCCTCTGTACACTTTACAGTAAGAGGTACGTGACATTGAAAAAAAGATTTATTTTTATCTCAATGCAGTCGCAGTGGGATTCTATAAAGATTCGTATACTTTTCCGTCTCGCTAGATGAACTTCAAAAATTCCTCTCGTTTTCAACGTATCTAACCTACATAATACATACACACACATATGTATATACTACGTGATGTATGTATATTAGCTGAATTTTTCTTAGGATAATCATGATTTTGCGGTTGGGTGCTTCTCTTATGTAGTAGAAAGTACAATGTTTTTCGTATAAAATTTTGTAAATATGGAAATGAATTATAATTTGTTATTGATTTTTTTTTTTTTTTGAAATGACTAAAGAAATGCTAATTTATAAGAGTTTTTTTATAAAAGTACTATACATTTTTTTAAGAACAAGGACCTCTCTTAAAATTGATTTTAACCGTGTTGAGTGAATTGCGGGTGAGAGGAGCTTTTTAGCTTTATGAGTTTATACTTGGAGTTTAACTGTTATGTTACTAAAAGAATTAGTTAAGGATTTGTTTGTACATGCATATGTTAAGATTCTTTAGTGCAATCTTGTAGGTTAAGCAGTTTCTAAGATTGTAGAGGCGGAAGAGGAAGAATTGCTGCCAGGATCAAAGTCTAACAATTTTTATAAGAGCTATAAAAACCCCAAAAGTTTTATTTAAAGCGTAGTACGCTGCTAATTTAATTTTTGGCACGCAAACACTAGATTTCTTTTAGAATGAAAAAGCATATGTATATTTTATTTCCTGGCAACTACCAACTTGCACTAAGGGTGCAACAAATATTTTTACCTTTTTAAAATGATGCCTAAAATTTTTACAAATTTTCACCGCCTAATTTTTTTTTTGTGATAGTAAATTGTGAAAATTTGTGAAATTTACGTAGGAAGTAGGTACTACCAAAGTTCAACAGGATCTAAAAGCTGCTATCATTTTTATGTGGGTTCAAATGTTCCCAAAATCATCAGGTGTTGTCACAATAAATTGTGTTTGTATAAAAAAACAGAGAGAGAGAGATAGTAGCATGATTTTATTGACATTTTTTTAAAGAATTTTTCCTTTTGCATAAAAACGTTTAATTGTGATGTGAATTCACATTCTTTAATTCAGCTGCACAAAAGCTTTTTTAAATAATTATGTATTTTAAAAATTAACCGAGAGTGGTGGGAAATGTCACATCTTGTTCTTCTGGAAATGCATAATTGCATATATCTGGTATATCGTTGTCTTGTATTAAAATTATTATTATTATTAAATAAATAATTTTTTAAGGACTCCGTAGTCTTGTTAAACGTTAGGCTGTTTAATATTATATCGATTATTGTTTTATCTAGGTATACAATAAAACATTGACAACATGTACTGCATATAAATTCCAAGGGTAAATTATAAGGAGTAAGGACTTGTGTAATCGATAAAAGAATATGAGAGTCATATAATAAAGTTATATTTGCCACAGAAAAAATGTTATATAAATTGAAAAGGTTAAAGAAATATATTTCAATTGCAAATATAGTACCTACATAGACTAAAGAGGTACGTACAGGTTCTATAAATTATTACTTAAAAAAAAAAAAAAAATACACGACTGGATCAATAACTCGTTCTTGTGGTTCAAGGCTATAACATGACTATCTAGGCATTATGTATTAGTTTATCTATACAATTATATTACAATTTGTCAAAAGTACAAACAAATTTTACTTGAAAAAATTGTCTTTTTTGTATATTTTTGAAATGTGATATATTAACAACAAAATTAACTATAGATAGTATTTTATCAAAAAGTGTCAAAACCAGATTTTTGTTTAATAGATTGAGAATGAGTTTATTAAACGAAAATCACATCGATAATTTGAACCATATTGGAATTGAATTTATTTGGATCTCATTTTTGAGTTCTTTGGGACAAAGAGACAGTACATAGCTCGAAAACGAGACAAATATGTTCACCATACTTATAGATCAAGATCAAGTAACACTAGTTAATGATATATCAAAAAAAACAAACAAAAATTACTTACGAACTTATGGCCTATAATATTCTAGAATAGTACCTATCATCAGGAAAATTTGTTAAGGTACTTGAAAATGAACACACAAGTTATTTACGCACTTCATCGCAGTTCACCTTAGTTCGCGTATACATATATTGAAATTTCTATTTACAAAAGTTCAAGTATTTTTATCACTTATAATTATCGATGATTGTTTAAATGGTTTTTCAAATAAGGAGGGGTACAAAAATAAACAAAAAATTTGTAGGTTGTTTTCAAATATTATGTTGAGTTTTTTCTTACTACATACAATATATAAATATTTTTTTTTTTTAATTTGTTTGTTGAATTTTTCCTCGATTTTTAATAGAAATGGCATTTAAAACAGACTTTTTTTTACATTTAACTACGCACTCCAAAAACTAATTTCTTTTTAAGTGCCTCATAAACATAATTTATTCAATTTTATTGAAAGGCTATCGTTTGAGGTAATTTACACTTCAAATTACCGAAGATCTTTTGACGGCTTTATAAAAACAATAAATAACTGAATGAATTTTTGAAATGTTTATAATATAATTGTTTATATATAGGTATTGTAGTTGTGTGTTGAATTTATTGTTTTCTTTGAACTTTGGGTTAAATTACATTTTAACACTTTATTATTTTTTATTTCATCTGCATATATTATGCAGGTATGTATTTTAGAAATTAAGAATACATGGCTTAGTCTTTATTACTTGATGATGATTTATAGCTTACTTATTGTTAATAAGAGAGGCTGATGAAATTTGAACTTAATCAAAGGTATGACACACATTTTTTTGTTTGCTAAAAATGAGGTAGCTCTTTAAAAAATCAGAGAATACTGGCATTTATGTGGAGTTAACACATGCCGTTAGGTACTATCTACTTTAATAGAAGTAAAAACAAAAAAGCAGCTGTTTGAATATCAACTTTTTTTTTTGGGCATTAACAATTTTATTGACAAAGATGATGTCTGATTTGTAGACCTTTTTGTTGAACTATCAATCTTTTCTTCAAAAAAGAAGGTTTAATTGTTTTTATGTACACATATTCTATATGTATATGTATTTCACTTTATGTGGTCAACAATTTTTCTTTAAAAAATAATTTATTAGTATTTATTGAATTGATCGAGCCAATACTCTTTAAATATTTAATTTTTTCCATACACACCTATACAAGTTTTTTTTTGTTGCAAGTAATTCCATGCATGCGTATAGACGCACTATAAATTAAGTCAACAAATTATCACAGTTAAAATGAAAAACAAACTTGTTTTTTTTTTTTAATGTGAGGTGTTAAATCCCATTTATTCAACTCTTTTTTTGTTGAGTAAACTCATAAAATATTTACATGTTTGCGTTGAAAAAGTTCAAGGACATGTAAGAGACAAATATTTGTTTGTTTGTATATATTTTTTTTTATTTTAACGAATTAAATGAAAAGATTTATATGTACATATTTTTGTTGCTAAATGTTTTTCATTATAATTGTACCCAATTCATATAATGTACATACATATGTATATATTTTAACAAGTTCAACAAAGTTGAAAGTTTTCCACACCCTCTGGTAAATAAACATTAAAGTTCAACACATTGTACAATAAATGTAGATTTTCAAGGAAAAATTCAAGAAAAGATGAATGTATTTACGTCTTGATCCTGATGATTTATTGGATTTATTTTAACGGTTCATGTGTACTTTATTTTGTGACTAATAGTAAATATTTCGAGTAAATAAATTAATTAAATTCTATTTGTTCAACTCACATTGTTTAATTTTATTTATGTATATCAACTCGGAAATACTAAATACTTGAACATTTTTAAAATTCTATCAACAAATAAAATGTTTTCAAATCAAATTAAATTTGTAAAACAAGGTATATCCCACCTAAAGCTTATACGTACATTGAATATTATTTTAAATTTTTGTACAGCCGATTATTAATGATGAAGCAAGAAACATAAAATTTAGAAATAACCTTAAACAAAAAATATAATATTAAGTTTGAAGTTTTCAAAATATCTAAATACATAAATGTACATGTATGTACAGTACATACATATATATGGTTTCGGTGTCAGCGAATATACAAACTAAACTGGTTGGTACTTCGTATGTCAAGCTAACAAATGTCGATGGACCATCTTACACCCGCCAACCACCCTTGCAACGTGAATAATCCCTTAAAAAAAGCATTTGCAAAATTATATATTATGTATTTCCAAAGATTTCCGCTCGAGGTATGTATTTTTTTCTGAACTCATCAGCTTTTCCTAAAGCTAAGATATTTTTTGAAGGACGCCGCTATTTGTTTTTAGATTCCTTAATATTGTCGATAAATTAGACTCGTGTTGATCGATGGAGATATTGTGTTTGAATTCCATTGGATTTTTAAATGTTTACACTAATGTCATGCTCAGTAAATTATAACACCAAAACGATCAAATATATATATACAAATCACTCAACCGAAAAAATCAATTTGTTTGAAAAACTTGAACTCCTTCAACAGGATGCCAACAGAATCGTTAAAATTGGCTCTTTGCCATTTTATATAGGGTACATATGTATATTGCCAGAAATTCACGAACTCAACTCAATTAATTTCTTAACCAAAGAATAAAGAATTTATTTTTGTTATTGATATGGTTGATTTAGTTTAGAATAAAACTACCTACTCTATGTTTTTTTTTTTTTTTTTTTGCAATTGAAATAGGTGAAGATTGAGACTTTTCAAATTGAAATTTAGTTGAAAATTTAGAATAAAAAAATTAAAATAAATTTTTAAAAAATGTCCAGCACATCAGAACGTTCCCAAAACTTAAAGGTACATATACAAGCTGGTGCAAAATTAATCATCCAATTTTGTTTTTGAATTACTTTTTATTACTTTTTTTTACTAAATAAAAATCTTGAGAAATGGAAATTTATTTGGACCTTTAAAATTTTTTCTGTTGCATGTTTTTATACCACAGCTGTCTAGTTTACAAATGTCAAAAATCGGCATTTGCAAAAGTTATAACATCTTCCGATAGGGTGATTATTTTTGCGCCACCTTGTATTATAATTTATAAACAATCGAATTAATATTGCAATTTAAAAATGTTTGATGCTTTTTGCTGCATGCAACCACTTTAACTCATATTCAGATACAAAATTTGTTTTGTAAACATACATATAAAAATAAATATAGAATATACCCATACCCATAGCTTTTCATGTGTCACCAAATGGCCATGAAGAAGGATACTGACGACAAACAAAAGGCTCTGGAAATCAGACGAGCTCAAATTGGTGTAAGTTTTGAAGAGACAATAATTCCATATCATATAATGCAGCATACAAACGCTTTTGAGATGTATTTTTCAAAATTATTATATTGCTTTGCCGCTGAATGTTATTAACGCCAGCAAAAAAAAAAAAAAACAAACAAAATTATTTTCGATTTTCAGTCTGCTGCCAAAAATGTGAACCACATTACCTTTTCCAATTTCCTCCAAGCTAATCGTTTACTTAAATTATATCCCTATAGCTGTCAGTGGAAAAAAGAATATTCTTTCTATTGCAGTTACATCTAACTAGGCTAATGAAAATGCTTTTTATTTAAAGGTTGGCGTTCCAGTAATTTGGATTTTAGGAGGACCCGGATGTGGAAAAGGCACACAATGCGAGAAAATTGTTGCAAAATACGATTTCACACATTTAAGCAGTGGAGACTTGTTGCGAGAGGAGGTAAATAGGTTTTCCTATTATATAAATTCGGCTTAAAATGATAAGTCTGTTTGTATTTTCAGGTAAAATCTGGTTCTGAAAAGGGCCAAGAGCTTGCTAAAGTTATGAAAGAAGGAAAGTTAGTATCCAATAGTGATGTGCTTCTTTTGCTTTCAAATGCCATCAAGAAGTCCCTTCCAACTGCTAAGGGCTTTCTTATTGATGGGTAAGTTTAAATAAAGTGTGTTTATTAGTATAATGAGGTATTTTTATATTATGTCTATGTCTAAGTTCTTTAACAAATCAAGTTGATGATAACATAACTGCTACTGCAATATAACGGTATATCTCTTTTTTAGTCTAAATGAAGTAACCCAAATATTATTTATGTACATATATGTATGTATATGTATGTACATTACAGATACCGTAAATTTGTAATTTATTTTATCATCAAATTAAACATTTTTAGAATCTTAGACCAATTTTAAATCAGAGGACTCACATAAATAAAATGCAATTTTTCAAAAAATAAATATGAAAACAATTCTTTACAACATAAATAACTTGGCGTGTATATTTTTTTTAAGCTATCCACGAGAGAAGGACCAGGGAGCTGCGTTTGAAAAAGAAATTGCTCCAGCTGATTTGATCATCTTTTTCGATTGTGCCGATGTACATATAATTATTAATATTTCTTTTTATATAAACAGAATAAATTGAAATAGATTTGTATTATTATTTTCTAGCAAACTCTTGTCACACGTATTATGAAACGTGCCGCTGCTTCAACAGAAGTCCGTGCCGATGACAACGAAGAAACCTTGAAAACACGAATTGCTACATTTAGGACCAATACAAATGCCATTCTTTCGCAATACACCGATAAAACATTAATTGTAAGTGCAATTTAGAAACATTTTATTTTAAATATACATATTTGATAAAAAAAAAAATCTCCTGCTATCAAAACGAAATCCTTTGAACTGAATAACCCTAGTGTATACATACAACAAGAAATCTTCTTTAATAATGAGTTTACAATTTGAAACATATTACCTCGAATCGTTTGCTTCCAAAATTGGAAAATTTTAGTCCAAAATACTGCCCAAATTGACAAACAAAAAGTTGTCGTTGGCTTTACCACTTTAAAAAAAAAATATTTTTTTTTTGTTTTTTAGTTAAATGCTGAGCGTTCCGTAGATGAAATTTTTGGCGATGTTACTCGTGCTATTGATGCTGTTGTTCAAAAGAAAGCCGCTGCAGTTGCGTAATCGCAACTTTAAGATCATAAGGTATGCTGCCCGCCAACACAAAATACTAATACCAAAGAAATACATCAAGTCCTTATGCGAAAATATAATGCATTGCAATGAAAATACAAAAAATGCAATCTAAATAAATTTATTGTAAAAAAAAAAAAAATGCTTTAATATTCACATCCAACTTTATAATACTCATTCATTATAAACACAATTGATTTTTGTTACATAAATTAATGAGAAAATTATTTATTTATTTTTAAATATACATTATATGTTGAAATACAAATTGTTGACCAAATTGAAAATAAATTGTTTTTTTTTTTTTAATTATTATTGTCTACATTTTTACATTTTATATGAAATAAATTTAAAAATTAAAAATTCTGACAGATGACATTTGTAAAACAAGTGTTAAATTACCATTATTTATTAAACATTTGAAAGAATCTTATAAATCAATAATTTTTGGTACTTCAAAATCGTTAATCTTACTTAAAATTCAAATTAACGGTAAAATGTTTAACAGCTGACAGACTTCTTCTGACGTCAGATTTAAATACGATCAAATAAGATTATTTAAAGTTTGTGAGAAGGTGGTGTATGACGGTGCTCACTTTGCACTTAATCTACAAATTCATATTGACAAGTAGAAATTAAGTGGGAGAGAGAGAAGATACTGAAATGTCAAAATGTGTCGGTGGATTGAATTCACTTTTTTTAATGTCAAATTTCTATCATTTTTAATAAGAAAATATCAAATCAATAACACAAAAATACTTTTAAATCTTTTCTATTCAACAACGTTTTGGACTTATTTTTTTTTAAGTTTGGTTCATGCTTATAATTATAATGTATCTGCATTGGAATAATACTTTTATGAAGTTATGTATTCAAGCACACATACTTACATATTTCAAGACAAAGGAATAGTTTTATTTTGTTCAACATAGTAAAATGTATATGAGGCACTCGGGCGTATGAGTAATATTCTGTAACTTCTTAAAATCGCTTTATATTGAATCCAAAGTTTTAATTTGTGAAGCAAGGTGTAAACAATGAAATTTAATCGAAATTTTAACATACTAGGTAAGGGATGTACATCACGGCACTCAAAAATTAGGTTCAAATGTATGTTCCCAAAAATCAATGTTCTTGTATTTTATCTTAAATAAATAAATAAAACCAACGAACTTCAAATTTAAAAATTTTAGAAATAAAACAAAAATAATATTTTAATACCACATGCAACCCCTTTAATTACCCCTTTTTCGCATTTTAATTTTATGTCCAATCTGTCGAAACAAAACAGTTTCCGTCTTCTATCTTTTTGGACACTAACTTCAGAGAGTTAAACCTACGACAAGAATTGAAGCGTGATTTTTTCAAAGACAAATAAATTGACAATGAATTGAAAATTATATTTTACATGTGAATCACAAAAATATATCATCATTTTATAAATATTCAAATCAATTCATACGGATGAATAAGTGAACCTTTTTTTAAAAATAGAAATTGACCCTAACGATTTTTTCCAGCTAAACAAAACAAACTAAAAATTATTTCATCAAAAGAAATATTAAAGTTGTCATTTGCCAAAAAATCATGACTTTTGACTTTCAAAGCACACGTCAACAGACAATGAATCATTTGGATATTCCAAATTTCATATCGATTAAAATCTTATTAAATTAATTTATCAAAAAATCAATGTTTTTGTGAAACCAGATACATACATAAGTCTGTAAGTTACGGTTGAAAAAACACAAATAAATTTATGAAATGCTTTCTACAAAAAAACGGATACAAACACAATATCTACATATATATAAATATACATTGTATATACAATAAATTCTTTACAATTTATAAAATTCATAAATAATAACGAACGTGTTTTGCTTCCAAAAGAAAAGAATTTCCAATCCACTCGAAATGAACACGATCAATCAAAAATATTTGTTTTTATTAATCTTTCCATTTAGTGTGTCAATAAAATTCGCATAAAAATCAATGCGGATATTGTCTATATTTTTATCACACCACACCACAATGTCATGGTAGGTATTTCACAAATCATAACAAAATAATAACAGAAATATGTGAAAACAAAAATTACCTTAAACCAATGTGAGTTCAGACGGCATTCCTAGAATACCTACATGGACAACCAACTACGTCAAAATAGCTGATTGAATTAAAAAAAAAAAAAACCGTCCCTTCTCAACACCATGACGTCAAAAATTGCATTTATTTATTTATTTTTTTTTAAATTCCAATTCGGTCAGACGCCGCCGCCGCCGGTTTCTCATCTGCCCATGTATTTGTATATATGTAGATCTTGTCTTTCTTGAGTCATTGACTGTGGGGCTGTAAAACAATAACAATACGATATAGCATCGTGCTTCGGCAAACCAAAGATCTTCAATTAAATTCAGCATATTCATTGGATCAGGTTTTTGACTCTTAAAAGGTTTGAATATAATTTCGGTGAATGCCGGTATTTAGTTTAGATCAATTCGAGAGTTCAAAGCGTAAACATTGTTAAGAGAAAAAGAATCAAAATAGAGAATAATATTAAAATGAAGAATATATCGTTGATCGTAGGTATTTTAACAGTTGTGACAGTCTCTTTAGTGCAAGGATATGCGATAGGAGTTGCAAAATATGGCAAAATTGAGAAATTTCCCTACCAAGTGATGCTGATCGGAAAACAGTTTTGGAAAAAGCGCGTTCTGTGTGGTGGAACTTTATTGGATAGTGAGTGGATTTTGACAGCTGCTCATTGTGCTTCCGGTGTTACTCATTTTGATGTACATTTGGGTGCAAAGTTCTTCGATTCAAATGAAGAGTCTGGAAGAGTGATCATGAGGACCGATCAGTACATTGTTCACGAAGACTTTGACCCCAATTATGCAGCGAATGACATTGCGTTGGTTAAACTCCCAGAACGAGTGAAATTTACAACAAAAATTAAGCCAGCGGTATTGCCCCATCGTTACCAGGATGAAGCGTTCGAAGGAACGAAGGTTATAGCCAGTGGCTGGGGATCACTGGGCGAAGGGACGCATTCTGGTGCTATGCAATACACAGAATTGGCGGTTATATCAAATAAAGAGTGCATATACCAATATAATAAGGACATCATTACCGACAAAGTGATTTGCGCGAAGGGATTGGATCAAGAGACAGTGTGTACAGGGGACTCTGGTGGCCCGCTTGTCTTGAAAGGCTCTCAAGTACTAATTGGAGTGACAAGTTTCGGACCAGCTGACAGTTGTGAAATTAATGTTGCTGGAGGATTCACTAGAGTGACGAAATATTTGAATTGGATCAGAGATAAGATAAATTCCAACGGTAAACGACATTCTAGTGCAAAGAATAGCATTGTGTAGTTAAAGATAGTTGTATCTCAACTTTAAAAAAAAAACACTATATACTTCCGACTGAAACTTAAGCTTAATTTTGTATCTTATAGTTATAAATTATAAGATTGTTATTTTGTATATTTTATCTCATATCGATTTGTGTGTTTTATATTTCAAGGACTGTCATGGTTCATAAAAACAGAAAAAAAAAAACAAATTCCTTATCATACTTTAGTTTATTTAATTTATTTATTAGAATGTAGTAGATTATTAGTATATTATTTTTTGTTGTTGTCATTATATTTAAGAATCTCTTCCCTCATTATATAAGAAAAAATGTTAATTTTAATTTGCATGCTAGTCAGACTTAAAAAAGTAAATTTTAAAGCGAAATATTTGAAATAAAATCGTCATTATGATAATATTAAAAAAAAATGTTTTTTAATAATTTATATTTTTTTTAATTTTTTATGAAATCTTGATTTGCATTTTGAACAGACTGTGGCAATGAATTTTTGGCTACTATGAGTATACTTCTTTTAATAAATTGATCATTTTATCGGATTCTATTTTGTGGATCAATGTGATTAATTAATGGATATCTATCACATTTTTGAATAAAAGTAATTTGTTGTTTTTTGTTTTAAAATTATAAACAAATAATAACAAGAGGTATAAGTTCATATTTTGTGCTACCTATTGACAGCTTTAACGGCTTTTTTTTTAAATAATTTTAATACAGAAGCTAATATTTTTAATAGTTTCCTTACAATATTTATGAATAAGTAATGAGATCTATAATTATCTGCACGATTTGATATTCAACTTATAAACAGGTCAAGTTTGATATTATAAGATTAACCTTTTCAAAGCGACAACAATAGAAAATACCTTCAACTTTTGGGTGTTTTACTGTCTGTGACGAAATAATCTGCTATCAATTCAATTATAGGGGGGTTCACATTCAACAACGTGTTGCCTGACCCGAGTCGTTTTTCTAGCATTCATATTCAACGATGCGTTCGTTTCTATACCTACTTCATTTGCAAAGGAATTTTCAAAGAGCAAATATAGTGCGGATTTTATTATTTGGTCCAACATTAGCAGATCGATTCAGTCTTTTTTGCTCTCGTTAAGTTGTTAATTTTTGAATTTGTCAGAGAAGATTATCAAAAAAAAATTAAACCACATAAAACTCTGCTTTAGGGGTTTAAGGCCGGCCCTCATGTTTGACCCCCATTTCTGAAAAGGATGTCTAAAAATTTAGAAACTTCAACAAAATATTAAAACAAGACAAGTAAAGGGGTACTGGATCCACCATTTACGGACCATAATACCTAAATTTTAACAGATGCGCTAAACTGAACAAAAATGATAACGCTAATGATATTACCTTTTAATATATGTGTACTGTGCCTGCTGATATCGTTATAAAAAAAAACTATAAAGAATAAGAAAAATAAAAAAAAAAAAAATTCTCAAAAGTTAGGAGCGATGGCGTCAAACATTAGTTGTTCAATGTTGCTGATAACTCGAGGTAACAAAAAGTTACCGGCAACTGGAAGCCAGGCTTTTCAAGTATTAAAATTTAAAAAAAATAAGCTTTGGAATAAAGTTGCACTTGAAAAAGATAACTGCTTTAAGTGGCATTTTAATTTAATTAAATTGAATAAAATATAGTAGTCCTGGTCGTATTTATAAATGTTTAGTTGTTGTCTAAGGGCCATATTATTCACTCGATTCATCCAGATTAAGACTTAAATCCGGATGTAAATTATACAAATTCAATGTAAATACATCCGGATTTAAGTTTTAATTTGGATGAATCGAGTGAATAATATGGCGGTAAGACTTATCTAACTTAGGTAACAGAATCGGTTGTTTAAGTCTTGACTAATGTGACATTTTATTTTATTTAATAATGCATATTTCCAACTATTTCGAACACTAAATACACTATTAGATACTGTCTAACTAGTCAAAGATATAGAAAATACGGATGTTTAAAGGGGGATTCATACAACGTCGTAAAACACTAGATAAGTTTATCTTTTGGATAAATTTATCTTTTGGTAAATGAACTGTCAAATTTTGTATGGGAAATGATTTACGCAAATTGTATAAAATTATCTAAGGATTTTGTTGCGGAAACTAATACAAATTTATTTGGATAAACTTATACAAACGTCATTGACTTTTAACATGACGTTTAACGAACAGCTGATTCAATTACTCAGCATTTATCCAAAATAAACTTATCTTTTTACACAATTGGTAAACTTATCTCGTTGCATGAATACCCTTACTGTGTATACATAAAAAGATAATAGACTCGGCGCTGTAAAAAAAAATAACTTTTGGACTTTATTGCGCTTTCAAGAGTGAAATAAAGTTGAAAATCGTTTTGAACATTATTGCTTTCTTTAAAGTGCAATAAAAGACTCCAATACATGGTTTTGGACTTTATTGCATTGCACTTTATTTCATAGCACCCGATCGTCTTAACAAATCTTATAGAGACATCATGAAAATAGTGGATATTTAAAGGTTTATGAAGCAATTTTATTCCTTTGTTTTATAACTTTGAGTATGTGTAAAAAGTAAAGATCTCACAAAAAATTATCTGATTTTTAATCAAGAAGAAAATTGAATAGACTTGTTAAGGTATTTCTTACAGACAAATTATATATAAAAATCACTTAATAGGTTAGGTTAGATTAGAAGGGGTGTGCTCAGCTCTGAGGTTGCTGCGTACACGGGGGCCTATTGGTCCATTGTGATCCCCTGAAACAGAGATAATACCTAAACTAATGGTTGACATAGGCTGGTTCATTTACGAACCAACCCGTGCTTTCTATAAATTTCCTCATGTTTGCCATTGAAACCTGCGCTAGATCGTCCAGTTCCCCAACAAATCAGTTTCCAAGGTAGCGGAGGCGATTTGTTTGGAGGTTTGGGCAGTCGCAGAGCAGGTGTTTAATGGTTTCTATTTCCTCAACATCCTGACAGCTCCTACAGAAATCGGGTGCGTAAATACCCAATCTAGTGGCCATTGTACCAATGGCACAGTGTCCCGTTAGTACACCTATCAGGGTCCTAATTTTCTTTTTACTCAATGATAAAATATATCGAGTTTCTTTTTCATTAATTCTAGGCCATAAACTTCTATAGATGATGCAATCGTTTCTGGATATCCACTATCCAGGAGTTATTGATTTACTCTTTCATTATAAGGTCTATCTTCCTTTTAATCACGCCAATCGGGACGTTTGGTCCCGTATCTTGACTACTGTACCCATTTGACATTGGCACTTTCTTTGCCAGTCCATCTGCTAAGTCGTTCCCTTCTATATTATTATGTCCAGGAACCCAGCACAGCTTGACTTGGTTAGAGTTGCAAATATTGTTCAGTGTGTCTCGACATTTCCACTTAATCACTTAATAAAATGTACACACTATAACACTATTAGGTATTATTTGTTTTGGCTTATCGGTTGAAAATGTTACCCAATTATTCCCTCTTTGTTAAAAGGGATTCATTACTGATTAATTTATTTGTTTTCAACGAATCAATTTTTTTTTTAATAAACAACAATTCAGCAAAAACAAAGTATAATTGTTAAATTACTTATCATTAATCTGTTTACCTAATGAATGATATTTATTATTTACCATCTATTATGCTAATACTTTTGCTTTGCTATCTTTTTTAAAGCAATTGCATCTATCAAAGTCAAAGTTATATATGTAGGTTCATACAAGTTTGTTTTGTATAAATAAAAAAAATCTGTAAAACCTTTAAAAATGTGATTTTAATAAAAAAAATAATTGGTGATAAAACGATTGATGTATTTTATATAATGTGTTCTTTATAATGATCTCTAAGCAAGTCGGTTTTTTTTGAAGAGCTTTAATGACTATTTTAAGATGCATTTACCGTTAAAAATTTTAAATTTTAAAACTTGGTTTTTTAATTTATTGACCATGTTTTTTTTTTGTCTGCTGCGTATAATAATTCAAGAACAATTATAATCGAATAATTAACAAAAAATCAATTTGAATTTTGTATTTTATTTGCTTCAATTAACCAAAAAGACAAGTTATTTAAGAATATTTCACAAATAAGCTATAATGGGAATTCCCTTGAAAGCAAAATAGGTAGGTTTTTTTAAACAAATATTTTATTCTATTATCTACTTGTTATTTTACTGTTAACACATAGCATATTAAAACTGGCGCCAAATAAAGTTGCAAGTAAATTTGCTTGAACCAAGAAATAAAACAATTTTTTATTAACAAGGTCACCAACGAGAAAAGGTGTTTCACCTGTTAAGAGTTGAGATGAAATGTGGGTTTATAGGGTGTTAAAATTGATAGTTAAACCAATTAATATATATTGAACATTTAAGGTGTAAGTATAAATTCTAACTTCTAAAGTTTGTATGTATAAGGTATATTTTTATATATATGTATATTTGTTTGTTGTTTAATATTAATACGCTGGTGCGAAAGTTTGGCAGTCTAACTGCGAGTGTGTTATCACACAAAAACGCATTTCAAATATATTTGTGTTTTTTAATTTATTCATGTTTTATTGAACTAATAGTTTTGTTCAATAATAAATCGTCATGAAAAACGACAGAACAATATTTAAAACATAAAAGTCTGTTTCTTTATTGTTTGGGAAAAGCTTGGGAAAAAGTTCGGGAGAAATTTGGCTCTAGCTTTTTGATGTTGTTTTTGTAATGTTTGACCAAAAATAAAGAGTAAAGAAACGCATTTGGGATGTTTCTGATTTGTTTCTGGGTAAATGTCATTTTTGATAACAGAAATTATCAGTAGTTTGACAAGCAAGAAAAGGCAGCAGGGAAAATGTTCGAGTAGATTCTTGCTAGATGGGGAAATGAAATAAATTTTAAAAAAAGGCAAAAGCTCTGGCATTTTCGTGCCAGAAAAAAGTAAAGAAACACATTTTGGGTAGATTAGGGATGCCAAGGGATCCCGTGGGCGAGTAAAGAAATACCCTTAATATAATATGTATGTTCCTATAAATTTAAAAAAAAAATTAATATAAATTCACATTAAGAAATGTTAGACCAGGATTCAAGAAAATCATGAAAAAATTCTAAACTTCTCAGTCGACGGAAAAAAACAACTTGCGTTTTCCCTACCCTTTAAAAAAAATCCACTGTAATACTCGCACTATGTATAGAGAAATGCATTTCGATTTAGCCTTGATTCCAACTTTGAACGTACTATAATAATAAGTTGAATATAAGTTCTTTGTTTAGCGGTGGAATGCCTTACCATGCTCTATTTTAATAACCCTGTAAATTTATATTCCTCAACCAACAAACCTGATCCTTACAGCCCTGTTTCCGGCTATGCTACCTTAATACACAATATCGAAGGTAGGGTCTTCTACTGCTTCCTAGTTCACCCGAAGAACCACTGATTTTATCGGTATTTTCCTAAAATAATTCACAATATGGCATGGCTGGCAAACCCCAAGACATGTTTCTTTATACCTGCTTACAAAAATCTTTATGTAGAGAGTGTCTAACGTCGGCGGCGGTAGTGGATTTAGTACTTGGACAGGTTCGAGCCCCACAAGTTTACATTTATACCCGTGGGAATTCTTCCCGATCCTTCTATTCCTTTTTACCATGCCCGTTCAATTCAATATAGTTCAAATTATAATTAAATAAACATTATTATTAGGTATACATATTAATTAAGCATCTAACCCAAAGTGATTTGATGCTCCTCTGTACTCATTACTTTTTTGGTCGGATATTTAATAGACTTAGTTCTTCAAGTTGCAGTTAAATATTTATTACTCTTTTAGCAAACAAGTCTTATTATTGGCAAAATTAATTTCAAGCTGATTTAAGCTAATTTTGTCATCAATTAAATACAAATCCACTATATACGGTTTTGTTATTTTTTTGAAAACATGATCACATTGATCACCCTGTATAAATTATGATAACTCCAAATGCATTAAAAGTTCATCAACTTATTCTTAAACCTGATTTTATGTTTACTCCGATTAATGGCTCCTCCAGATTGTTTGGATATAATGAAAGAAAAGTTGAATGCGTGCATTGTGCTTCGGAGTGAGCCATCAGTCGTGTAGGTCACGCTTAAAAATACATAAATATTTGTTGGTGCGTCTTAAAATATGGCTCAGAAAAATATACACGTTAGTCTCAGTCTCGATTTGATTGACTGAGTTGTTTGAGGGCGCGTGAATGATGAGTAGTAAGTATAGCTATCTATCATTAATGAATTCCAGATATAATTTCAGCTTAAGTAGCTATACATATGTATTTGTGTTTTGACATACATACATACACATGCATATAGTACACATATTACATATTTACATTGGTACATACATACACATTATATTTTCCGGTAAGAAGCAAGTCTACTAAAAGCCTTATAGTGTATTGTTTTAAATATAGTACGTAATTATATTCACCTTAATTTATGCATACACATTAAATAAGTTAAATAATAAAAAAAACACGTTTCTCTTTAACTTCTTCCGCAGATAATATCAGTTAATATCGGAAAACTATTTCTCGTGCGGAGTTTAGTTTTTCTGCTTTTGTATTCTTTAGAAAATATTAAGACTGGTCTTGTTTCAATGTCGTATATTTTATGGACGAGTAGATAACCACAAAGAGATTTTATTTATTTAATGTCGTTTTTCATTGGTTTTACCAAAAATTCCATTCTTCTGGATTCTGCTGTTATTTTTGAAAGTTGTATGAGTCCATTTTTTTTTAAATCGAAATACATAGATAAGGGTTTTGGTTTGAATGAGTTTAACAATATTCACAAATAATGTTAATGAATTCAAGTGACGCGCTTTAAACATGTTTAATTTTTTTTTAGGCAATAAAAGTTTCTAAAACTGTTACAGAAAAGTAAACCTAATATACCACTTTCAATTATTTGAATAAATTACATCGATTAGTTATATTCTCAATTTTATTGAGAGCTAATAACAGTATGTTATAAATATTATTTAAATAATGAAGTGTGAATGGCCGCATTAAACTGTTATACCAGAAAATAAAATAGAGATTGATAGGGAATAATAAAGGATTAATTGCGTTATTAAATCGGGCGAGTTTTACGAGCTTTTATAAAAATGATGCAAAAACAATTATAAATTTATTTAAATTTTGAAAAAAAAAACATACATTATCTTGGTACCTATTTAAGTACTTACTTAAGTAACCTTTATCGAAAACTTGTTTTGTGGCTAAAGTTGTCTTTCTTACACTAAAGCTACTAATAAAGGACTTGTAGCCTGCTCAACAATAATATTTCGTTTGTTCGCCCACCTTTAGCAATTTTATTTAACACCTCCATTAACTATAATTGTCTTTTTAATTTTTAACTGGTTTTAGCGTTGACAATCAGTTTTTTACTATATAAAACCACCTTTGCCTCCTTTTTAATTGCAATTTATTTATATTCATTTGATTTGATTGGTTTGACCGGTTGAAAAAAAAACAAACGTGTGAGTTGGTGCATGTTACCAATTTTTTCTCAAAAATTTGAATTTAATACAAAAAATGTAGATACCTACCTCTTATTTCCGAAGGCGTATTTTTAATTTTTTTTCTTTTATTAAATTTTATTCTAATCTAATCTAAAAAAATCTGACCCTTTGTACCTATATGAATTACCTTTTTAATACAAAAGGAAATTGGACGCTATTTTTTGTCTTTCACCCTATAAATGGCTAAATGATGAAAATATTAGGCCATAAAGCCAAAATATTTCTAGCCCTTAAGCCATTAACCCAATAAATCCATCCTTTAAGTTAAACCTTTCAAACACAAAACGAACTTTTAAAATGTTATTCTATTTTTTTGAAATTTAACATAAAAAAATGCCTGAACAAAAAATTAATTCGAATATAATTCAATTAAATAAAATACATTTTTATAAATTTATTATTTTTTTATTGATTGGGTCGGTTAAGAAATAGTATAGAATTTGAGTTCTTAATCATGGAAATCGCAGTACAAGTAGGTAAAGACGCGCGTCGATGTGTCGCTTTTATTGTGTTTCAGCATTCAATCAAAGTGACGTATAGCACTTCTCAATTCAATCTGAACTAGCCTATTTATTGTCTTTTTAGTTGTTTACATTTACAAGATTCAATAAGAATTGCGAAAGCGAATGCACGCATAATATCTATACAAATAAACAGAAGTTAGTTAGAAAATTAAATAGAAAAGATGCGAAAAGAAGTTTTAAAATATCTGTATAATCTTGTATTTTGTCAAGCAATATCCGACTCTGGAAAATATCTTTTCATAGGTAATCGTTTCGGTGATATCTTCTGCCAAAAGTAAGTTAAACTGAAGTAGAAGAAAAAAAATGCTTGATAAAGTTGGAGTTCTTTTTAGAATTGAAGATTTTGAAAATGGTGAAGACGACAAACCTAAAAGTCGTGTTCGCATATATTCTCAAGGAGAAGAGCGCTCCATTGACAGTCTGGCCTTTCATCGGGATTTCTTGATTGTGGGAACAGCTGGATGTATATATGGCCTAAAATGGGATGAAGAAAATTCTAAACTATCATCATCCAAAAAATGGGAAATCTCAATTCCATTGACTGCTGAATCCTTTGATTTAGCTGACGTCAACAGTATGTGGTTAGACAAGTCCAACGACATCCTCTATGCTGGTTGTGGTGATAATAACATGTATTCGATCAGCTTGGAAGACGGCAAGATTATCAGAAGTTTCAATGGTCACGAGGACTACATCAACTGTGTTCGCGGAAGTAGTGGAAAATTATATACATCATCGGAAGATGGAAGTGTAAGAATTTGGTCACCTTCAGATAAGGAAATCGTTGGTAAAATTGAACCACACACAAATAGTAAACTAGTTCGATCCGATTTTGGCAAGTGGGTTGGAGGTCTAGCTGTTTCTTCAGACTGGTTATTGTGTGGTGGAGGAACAAGGCTTTCCCTCTGGCACATGCGATCAATGACTTGCTCGACGGATTACGCATTCGATGGGGCTATCCATTGTACCGACTTTCTAGATGAAAATATTTTGGTGGCTGGAGAACATCCTTCAGTACAACATTATACGCTTAATGGCGATATTGTTGCTGATATTCCGGTAGAGCATACTGCAACTTATTCGATTGTTTGGCAGAATCAACCCGTTAAATTTATGTCCATGGTGGGGTATAGTAATAAGTTACACGTACTGACAGATTTTCGATTCCTGGACATGTCTGTCGATTTATACGAAGAAGTTGAAGATGATTTTTATACTGATGAATAAAATTGTTTTTTGTTGACTTATCATTCGTTTATTAATTATTTTCTATAACACTTCATTCTAATGACTTGCCATGCATTTATTTTCCTTTCGGCCTTTCGCAAAAGGTTATAGCTTCTTGTTTCATTGTGGGTATAGTCCAAAGCCCTAACCATTGTGCCAAGGGTAATATGTCCGAAACAATTTTAAACAAACAAACATAAGTATGATATTGACATGCCTTCATTAAAACCGTTATTAATCATACATAAAGAATTATTTAGGTTATTTACGTATTTAAAATAATGGACAAAATGGGTAATGACAATTAGAATGGCTAGGCAGATTTAAAGCTTCTAACTTATCAACGGCTATACAAATCGAGGATAAAAGAGTCTCAATGAAGAAAGTAATAAGCTCGTATTTGCTTAAATCTCCAGAGCGGAAACATATAGTTATTTTAGACACGACATATGCTAGTTACTCTATAGTTAATAATTTATAAATTATAATGCATGGACTGTGAATTCGAAGCAAAAATAAGATATTACCTGATCGTTCGATCAGAAAGTAAACGAAATTTAAGTGTGATCGCAGACTAAGCAAATTGCAAACGTTTAAAAGGGGTAGGTATTCAAATACCAAATAGATATGCATGCAAACATTCTAATAAAAAGCCAAGTCATATTAATCTAAGCCAGCAGTTGGTAAAATTTAATTTACGGTATTGATCTGATTGCCAATAGATAACACGGTGTAAAATTGTATTATTCTAAATAAAATTTGAATTAAAATGACCTTTCATATCACATTTACTGTATTGATGAGCATTTTGCTTTTTTGTAAAAGCTCCTCAGAAAAAGAATCTGTTATTGAACTTCCTTTCGGAAAAATTCGTGGATCTCATGCAGATGGCTATTACAAATTTCACAATATTCCATTCGCAGAGCCGCCAATTGGCAAGCACAGATTCGAGCCACCGATACCATATAAACAAAATTAGGAAGGAGAAAGGGATGGAACCCAGCCAATGATAAAATGCATTAATTTTGAGAAATACACACAACTTTCAGGCAGTGAAGATTGTCTGTACTTGCATGTGGTTACCCCAGATATTGTTTGCGAAAAACTATATCCGGTGCGAGTACAAATTCATAGAGGAGCTTACACTGGTGGATCACCAGACACTATGGAAACATCGATATTAGTAAAGCGTGGAATGGTCGTTGTAACAATGGGCTACCGTTTAGGACCTTTAGGTTTCCTAAGTTCTGGAGACAAAGTTATTTCCGGAAATAATGGTTTGAAAGACCAGCGACTAGCGATTATGTGGGTTAAGGCGAATATTGGGACTTTCTGTGGTGATCCAAATAATATTCTACTTTCTGGAGTCTCAGCTGGTGGTGCTGCTGCACATATGCATTTGTTGCAAAAATCCACGGAAAACTATGTCAACGCAGTAGCATCACATAATAGTGTAACGATTTGTCCATGGGCATTAGAGTCTAAGCCACAAGATGTGAGCAAAGCTTATGCTGATTTGCTCCATTGTCCACATGACTCGGAGTCAATGAAGGTTTGCTTGCAGGGAAAAACTATGGAGGAACTAAGGGAATCCACTTTTAGCCTACAATATTACAAAAATAATCCCTTCACAGTTTTTGCACCTGTTGTCGAGCCCCCAGATAGTGAAGATGCTTTTATTACGCAACATCCGGAGGAGATAATGCGGAATGGACAGGCTGCTAATGTAACATGGTTAGTTGGTTTTACTGAACGAGAAGGTTCTTATAATTCTGCTTCATTTCTGACCCTTAATCAAAATGGTGTCGCCGAGATTGAAATTCTAAATGAACGTTGGGAGGAATTGGCACCAATTTTGTTATTTTTCAACCGAACTATGGACGAAGATGAGCGACATCAGTATTCAATTTTATTGAGAGAAACTTATATGGGAAGGAAGAAATTTACCGAGGAAAATTATAGGCTCCTAGAAAACATGTACACTCATGTATTATTTACTGATGACATAAAAAAAGCAATATTTCTACACCGGATGTATTGTCCTGGCAAGGTATATGTTTATTATTACAAATATCCGCATGAGTTTAGTTTAGGAAACTTAGTTTCTTCACGAAATGATATTAGTTTTGGTAAGTTTGTAAATTGCATTTATTTTGTACAAATTTAATTAAATTTTTTTTTTTTTCGAAACGAAGGTGCTGATCATACGGCAGACACAATTTTCATAATACCAAAAATTAACCTAAAACAGTCAGTGTTTACAGACAGAGATACAAAATTTTCGCAGAAATTGCTTGATGATATGCACATGAATTGGGCAAATAACGGGTAAGATTTGAAAAAGTGGACTTTTCATTTTAAAGATTACTTTTTTTTTTAGTGTTTTGAGTTTTGGGCAAAAAGATCTTCCATTGAATACTCCTACCCATGATGCAATTCTGACTTTAAATGAAAACTGCTATTCGGTAGATGGCTGTTCTGAGATTTCAGAGGCTGGATGCAATTGTTATACATATGATTAATAAATCTGGAAAGCAAGTATTTAATTTTGGGAATCGGGTTTGCTTTTTTTTTTAATAAAAATATCGAAATTGAATTGAACTTCACTTCGACTAGAAATGATTTTCCGTATTTTATATTTTGATCGTCTTTGAAACACTAAGAACTGAAGAAGGGGGTAACAAATTTGTTTTTTTTTGAAAAAGTTAAAATTATTAAGCACTTGAAAATTAATAAAATGATTTTGGGAGTTATTGCAGCAGTTTCCTTCAAAATATATAAATGAGTTTAGCTTTCATTTTAAGAAGGATTTGTTTTGGCAAACTTATTCCAGATCAAGAAGCTTGTAGTACGAGAATCCATTGATCTAAACAGAAAACCGACCCACGCATAATAAACTTTGACGCTACATATTTGTACTTTTTGGTAAATCTTTAATTTTTAACAAAAAAACTTATAAAAGTATCATAAAAAAAATAATACAAAACACACAGGAAAACATATTTTAGAAGACAGTCTCTCAATGTATGCTTTTAATAAGAGGTTCCAAAGATTGCTGCATCACAGACGCCATCAAACTAATTGCCGTTACTACTTTGACGTCCTTACTTCCACGTCGGTATCGGTACCAAAGTTGATTATCAATATTTTCTGACACTAAATAAAATTTCCGTTCATCTTGAGAGGTAGGAATATTATCCAAGACTGTGCCACCAGCACAAACTATAATATCTGAAAAAAAATTTGATTTAGTAATTTTTTTCATGTGTTAAAAATATATTCCTATCCTGTATTACCTTTCATTTCATCAGGCTTGGGAGTTATATTTGGTGTCATCATAAAATTCATGCCACCGAAAAGAGAAGTAGATTTAGCCAATTGAAGAGAATTTCGCATTTCAAATTTATGTCGGTTTTGAAAATTTGCTTCGTCAAATATATATTTGTCAAATGGCACATCTGTGGATCTCATCATAATAACTTCTTTTAACCAATCAACCTTGACAACTGGTACACCTCGAGCTATGGCAACCAAGAGTTTATATGTTCGATTTCCGGCTTCCAAAATTAATACATCACACTCTTTTGGATCTTCTGTGTAGTCCCAAACTCCTTAAAAAGAAAATGATAAATTAATAAAAAAAAAAAAATATGAGAATGAATAAAGAAAAAAAAAACCTACGTCCAGAATAACGAACTAGAGCTTCTCTAGTTGCTGGAGAAGATGACGTCATGGCAATTTTTATTTTCTTCTTTTTACGAAGTGTTCTATCTGAATCATTACTTTCTGCTGAGCTTTGTGATGCACTAATTGATGATTTACGGCTTTTATAGACATATTCCTCTTCGCTTTTTCTCTTCTTGGCTTTTTTTTTGTTGGCAGTTTCTTCTTCTTTGTTATCAGAGTGAGTTAAATCAATAAATTCTTCAACAACTCGACTTGTTTCTGCAGTAGACTTCTTTTTTGCAAGTTCTGTTGAAAAATACAATATATAAATATAGCGTTTTGTTTTTAAACATTAGAGAGGCTAAAATAAAATGGCTAGTTAAGGGAGATCTCTCGAAAAATTCACAATTCAATATCAGAATTTAGGATGTTTCACTAAGTCTCCCTCCTTCTCATTGGAAGTTTAAAGATTTTTACTTGGAACTAATAATGATATCACAATTATCGAATTGAATAGTTCTCTGTTAACCTACCTTCCTTTTTCCCTTCTTTTATTTTCTCCCGATTATTATTTAAAATAACATTTTTATCGCCAACTGCCAATTCCAAATTGCTTCTAAGTCGGGTTATTCGCGGTGAAGGCATATCGCTACTTTGTTTACTATCAACATCAAGTCCATTTAATTTATTAATTTTTGTAGCTTTACTACTAGTACTAGAAGATTTTATCACTTCAGCATTTCGTTTAGCAGCTCTTGATCTGCTTGATTTTTCTTCTTCTTTATTCTTCGGCTCTTCAACCTTTCGTTGTGATCTTGTTCTTTCACCCACGGATTCCTTTGAAGATTCGATTTTTCCTTTAGATTCTTTCGATGTGTCAACTATTGTGGAACTTGATGTACGAGCTGAAGGAGGTTCTTTAGGAACTGTATGCGATTTAGCTTCATTGGGATCTTTAAAATTTGATTTTTTACTAGAATTGGATTCTTTTGTTGAACTAGATTTTTTTGAAAGATTATCTTTTTTAACAAGACTTGATTCTTTTACCAAGTCCGACTTCACGATACTTGAATCTTTCACAAGACTGGAATTTTTGGTAAGACTTGAATTTTTGGAAATTCTTAAATTTTCCACGAGAACTGGATCCATAAGCTTATCTTCTTTTGCAATCGAAGAGCTTTTTTCTGTTTTGGAAACATTTTCGATCTTTTTGTCTTTTTTTTCAAATTCTTTTTCTTTCTTTTTGGTAAGACTTGAATTTTTGGAAATTCTTGAATTTTCCACGAGAACTGGATCGATAAGGAGCTTATCTTCTTTTGCAAACGAAGAGCTTTTTTCTGTTTTGGAAACATTTTCGACCTTTTTCTCATTTTGGGTTTCAAATTCTTTTTCTTTATTTTTGGTAAGACTTGAATTTTTGGAAATTCTTGAATTTTCCACAGGAACTGGATCCATAAGCTTATCTTCTTTTGCAATCAAAGAGTTTTTTTCTGTTTTGGAAACATTTTCGACCTTTTTATCTTTTTGGGTTTCAAATTCTTTTTCTTTCTTTCTAACCTTTTCTTGCTTAGTGACCTTTTCAATCTTAGAGACTTTATCGTTTTTAGAGTCTTTTCGTTCTTCAGTAACATCTGACTTTCGGTATTTGATGTCGGTTGTTTTTATGTCACTTTTCTTTCTTCCTCTTTTCTTGGGTTCTTTTTTATCGACTTCATCTTTTGTTATAGTATTTACTATCAATGTCGATTTACGCCGAGTTATTCTTGCACAAACCACCTCTTCCACCTCCTTTGGCTTTTCCACTTTTTCACTTTGAATTTTATTTACAGATTTTGACCTTGTCTCCCTTCTTCTTGGCAATAAATCAATAAAGGAATCCCGACTATCATCGGAATCAGTTGTTGCCAAATTGTCTTTTGGGTCATTTTCGTCGCCAAAAAGCGCCTTGCTACGTTTCTCTAACACCAAATTTCTCCAATTCACCTCGGCTTCCCTCTGTAATTGTGAATTCTTCGAGAATTCCTTACCCAAAAAATCAGGTGTGAGCAAAAAGTTATCAATGCTTACGGCTGAGGTTTTGGAATTATTAGTTGCTTTGTTTGCTTTAATTGGAATTCGGAAGTTGTTGTTTTCAGGAGTAATAGCAGGATTTTTATCTGACGCAGTATTTTCTTCTGGCTTTGAAGGTGATTCTTGTTTATTTTCTGGAGTTGAAGAAATTTCAGTAACTAATACCGGCTGCTCAGGTTTATCCAGTGATTGACGCATTTGTTTAACTAAATGCGGCGCGATTACTTCATCCATTTCATCATCGTCAGAATCCAGAAGTTTATTAAATTTAGCTTTAAAGCTATTTTCGGACAATTGCATGCCACAATCAACAAGAGTCGATGAAAAATCGTTGGTGGTGATTGGCGGTGGAACATGCTCATCCTTAAGAAAGACCTGAGTAGGTGGAAGATCGTCTTCATCAATAGGTACTGTTGAAGGTGACTTTTGTGATGGTTGAGGTTTTGGTGATACTTGAGGTTTTGGTGATGCTTGAGGATTTAATGATACTCGACGTTTGGGTGAAGCTTGGGGTAAGGCAAACACATGAATTTTATCTGAATATGGCAACTTTGTTGAAAGGGTTGCCTTAACATGATCAACAGCTGAAACAATTTGAGGTTTTGTGAAATTATGAGGCACAGTGGGTTTAGATTTGAAAACTGGAGGCACAAAAACTTGCGTCTCGGGCAACATATCACAATCATCATCGGGTGCAGGAGGCATTGGCAAGGAAGGCTTTGTCATTGATTTGTTAATGACAATTGGTTTGAAAAAAACCTGAGTTGGTGGGTATTCAATTTCTGTTTGAGAGAGATCAGTGTTTTTTGAGCTCAAATTTGTGGCAACCTTTTCCACCTTTTCGTTAGACACATCATTATTTGATGTTGTTGTTAGTGTGTCAGGTATCTTGAAATTCACAGGGGTATCAAAATCTTTCTTTTTTTCTAAGGTCGTCTCCTTTGCCGCATTTTTCTGCTCCTCATTTAAATCATTTGGTTTTGTTGCCAGAATTTTAGGTTCTTCAAAAATTTCAAAGATATCAGGCGTACTGCTTTGTGAAAAAGCTTTGTCCGCACTTTTTCTTATAACTGGCATTAAGTCAGAAGTCACAGAACCAACAACATCAAATAGTCCATCAGGAGTTATAGATCCATCGGCATTGTCTTCCAGGGTTTTTTTAGACCATTGCAAGGCAGACATTTCATTATCAATATCGTCCTCGTCAACTTTAATATCATCAATTTGCACAGCGTCATGTTTTATGGGAGGAATAATCAATGATAATGGGACATTAGCCAGCAAGTCACCGGATTGATTGCTGAGATCTTCTTCGCTTCCATTAAAATCTTGTGTACAAATGCGAAACTGGCTTGACGGAATTCTATTTTCCTCAGATAATGTCTCGTTTACATCATCACTTGGAAATGCTAGCCTCGCATGGTTTGAAAGAGGAATAGCTGAACTGAGTACTTCTTGGGTTTCTGGAATAAAGAAATCATCATCACCAACAGTACTGTTTTGTTTGGATTTATTGCTGTAAAATGAAATATCTGTGGAGTTGTTCGTTCTACTATTTGCGATTTCTGGTACGTGTTGTGTTTCTGGAACATAAAAGCTATCAGCGCTCCGGGCGCTAGTGTTACTGCCTATTGAAGTTCGTGGTAAACAAGATCGAATCAGAAAATTATCTTCAGGCTTAGATGTACTTGTTAGGTCGGTAGTAGTGGTTTGGTTTGGTGTTGACGTTAAGGAATTTTTGATCGAATTTTTTAAACGACTTCCCGATGAAACAATATGCTCTGGAGTATTGCAAATGATTTCCGAAGTCTCATCGGTTGGAGAATTTAATCGTTCGTCGAGGAATCCACTGTCACCCTAAAAAAATAAACAAAAGTTTGTTTATTGTTTAATTATATCCGTTAGTTGAGAAATTAAAAAATCTTTTAGATTTAATATTGGGGCCTATCGGTAATCTTGAGGAGAATTTCGCTACCAAATTCCACTGTTGAGTTTATCCCAATAACAAAAAATAATTTTTTTTTTTTAAAACGATTTTAACTGATTTTTGTAAAAAAAAAATCAGTTAAAAAAAATCAGAAAAAACTTTATCCTTAAAAATGTAAAACCAAGATTAAGTTAGTTGGTATCGGAGATACACCTCTATGCTTAGAGCTTACCTCAAATAACAACTGCAGGCATGTGACAACATTTCCAAATCGAATTTTTGAAGTTTTCGGCAACGGAATACTTTTAAATCTTGGAATTTGAACATCGTCAACAAAAGTTCCATGTTTTGAGCAAACATCGAAGAGTTGAGGTGATGAATTTTTTGTTAAATCTATGATCGAATGTTTGATGTCCACAGACTTTAAACAAAAATACATTGATTTATTTATTATAATATTCAAACCAATACTTACCTGATCATCAATTTCGATGTCATGAAAGAATTCATTTGATTTTCGCCCTACTAAATATTCCAGACCAATTTTTAGAGTATATTTTTTTCCTTCGACATCTAGTATTCCAAGCTTTATGAAAGAATCACTATTAAATTGAATGGAAATTAAAAACAAAATTGGTAGTTTGTACTTACTTTAAGCATTTCTTATAATATTCTTGAATATAGAAGTAGAAAATAAAATCAGCACATTTTAAACATTTAACACAAAATTACAAAATTATTTTATTATCTAGTAGAGAGCGAAGTGATGTTTTGTTTTATTATCCGTTTTCAAATTGGTTTGGTTCGAAATGCTAAATGACATTTTGCGCGTAATCAAAACGCAACCTACATGTGAGTTTTGGTGTCAACTAACTTCAATTTAATGTAAACGCAGAGCGTTCCCGAGTTGTGTTCGTAAAGTAGAGTCAGGCTGACTCAATTTAGATCTCGACTTTTTGTTTCGTAGTGCAAAAAATAATGTCTTTCCCGATAAACTTAAAATGTCGCGGTATGAGACGCCTATCCCTCACGAATCCAAGAATGTAACGTCGCATGGATAAAAAATAAAATACCATCGTATGCGCAAAATTGAGGTTTTGCATATGACATGCGACCTTCGAACGATAAAGTCTTTAGAACAATTTCTAGAGCAAATATCAAAATATCAAAAACCAGCATACCTATAATTGAAAATTTTATATTTTAATACATTCTACGCGAAAGCATCTTGTCTTGCTCGAACGTAAGTACGCAATCCAATCCACATCAGGATGCATTCTACAAACTAGCGAATAGAAAATTCTTTCGAATTTAACTTTAAATACCTACATACTCATTTTACTTGTTAATGTTTTGTGACAGACAATTCGCAGGTGTCGGTGACCACTTTTGTCATGTTTTATGAATCATCACGCGATGAAGCGTTTTCCATTGGGCCTTTGCAAGGTACTAGTTCTTCCCAGCAGATGGTTAATGGAACACTTTAAATTTGTCAAAAGAAAAATTTTAACAACAATAATTTACTATTTTACTCTTTTTACTGATCGTGTCGCTTGGTTGCGTGGATACAGTTCGTAACTATATTACTGAAGTGCTTTGAACTACTTTGGCCACAAATTAAAAGTATTTAACTGCAACCAAAAGTACTTGGCAGTAGATACTAGAGCCCGAAGGAACGCACTTTGTATTGATCAATGTATGTTCCACTTTTTTTTTCAAACGAAAATCATTTAAAATTATGCTTTGCGAAAAAATTAAAAATATTATACAAAGGTCAATACCTACAATACATTTTAATTTTTTTTTTTATTTGATTTTATTAGGTACCATGGTCATTCTAATTTGATTGATTCAGATTACAATATTTTACAGCATCTGTTGATGAAAGAAAGAAACAAAATTTGTACACGCAAACATAAAATTAGAAAATCAATATGACAGGGCTATGTTTGTCTGATTATATCAACAACTTCTGCAGCCTTTCTTTAGCATACCAATATCAGTAACATTTTATGGTGTAAACGACAGTTTACACACGAGACCCTTTCGGAGATGATAAGAGGTTTTGCTAATGAGATCTTCCCCAAAAAACATTTTAACCAACTAAACATAGATTAAATATGAACTTCTTGTCGCAACATCTCGTGGAGAACCATTCCTGTGTGGGTATTTCTATTTAAACAAACGGAACAACATCTAGCTCCTGCACATAGAGTACCTTTATTACAATATGTATAATATAGGTACTATTTTTTTTTTCTTTTCGTCTTTTCTTTATGAAATACGCATTTAAAAAATCCTTTTTTTTATGAAATAACTTGCTCCCTAAACAAATACTTTAAATTTTTATTACTGAATTTGTACATTTCCTTGTTAAACCAGTTATAGCCTTATTTCAGATTTGTATAGAATCCAAACTGAATTCTATCAAAATCATTCTGGAATATCTCCTCCAGGTACGAGCTGAAATTGTTGGCAACCAATTAATTTTTTCGATTTGCAATCGTAAAACAAGTAATACATACCATCGTGATGTTATTTCCATTCAGAAGAATTTGATCTAGTTTGGTTATCCTTCGTCCTTCAGGTGTATTTTCGTATTCCGTAACATCTTCGAGCATCATGTTTACGAAGTCATCAAATCCCAGGAGGGTTCCAACCATTTCTTTGTCGTTCTTCATTATAATATGAATTCGAGATCCAATACATTTGTCCACCAGCTCTAAAAGTAAAAAAGTTTTTGGAGTGAAATTAAAGTTGGAAAATTCAATTACTAACCAAGTGGAAGGAGGGTAGACGCATTAGCAGTTGGTGCGGCAGTAGACATTATTAATAGTATTTATTAGGAATTATAATATTAATAAACTTTTAAAATGATTCAAATGTAAATCAACAACAAAACAGAACTCAACTCATTCGAGATAAAAACACATGAATTTGTTTGCTTGGCAGAACACGTCAAAATCCCGGCTGTCTGCTGTCATGTGCCATAACGTAAAAGTGAAAGGGCGGGTTCAATGCATTACGCTTTACATTTGAATTTTCAGATTTCTGAATTGATAGGTATGTTCAGGAAGTCTGTTCGGAACAGTTTGAAAACTTAAAACAGAAATGTACAAGTTTTAGCAATTTTCTGTTCTAGATTGCTG
The DNA here is from genome assembly GCA_951394125.1 of Epistrophe eligans. Taxonomy (NCBI): domain Eukaryota; kingdom Metazoa; phylum Arthropoda; class Insecta; order Diptera; family Syrphidae; genus Epistrophe; species Epistrophe eligans. The sequence goes on from OX596029.1 coordinate 13,548,130, forward strand.
TTCAATGAGTCTGTTTGGAACAATTTAAACCAGGATTTTCTGCACTTGCTTTTTTAGGTAGAATAAGTTAAAACGAAGTTGTGAAAACTTTCCATAATCAGCTGATGTAATTTTTTCATTGAAAATTGTTTGTTTTTAGATGGGTTTTTCCAAATCTCTACCTACCTCTTATAAAAATTTAATTTTTAAAACGTGTATTTCTAAATTTGAAACCAGTACCCATGTTCTGTAACTCAGGCGATAACTTATCTCATTGTTAAAAAATGAAACGATTTGTTTAACATTAATCGCGTTTGGAAAGAAATGAGTTTCTGTCGAAGTCGAAGCGATAAGTTCATTTTTCGATTTATTTTGACTAGAATTTCCATTAAGAGGCAATAAGTTGAACTGTCAAACTTCTATCAAATAACAAACATGGACGGAAAAATTTTTGTTGGTTTTTACTGACAGCTTATATGCAGCCATTTCTTGTTCTAACTTGTCTGACATTTTTTCGAATCTGTGCTGTTCTTTTGAACGCAAACCCTGAAATTTCAGTCGAAATCGAAAGTCATTGGGCTTAACTACGTTTTCATAAAACCCGAAATGAGGTAATTTACCAAATTACAGAAAGAATGTTTTCATTCCTAATTGGCTTATTTCGTTTGACATTTCGTTTCATTTTGAATTTTGTTTGACCGTTAATCGCTTATTATTGTTGTTTTCTCTTTCTCCTTCTGTTTTGTATGCATTGAGTTTTGACATTTTCACACAAAAGTTTCCAATTGGATGTGTTTGTAAAATCTTGACTTAAGTTGCTACCTGATTTAATGATTCAAATTATCTCATTTCGAAATTTGAATTTGTATGGGAAATGAGACGCCCCAATAAAAAAACTAGTACAAACTGGGTGTTAAATAATAAGTAAACAGGTTTAAAATTGTCTGCGATGTAAACTACTTAAAAACTCAAATCAACCACCAGATATAGGGGAATTTACTGACATAACAGAGAAATTTTTACATTTCTATACAAACAATTGAACACAAAGTAGTAACTTTTAAAAAGCGGCATTAGCTAGAATTCCATCTAAGACCTCAAGAATTGAAAACACGCTATTATTACAAAAAACTTAGAAGAAAAAACACCTACAAATTCATATTTCGTTAAAAAACTGATATCATATCATTACATTTCTATACAAACAATTGAACACAAAGTAGTAACTTTTAAAAAGCGGCATTAGCTAGAATTCCATCTAAGACCTCAAGAATTGAAAACACGCTATTATTACAAAAAACTTAGAAGAAAAAACACCTACAAATTCATATTTCGTTAAAAAACTGACTCATATCCCCAATAACATTTCATAGTTCTATCAAATTCTTTTAAAGCAGGTTGTGAAAATAAGCTTTTAACAGTTATATGGAAGCCATATGCATTAAATATATATATGACGGAAAAGCTTATTTTATCAAAAATGATTTGATTAAAAATTACTTGATAAGACAAAATTTGTTTTGTCGTAGAAAAAGATTTTTATAAAAATGGGTATTAGAACCGTTTTTTTCTTTTATTTTGGTATTTTCGTTAACGGACCGAATGACTTCTTCTCGAACGCACATCAAGTTATGAGTCCATGGTAACATCAATAACAAAATTGTAAACAAATCTTATAAGGTGGGATTTTAATCTCATACCAAATAATTAATAAGTATACATTATCCAGATCAAAACTTAATAAAACGATGAATAACAGATGTAAACAGTTAAGAAGTTTACAAAATACGGTACATTAGAAATATCATTAACTAAATGTTAACATGCCTGTTAAGCTTTTTTTGTCAAAAATCAAGCCGACCTAACAAGAACAAGGGAAACACAACCTGCGTGCTCTCTTAGGTTTCAGTATTGATTCTGAAGTGTCGTTGATTGCATGCGGGTGGTGTTATAGTCCGGTGAAATGCATTTTACCTCTGGCGAAAGGTGCACCCTCACACCTGTTCGGCTATGAATTCAAAATCAAATTCGTGATTTTAACATTGATTTTTCGATGCTATTTTCGAATAAAATCTTTTGAAAGTCATTTAAAATCTCGTTATTTTTTTTTTTGCCTAAAACAATAGACAGTTTTTTTTCTTCTATAATATTACCTCCAGAACGCATGTCTGAAAAAAGCTGATTACTCCATATTCCATACCATGTGCCATACCTTCTAATAGTGCATTGAGTGGGATACCGCATATACACAACACGGCACACGAAGAATTTGCTGGGGGCGAATAACACTCAGAGTGGATTTTAGTTTAGTCTATGGTCGGGAATAAAACGGTTCCGTATTCTCATTAATAGTAGACAAATGGTAATAGTATAAGAGCCGGGCCGGATCTCCTGGAAGCACACCAAATCAATTAAAAAAAAAAAACATGAATCGCGGATGTAAGGTTTATGTCTTCCGTGTTTTTTGTGGAAAAAAATTGTGAATTAGTTAAAAAAAAAAAAACGAAAAAGAATCCAAGAGATGATGTCGCTTGTGTCTGAGTAAAAAAGGACTTTCGGTCTTCATTAACAAAAAAAATCCCAAGGCCTTTTTAAAAAGTAGAAATATCCTCAAAGTTAAGTGCCTTTGTTCTGTGTTTGTTCTTTGATCTAATAATTTAGCACTTTAATAAAAGAAAAGAGCCCTCTCTCTCAAAACAACCCCCAAAGCCTCCTCAAAGTTTTAAGCTATCATCGGCAGTTTAGAATGACATTAAGTCCTTCATGAAATTCTGCTCCTTCTGAATAAATCAATATAACCAAGAAAAGAGAGAAAGCAAATATATAATATTTAATTCTTGCCCTCGTCGGTCGGTCTCCTCTGGTGCTGCTGGAGCGCACCTTGTGGATGCTTATCGTGAGACATGGCTGCAGAAGGTGGTGGTGGTGGTTGTACCAACCCAATTCCAATAACCAGTTGCAGCAGCTCATCCGCTCTGTATAAGGCGAGGAGTGATGGTGGATGTGGGGGCGGCATAGCCACATGTGCTGGAGAGGGCAGACGTGGATATCTAAATGGAACTGGGAGTCTGGGAAGGATACGCAAGCAAAAGAGCATGGACACCAGTGATGATGATTTCGATGATTCACAGGTTAGTAAATTTATACACTTTATGACTAGACTATAATTATGATTATAATGACGATATGGGCTTCGATTTTTAAGCCCTGATTATATTTGTGCGCTGTGTTGAATAGGTGCAGGTCAAGTGTGAATAATAAAAAAAGTAGAACAAACATACCCACTAAGTAGCGGCGAAAGAAAATGAAATGGAATAAATTATACGCAATTGAGACAGGCCCATGATGTGGTTTTTTAAGGCCTTAGGTGCATTATTTTAATTAAAGTCAGGGGAATTCTTTAGAAGTTTGATTTAGCAGTTTTATGCTTTTGAGTTGAGGTCAGATCAGGATAAGGACTAGGAGTATTGAAAGCGTACAGAGGGGCCCGTTCGTGGCCTTAAACATTTAAGTGCTGCTAACAAATAACAAACAAATTTAAGATAAATAAACAAAAAATTTATAATGAGAAAAACATCTTATTGATGGAGGCAGAAGTAGTCATAATTATTTTTATTGATAGGTATTTGAATTCAATGATTTTTTGAACATAAATAATATTCAAATGTCATTTTTGCACTTTTTTTGACATTACAAATTATTTACAATATTTCACTTCGTTTACTTTCCAAAACTACCGATTTCTCAAAACTTTAGTCCAAAGTTCTTTCATATAAAATTGAATGTTTTGGGAAGTAAATGAACAATTCTTGTATTCAAAGTTTGTAATGCACATAATCAAAACATACATACATAATATAGATCTATAAATATGTATGTATCTACATAAATTTACCATACATATTTTTATTGTGTGGTTGCATGGCCTTTATTATTTATATCTACGAAATACGCTTCTTGTAAAATACCCGGTATGTGATGGCGCACTCACATTAAAATTAAAGACTGAAAATAAAAATATAAAATAATATCTACTCGTAGGCATATGTAGAGATATTACCTGCTATATTCTGGAACAAAACGTGAGCAAAGAGTTTAGATGTTGTCACCGGAAGCCCTTTATGCTTAATGAAAATGTTGATGTAGTACCTAGCCTAGTATTAGTGTCTGTCTATATATTATACATTATACCAACAAACATTTTATAATTATTTAATGCTTATGGGTCACACATCAATCGGAAGAACACACGCGATTATACTTCCGCTTTATTTAGGTAGTTAAATTGAAGTTGAGTTGGTTACTAGGAAAGTGGTTTCAATGGCGAACCGTTTGACCATGACAATGGTCAAGGAGGTTGCTAAAGGTTTTTCTATTATTATATTTAAGTCACACACATGAATCATTACTGAGTAAGACATTTGGTTCGTTGGCATGGCAGCTTATGGAAAACATAGTTGATTGCACTTTTTTGCTTTATGGATTTTAATATTTTTTTAAATACATATTTATTTACCTACAGTGATATTAACTTGGAATATTTGAGTAATTTAGAGAACTTTTTGATTTTATAAATAAAGGTTCTCTGTGAAAAAGTTAATTTCGTTTTTACATAAAATAAGATAAATTGACAAACTACTTTTATCTTATTTATTTGAGGTTTTAATCAAATCTGCATAATGCAGAAGTGTCCTAATCCAATTTATTTTATCTGTGAATACCTATTTGTCCAACAAAATTGTTTGGGTAGATCAGTTTCAAATAAAATAAAAGCAAAATCACATTAGGCTGTGCCGTGAAATTCACATCAATCTGAGTTATTACTACACGAACTGACGATATATTTTTAGATGGGTACCCTGAGGGAAAACATTATCAACTTTCCCTATTTCCGTAATGGTTTTCATTTAAATCGACTTAATAAGAAAGTCGAGGGAGATATGCAAATATAATGTAGGTATAGGTAATATTAACTGATTTTTTTGAATAAACATTTCTGAAACCGTTCATGAAAAAAAAAAATTCCTTAACGGCAACAATAATTTTTAACGACGAGGTAGATAGGTATTTTTGATCATCAATTATTTTACTTATGCAAATTTTCTGAAACTTAAATACATAAGTATTTAAGTTTATTTATTAAGTATTTAAGTATTTAAGTTCAACATAAAAGCATTCAAGCGACAGAGTTTACGCTGAGGAAAAAGTAAAACATAAACGTATAAGTTGAACATAAATATTTGAGTATTGTTTCAGCAAATAAGCCAGTATACCTATTTAACTTGTAAATATAGAAATAGCGAAGAATTTCTTAGTTTGAGAGTTTAAATCCACGTTTTCACAAATCAGGGTTTCCACAATCCTGATTTAAACAGTTAAGCCAGTTTTCGCTATTTTCTTAACGGGGAGAGGTAGAAAAACATGTTTGTTTGTAAAACTTTGAAATTTTAAGAAAGTTATAGATACACATAAGTATAACAAATAATAATAATAATATAATAATAAATATAACAAATAGACATTTAAGGTTTCACACTTTCATTCTGGTTTTATTCCGGAATGCGCGTATTCAATAGGTACATATACCTATACATTATGTATATGATAAGTCTGAACCGATGAAAACGGCAAATAACTAACATCATTCCCTTTTAGGGTTCCCAACATTTAAATTAAAGATTTAACTTCTTTTTCGCTTAAAAAAAAATATTTTGCCAGTTCAAAATTAAGAATTCTTATCTTATTAGGTATAGTTCACACTAGATATTCGTTATGAAATCTTTGTAAGATGAATGAACTTAATATCAAGAGAAAACCAATACAAATTATAATATGTAATTGTAAGGTATATTTAATGAGTCAGATCTATGTAGGTTTATGTGTGAAAAAATGTATAATGTTAGGTATAAAATTCAAATGTAGTTTTGTTTGATTATTATTTGCTTATTGAGAGTATCTTATATTTTTTAAAGTGATACATAATATTTTCGTTTTCGATTGTTTTAGCAGGTACATAAATACAATCTACAATGCGAATGCAAAAAAAAAAAACAGTTGAAAGAACTTAAAAAACAAATATAGCCATACCTTAAATATAGCCTGTTAGTGAAGCTTTGTATGTTTCTTATTGAATCATTATTTAAAAATAAACCATTATTATACGGATGACGTGTGTTTTTGCTTTTTTATTTTTTAGTTGCTCTCCTGCTTAAACGTTTTGAACTCCCTTTTGCATACTTTCTTATCTCGAACCAAAGTTCCAGCATTTTAAAGAACGAGGAAAAAAATTTTATCTTAAAAACAGAAGATAAAAGCTCTCGAAGTCCAAAGTAATGAAAGTCTCAAGTTCCTTTCCAGTTGACCTGGAGGTTTGCATATCCATGTGCCTTTAATGTTTACCTATATAGCCAGCAATTCCATAAATAAATGTGAACTAATATTAAAAAAAAAAAAATATCCATTAAATAAACACCTCCATACATGTATATTTATGTACATAAGTTTACATTTTCTGCGGGGTATGTAACCAGTATGAAAAATGCGATAAGTTCGAATTAGATTTTTGTTAAACAAATAAGATAGGAAACAACAAATATTGTTTCTTTAATTAGGCGTGACCCTAAGACTATAAAAGTCTTCCAAAAGGAATTAAATCTTACATTACGTGTCCCTAAAACAAACAATAGCCAAATCCAATTAATGAATTTTTATGTAAAAAGAATCAACAAGAGTTTGATGACTCAGATTTGGTATTGTATCATATTTTATTGGACAATAATAATTATGAGATACCTATAGCCATATAACAAGCTTAAATCATAAGTTCATTTTTTCATTGATTTATTATTCATTTACGGTCGGTTAGGCTATTTATTTAAACTAAGAATTTAAATATCACTTACCATTAGCCTATGTTAGCGTATATTCAATCTTTTCAATCACATTATGCAGCATGTGCCCCCTTTAAGAACTGAACAGATAAATAATGTGGGAAATATACATATCTATATAGCAGATATGTTTATAAGTATGTTAGTGAGGATCCTTTCTATACTTTTCTGTATCAACGGCCTCGGGGTATTCCTTGGTCCACATAAACTCAACACAACACAACACAGCACAAACTATACACAGGAAGTTAAATTGGATGCTGAATATTTTATTCGGTTCAAATGCATCTACATAATATGGATATGGAAGTCATTCCATAACTTTTTTTAGTTTACAACAATTTTTGCAACATTTATGCATTTCTAACATTTTTGTTGTTGTTTTATTTTGTGTCTTATTACTTATATAGATGGCCCATATCCATGAAAGGTTTAAATCGGATCGAATAGCTATAACGAAGCCAGAAGAAGACCGTCGTAGGCGCACTATAATTGTCGAAAAGAAAAACTCAAGCTTTGGTTTTACCCTCCAGAGCTATGGCATCCATTATAAGAAGGAACAGGAGGTTGAAATGATAACTTATGTTGATTATGTTGAGTATGATGGTCCAGCTTATAAGGCAGGGATGCGGGAGGGCGATGTCATACTTTCCATAAATGGCACCGACATGGAGAAGGCTGATCACAAAACACTCGTGGCCTTTATAAAGAACTGTGATACAAGGATGCGAATGGTTGTTCTTTTTGAAGATTGTGTGCGAAAAGTGAGTTTTGGAGCTAAACAAAATTTCATTTCACTTTAATTATTTATTTACATTTATTATTCTAGGTCAATCTTCATATGCGTTATATGCAGTTGCAGAATATTTTGCAGAGCAAGATGAATGAGTTGGAAAGAATTTGCTTGCGGGAGCGGGAACTTCTCGAGGGCAAATGGAAAACGCATAGTCTTCCAGCGAGAAAGAAGGCCACAACTTCTCCGACTGATGGCGATAATGGAGTATCTCCGACAGCTGGTGACAGCCAAGCTCCATTTTACCGACCGACTTTATCCACCGAGGACGTGGTCAATGTTGGGCGTCATCAAACACCAACCATAATTCCACCACCAGCGCAATTCATGCTGACTTATCAATACCTAGATCCTACATATCGATATGTTCTTAAGCCGTCAACGTCAAGCAGTAGTGGAGAATATTTTATAAGTATGAGTGGGCCAGTCCGAAGTCCCAGTGAACAACATTTCTTCATCACCAGAGCCGAGTCAGCTGAAAATGCGAGTGTTTATGTAACTCCGAATCAACAACAGCAACAAAGCCAACAACAAGCCCAACAACATCAGCCTCAGCCTCAGCCTCAACAACAGCAACAGCAGCAACAACAACAACAACAACAGCAACAACAACTACCACAAACCCAACAACAACCTAGGCCCAACCCACCAGTTCCACCTCCTAGAACCTGCGAGAAGCATCAACATCCCCTGGTTCAAGAGAAGCAGCTGCAAACTCAAGTCAAACAGCCACTGCCAGAGAAAGAGCCTGTCAAAGCTCACAAAAGCCGTCATTGCCATGGACATTCTTGTAATCCTTGTGTTGGGCATTTTGGTCGCAAATCATCAGTTGATAAAAATGGTGACAATGTTAGTTTGGACGCCTACGATTTGGCAAGTCCTTGTTGCGATACACATTGCGTTCCGACTCGACGACGAGCTCGGCACCACAAGGAACATCACCACAAGCATAAGCATCGTGAAAAAGAATCCAAGGAAAGACCACCACGACCAAAGTCTCAATCACATGTATCACCAGCGACATCTACTCGTCATCAGCATCACCACCATTCCACCCAACAAACAACGCAGTCCCAGCAATCAATTCCACACCAGCACCAACACCAGCAACAACAACAACCGCCACAGCAGCAACACCAATACCATCACCAATACCAGCACTCAGGTCATGGGTGTGATCCGAGTAAGGCCCGTTCCCGTTATTATGACCTAACCGCTGGTTTGGCCAGCCATTGCAGCCTTCACTCCTGCACGTCAAGCGACTTCGCCCCAGCCGATAGTTCGGCTTCTTATACGACTTCTCTCAGTACAGATACTCTCTATTGGGACCCTCAAAGCGAAGGCGGTGCAAGTCGCCAGCATTCGACAAAGTCCCGCCAGTCTTACCACCAAACCACCGGGCACCAGCCACAACCACTTCAACAAGGTGGCACATTACCAGCCCAACAACCTCATGGTGTTTATCAGCAACGGTATCACATCTCAGCCACGCAGGTTCAGCCATCACAAATTTATCCCACTTCTCAATGTGCAAACAAGCCGAAATCGTGGGACAATCTAACTACCAAATCAATCGGTGGGTATGGATTTGGATATGGGTACTTGGACAGTGTTGGCCCAAAGCCACCTATCAAACTTCAAATAGCACAACAAAGACATTCGATTCCGCGGAAGAATCCTTACGGTCGTTACTCCACTTACACTGATGTGGAGAATTATGCTCCTCCACCGTCACAATTTGTGGAAGAACTCACCACAACCACAACGACTATAACAACGACCAAATCAACGGAGGAACTCATTGCTCCGATACAATGCGGTGGTTCCGATGTCACAATCTGTGATTGTGGCAAGACTCAGCCAAAAATCATACCAACATCAGCTGCCTCGGCAGTTCCTCTTCAATATCATAATGCTAAGTATTCCCACCATAGTAATTGCCGGTTAGGATATTACTCGAATTTGCCAAGACCTTTAGCCAATGCTGCAACATCGACTTCTACGGCTAATGGTGGATCCCAGGTACACACGATTTCTGAGATGACACGATTGTAAGGTAGTTAAAAGATTGCTTTTGCAGCGAAGATATAAAAGAATAGTACGATTTTAATTAGATATACATGCATACATAAATTTATATATGTTTCACTAAAAAAACTATTATAATAACTAATTTCAACTTTAAATAACCAAAATATTTGTTACACTTAAACTTTATGTTTCAAATAATCAAAAATGGTCCAAACAACGGAAGACGGGAAAAAAATGTGTGTGTAAAATTTAAACTGCATAATACTTTCAGTCAATCTATAAAAAAATAAACCTGGAACACATAATAGGGTCTTATGCTAGGTTTGTACTTGTTAATTGACATATTTTGACAGTTTAAGATTTCGTCTTTGAACGACATAATTTCTTCATTTCAGCTTCAATTCTGATATAATATGTATATGCCTTTGGCAATTCATTGACAGCTATTTCCACGTGCATCGCTGGTTCCCAAATGAACCTAATGTTAATGAACAAATTTTCACAGCTGTTTATAACAATCATTAATGAAATATTTATTCTACATTTTATGATTCGAATGCCTATAATGTGACTTTAAAAAAGTGGTATCTATAGCTAAAAGCCTTTGGTCTTATTTATTATAAACGTTGTCTAACTTTAGACAACTGTCCAACTTTAGGAAATGTGTTTAAAAACATTGTTTACTGTTGTCTTATAGCTGCCTTACTTAGACACAGGAGTAGATTGTCTTAACCGTGAATAATGTGATATTTATTTTTATTAAATAAAGCATATTTCCACCAATTTGAAAATAGTTAGACACTGTCTATATAAGTAGACAAAAATCTAATAAATGCGACTGCTTGTTTATAAACACAGTCCAAAGCATGTCTAATTTTAAACAGCTGTCCAAATCCAGAATTTTATTGTCTAACTTAGTCACTGCAATTGGTTATTCAAACTTGTTCTAAAGTTGGTACGTTCACTAAAATATGTAAGGCTAGTTTATAGTTACATATAATATTTACCTACTAGATTTCCCTAAAGCACATCAAAACACAGTTGTTGAGCTAGCCATTTTATAAATAGTTTGCGTCTCCTAATTTTTAAACACATTCCAACAGGTAGATAAATATGTTCCCATATATTCACTGACATTTCTGTGTAATATCTGTCAATTTCGAATGAATTATTGAGTTTAAGTGAACTTTTGAATAAGGTTAATGATCATTTCATTCATTTCAAGATAACTTTTAAATTCGTAACTAATCATAATTGAACGTAACCACTATAGAATGTATGTAGTTTTGGACAACCTGTGTTCTATTTCATCAATTTACAAATTGTTATTTACAACTTTGTATTACAAAATTGTAGTTGTAATTAACGTGTAATACTAATTAGAACGCATCACCATGTTTTTTCTTATGTTAAGTTTAACAGAATTAAATTTCTTCAATGTATACAAATTCTATTAAAAAAGCATACCCTATACATAATGTAAATGCTTTTATAGCAGTTGTAAACCTCAATATAATTCAAAGGAAAATTAATACTTGAAGCTGCAATTGAACTTTGTAAAGAGTAATGAAGTTTTCAATTTATAAAAAAATTATTTAAATCATCTGTCAAAAAGCCGATTTTGACATTTTTGCCTTCCATTAGATAAAAAATTTTAAATTAATGGGCGTGTTCAGGAAAATGAGGTCTCGGAGATCTCACTAATCTCAGTTACATGAACAGGATTCCTCATCTCAAGAGGAGGAATTTCTAAAATATATGGAGGAATATCCTTATTTCGCCAAGGGTTTTTTGAGTGTAGAAAAATCCCACTCTGAGACGTTGAGACCTTGAGAAATTGATGAAGGTGTAATAAAAAGTTCTATTTCCTTTAAAACATATAAGAATGCACCTTTGCTGAGTTTGAAACTTTCTATAAAACTTTAAAGAAATATAAGAAAAAACAATTCAGGCAAATCTAATATATTCGATTTTTCTCGCAGAATAGTTCGTCTTATTTTTTTTTAGAATTCAGCTTCCTTTTTTCCCTTATAAATAGCAATAAAAATAAATCTGTTTCATCTGCAGAGTAATTTCACTTTAAAAAAAAAACAATTAAAAATGGACGCACCTTCAATTTTGACAGTTCGAAGTAATTGCGAAATTTTCGAAAACGTAGAACATGGAATTTGAATTCAGGTGGAAATGAAATTCGATTTCGATTTCATTTGAAATGCAGAACATGGGCGTTAGTACTTTTTACTTGTTCCATAGGGCGCAAGAGCAAATCTTGTTATTTAAGGTAGAGCCTAAACGATTTGACCAATTTTCTTAAAATTTGGTGCATAGCATTTTTATGTGACTCCCTTTAGAGGAGAAATTCGATTTTTTGTTTTAGCTCATCTAAAACGAAGAGCAAAGATTAGTTTTTTTTATTATTTTTATTTTTTTCTAAAATCAGAAGAACAAGTTTAAGCGGTCTGTGCCAGTCGTACATATTTTTTTGATTTGTACAATTTATTTCAGCCGTGTTTAATTGTGTTTAAATTAAATAGAAAATAATTTCTAATAAAAATACGAATTAAATGAATCGGTTATTCAGCGAATTAACTTTTGATTCCTAAAAGTGCATTAAGTTGTATGAAAACTTTTCAGAAGTCCTGACACAAAAAAAACTTATTATAATGAAATAACAAAAAAATCCTTTTCAAACAGTTTTCCACTCACCACTATTTTACATCGATACCTACGCATATATACATATACTTTCATGTATTGTGGATCCACACCGGATGTAACAAAAAAGAACTGAGACAAACAAAACTGTTTTTTTTTTATGTGTTTAAAATACCTACACACCATTTAAATGCATTTGTCCAATCTGAATAAAGTAAATGAAAGCGGGAAAAATAGTACTTTACCTACCAGCAAAATTTTTTTGAAGCTATATAAATCTGTAAAGGAGTATTCTAAAAAATAATTGATTGCAGTTTCATTCAATTCTTCGCTATGATTTCAAAACTATCTTTTATAATTAATATTTTATACTAGTTCTTGAATTTATTTTCAAAGAAAATATTGCAGATATATTATTGCGATACTAAGATACCTAAATTAATTAATATGTATTTAATTTAAATTAAAATTTACCAAAGAAATCTTATAAAAAAAATCCGTCTAGAAACGAGTAAACGAATTAGAGAATAAGGGCCATAGAAAACCTAACTTCTTCACTCTATGTCGTGTTGAAATTAGAAGCTGTACTAGCTTATTTAAATATTGTTGTTATAAATAAAACAAATAAAAATATAGTGCTGGTCTATTTTAAATAATTATAATTGTATTTAGTTTAAATTTATATTTCATAAAAAGACTGAGTTCACAATTTTTATTATTTATACTAAGTATATAAAGGATTGTAGGTTATACGTACATAATTATTTAAACGAATTACATTGAAATATTGCATTTAATGTTATTTTTGAGAATAAATATATTCTAAACCAAAAAATAATAAATTTCATAAAAATCAAAGCCAAAAATTTGTTATCCAAATGAAATTAATATTTAATTTTTTTTAATTTATATAAATTAAGATTATATCTAATTATAAAAAATAAATAAATATCTTTTTAAAAAAAATATACCGAAATAACGAAAAAATATGTATGCAAGTGACAAAAAGAAACAAAATAATTTAAATTTATGTGGAAAATTGTTGTATTTGGCGACGATTTTAATAAAAAAAAACGGCAATCTTTGTCTGAATTTGTAATATTGGTGTTCAAAATTTGTATTTATATACATATATATATATATACATATATTCAACAAGATCATTCACGAGGATTGTTTTTTTAGACAAACTTGTAGACGAAAAGTGGAAAAAAAAATATTAAAATAGAATTTTGTATGTACTCGTATATTTATTCACAATATACACTTTAATATTTGGATTTATTAATAGAAAATAGATGCATGCAAAAGTTCAATGTTATTGGGTATAAACAAATTAAAAAAAAATGTATATCGATGCTAACCCATAAATGCTAATTTATTTAGTTGTGGAATGCTTCGTTAGAAGTCTGTGTTGTTTTTCTTTTTTTTTGTAAATTTATACATATTTAAATAATTTAATCGAAAAAAAACGCAAACAAATAAATTCATACATCACAAATTAATATTCAAAAAATATTTTGTTTTTATTAAGACGTGTCTAAACCAAAATTGTAGTAACCAGAAGTCGGTAAGTTCATAGAATCTTATTTTTAAGTAAAATTCAGTGAAAGTGAATGTACTTTATAAATATTAAATGAACCTAAATCATAAATAATAATTCCGAACTTTCGGAAGAAAATTTAATTTCTATGTTTTTGATATGGTTGCTTGATATACAACATCTTAATCAATATCTTTTTTTTAAACCTTATCTTAAAAAGTGTGAAGCGAGCTTAGCAAAAAATTACAAGAAAAGTGATTGTTATTGTTAATCTACAAAGCAAAAACTAATTATAAAATATTGTTATTGTTTGCGTGTAAATTTACTGCGATGCCTCTACGGTTTTGATGAAAGCATTACCATACAATGTACATACGTGTGCTGATGGTATAAGGTGGGGCAAAAGCAATGTCATCGCTTGCTCTTTAAAAAAATTCAATTGTTGCCCCACCCAAGCTGTCTGAAGAACCTACAGATCTCGAGACTAAACCCAATTTAGCAACTTGTGGCAAAAAATAAATCGTTTGACATCTGTCATGTATATAAACATATTTGACGCCATGTGTCAAAATTATGGCATATTTACAGTAGGTATGTCTATTCGCATATTCACCAAAGCTTCCATTTTTCTTGGCGAAACTTTGGATTAAAATTGGTATAAAATTATACATTTTTGGGAAATAAACGAAATGACATTACTCTTGCCCAAATTTGTATTTTTGAAGGTTTAAATTGCAGATTTTTTAAGATAAAAATCAATGGTGACATTGCTGGACGATGGTATGAGAAGTTCTCACCGTAGTTCTCAATGCAATTTTAAAAAGTATTTATGTAGGATGATATAAACAATATCTAAATATCTTCAAAATCTTTTTATCTCAAGACGCCCTTGATTCGAAACGACAAGTATATACCTATAAGCAAAGAATTAAAAATATTACATCAAAAGGATTGGTGCAATTTATTATCATATTTTATTTCACGAAAGTTAAATTCAAATGTAATTCTAAACTTTCATAACGGACCACCCTATAAACTATATTATATAGGTACTCGTATAACCAAATCACACCCTTAACTTACAACCACTCCACCTGTCGCCAATTTTAAGCAAAACAAAAAAATCAATAATTCCACCCTTCGTCAAGTTTCAGTTATATTTACGGACGTGTGTGAAACCTTTTAACACAACCCCCATCAGTACAATCGGGAATTTCTTCGCTACAAAGTTGTTCCCAAAATAACCTTTCAGTGTGTCTATCCCTCAAAACCCAAACCTTCTCCATAAATTATACAAAAAAAATTTATCAACTAAAACTAATTCGCCTCTAATTCTATTCAACTTTTTCATATCACAATTAAAACCGGTCGCCTAAATTAAAAAAAAAAAAAACCAAAGAAGAGAGCGAGGGAGAGAAACGTGTGACAAGTCAACCCACATGAGCTAAAAAAAAAATATCTACACACAGATATTACATGCATATGTATAAACTCACGAATTTTCGTCGAGCATGCCCATAACTTCCACAACTACCTTTATTCCTACCGAAACTATCCCTCATCCAAGGAATTGTCAATTTATCATCAACTAAATCACGAAGACCAGTCGCTCGGGGTTTCTGTAAACTGCACCAACATACTCAACAAATCCACCAAATATCCATGTGGCGCGGCGATGGTGTTCCTCCATCATCACCATCAGCACCACCAACTCCATCAACTATAGCAACTTTCTTAATCGGAAAAATAATATCAATAAAATTCAAATCATCACCGTTAGCATATCTCATTCATCATTATAATAACTCCAAACTGTGTTCAACAATAATGCAATTCGCCATATTTTCTATGTGACAAAAAAATAGTAACTACACACCACACTGCATCCGTATCCGTGTCAATCAATATAGAGTAAAACCGTGTTCGTCGTTATCGTTTCCACCAATATCGGAGTTAAAAAATTATATACCGTATTTCGAATGTAGCTAATAATAATGAATAACGGGCATTATAACGTTTTTCTTTTCTTTTAATATAATGAAAAATCGATTTCTCTTCGTATAATAACTCATAATTATTTACAAAATCGGGTGTAGCTGTTGTAAAATTTAATTTAACAAAAAAAAAAAACTCAAAATCAGCAAAAAAGCAAAAAAAGAAAAAATAAAAGAGTGAAGGAAGGAAAATGCCCTTCGTCGAAAATCTCTACACCAGTTCGCCAGTACTATTATAGTGTCTCTCTGTCTTATGAGACAGAATGTGTTCATGTTAGGTAGGATATCCGTTTTGACAGAGAATCCTTTTTTTTCCACACTTTGGGGATTTTTTTTTATCTATTTTTTTTCTTTAATTTGTTATACTCCTCCCAAATACTTGTGTGTGCAGTGAGGATTATACAAAAAATCCGACAAAAGTATTTTATATTTTTTTTTTCTCAGAATTTCTGTGTGCCAAGGAAGATCCTTATGCCAGTTTACGGTTTACACCTTTCTGGGTTGAGTTGAGTTGCGAAAAGCAAAAAAGGATGCGGGAATAGGTTGTTAAAATGCAACAACAGGGGTTGTGCTAATGAGTTGTTGTTACTCATTTCCGGGTGTATTAAATCATGAAGATCCGTTGCAAGTGGATTGTTGTATCTCCCATGAGTGACAAAACAACGGATGACGATTGTGAGTGCCAAGTGATAAGCCCTAGAAAATAAGGAGCAGGTGGAAGGGGCCCCCGGGGGGCTTGGGGTAGCTAGTGGTCTTATGTGTGCAGGATGGTGGAAAGATAATATACACAAACATACAATCACACATAGCATGACACACCCCACACCCATTCTATATTGCAATATGCACTTTTACAATACAAATAATAAAACAACAAAAACAAACAACAACGGGAAAAAACGGTCGTGGTTCAGTGTTAAAGTGAGTCCATTCAGTGCGCTTGCGAATGAGTGCTTTTTCATGTTAAATTTAGTAAGGGGTGGCTGAACTCTTCCTTAAACACACATAAGAAGATGCAAGCTAATCCTTTTAACTGTTAGGTATCTATATGATAATGCACAGACTGTGATGGATGTCGAATAAGGCCAAAAGAATATGCATTAAATTATTTGTAAACAAGCGTGTATGAAATTTTTTCTTTGCATATACATATACATATGTACATACCTATATATCTACTTCACTTTACCTACGAGTATTAAAAAAAGATTGCGTTCAATTCAGCTGCATAACTCTTGCGTTAATTAGCTGAGTATATATGTAGGTATAGCGATGTGCAAGAGCTTATTTAATTTAAATTTTTAAGCAGCTGCCTACTCAAAAGGCGGGATATGTGTGGATTGCAGAGGTTCTTGATTCTTGTTCTTTTTGGGTTGAAATGTAAATTCAAGGATTAAAGTTCGACCCGGATTGTGAATGAAAATCAATTATTTTTGTTTTTTATATAAAGTTCAAAATGTCGTCATTGGGATTGATTGTGAATGTCCGAGTAAATGAGTTCGTATGTTTTGTTTAAAAACCAATTTGAAACAGCTTTGTATAAAAAACAAACTACATTTAGACAAATATTATGCGAAAAATGATTTAAATTAATTTTCATAAATTAAACCTTTAAGCGCTTATACATGAAAATTATTAAAACGAACAAAAGGATCCCTATATTATGGCATGAATAGAGGTTTGAGGGGGTCAACAAAGATGATAACCGTGGAACTATATTTGAAGTACACACTTTCGATTGTGTGTGGTGTGTGACCATCATCAGTAGCAGTGGGAAGATTCTTTTAATGCCGGCAGTGCGCACATGCCTAGTGTAGCCAAATTCAATATATCTACAAAAAAAAAAAAAAAAAACTTCTGCCACCATGCTTTATCATTGTTGTTGTTTATTGTTGGCTGGATAGCAAAAATATCGTTTTCATTGTTTCCTATTATTATAACAACTATTAAAGTATACCCGCGTTATTGTATATTATGGAGCTAGTGTGTCGCTTCTTTATATATGTACATACCTCCCCTATTCCCTATATAAGCTATAAGAAAGAGCCTACGTCACCGAATTGTGCCAGCAATTTGTAGTGCTTAATTAATAAAACAGCGGCAGGCACGTTGTATTATATAGAATAAACTGTGGCATAGGTATACATATATCTATATAACCATTTAAAAAAGTACAAACTGCCAAAGAGTGTAAGGTTGTTTTTTTTTTTTATTAGTCATTCGATCAATTGGCATAGTTTGCATAGATATTTCTGTTCTCATAAAGAGATGACACATCTTTAGCTAAGCTTCAGTTCAATAAAGCCAGAGATTATCTAAAAGAAAGTTTTTCTTTATTTTAATTTCTTATTTTAGATTTTGTAGAATTAACTATAATAATAAAACGGAATGGTGAAAATGGAATCCACAGAGGAACAGGATAGGAAGTTAGTTTTGGAGTTTTGTCATTTGCTGGAGAAATCGAAGCAATTATTTAATGGACTTAGGTAAGTTTTTGCAGATAAATTTTTATTGATATTTACATATTTATTCTTTTTTTATTTTTACATAATATTTTTAGATAATAGATAATAAGATTTTTAAGTTATTATTTTAGAATTTGAATCTTAACGAGTTTTATTTTTCGTTTTTTGTTTTTAATAGAGATCTACCCCAATATGGCCATCGACAATGGCAGGCATATTTTGGACGAACATTCGATGTTTATACAAAACTTTGGAAATTCCAACAACAACACCGAATGGTCCTTGATTCTAAGTATGGTTTGAAACGTTGGCAAATTGGTGAAATTGCTAGTAAAATCGGTCAACTTTACTATCACTATTAGTAAGTATGAAGTAGGTATTTGCGTGTTAAGTCGATTTGAAATGAAATTTTATCAAATTTCGGTGAAATTCTTTTTTGGTTAATTTCACAATCATTAGGTATTTTCCTTATAGAAAGAAAAAGTACAAAACTTCTTCTTTAAAGGCTAATTTTGTTCACTTTAATAAATGTTAGCTATATATGTATGTACAGGAGAGAAATAAAACAAACTTAATCTTTCAACAACCCACTTACCCACAACTGTAATGGGAGTTTTTTTTTTTTTTATTTCAAGATTTCAAGAGATACTTCTATATTTTAAACAACCACTTAGAAGTTTTTGTATGTAAACTTCCTTTCTTTTGTTTTGAAAAGTTATAGTAGGGGAAAAATACAAGTAGGTATCCTCATAGAACGGTTACATATCTAAAGACTAGAGGAAAATAGTTTTTAGTGAATGTAGAAAAAAAAAATGTTAATACAAATATTTAACCTACTGTATGAAAAGCGAATATAAATTTTTACAGGTTATGTTGAAGAGGTGATATTATATGACAGAGTTTTGTATAAATGTTATATACCCATGTCTAACGAAAATGAAAATAAAAAACTTAAATCCTAATTAGTAGCGAGATAAATCCGGCATTTGTTGAGGAATTTGTTTTGAGTTCTTATGTGTGTGATTTTAAAAAATAATTAGTTATGTTTAAATACACCTGTTAAATTTTCGTGAGAGAAAGCGATAAGAACATAGTTTTTTTCGCAAGGGAATGGAAGTTATATATTATTTGACAAAATCGAACTTTTATTAATTTAAACTTGAAACTCCCTTTGTTTGCTTAAGTGATCGTACGGAGAATTCGGTTAGAAATAGTGAATTATTCGCTTAAATTTAAAAATTAAATCGCCGCCATAAGGGATTTTTTTTTTAAATTAGGATATAAAGCAAAACAGGACTTAAAAAGGTTTTACAGAAATTAGATTAAGATTTGAAATAAAGAGTGCATTCTTAGAAATAGTAAGGATATCCATGCAATGATGTAAAACACCCACTAGATAATAGATAAGTTTACGATTTGGTTATAAAATAATGAACTGTCAAATTTTGTATTAGAAATTATTTGGCGCGTTCAGAAAAATGAGATCTCAGAGATTTTTCTCACTTAAAAGGTGGGCAAGCAAATCCATGATTTTTTTTCCTCAAAGTTTTGACATAAAAACTGAGAAATTTAGCTAAGGAATCTTTTTCGTGTAATTGAGATTGCTGAGATCTCCGAGATCTCATTTTCCTGAACACGCATATTTACATAATTTTATTAAAATTTCTCAAGAATTTTGCTGCGAAAAAATTAACCAAAATTTTTTGATAAACTTAACCAACCGTCAATTTGATTTTTAAAATTAGGCATTTTTAGAATAAAAAAAAATAAGTGCTAATATAATTAAGTAAATTTCTTTTTTTCATTATTTCATTGGCATTTTAGAATTAACTTTTTTAATTTTTTTATGAGTTTATATAAAACGAAATAATTTTTGTGCACATTTTTCTAAATAGCTTATTCTTAACAATCAAATTTAATCGAACTCAAGATATAAGCCCAAATGGTTCACTTATACCGCGATATTATTCACTCGATATATCCAGATTAAAACTTAAATCCGGATTTACATTGAATTCGTATAATTTACATCAAGATTTAAGTTTTAATCTGGATGAGCCGAGTGAATAAAATGGCCGTTAAAGATCCATATCATTTTTTTTGCAGATTATTTGCAATAACTAAACTTCAGCAGCGATTAAACAATAATATTTATCAGCTAAGCGATCAAATACTTTTTTTTATCAAAGATTAAGATTTTCTCTTTTAAAATTTCTAAGCATATATTTTCATATATTCTATATTGATTTTATTTGATCCACCCTAATCTTCATACTTTTCTACATAATTGTCTAGTTTTTGAACAAGTGATTTAGTTTGATTAAATTTTAGAATTAACCCTGAAATTCAGCTAAATTGGCTTTTCAAAAATTTGACCCCCTAATCGAAATCCAAGATATACACCATTGATTGTATTAAAGAAAATTACAATTTTCGAAAGCAGTTATGTAGTAGTTAACTTTTGCATATAAATATATTAATGAATTTTTCAAATGTTGAAATCCTCACTTTGTTGCCAACAAAATGGGGTTTACAGAAATCTAAGCTGCTACCAAAAATGACCCAATATTCCTTAGAAAAATCCCGACAATATTTGTTCAATGACATGATGCCTACATAAGTAATTATTTGACTTTCTATCTGCTACCGTTATAAGATTTACAATTAACAAATAGGCTTAGGTACGAATCCTTCTGTTCTGCTATCTGTCACAACAAAAAAATCTTATATTCAAAATCTTAATGAGGAATATAGTAAATAAATAAATAAATAAATAAAATATTCATATCCTTAACTAAACCTTTTTTAAATCTTGATGTTTTCAATGATTTCTCAAAAAAAACTAAATCATGTGCTAGACTTGCATGGTTGCTGAAGTATTTCATATTTGTATCCATTTTTAAAGAATGCCTATAACATTATGTTATATTATGATAACTTCTCTTAACCATAATCATTTTTTATTAATTGTTTTTTTTTAGCCTCCGAACTAGCGAAACAAACTACCTGAACGAAGCGTACCAGTTCTATGCAGCAATCCGGGGTCGAGCTTATTATTCGCGAGCAATAAAAGAAGACCGACCGGATTTGATGGTGAAAAAGTTACGCTACTATGCGCGTTTCATTGTCGTTTGTCTGTTGTTAAAAAAGATGAAGTTGGTGCGTGAGCTAGTCACCGAACTGGAGAAACAAATACAGGAGTACACTACAACGTAAGTTTAAAATTTAAACACACCTGCAATCCATTTTTAAGTTAACTTTCAAATACTATAATTGATTTTTATAATAAAGTTACGAGCCAGAAGATCATCTCGAATGGTCTCTAGTACTAGAAGAGATTAAAGGCTTCATCAAAGCTGAAGCAGCTGTAGCTGTTCTTCATGCGGATTCTAATCCCATCATTTTATCGCACAGGTGAGAATGTGAACAGTTCGCATATATGGAATAGATAACTCGCCCGTGCTTTCTACTGATGAACAGAATAAAGACAGTTAGGAGTTATACGAAGTTATGCCTTAGTTCAGAATTTTTTTTAAGTTTAGGAAATATATTTTTTATACGTATGTAAGTCCCCTGAAACACTCAATGCAAAAAGAATGCACACCATGTTGCATCTACATTAATCTCATGTCCATGTCCATACTGCACTCTATATACCCAAACCCATACATATGAATTCGCTCATTTTTTCTCGTATCGATCTTGTATCGAATCACACATACAACACATAGCATAAATCATTCTTCTGTGAAAGCACGGGCCTTTGTTCCCAAAGCGTAGAATAGCCCAACTTCACCAATTGATGATCAGTGGTTCCGGTTCTAGGTTGTCCCCGCTAACGACTCCGCCATGCGAACGTTCGCCGCACATGACTTTGAGCCTTCAGGAGATCTTGATTGTTGGCTCGGCGTGTGAGCAGGCAAAGTTCTCTGAACTTACAATGGATATGTTTCGGTAAGAGTATTATTTTTATCATATTTATTCAAGGAACTTTCCCTTTTAATTTGTTTATTTTAATTAGCATGCTACAAACACTTGAACGTGAGCCAACGGAGTCGTCAACGCATCCACTGGGAGGACCCCATGGGATGCATGGGCACGATGCTAGTCCCGCAGCCAGTCGCATACCACCATACGGTGTTCCAGGCTCTAAGGGCTATTTAGAGAACGGTCGTCACTACCGAGACAATCCTCATAAGTATTTATTATACAAGCCTTCGATTAGTCAACTTCTGGTGTTCTTAGCTAGCGGATTTAAAGAATTACCTCCAGGAGGCGCTCTACTTTTATACATGTCAGCTGATGGCTGCTTCTCCACCACAAAACATCCGGAAGATTGTATAAGATTAAAAAATAATCCTTTTTCAAGTTTCTATATTAGAAATCTAATATTACAGATGGTTATGAATTGGGCGGTCTTGCTACGAGCGTCAAACGTGATGGCGTCGACAGTGGAATCGCTTGCCGAGGGAAGTCCTACAAGGAAAACCACTGTCTTTATCCTGGCGATTTGTATCCTTTTACAAGGCGGCCACTTTTCATTATAATCGATTCGGATAATTCATTCGTCTTTCAACATATACCCCGGTACTTTGGACAACCATTGGTCATACTCATGTCACCACAGGATGTACCACCAGCGTTTCAAAGTATATAAGTTTAAGAAATATGTTTTTTTTTTTAGTTTAAGTTTATTTAACACCGATCATCATTTATATTTAAAAATAGCTGATGTCCAACATCATGGATCCCTATTTACGTTGTTCCTGCATTCCCCATTGACTGCTCTATGTTACGTTTGTAATGTGGGCGACGTACCCATTCATCATTGGGAGAGATGTCAGACTTATGTAGATCGTTTTATAACAGAGGCATCACGACTGGTCACTCGATGTCGTATAGATGAAATAGAACAAGGAATAGGGTACATAGGTAAGTTTTCTTACCTAAGCTAAGCTCTAACTGAAATTATCGCAGGAATGGGAGGTACATTTACTGAAACTAACTTTTTTGTAAAACAAATTTTTACCAACATTGAATTTTTGTTTTTTGTATGCAAATGTTTGAAACCAAGATTTTGTGCTAAACGGTTAAATATTTTGTATGGCAGGTATCTACCGTTGTTTTTGGTTCTAAAAAAAGTGTCAGAGGATGTTCAAGTACAGTCAAACTAGGTTGTGACTTGTGATATATCCAATGATTCTGAATTTGATTTCAGAATCTAAATAAGAAGCGTTTATACGTAACCAATCAATGTTTAGGATTACTAAACGAACTGTCAATATTTAAGGGTTGTTCAGCTACAGTTAATTTAAAAAAAATGGTTAAGCCCTATACTAGTTAAAATGGGTTTAAAATTAGGAAAAAGTACCTAAGTAAGCTGAAAAATCCTTAATTAGACTGCTTTTAGACGACTGCAATTTTTATCGGCAATTCTCTTTTGAGTTTCTTTCGGATTGCAACATCCATTTAAACGCTGCAAATTTTAATAGCTGCAATTTTTGTTAAATGAGAAGGAAACATATCTTCACACTCTTTACTCCGCTTATGTCTCAAACAATAAGAAAAAGCACAAAGAAGCTCTTTCTTCTCTCTGCAATTATTTTACCCCGGCCACCGCATACGTCACTCGCCTACGTGCTTAAAAATTGCAGGGGGTAATTGCAGCGTTTAAAAGCAGTCTTAGTATTACACTAAATCCTTAAAGTCTGTTTAAAATTTTTTCGCCATTTTTATTTAATTTTAAGAATGATAGGAGTTTTTGGAAATTAAACAAAATTTAAAAATAAAGAATTCACTTTCCATATTTTTCTTATATTTTCAGACTCATCATATGTTCAATTTTTCGGAGACGATTTCCTGCGCACACTTATGTTGCGCTTCGTCTTCTGTGATGTTGTGTTGCGGCTGCATCGTGGCTTTTGCGGCCGCCACATGAGACCGCGTTGTGAACCACCATTGCCATCTAATGAACTACTCGAACATCCATCGCTATCGCATATAATATTCCAATTGGCATCCGCACTCGATGTGCGTGGTCATTTTTCCGAAGGCCCTGACGGTGATTGATGATCCTCAAGAAAAACTCGCAGAAACTTTGGCAGATAGGTTAACTAGTTAATGTGTTTGAGCTTAAAAAAAAAGGAAAGGGCGCGAAATAAATAATAGTACATGATGGCAGTTGGACGATCATAGTAAATTAATATAAATTATTAAAACAAAATATACAATAATACGAAACCAACCGGAAACGGAATGAGCGATAAACAGAAATATTTATATATGCAAACGGAATGGGTGTTCAGAGCGGCAAAATTGGATGGCATTATATTATAATATTAATGGTGGAAACAGAAACGGAAATAAAATGATAATACTGTGTACATCTTAATTCTATATAGTATATAAATAATATTTTTTACTGTGTACTATGACGATGCTTTCATACTACACGCCCGATATTTATTTATATATAAATTAATATATAAATATAAATAAATAATACAAAATATATATATATACTCATTTTATATTTTTGCGGAAAATTTTATACTTATATAAAATAAAAATAAAATAAAATCGGCAAAATATTAGAGCGCATAATATTAAAATATATATACGTAACATAATAAACTATGTAAATTATTATAAACTATATAACTTATAGATATATTTTTATTTTATAATAACGATATTATAGAAATTTATAATTTATAATTTAGTTTTGTTTTATTCGTCAGTGTATCATAGATACACCTATATGCGATTTAAACAAAATAAATTAATTTATATAAATATTAAAAATAAACTATCGCTTTTTCAATGCCATTTATTTAAATAATTTCCCTTTAAACAAATAACTCGAAGATATTTAATTGAAATACAAACAATAAAAAAATTAATATAAATTATATTATAAACAAATTATAGCATAAGCTGAATTGTTTCGAAAAAAAAATTATTATTATAGATCATTAATTTTATTTGTATGATAAAATTAGTATCGTGGCAATAGTTAAAAAAAGCAAAAAAAGATAAATAAATTAATACAAATGAAACAAGTAATATTCATTAATACATAAATTATTTAATAACAAACCGAAACAAAAATTATAAAAAAGACGGAATAAAGCACACGTTCGAAAACAAATAGAGGAAAATGAAGTTTATATATGAATTTTTATTTATAAGTAGATAATATAATAGCGCTATAACATATTGAGGAGAATTCAAATTCAAAAGCAGCAAGCAATGGTTAATGTAGGTACTATAAATAATATAAATTTTTGGAAACAAAAATAATAGGTGATACGTGATATTATTGTAACGGAAGCATTTACAATTTTACATATTTCGAACAACACTTTAATGCAGTGTTTTAGTAGTGAAATGAAAATTAGAAACGCACACCAATTTGGACTTGAACTCAACTTCTGATGGTCTGTAAACTACCGATTGTTTTTTTTATTCGCCTGTCGCATCAAACGAAAATATTGAAATTTTGTTCCCCAATGTTTTTAAAGCTTATATAGAAACATGCGTATAATAAATTTTTATCGAAAGTGGTTAAGTTGTTAGCGATGAGGACGGAAACAAGAAAAATATAATATTCCAAAATGGTTGGCTATCGTTAATCATAATGACTTATGTACTACAAGATAGAACCCGTTTATGTACCTACATCGAAATTTTTCAAAAAAATTAAGTTCAGTAATTTTTGAAATATATAATTATTTAAACATTTTATTAGCTTCTGTATAAAATTTTATAAGAAAGTTGTATATCGAAACTGGAAAATGCCATTAATTACAGTTTTTGTATTTTGTTGTAAAAATATAAGTCATTTTCAAGATAAATGACACTTTTCTTAACTACTGTAAAGAGATGTATTTATGATGCTGGGTGCCAATATATTTTCTTTTGAAATAATCACCCTATCATGAATTCCATCGTAATGGGAAACTTTTCCGAATTCTGAAAATATCTATCACCCAATTCGTTCGTAATGACAATTTGTATGAGATTTTCCACTACGATGGAATCTGTGTTAGTTTTTTTCGGGATTCGTATCAAGTTTCTGATTACGATGGAATTCGTGATAGGGCTGATTATTTGAAAAACGTACATATGTATATCCAAAAAAAATCCATTGTGAACACAGACTGACAGACGGAACCATATTTTCTTTTTCATCGTAATGTCATATTTGATTAAAATTGACATTATTCAAATAAAGAGCTTAATATCTTATTTTGATTCTGCCTTTGAAAATGGAAAATATGTACATATGTATCTATAATCTATCAAATCAAGATTATACTTTTCGTGAAAATAATTTTTAGGTCCGAGTTCAGTGTGTTTCTCTTTTGGCTATGGGTATAATATATTTTGAATGAGTATATCATCAGCTTACAGCAGAAATTTTATCCAAAATCCAGCAAATATTAATCCTTCCGGTAGAAATTCTACAGGGTCATCAAAAAACAATAATATCTGTGTATTATTCACATGATCTGATCTTGGTTAGATCCTGATAATAAAGCAAACAAAAGTTGCAGTAATACAGTAGAATCTCGAAAAGATGAACAGATATAAAACAGAGCACGTAGGCAGGGGACCTATGCGGTGGCCGGGTCAAACAAAGTTGCAGAGGTTGATATATTTGCAGAGTTATCGCTCTTTCTTCTCTGTGCTTTTTCCTATTATTTGAGACACAAGCGGAGTAAAGAGTGTGAAGTGATGTTTCCTACTCATTTAACAAAAATTGCAAATATTAAAATTTGCAGCTTTTAAATGGATGTTGCAATCCGAAAGAAACTAAAATGAGGAACGCCGCCGTTAAAATTTGCATTCGTCTAAAAGCAGTGTATCCAATATACATACATCAACGTATCGTAACGTGTAACAGCACAAAGAAATGTGCTACAGAAATTTCCACGTTGTTAATTTACTTACAAATATTTTTTTACCCCGTGTTTTTTTATTTGTCATGTATTATGTTCTTTAAGCTGCAGTTTACACTACCATTCCTGCCAGAACAAGAATAATTGTTAAGACCAAAGAGACCCATATAGAAAGCAGCATTACTTGTTGTTTCTGTACTTACGTGTTAAAAATTGAACCGATTCAGATGATGTGGATAAAAAAAAATGGCTGGTCTTGTGTATATACAGTTATGTATAATACATAAGGTGGAAATTAATTTTTTTTCCCATCGGAACTGTAAACTAAGTTTAAAGTGGCGAAAATTTTCCTTTTTTTTCAATTTTTACATTTTTACTCCAAAGAGCATTTAGAGTGTAAAGTGTAAAAATTTTTAGGAAACCCTAGGCCTTCCTTTATGTATTTTAATTTCGAAAGGTTATTTTCAAACCCAGAACTTGTTTACTAATAGCTCAAATTGGGAATAGGTTTATAAAGACTTTTCCAAAACACGCATGATTTGAATTTCGCTATATTTGTGCGGTAATGGGTTGTCAACGAAAAAGACAAGACAGCGTGACAGTTGAGGGTTATTCAAAATAAAAAGCTAAACGAAAGAACGACGCGTTTTCATTGTTAAGCATCATTTTAAAATAATTAAAATTTGGCAGTGGTTTTTGGGACAAAATCATTTTGATCTTGATCGCTTTGTTAATCGTCGAAATGGTCTCATTTGGAGTTCAGGAAATCCACAAGTGAATGTTGAAAAAGAAATACATCTGCAACGTGTCTACATTAGGCATTTCCTCTTATTGTAATTTACCGTTATGCTAATCAAAATTGAGGGCCCAGATCGTACGATTTAAAGCCGTTTAATGGGCTTCTTTCTTTGCGGTTTTTGAAATCTAAATTCTTTGCCAACTAGTTCACCACCACATATGCCTTGAAGCGCTCTATCAACGATATTCAGCCACATCTATAGGGACCGGTCGTGGAAAATTTAACAAAATAGTTCTTTTGTCAGCCCTGTAGAACACTTACCTGTTATTCTTTTCTATTCGATACACTACCCCGGCGGTCGGGTTGGCCACACTCCTTTGTTGTGGCAAAAAAACATTCATACAAAACTATTAAGTTCTAGCAACTGATTATGTAATTTTCAATACTGAATCAGTAAGAAAATTACAATTTTAATTAAAATTTTAATTTTTACGAAGGTTCAAAATTTTGAAGAAAAAAAACCAAGTAGTTTGCCTCACTAGATGAAATTAGAGGTTCTAACTCTCACATCTTTCCCATTCACTTAAGTTACCTTCATAAACAGGACTACTCACATATTTTTAATGAATTAAAATATTTATTATTTTATATATTTGGATAACATTTATTTGATTTGAATTCTTGTTTCGATTTTAATAATTTCATTTGCATTTTCTTCAAATAACTTTTATTTTTGTTATTTAGTTGCATAGGATTATTTAATAATACACTCAATCTATTAAATAAATAAAAAGATATTCTCAAAAAAAAAAAGAAAAGAGAAACACTTCTTTTTTATCTTGCATTTTCTTGATTGCATTAATTAATTATTATTAATATTGTTAAAATCAGAAAATTATTTAATAACTTTTATTTTCATCTAAAAGAATAAAAACTAATTTTACAACAAACTCACAGACTTTTCTGTTTGACATTTATATAAATTGCAATTATATATATATATATATATATATATTTAAATAATTCATTGAGTATAATGATAATATATGTATTTTTGATTTATTAATAATATAATATAATTACTCATCTAACCTATCCTACTCCATCATATCTTGTATATTTTTGTTCATATATATTTTGTTTAATTTTATAATGTTGAGATTATGTATGTATGTATATTATTATATAGTCTTAGTCTATATTGTTCTTAATTTGTTTTAAGATAGTTTAACTTTTTTGTTATATAAATAAGTTGATTTGAATTAGTTTACTATTAATTCACAGAGTGACTAGGTTTGCTTGCATTTGCTTACTTTTTTTTTCTGGTGTACCAGTTTTCTAGGATATTTTTCTTTTGCTATTACAATTGTTTTTTTTTTTTGTTTTGGTTTTTATAAGATGATTTAGTTTAAAAAATATTTCAAATATATTTCTATGAGAGGAAGGAATGATGATTGCTAAATAATTAAAAAAAAAAATTAAATCATGAATACGAATTATGTTTTGTTTATAAAATTATCGATAAGTAATGTACAAGCATTCATTTTAATGATTTCATAAACCAGATTCGTTTTGAACGTATATAGCTTTGACGAATTTTTGAAAATTGGTGAGTTCACAGGATCAATTTAATGCAGGTCATAGAATAAAAAGTTAACGTTCTAATCCTTCCTTTTCTACCAATCACATAAAATTAATCGTAATTTATAGTTATAAACTAGAAAGAAGACATAAAAGGTGAGTTTTTTTGTTTGTTTGTTAATTTTAAAAAGAGTGCACTAACCGATATTTTTAAATCAAAAATTTACAAAACCGCTGGTTGGGCAGGCTGCCAAGGAAGGATTACAGTCAAGCTAAGAATTTACATTGTTTTTCATGTTCGAAGCGCTGACGTTACTTTCATATAAACACATAGTAAAGGTAAGGTTGAGATTAAAGATATCGGTTAATATATTTATATATTATTCGCCACAACTTTTTAAAACTCCAGTTCTACCGATCTTATAAATCTTTCGTGAGATTGTTTGTCGTCTAAAACTTTACATTAAATGAATAACACATACTTATCTTCTTTTTTGTAAACAAATAAAATTTTTTAAACGATAAATATGATGAAATTCTAAAAAAATAAACTATCTTTTATTATTGCACAAAGAGATCTTCAATAAAAAGAAAAACAGAGCCACATGCGCGATTCATAAATTTCTAGATTAATTTGTCCAAAAAAAAAGAGAAAAACCACAAATACTTATACTTACATATGAGTAAGTATTTATGGTTTTTAAAAAACGTATTCTACATAAATGCGCACCTTAAAAATAACAATGTACTAAAGAGCAATGAGATAAACATGGAAAGACCAACGGACAAAAATATAAGTATCCCACTCTCTTTTTGTTAAAACACAACCAATAAAAATTATATTTAAAAACAATAAAGAATAAAACTTTCCTCCCTCCATCCAACCTACTTAGCAATGATTTTTGATATCGAATGGAATCTCATATCACACCGTTTTTTGTTTTTTTTTTTTGTTTTCTGACAATAGCGCTGCGCAAAAATATGTTTGTTTCAACGAATTGCTTTGAGATTAGCAAAATGTGCCTATGACCGATAGCAAGAGGAGAACCTACTTTCTCACCTGTAAGTGATGGTCCTCATCGTCGCTGGGCTCTTCTTTTAAAGGAAGTGAATCGATTTGTTTAGCCGAGGTGACCTTTTTGTTTCTCTGCCATGTAAATACACGAGCCATTTGAAGGAATTTCTTACGCGATACTTTACCCATGTGTTTGAGGCGTTCCTTGAACGCAGCATCATCCTCACCACGAGCTTTATCTTGCTGTTCCTTCTCGAGAGCTGTCATGAACTCCTGGTTCCAACGCAATTCATTCATAAACTCTTCGTTTTGTAGCATCATTGCGAACTGTTCGTCGGGAAGATCGAATTCTCCGGCGGGACGATCCGCTGATTGGATTCGCAGGAAGCCTGGTGGAAGGGGTCCTAGCAGAGGTGGGTTCCATCTTCGCTGCCCATTGCGCTTCGATGGTGTGCCTAGTTGTGTGGGTGGTTGTTGTCGTAAAATTGTGGTTTTCTGCTTGGGCGAAGCACCAGTATTTGTTGCCAGCATCGCCTGCGACGGCGGTAGCAGGTTAAGCAGGGGTGGCTCACTACCATCTGACGTGTCAATCAATTGGACACTGTCGACGACAGGTTTCGGTGGACTGCGAACTGAAGGAGTTCCTCCTGTCGTACTCATCAACGACGGTTTGTCCATCTCATTGCGAAGTTTTTCATTCTAGGAATGGATATTGCAGAGATCACAAACATTTTTAAGGTTTCTATCGCATATTTACCACTCCTACCTGGTTATCCGTACTCATGGCCAGGAGCTGGTCGATTGTTGCATCGACAGCACCTTGATTGGCCCTCAGCACCGCCTCAATAACATCGCGGTCCATGTCCGGGAACATGGTCTTAAAATCGGACATCGCTTGGGCGAATTCCAGTTGCATTGTAGAAGCCATTATGTTGTTGGAACTTGGAAGCAAACACTTTTTTTTTGGAAAAATAAAGTTTTCAGATCGTTTTCTTTCGACTTTAATTGAGTTTCTGAGGAGATTTATTGGTTCTATTAGTGAGATTACTTGAGTTGGATTTTAACAAAAAAAAAAAAACAAATTAATAACATCGCCAGTGATAGATTAGCGTTGGAATCATTTTGTTTGTTTTATTAGCGAGTGTTTGTTGCTAATCATAGAAATGTAAATAATTTTTTCTTTTTGTTTTTCTTTTTTGTTGAGTTTGATTTATTTATCTAGCCGTCGTTTCTGTTCGTCTTTTCTTTTCGTTTTCTTATCGGAAATTTTATTTACTGCACTTTTTGCAGTGTCACATGAAAGAGTAAGGAGTATGGCCAAGATAAAATCAGTAAAATTGGTTCACTGTAGAGAAAGTGAAACAAAATTATAATTGCTTGCCGGTCGGGGGAGAAGCGAGATAGTGAAATGAAAGAGATGAATATTGGTTTTCTTTTGTGGAAATGTCAAATCATAGAACGACATTGCAGAACTTCAATGTTTTTTCTGTGACAATTAAGTGGATCGCAGATAAGTTTCTTAAAATGATAAATAGATGGAACTGCCATTAAAACGTTTAAATTTTTTAAAAACACACCGTTGCTAGGAGGCTAATTTAAAAAGATGAGATTTTATTTTCCAGCAATATTAGAATAATCTAAATGTGGGATTACATTCGTAAAGTTTTTTAATAATAAACAAATATTTTTTTTTGAAAAACATGAACTTATATTACTCACAGTGACCATACACAATAGTTTTTTTTAAAGAAACCGTACTGGTTTCGTCCCTCCGGACTTGACCTGCTAAACTTATAAGCGCGAGTGTTGATCAGAAGAAAATAGCAACACTATAATGCTCTGTCTAAAATGGCTGGCTGAATGAGTCGTCAGAAGCCCTAGACGAGCCCATCAGTAGGATGACATACGGCGGATGAATTCAAGAAAGAGAATCAACGGTGTTGTCAATAGGCAGGAAGACAGAGACGGAGTGTTCCCACTAAGGCACTCCGACGACGAGACGGTAGCGGAAGAATTCCCTTGATGGAATCAACGGTGGCGTCTACAGTTCTAGTCAGGTTGAACTACTTAGTGAACACCTTATATGGGCTACTACGACATATTCGTAGCTCAGGCCTATAAGGAGCGGTTTATCCGGCTCCCCGTCCTTGGAGCTAGAATAAGGGCCTGGTCCTCCAGGTTAGGGGGTTGTGCGTGGGGGTAACTTCCCTACCACGGAAAAAGTTTTCGGTTCCGAAACTACTACAAGCCTCGGATATGGATGATTTTAATGTTGACGACCAAAGCAAACGAAACAAGGACAACGAATTTCGGATCTGCACGTGGAATGTCCGGACCTTAAACAGGCCACGTGCAGCTGAACAACTAGTGGAGAGCCTGGATAGGCTAAGGGCTGACATAACAGCCATCCAGGAAGTGCGATGGGATGGAGAGGGCATGCGAAGGATGAAATCGTGTGATATCTACTTCGGCGAGTGCTGCAAGGAGCAGGGTCAGCGGCTTTTTGGTTGTGGTTTTGTGGTAAGGGGAAGACTTAGGCGAGAAGTCTTAGGCTTCAGAAATGTAAGCGAGCGCCTGGTCACAATCCGCATCAAAGCAAAATTCAAAAACATCTCGTTGATCTGTGTCCATGCCCCAACGGAAGAGAAAGATGACTCAACCAAGGAAGAATTCTACGATCTCCTTGAGAATACGTATGATAGGTGCCCCAAGTACGACGTTAAGATTATCCTTGGCGACTTCAACGCCAAAATCGGAAAGGAGGGCATCTTTGGTTCGATTGTCGGAGGTCACAGCCTGCACGACAACACTTCCGGTAACGGACTCAGGCTAATTGACTTCGCGGCGGGGCGAAATGTCATCATAGCAAGTACTCGATTCCCACACCTCAGTATACACAAAGGGACCTGGCGGTCTCCGGATCAACGAACCGTCAACCAGATTGATCATGTTGCGATAGACGCGAGACACGCTTCCAGTATCCTGGATGTCCGAACATTTCGAGGAGCCAACATAGACTCGGATCACTACTTGGTGGTAGCTCAAGTACGTATGCGGATTTCCATGACGCCACAACGACGAGTGGATGCTGTGAAAAGATTTAACGTCGCGAAGTTAAAATCGCAAGAGATCGCCAGGACCTTTGCAGACCACGTCTCTCTTAATCTCTCAGCAAGCACGCCACCAGCATCATCTGCAGAGGACCAGTGGAAGCACTGCCAAAATGCCATCAGGAGTGCCGCCACTGATGTGCTGGGTTTCACTAGGCCACCACAACGAAACCCCTGGTTCGATGAAGAATGCAGGCTGGCGCATGCAGCAAAGAATGAGGCCTACCAATCAATGCTGCAGACTAGGACAAGAGCTGCTGAGAGAGCAGCCCGGGAGCTCTATGGGCAAAAAAGAAGGGAGGAACGCCGACTTCTCAGAAGGAAAAAGAGAGAGCATGCGAAGCGGGCGGTCGAGTCTATTGAGGACTGTAGCGGCAGGGGGGATGTTCGAAAGTTCTACCGAAGGGTGAGAAAATCTACCCAGGGCTACAAGGCCAGAACGGAAGCCTGCCGGGACGAGAGTGGGAATATGGTGGTAGACACACAGTCGGTGCTGAGGATCTGGAAACAACACTTTTCTAGACTGCTAAACGGCGAAGATGGCCAAAATTCCGCTGTTAGACAGAACACTCCATTCAACCTGGACGATGATGGTCAAAATTTCCGTCAACCCGACCTAAATGAAGTGCGGTTAGCGATAGCCAAGCTTAAAGCGTACAAGGCTGCTGGTGCAGATGGCCTGCCAGCCGAGCTATTCAAAGCAGGGGGAGATGACTTGGTAGGGAGCATACACCAACTTATCTCCAAAATTTGGTCGGATGAAAGTATGCCCGATGAATGGAACCTCGGTATAGTGTGCCCCATCCACAAGAAAGGAGATGCCCTGACCTGTGCCAACTACAGAGGTATAAGTCTCCTTAACGTCGCATATAAAATTCTGTCATCTGTACTGTGTGATCGTTTAAAACCGTATGTAAACGATCTGATCGGCCCCTATCAGTGTGGTTTTAGACCCGGCAAATCAACCGTCGATCAAATGTTCACACTACGACAGATTTTGGAAAAAACCCAGGAGTTTCAAATCGATACACACCATCTCTTTATCGATTTCAAAGTCGCGTATGATAGCGTAGATAGAGAAGAGCTCTACAGAGCCATGTTGCATCTCGGCATCCCTGCCAAACTCGTCCGCTTGTGCAGGATGACAATGGAGAAATCTCGCTGCTCCGTCAAAGTCGGTAAGAACACCACCGAACCCTTTGAAGTCGAGAAAGGTTTGAGACAAGGCGACGCGCTATCATGCAACCTGTTTAACATCGTTCTTGAAGCAATTGTACGCAACTCGCAAGTCAACAACAGAGGTACAGTTTTTCAAAAGTCTGTTCAACTACTTGCTTACGCAGATGATATTGACATCATTGGAAGAACGAAGCGAGCTGTTACCGGCGCGTTTGCAAGTATTGAATCGGAGGCGGCAAAAATGGGTTTGGCTGTTAATGAGGACAAGACGAAGTATATGCTGTCATCGAGAAAGGAATCTCAACATCGTCGACTCGGGCAAAACGTCACGATGGATAGGTACAACTTCGATGTCGTCAAGGACTTTGTCTACCTGGGATCCACTATTACAACGCATAATGACATCAGTGCAGAGATCAAACGAAGAATTACTCTTGCCAATCGCTGTTTCTTCGGGCTAAGAAGGCATTTGAGTAGTAAAGCCCTCTCTCAAAGAACCAAGGAGACCTTATATAAGACCCTAATCATCCCGGTCCTGCTATATGGGGCAGAAGCATGGACCCTGTCAAAAACGGATGAGAATCTGCTTGGGTGCTTTGAGAGGAAGATTCTTCGGGTGATTTTCGGTCCAGTCTGTATCGATGGAGTATGGAGGAGAAGATTCAACAACGAGCTTTACGGGCTTTACAGCGACGTCGACCTGGTCAAAAAGCTGAAAATACAGCGGCTGAGATGGCTGGGACACGTGGAGCGTATGGACACCAACGCACCAGCCCGACGAGTCTTCGAATCTACCCCTGACGGTCTGCGCAGCAGAGGAAGACCCCACCTTAGGTGGCGCACACAAGTAGAGAACGATCTCAACCAACTTGGAGTGCGTAACTGGAGGCAGCTAGCTAGGGACCGAGCTGGCTGGAGAGGCTTGTTGGTTGAGGCCGTAGTCCATCCTGGACTGTGAGCGCCATCTAAAAGTAAAAGTAAAGTAAAATAAATCTAAAAATCTGGTAAAAATGGCAGATTTGTAATCATTAGGCACGTTCAAGATAATGAGATCTCGCAGATCTAAGTACATAATCTCAATTACATGAACAGGATTAATTAGCAAAATTTCTCAGTTTTATTGTCAAAATTCTGAGGAAAAAAATCTTGGATTTGCTTCACTTTTTGAGTGCGAAAAAATCTCTGATATCTCATTTTCCGAAACGCTCCAATTAAAGTTGTTCGCGCACGAAAACATCTGCACCAAAATGTTCATGGCTGTCGTTATGTTGTATTCATTTTTTTCATGAATTGAACAAATGTCAGCTTCACTTATTGGCTTGATTTCGTACGATCATGTTTTAGTGCTCGTCTTAAAACCTTCCAAAAATAAATCCAGTTTCTAAAACACTTAACACTATAGACTAAAAAAATCTATATTATCTGCTTCATATGTACTACATTCTAGCAGAGTCTTAATTAAGACTGACTCGTTTAAATATTATATCATATGCATCTATTGCGACTTTATTAATTGAAATTACACCATAAATCAATAGTGTGATTGGCTTGAATGCAATGCCCGCACCACACAAGTCGTTTCCTTGGCATTATATCAACTAATGTCTGACTGTCATAAGCTCGGGCATTTAACGAATTGTATTGGCACTTGGCATTCATTGAACAAGTCTTCAAATTGTCGTAGTTATAGCACATGCAATTCAATTGAAAAAACCACCCAGCAAAATAAGAATTATTGAAAAGATCTGCGCATTGCAGTTTAATCAACACATGCATCACTAAACAAGTTAATTTATTCATTTATTTAGTGTGTGGTTCTTCTATCATCAATGTGGAATATTGACAGATGATTTTGTTACATTTAAGATAGAACCTTTAATTGACTAAGAGATGTTCTTCTTGGACACACACTTAAACTATATGTATTAAGTTTTACGTCAGTCAATGTAGCAGAATAAAACAATTGAATTGGAACGCAAAACAAAATGTTTAAAAATGGGCGTGTTTCAACTTGGATCTTTATTTGTGTAAATACAATATTATTTCAGTCTTAAATACTGAAACTATAGCAATGTAAACAATGCATTTTAGTATTATTTACGCGTTTAATATCTGTTTCATAGGTTTTGGAGGCTTGGCTTCTTTATCAACTGATTATAAATAATATTTGAACGCATTAAAAGTGGCGGAAAAAAAGAAATTAGAAAATATAACAAACTAATTGGATATTGATAATGAACACTCAAGATGTCAAGTAGCTTGATTTTGAGTGATGTATACATAAATTATTTTGTGTGACGATTATGATAAAGGATTCATAATATTATGTACCTACCTTCATACATATATGTATGTACGTACGTAGATAAGAAATTAATATGGCAATATGGAAAACTTAAGTGTCATAATTTTTGATAAATGGTGCACTGTGAAACTGTTCATAATTTGATTCATGGAAAATAGAACCAAAAAAAAAAATAGAACAAAACAAAAAAACAAGCAGTCAACGTAATATTAAGTGTGTTCCTTTACTTTAAAACTGTGTGCATTTCTTTGGATTTCTACACAATTAATTTTTTGTATATGGACTTTGACTGAAGTTTGTGTAGAAAATCACACAAATGCACCGAGTTTAAAAGTAAAGGAACTAAGCTACTTCAAATTTCTGTAATTTTCTGTGTATTTGTGTAAATTTAAAACAAATAAGTCGTTCGCGTACTCAAAAGATTTGTAGTTTTTCAGAGAACGAGAGAGAGAGAGAGGTAGAGGTAGAAAGAGTTTAAAAATTAGAACGAACAAGCGATCAGAATCAGAACAGAACTTTAATTAATCGTTACTTTAAGGCGCAGTAAACATATTAAAGGAAATATCATTAACTTTTCATTTTTGTTCAGTTCTGCGCATCTGTCAAAATCGAGGTATTATGGTGCGAAAATGGTGGATGCAGTGCCCCTTAACTTGTCTTATTTTAATATTTTGTTGTTGTTTCTAATGATGCATGTTGAGTTCTGTGAGCACTCGAATAGCCACTTTTAATTTTTTGACACTTTCTATTTTGACAACCTGCGCAATATAATACCTTAGATTTGTGTACTGTGCACTTAAGGTGCCAGTTATAGTTCCATTGAAACTCATTATTGAAATTTTTAATTATTAATTTTGAGACGTTTTTAAAGCAAAATGAATGCTTATTTTAATGAAAAATAAAGCTTATGACTTAATTATAAATCTGGACAGAAAAAAATTTCATTATGGTCCAACTTTTCTCATGAAATTACTTTAAATTTTTAAATGATTGAATTTCCTTACCATTGATCATTGAAATCTTAGAAATCATTTTTTTTGAAAGGTTAGACCAATATAGTCAAATAGTCATCAGATTTTTATTTGCACCAAAATAATCACTGATTTATGCTTTTCATTTTCTCAAAATCCAAAGACAAAAATTTCAATTTAATGAAATCTATAACTGGCAACTAATACTAGGCGTGTTTTTTTGCAAGCCCGGTGGGAATTGCAGGAAAAAAACGACCACAGGGATTAGTGACAGCAACACAAAAACAAAATGGAGTTTTCATACAAACTATCGATAACAAGTATATAATTTATGCCGGTAACACAGTTTTTCTGTGTGCTTAAGTTAAGCCCGGAGAATTATCTGGGTTTAGCTTAGCCCGTAGGGGATTAGTTGTTGTTGTATTTAACATGGTGATTGTTTAGCACCGACTTTGTTTTTTTCGACCAATTCCCTCTGGGCTTACAAAAAAACACGCCTACTGTATATGTGACAGATAGGACGTAACTGTCAGAGGGCCAATTAAGTGGACATGAATGATTGAACGAGTTGGTAGAAATTATTCTAGTGGTATCATACTAACCTAATTATCAACATCATCCAAATCAGTACACAAATTTAAGGTGATATATTGCGCAGTGTCAGAAATTAAAAATGGCGATTCGAGTGCCCAAGAAAACTATACTCACCCCATTATCAACATAATCTTACCTTGCACAGAATATTTATATGTATATGCACCACCATGTTATCAAGCATATATTTCATGGATCATGTTCTTAAAACATGATTGTGTCCAAAAATATAAACTGTACTTTATATTTTATTAACTGACAAAAGATCATTCACTAAGTTGCTGATGGTAATCCAGCCAAAAATCCTCCTTATAACGGATATGGTTTTATTTTCGATAATCCCCATGGCCTTCAGTCATTATTAACATTTATTTGCAATGATTAAATTGCGTTTCAAAATTGAATTCAAATATTCAGAATTAAGTACAGTACACTTTCATTATATTAGTCATTATTATTTCTTAATAATATTTCTTATTTTAGCAATAACTATTTTTATAAAATATGTACGTATGTATGCAGGTAAATATGTATGTACATTACAGTACAGTACATACATATACATACATATGTATCTACATAGTTTTCTTGTCAGTAAGTTTATAAGTCAATTTTTGGTATGACACAAGTTGACATTAGATAAACTATAATATTATGTATGTTATACTTTGCATCCATACATATGTTTGTATAATTTTGACAAGCATTTATTTTTATTAAGGCCACATATTATATGATGCAATATTTTTATATGATTTTTTAACTCACATATTCTACAAGTGTAAATTATCGCCCACACGCCCATAGCTGATATAGCTCTAATCAGAAGATTTTTTTTTTTTTTAATACCTCTTAGAAAATCATTTTTAATGATAACAATGACTGGAAAATCATTTTTTGCATATTTTATGGTTTATCTGTGTTATAAGCTTTCAAAATTTGACATATTGTTTGATAACAGATATGTGTGTGTAATTGGTATTAACTGCAAATGATGAAATCGCTGTC
The DNA here is from genome assembly GCA_951394125.1 of Epistrophe eligans. Lineage (NCBI taxonomy): Eukaryota > Metazoa > Arthropoda > Insecta > Diptera > Syrphidae > Epistrophe > Epistrophe eligans. The sequence continues at coordinate 13,587,885 of OX596029.1, forward strand.
TGTCATTGGGTCAACGTCTGAATAATCATGTATAGTATTTAGTGAAATTAATAATTTAAAAGTCATAACTACTTTATAATATTTTGCTGTTATGTGTCTAGTGATAAGAACTACGAATAATAATAGAGACTTCTAACTAATTAGTACTTATTTCATGAAATAGGTCTGTAATTGGTATTAGTATCTATATTTAATCATAAAATAAATGATAATGTTTTACCTTAAACTTTTATCAATGAGATGGGTATACGAACTTGGAAGTGTCTATCGTGTGCGTCCATTTAACCAAGATTAGATTAATCACCGTTGATATAGCACGAGATCAGAAAATGATTCCAGTTTAAAATTTAACTATAAGCAGTTTTTAAGTAAATATAATAATAAAAATGTCGAATCGCACGCCTCTCATGCTTCGTATAGTATTGATAAAGAGATCGTGAGCGGATGCTGATGTACAGATGATGTTAGTAGAATATTTATACAGGTTGTGTTAAAAGTATTAGGACTGAATTCATCGAGTTTCAACTAAATTGGCTCATAAACCAAGCAATAAAAGTGAATATTTATAAACGCACATAAGACATATGAGTATAGTCACGATACTTTTCAGCTTTAGAACTGTAATATTGCTTGAATTTTTTTTTGCAGTTTAATTTTTTGAATTTAAACAAAGTTTATGACATTATGTAAATATAATTTTAAAAATTTAATAAATAACAGTTTAAAAAAACATTTTTTTTTCTGTTTTGCACAAATAAAATGCTAATACTAGGCGTAAGGAAATATATATTACGTATACGACGTAGTGTACTTGAATCTAATATATAGCGCGCAGGTTAATACTTCGGGCACCCAGTGGTTGTTTTTTTTAAAATCGCGAGAAGCATGCCTATTTTTAATGACGAGAAACTGTTAAAACTGTTTTAATTGATATTTCTTTAGTCTGTGCCCACATAATATTTAACGTACATAACATTATAGTGATTTAGCTTTCAAACTTCTTTCTCCAGAAATTTTAAGCTATGAATTTAATTTAGTTAAAAAAAACACAGATCTGTCTTTTCATCATTTGGATTCGCCTTATTTTTTTTTTATTTTCATCTCTATGCTTATTACAATCTTCTACTCTGATAACCATTTGACTTAAAAAAAATAAAATAATGTCTAGTCTCACTTATCATTATTCAATGAGTTCAATATTACGATCGTTGCGATTATTTGCAAATCAATTTTAACATTTCCAGTTATTTCCAGATTTATACGTATGTACAAAATATATACATATATGTATATGTAGGCACCCACGTTCTTCAAAACTCAAGATTTCTGTATATACAATTTCAAGGTCATTCGTAGCATATTTCATAAAATAAATGCAATTTAAAAATCTATAGGTCTTATTTTGACGTAAAGCACTCTCACGGAGTGGAAATTTAATTTTCATATAAAACGGACACAAATCTCACAGGCATGAAATTCGCAACAAGAGTAGGGTCTTAAAATATTAAAGTAAAATATAAACCGGTATTTGTAATCAACTTACACTATAGTTTTCTTGTATGCAATAAAAATAATTAAAGATGGTATAATAATAGTCTGAAACTTGTCACATTAAATTTGTTTTGTTTTAAAATAAAACAAAAAATAAAAGAAAATGGCAGATCAATCAATCTTATCGCATCTCAATATATATTCTGCATTCCTGTGTTACTTTTTTTGAAAAAAGATTTTTTCCATACTATGAATGTTTTTATTAAAGCCTAGTACGCAGCTGATGCGAAACGAAATTTTTCGTTGGCACGCCGCCGCTGATATGAAAGAAACAACATACCTATACAAACACGAATACAACTCAAATGTCATTTTTTCGCACACAGTAAATGGTCTGGACAATTAATTCTGCGCAAAAAGAAGAGCGGAGACTTCTCCAAATAATCTGCTACAATAATCAATTTCGCTTATCGAACTGCGTACTGCAAAACGATCGTTTATGATTTCGTTGTCGTTTTTGTATGGGATTTTATTTTTCGTTTCGCATCAGCAGCGTACTATAGTCTTAAAAAGAGAAACTATTTTCTAATAATGCGATGAGCAATTTTGGATGCACTCGAGGAGCCATTTTCTTTTGTTACATTTTCAAATTTGACAATCCATTATTTATTAACTTAGATTTATTGTGCACTGTGATCTCTACCTGTAACAAAGCCAATAGTGGAAATTAGGTACAACATTCCTTAAGTAAATATTCCAACTTATTTTTAAACCAAAAAATTAAATATTGTTGGTAAAGGTTATGCTTTATTAATGTTTCCTCCCACAGAACCTTTCTTCGATTTTTGACTTTTTCAATTACATTTTTTTTTTGACACTTACCGCTATAACACTTACTCTCGATTAATCCAATTTAAATAAAAAATTATACTACGTCTGAAATTAAATTTTAAACTGGTTTTAAGCCAGTTAAAAACATTATTTAGAATACCTATTAAAAAAAAAATTGCTCTTAGAAAGAAATATAACGAAATTTTTATTAAACAAATACAAACGAAAATTTTATTTTAATGTAAAATGGCTCCAGGAATTTTGTCTGTGTTTAAAAATTTATACAGTCCACCATAAAGAAGAAAACAATTTAATTTATTTTACTTAGTTTTTGTATGCAGAAGCTTATAATAAGGGTATTCATGCAACGAGATAAGTTTACCAATTGTGTAAAAAGATAAGTTTACGCAAAAGTTTGCGTGAACGTCCTTTTTATTTATTTGGATAAATCCTGCGTAATTGAATCAGCTGTTCGTTAAACGTCAAATATTAAACGTCTTATTATAAAAGTCACAATGACGTTTGTATAAGTTTATCCAAATAAATTTGTATAAGTTTCCGCAACAAAATCCTTAGATAATTTTATCCAATTTGCGTAAACCACTTCCCATACAAAATTTGACAGTTCATTTACTAAAAGATAAATTTATCCAAAAAATAAACTTATCTTGTGTTTTACGTCGCATGAATCCCCCTAATATGTATAATTAAAATTGCATATCCAAATTGAAAGAAAAAATGTCAATATTATTTTTCACATTAATCAATATTTCAAATTGTCGTGCTTTTTTTAATGTTTAAAAAATTTAACATAGGATTTTTTTAATCACTGCGACAATTTTGTTCTTATAAATTAAATAAAATAAAAAAATTTAGAATTTCTGAAGTTATTAAATAATTCATTGCATAAAATATGTGTTTTTAAATCACAAAATCAGATATTTTATTTATCACAGAAATTGTAAACCAATGCTAATTATAAAAAAAAAACGATGAAACCTGTTTTTGTACTTTTTAAATAAAATAAATTAAATTTACATTTTAAAGTAAAAAATTTTCTTTGGATGGTATGTATGTATATATTTGCAAAAAATTAACAACGTTTTTAAAAGCTATGGAAAATTGACGATTTCTTTTATTCAATAATTGCCAGTTGTAATTCAATTAAAATGTATAATTAAATTTTACATCGCAAATTCCAATAAAATATGTCTCGTTTTGCGATATATTGCGCAGTCTTACAAGCCTGATCGGCTCCCAGAATATTTTTTGTTTAATCAGATGAATCTACCACAGTATGTTTGATCGTACATAGGAGCAGTAACGTACGAGCCAGTCGTGCCATTTATTTGTAGGCTATAAAAACTAAATAAGTAAAAGAAAAAACTTAAATAAAAAAAAATGGCAGAAAAGATTTTCAAAATAAAAACACTCATTTCATGTCTTATTTACAATAGAGCTTAAAAATAAACAAAATTGGGCGTGGTCTGTGGTTGAAGGCGGATTCTTAAAAAACTAAACAATAAATGTTTTACTTTTATACCTGCATTTTGCATTGAATTTCTAACTATTTATAGAAATATTTTTAAACTTGATTAACATTTCATTTGAAGAATTTATCATAATTGAAATACTCTGAATGCTTTGTGAACTCTTAAAGATATTCATAATTAACTGCATATCGCTACTTATGAAACATTAATTCCAAACTGATTTAAAATACTTTTCCAGTCCCATTACCACCGTGATAATCAAACCCAAGTGGGAATTTTACTTAAATAACTCAAATGTGCTCCCACTTCCTACCCCACATTCTAAATTGTCAGTTTTAAATGTTCAGCAAAATTTTATATTAAACAAAAAAAAAAAAAAACTTACGATGAAATTGAATTAGCATCGTTACTGAGAATCTTATATATTTCTTATCAGCTTAGGCTGGAATACTATAAGTAGGTAGGTACTGACGGATTGACGCTACAACAAAGAGGCACACTATTGCTTGAAATAATCATAATACGATACTTCAAGCATTGGTTCAGTATCAATTACTATAAAGAAGCTTGAAGCCGCAAACAACTGGTACAGTAATTGTGAATCAGTCACAGTGTTTACATTTATAATATTCTCCAGTTATTAACCATATTTTTTGGCAGGAAAAACTTCTTGAACCAAACGTGTCTAATAGTAAATCCCTAGAGATTTCCGCTACAAAACTAAAATTCGAATTACTAAACTTTTGAATTTTTTATCAGCAACGGTTTTGGCGCGCCTGTGCGTGCATCAACAAACTCAATAAAACCTTCCTACACATGAATAGAAATAAGATTTAATTCATTACCAAATCGGGGTTGCCTTCCAAACCTGTTGCATATAAAAGCGTTGTACCAAAGAATCGGGCATTCCATTCAAATTTGTGACTCTTAACGGTTAACATAAGGACCGCCTATAATAACAGTGAAGTGATCAAGTGTAATTTTATAAATAATAATTGAAATTGCCGTCGGCATTATTCCAGTTGAACTTCTTTAGGTGGGTAATTTTATAAAATTTTCCGTTATAGTGAAAAATAAATAAACAAATAAAACACATTTTATTATTATTATTGATGTGATAATCAAACTGGGTGGATTAAGTATATTATAATCTTATACTTTTGGTCTCGTGAATCTGAATTGGAACACTGCCCTTCGTTGTATTAACATATTTTCTCTTCGTTGATTTATTGCATTTTGATAACTTCTAGACACCTTTAATGAGTGTGACTTTTCTTTTAAAAATGTGTTAAAAATTAATTAATTAAATTAAAACAAAAGAACAAACCTTTATTGTGGGTAATTTTGTGTTGTTTACCAACAGACAACAAAATTATACCTCAATTAAATTGATTGCACTTTAAGTCGAAATGATAAAGTTTAAGGATTGAGTTGGTCAGTTTTGTAAATATGTATAGGCACGATGATACATTGACAGATATAAAATAAAAAAAAAAAAAAATATTCTTGAAGAATTTTCGAACCCTTACAAATTTAACTCGCTTAAACTGCCAGACTAAAGGTTAACCCATCACCTTTAATAAAATGTATCAACGAGTTATTTAGATACTTTCTTTGGATGGATAAAAGATTTTAATTTTGTTGCCCGCAGCTATAAATCGATTGAATTGTTCTTTGAACATAAAAACCCCACATTTAATTTATTGAACTCAGCCAATTTTAGATACATCAAAACCTGACAAATTTTAATTTCTGAAGCAGCTTAAATAATTTGAGGGAAATTTTTTTTCGCAAAAAAGTTAAAAGAGATTTTTAAACGTAGAATTAATTAGATTATAGCTATTTTTGATGTTATTAAAAATCAAACAAATATAGGTTAAAGGTTATAACAAAAACGGGAACAGTATATTATAAGCAGTTCGCTTTTGCCTGGTATAGTAGATTTAAAATTGATTAAAATGGCTTTTGTGTCGTGCTTTGTATACATTTTCAAAAGTTCTTATACTTGCACCATATATAGGATAGGAATCAGTTTGGTATATTTGTGTCATGTTTTTCTTTTGTAATTGGATAAACAGATTTTCTTCTTAATGATTACTTAATGATACTTTGTTCAAACAACATTTGTTAAAAAAAAAAATTTTTTAAAGAAATTTTTTAAAAAAATGTCATTGTTATTATTGATTAACAATAAATGAGTTAAAAAAAAAACTCAACTTTTCATAACGTTATAATAATATTTAATTTTAATCAAGACAAAGAAAAAATTACAATTACCACAGCAATTAACCCTATGGTAGGACCGGCTTGTTTGGTGATTGCTACGAAAGTGAAAGATTAAAAGGATCATCAATCTACATTGATCATTACGGTTGTTCTCTTACAACGGTTTCATCTTAGACTGCTTTTAAACGCTGCAAATATGCTGCAATTACCCTTGCAATTTTTAAGCATGTAGGCGGGGGACGTATGCGGTGTCCGGGGTAGACAAAGTTGCTGAGGTTGAAATAATTGCAGAGTTATCGCTCTTTCTTCTTTGTGCTTTTTCTTATTGTTTGAGAAATAAGCGGAGTAAAGAGTGACGAGATATTATTTCCTTCTCATTTAACGAAAATTGCAGGTATTAAAATTTGCAGCGTTTAAATGGATGCTGCAATCGGAAAGAAACTCAAAAGGGAATTGCGGATAGAAATTGCAGTCGTCTAAAAGCAGTCTTAGAATAACAAGTGCCAATGCAGATCATGATGACGAAAAATAAATAAAAATAATAACAATATAGTAAACATATTCGAAACATAGGGTACCTAATGCGAAAATGTCTGGAAAAAAATTGAAATTGAAAAATTAGGTTTATATTTAAACCTAATTTTTCAATTTCAATTTAAATTGAATTATTTAAATAATGAAAAATAAATAAGTTATGTTTGAGGCAAAAACAAAAATTGAACAAAAATAAATATATAGCAGCTTCGTTCTTTGACAATTATAATATTATATAACTTTCCAAGATTTAAACGAGTAAGGATCGTATTGTCTTTTAACATTTCATTAAAGTTAAAAGAACCAAATGCCTTTGTAATATTCTTTTTAGTATTTAATGCAAATGTCAGTTTGACAATAACAAATGTGAAAATGGTATGTTTGCTTACTTTTTTGTATTAACTGTGACTGTTTTAGGCGTGTTCAGCTAGAGTTAAAAAAAAAAAAAAAGTTTAGTATGAAAACTAAAAACTTAGCCACCATAACAATAGCATTGAACCGAAAGAACAAATGCAAAAAAACGTGAATTTCAAATATTCAAGGCGTGTTTTTTTGCAAAACGTGGGGCAATGAAACGAAAAAACGACGTCTCGGTGCTAAAAAATTACATGTTTAATGCAACAGCAAATAATCCCCTATGGGCTAAGCTAAACCCAGAGAATTCTCGGGGCTTAACTTAAGCGCACAGAAAAACCAGTGTGAATGACATACTTGTCCAGGGTTGTCAGGTTTGAAAAAGCGGAATTGCCAAATAGAAAAATTAAATCGCCAAATTTAAAAATTTTCTGTCCAAAAAATCCACCAAATTCAAAAATTAAAGAAAATTTCGCAACTTGAAGTTTTTACATAAAAAACCTTTTAAAATTTTATTTAATTTTATTAAAAAAAAAAAAAATAATAAAAAAACAATAACAATAACAATTAACATATTACATAAGTATAATAAACATATCTTCAATAAATTCAATGTATGTATCAATTGCTCCATCAAATGTATCTTTTTCATACATTGAAGCATTAAATGCCGTAAGCATAAGGGTTAAAAATTATTAGAATATTAGAATTTCTATTCAAAAATTTAAATCGCCAAAAACTAAAAATATCGCCTTTTTTTTGGGTTCATCGCCAAACTGATTTTCGTGTCACCAAATAAAATTTCACATCGCCTATTTGGCGATAAATCGCACAATCTGACAAGACTGTACTTATCATAGAATATTTTGTATGAAAACTCCATTTTGTTTCTGTGATAGCCTCGCTAATTCTCGTTTCATTCATTCCAATCAACTGTTCCCGGGATTGCAAAAAAATACACCTAAAGTTATTTATGTACATATGTATATTCGCATTCGTATGATACAATCACGCAACTCCCGTATTAATTTTAAAACCATTTTTCGCATCCGCATCTGCAATATAATCAGTGCTGAAATGTTGCAAATGCATGTATGTACATATATTGTGCAGGTGGTGAGTTGCGACAAGAAATTATGAATAGGGCCAGTAAACGGCACAATGAATGTGATGAGGACGTAGAAGAATATGCGATTATTTAAAAAAGCTTTATGTTAAGGTATTAGCTACATATGTACATAGATATTACTTAACAATTTTTTAACTTTAAAGCTATTTAATAAAATTTTATTAGTTTTAAAAATTTTTTAACTAATATCAGACTAAACTTATTATCTTAATACACTCCAGCTGAACACGCCAAAAAAAAGTGACAGTTCATGCAAAATAGTAAACAAATGTTCACTATTTCACATTTGTATTTGTCAAACTGACATTTGGAGTTAATACGGTACTTAAAATTAAAAAAAAAAAAAACAATGCCGGGTGATTTTAACTTTAATAAAATGTTAAAAATGTTAAATAAAATGTTTGAAAATGTTAAAAAAAATCCTGTTTTTAGTCTAGCATCATACTTAAAATGCTTTAATATCTTACTTAATCGTTTCTAATGGAGGTTTTTTCGTGTTTCCTCCAAATTTAATGTTTAAATAAAAAAAAATGTCCTTAAAGAAGCCCTTAAAAACAACAACGGTAACAATCCATTGCAAAACTTATAGCGAAATAAAAACCTATCTATCTATGTTGCAGCGCCGAAATTAAAACAATCCAAAGTCATAAGGATTATAAATATACATAGATAAATACAATTTTATTTTCTAAAAGAAAAAATAATTTAAACATTGATCTGGAAATATCTAAAATATTTAAAAGTTAGAGTGGAAGTTATAGAATATACAATATAGAAAAAGAAACATTATAATAAATTTAACGAAAGAATGAATTAAAGGTAAATTTTGCGCCAAACCTTTAAATACGACCATGAAGATATGAAAAACGCTAACGTTCGAAGATTATACGCGGTCAGTTGCAGTGGAAAAAATTATTTTGTCAGAGTTACAATTTTTTTTTCTATTAGTATACGTCAAACTGTTTATTTGTACATTAATCATGATTATATTAATATTTACACTTGTGATCTTTGAGAAAATCGAACTTTGATACACATTAAATGCACATCAGAGAACTTATTGCAAACAGATTCCCCTCTGAATGATTTCATGATTACGTTGGTCAGATTGATGTCATATAATTATAATTTTTCCATTGTAAACAAAAACAGTTTTGGCACAATTTTGCAACAAAAAAAATAAATAAAAATAACACATTTCCAGCTAAACAATAAATTAGTATGAAATTCTGACGAAATAATTAAGAAAATTTCTCCATTGTCTTTTTTCCATCTTAAATCTTATCTGAACTTTAACTATTAAATTTATTAAATTTTAATTTGATTAATTTTGCCTATCAGCAATGTTTCGAAAAATTTACAACAAAATGATAAAAAAAACCCTGTTTTATGAACAAAAACAATCATTATAATTTTTACATATATAATATATATGTATGTATGCATAAGAAATTATTATGTTGCGTTACGACATCAATAAGTCACGTTATAAAATTCAATATTACGTAGGTATAGCCTCTATTCCAGGAAGAAAAAGTTCTCTGTGTAAAAACTTTTTAACTCTAAAATGTTTTTTTTTTTTTTTTTTTAAAACCTTGGTAGGTTTCGCAAAACTTATACATTTGCAAGTCCAGTTACACATCGATTAAAATGAAACAACAACAAAAAAAAATGAGAATAATAACTGGGGGAATAAAAATTAATTGAGTCCTAAAGGATAATCCCATAAAAAATAACTTGCCATTCATTTAGAAACCAATCGGGATTGACAGTAATTAACATTTTGACAAAGAATTATTAGTTCATAATTTCAGTATAACTAATCATAAGAACTAATAACAATTTTTATGGTCGAGTTATTAATCTGATATGATAACTTCTTGAACTACTTTGTTATAGTTAACATTTAAATAGTATAGCGATAAGTGTGACGTGAAGAATTTAGTTGGTTGCAATTTTCCATTTTTCCATTTGTATGACATGATGGACGGATTTAACTGGATTTATTTTGGAGGCCTGGCTTGATGGTTTGTTTTAATTATTATTATTAAAAAACAACCGATAAGATATAGAAAATTTGATTCGATATTGTTTGAAGTGTCGTCGTATTATTTGCTTTTTAAGATTATTTGTGTTACAGATAATAACCAAAATGAGGCGATGTTTTTAAATTGGGGAGATTATCGTTTTTATGTCTTCGAAATTAAAAGAAATATATACGTAGAACGTACATATGTATAGTATATATGTACATATGTATAAATTAACGCAATTTCTCTGGAACTAATTATAAATTCAAGGTTTTAAGATTATGATTTAATGCAATGCGTAGTAGCTGATAAGGAAATATATTTCAATAGAAATTGCTGCTCTTTTTCTTTATTAAAATAAAACATTATATCAATGAACTTATAAGCACGGTTGAATTAAAATTTAAAAAATATTAGTTATTTCTGTATTTATACGAGTTACAAAGGATGAATGACGAAGTCAAAAATGGAATAAATTATGACAATATTATCCTGCATTGTTACTCTACTCTATATTGTCTGGCACTCTGAAAATAGCACAGAGAATGCATTTAGAACTCTATAAAACAACTCTTAGTATCTTTATATTAAACAGAGTCTTTCATATTATGTCATCCCTCTCCCACACTCAATAATTCATTGTTAAGTTCTGTATAAAGGAAATTCAGATACAAATCTTAAAACACCACCAACGCTGAACCTATAAGTGAAATATGGTCAAGTGTCAATTAAATTTAATATTCTTATATAGTAAATAAATATCCTCACACTATTTACACATATTCTAACTATTAGAATCTAACACGTCACATTTGTGTGAATATTTTTTTTCTTTTTTAAACAGAACACAACATCAATTCACAAAAAAAAAAGGACACACTAACAATGGCATTCCCATCAGCAAATCATTTTACATTCTGTATTTTCCTGACATTCATGTTAAGTCATGGAATAAAAGCTAGACCAGAAAGCAGAGTATATTATCCTGAATTAGATATACCACAGTATATAATGGAAGAAACAGAAACAATGGACGATGACATATATAGCGATTTTGTAAGTTTGATTTTATTAATTTAATTTTTTTTTTTAAATAAATTTATTTAAATCTTATGAAATCTTTAGAAAAAATATCCTGAAAATAATCCAACATTTATGGCAAAACGACAAAATTTAAGAGATTTTCTTTCACCAAATTATGGTGACGATGAGGTTGGAACAAATTTGGATAGTGAAATTCCTCAACGCATACCAACACCATTGGCATTGAATAACAATCCGAAATTCAAAAATAAGAAGGATCACGCTGATAAGAAGAATATTATCTGTAAGTGTTGTTAAATTTATGAACTTTTTAATTGAGCATGAAACATACCCCAATAATACAAATAAAATGACACCTCTTTAAAATTCCATATATCTTTCTGTCACAAATTTTTATGCCCACAACACCATTTCTAGGGCGGTCGAATGGCTTTTTGTATTACACTTTTTTGTATTGGCTTGGCTTTGAACATTTATGTGTTAATGACTCGCAAAATTAAAAGCGATTTCAAAGTAAGAAGATGTTGCAAGGTCAGAAGCATGGCAGAATGTAATTTATGTTTTTTTTAATATCTGAAAACGATTTTGTTTTCGATTGAACGTTTGGAGTACCTAATGTATACTACTTTTGCAATCCCTTTTTACTCTTACTATACAATCAAAAACTAATCGATTATTGGCTGTTACGTATAACGTTTTCGAAATATGTCTTTTTACGATTTCTAAAAAGATAAGTCACGGAAATAAAATAAGCCAGTATGAAATTTTAAAAGAATGTCTTCTTTACATATACAGCGGGGTTCAATTTATTATTACGTTATAGTCTACTAGGAGGACAATGTATACTCGTATTAGGGTCTGACACTTATTTTTAAAATTTATGAATTTCTTTTCTCTCATTCTTCTTAAAAGTGATCAAGTTAATTTAAAGAAATTTTATGTTAAATTTAATTTAATCAAAATCTGTTAACGTTATCATGTACCAAGGATTTGAAATTAGATTTCGGAGCCTCTTTTTAGTAAAAATGTAAAATTTGATGGACAAATCTTCAAACTTGGTAGATATAACAATATTTATATTTATTTTCAGTAACAGTTTAGATATAGAATTTTTTTAAGGTTCTCCCTTGGAGAGTGAAGAAATTCAGACATTTAAAAACAAAGCGCCACCCTAATAAATATGTTTAAATATACGTATTCCCTCAATATGATAAAGATTTAGCCATAGGCAGTTCTTTTATCTTTTATACCAAACTGCAAACAAAAGTTTGAGTTAACAAAGTCCTATGCCCGATAATAACCGTAGATATTATTTTGCTTACCTTCTTTTATTTAAATTTTTATTTTATTTTATTTCATTTAATTTTATTTGATTTTTTCTATAATTTTTTTTTTCTTTTTCTTTCTTTCATTTGGAAAAAATTACGATGACTATTTTAAATTAAATTAGCTGAAAAAAAATTCTGTAAGTACATATGGTGTTTTTTGAAAACTTTTTTTTCCTACATACATATATATAAGTAAAGGGTGTTTTTTTTAGAGGTATAGGACTTTGAAATGGAATAAAACAAAGATGTTTTTTTTTTTTTTAAATTGACATGAAATTTACTTTATTCGAAATATAATCTTCTGACATTATAATTTAAATATGATTTCAATAACGCGGCGAATGTGGTCCTCCAAGTGGTCAATCGTTTCGGGCTTATCGGCGTAGACTAGCGACTTCACATATCCCCACAGAAAATAGTCAAGCGGCGTAAAATCGCACGATCTTGGAGGCCAATTCACGGGTCCGTAATGTGAAACTATGCGGTTACCAAATGTTTCCTTCAATGAATCAATTGTGGCACGAGCTGTGCGACATGTTGCGTCGTCTTGTTGAAACCACAGCTCCTGCACATCATGGTTGTTCAATTGATGAACGAAAAAGTCAGTAATCATGGCTCTAGAGCGGTCACCATTGACTGTAACATTCTGGCTAGCATCGTTTTTAAAGAAGTACGGACCAATTAATTCACCAACCCATAAAGCACACCAAACAGTCAGTTATTGTGGATGTAACATGTAACGGTGTCTCAACATACACTTGAGGATTATCATCACTCCAAATAAGGCAGTTTTGTTTATTGGCGTATCCATTCAACCAAAAGCGAGCTTCATCGCTAAACAAAATTCGCTTATGAAAATTGGAATCAACGGCAATCTTGTTTTGGGACCATTCACCGAATCTACGCCTTGCTAGATGATCCTGTGGCTTCAATTCTTGAAATGCCAAACCAAACTAAAAATAAATCACTTGACAGCTGACAAAATGGCTGCCAGTTAAAATAGTGTTTCCAACTTAAAGTCCTATACCTCTAAAAAACACCCTTTATATGTTATTTTTCATATAAATTACAACTTTAATTTATAATACCTTACCTACTTCTAGAGATATTTAAAAAAATATGTTTTTATTTTTGAAATTGGGTTTTTTTTTTTTTATAACTACAAAGTTTTTAACATAAATAAATTGTGAGGATAACTAAATTAAAAAAAATTTAATTCAATCCTTACCACCCAACTATAAATTACATTCCATTTAAATACCTACTTTATCTTTGTATTATAAAACCTACAATTATTAATTTTTATATTTACGCACTTATCTAATTTGATTTTTTTTTTCTTAATTTTCTTTCAGATATGCATCCATGTCATTTCAAATTATGTGCAATGGGACGTAAGAGGAACGCTAGATACTTACAATACTAGTTATTTGACATTTCATAGATGTGCAGTCAAAAACTTAATAACATACAAATATTTTACAGTCAATTCAAGTTTTATACTTATACATTTTTCATATTTATACATTTTTGCATTTCATCATATAATTTAGAAAATATTTTAACCGTTCTTCAAAAAGCACTTGCAAAAGTACGACATGAACTAAAGTTCAAAATTTTGTTGAGAGTTTATTTTAAAAAAATCAAGAATTTAATTTTTAAACAAACCGAAAGTATTTCTTTTATTTTTAAATTTACTACTTATGTATGTATTTGTGTACATCATATACATCTTCGTAACTAGTCGAGTATAGAACATTCATCAAATGTCATACATATAATTGTAATATTGTATTCGACGTTCAAAAAATATATTTATTCATTAATTTATGTTAGTAATGTTTTTTAAGTCATTTTATTTATTTTGTATTTATTACGTAGTTTAACGTTATAATGTTAATAAAGTATTGAAATAAAATTGTAAAGTTAATTGTTAAATTCACTCACAGATGTGGGTTGTTTCATTTTAAGAATATTATTATGTCTGACAAATTACAAAAAAGGCCCGTTCCAACCCTTCAATTTGCTATTGTTTCCTATTGGAGTAACAAGTGTTATCCATATTTAAAAAAAAATCTCAAGATTTAAACATTGAAATATTTCAATATCGATATTTTTTTTTGTTTAGGTTTTGGATACAATTCACAGAAAAGTGCAAAATGAGTGTTTATCAAAGAAAATACAAACAAATACAAACAACTACGCAAACATGCCTGTTTTGAAATTTATGTGCCATGACTGCTTTTAGACGACTGCAATTTCTATCCGCAATTCTCTTTTGAGTTTCTTTCCGATTGCAGCATCCATTTAAACGCTGCAAATTTTAATACCTTCAATTTTTGTTAAATGAGAAGGAAATAATATCTCATCACTCTTTACTCCGCTTATGTCTCAAACAATAAGAAAAAGCACAAAGAAGAAAGAGCGATAACTCTGCAATTATTTCAACCTCTGCAACTTTGTCTACCCCGGACACCGCATACGTCCCCCGCCTACATGCTTAAAAATTGCAAGGATAATTGCAGCATATTTTCAGCGTTTAAAAGCAGTCCATGTTATGGAATATGCATGATTGTAACTTAGGGCGTTTTACTTTTTTAGTTTTTTTTTAGTTCTGAGCAGGGCCTTAACTGTCAAAAAAAAATCGTGTTTCTTTTTTAGCTCAGAGCATTCAGAGCTCCAATTTTGTGTTTCTTTTTTCACTCTGAGCATGTTCAGAGCGCGCTCTATGAGCTCAGAATAAATGGATAGAGCAGACGGAGTTGAATAGCTCAACAATTCAACAATCAACATCAATTTGACAAGTGTAAAAAACATCAAAACAGTAAAAATGGCGGAAATAAATAAATCTGAACTCTCAAAGCAGAGCACGTTCAGAGATATAGCTTAGAGTATGTTCGGAGTGTTCAGACTATGTTTAGAGATGTTTTCTGAACTAAAAAAGAAAAACGGTTGTAGAAAAATAAAAGGTCAGAGAAGCAGAATCCGATTATAATTTGCAAAGTCATTTTTCCAAAATAGTGAAAAATTCATGTTTTCAGGTAAAATGAATTTTTAAGAAAGCTAGGTATGTATGCACATAGTACAATTTACTTTTCAGCGTAAATACTAAAGCAAAACACTATTTTTAAATTTAAAAAAAAAGCAAAAAAGGTGATCACGCTTTATCTCAAAGCACCATTGTTTTGAAGATACAAATTTATTAATATCGTCTACAATCAATTATTTAGTGCGATAATTAATTCAAATTTCGGTCTTATTCAAAGTGTTTTTGTTGTACACGAGAGTTTTTGTAGCTCACTCAAACTCCTCTGCGAACAGTTTAGAGTATGAGAATGTTTTTGGGTTTGTTTTGCTTTATGTTTAAGCGTTTATAAGCCGCCTGTCTTTTGGTTTGTCACAATCAAGGGATGTGACCAACCTGTACGATGTGAGATAAAGGACCACCCGATGTATTGTAGTACGAAAAATTCTTTTATGTTACATATTTGATGAAAACGATGTTGTGAATTAATTTCAAGTGAATTTTTAACATACAAACTAGTTATTTGCGGTTTTGTTATGAACCTATTTAAATAGGTACCATTCATTTTGTAAACCTCAAAATTATTAAAAAGCTTTAGGCTACTTTACACCTAAAAAAAAAAACAATAACAAAAAACAAATAAATGGAAAATAGCACCTACCTACACCTATGCTTTTGTAAGCCAAAAGTTTTCTATGGGGGTTGCAGATGCTTCTTTGTGTTTTTATTGGTTGCTTTATAAGAGTTAGTTCTAGGATACGAACTAGTTGTGCTGGGTGTTTTGGTATGGACCTAATATTCAAATAGGGAACATAGATTTTGCAAACCACAACCATAAAGCTTTTAGGCTGCTTTATGCAGAAGAATGAATGTCAAATTAAAACTTGTGTGTGCTTTTGTAAGTAAAATTTGGTTTATGGGGGTTGTAGATGTTAATTTTCATATAATTTGATACTTTAATAATTAAATTCTGGGATACAAAAATAGGGAACATCAGCTCTATTGTAAATCACTACTTAGGAAGCTTTATACTTAAAAAAGGTAAAAATAAACAAAGATGAGCTTTTGTTAACCCAAAGAGGTCTAGGGTTGTTGGTACGTTTTGAATAAGAACAAACATTTTAAAAGCATTTAACATTGAGATTAATAATAATTTTTTAACTTTATTATATATGTATTATAAAAAAGTTCAACTATGAGGAAAAATTGATTGAATAAATGACTGAAAGGTAAGCATGTTTTACCTACATATTTTTGTATGAGTTCGAATATGTGTGGGTTACTTCTTTTTTCTGCCATGGAGAGTTCCCGACACTTGGACCACTTGAGAAAACACAATCCATGCGTTCGAGAAACTATCAGCTATCCACCTACCCCAAACATGTACATATTCGTTGGGTTGTTTTTGCATCAGTTGTTTTGTCACATATGATTACAACGACACATACCTTTCCGGATAGCTTTGGATACTTCATTGAACCCAAGCATAGATGTTTTTTTGCAAACTCAGATAGGAAATACCTAATACTAGCTGCATTTTTATTATCCACATGATCTGATCCGGATCAAATTTTAACAATTAAATACAAAAACAACATGTAATCTTTTATTTGCATCTATTTCTCTGCTAACTGGATCTATTTGAATGATTAAAAATATATTACTTTTCTTGTTATTAGTATGATAAGATAGTGTAAACTGTAGTGCAGAGAAAAAAATATATATAAATCATGTAGATTATGGAATCCGCAGGTCAGTTCTCTCTTTTATCTTTACCCATTTGTGGGGAAAAGAAAAGATCCAGTATTGAATATTTATTTTTAATTAATCCAATGAAAAAACGTTTGCAAAAATTTTGAAAATAGGACTGTTTTTTCTTAATAGCAAAAAACATTATCCGGAATTGAAACTGTATACACGAATTACTGCTACTAATTTGTATTCCATAGTTGTGATGTTCAAAAAGATTGCATTTTTTATTTATTCCATCATAATTGCATAATTATCCAAAACTGGTCAATCGTGTAAATCCCGCCTAACAGTCGCTTTGATACTTGTAACTATAAAGTAGATTGGCATCACTGTACACATTTTGCGACCCATTCACAATTAAACAAAAAAATTAACATCTCTGCTGTTGCTGTCACAGTTTGACATTTTGCCTGCTTCAGTCCTTGTTTTTTTAAACCAACAACAGTGCAAATACATTCGTCGTTTGTTTTTAATTTTATTCCAAACTATAAATAAATTTAGTAACCAACAACTCGAATTAAGAAAGCCAATCATACTCCATTCAAATTCCCTGCCATTGAATAAAATAAAAATTCCATTTAAACATATATCGCTCGCTGGAACATGACAACCTATGTGACAGATGGAGAAGGTAAAATAACCAAATTTTTTGTACACATTTTATTTTTGCCGCAAAAAAAGTTATGCGCGCTTAAAAGGTCAACTTAAAATTAAATAAAAATTCAAGGCAAACTACAAGTTAATTTATTAAAATGGATATATTTATTGTTGTTTTTTTAGGAAAATTTATTCCTGCTACTCAACGACCAGATGGCACATGGCGCAAAGCGCGGCGCGTCAAAGAGGGTTACGTCCCACAAGAAGAGGTGCCGCTCTACGAGAGCAAAGGCAAGCAGTTTGCAAATCGAAAGTCTGACCGTCCAGTTGGAATGCCCGCCCCAACTGCAACCCCCAGCAAGAAAGAAAAAGCGAAGAAAAAGAAAGCCAGTCTTCCTGCCGGAGTGATTGTCTTGCCAAAGAACTCTGCCAGTACCGCCAGTTCGACAGCAAACTCCAAGGAGAACAGCAGCGGCAACAAGAAATCATCCGCATCTGTAAGTACAAATTCAGCACCAACAGCGGTGGGAGCAGTTCCTTCTGTTGACACAACCGCCTCAGCAACAATCGAGTCCATCACCAAAGATCTCAACAGTGTGGAACTGGACGATCCACAGCTAGAACTTAACAAAAAAATAAAGAAACTGAAGAAGAAAATTCGTGAAATCGAAGCCATCGAAGCCAAGTTAAAGGCAGGCGAACTTAAGAAGCCCGAAAAAGACCAACTAGACAAGGTTAAAAGAAAAAAAGGATACCTCAAGGAGCTGGAGCAGTTGGAACAGCAACCAGGTGCGACAGTCTAATAAATTGCCGCCGAAAATCCCTGCTCACCAGCAATCATTCACTCAATGCACGGTTCTGCGTCTCTATCCAATTTTTCATGCCATACCAAGTTTGGATCTTCATACCACCTTTATCAGTTGAGCCTGTTTTGTTTCTGCTTCTTCTTATATTATGTTGTACATTTAATTTTCATTCAAACACTAGGATTGATTGATCTCTCCTCTTAAATCGCAGGTTATACAGTGGTAAACCAGGTCAATTTTTAATTTGTTGTTTATTTTCCAAGTTTGTCAAGTCTTCCCAGTCTTGCTGTTGGTCACTGGCCGTGGCTTCGGCCAACCACCACGACCAAGAGCTAGACGACGTGACGACATAGGAAAATATCTATTTTTCATGTAGGTTACCGTAAACAACGCGTAGTAGCTTATATTTTTTAAATAGTTGCATAAGATTTAATAGTTGAACATTTTTTATTATTCCAATATTATTGTTTCATTTTAAAAATGTGTTTTTTTTTTAATTTTTTTTTATAAAAAAAAATAATTAAACATTAAGATTTATTATAAATATACGATCAATGGTAGTGATTCAATCAAAGATTAAATATTTTAAGTAAAAACAGAAAATATAAAAAAAAAACAACAGAAGCGATATTTTTATGTAGGGAGAATTTTTGTAGACTTTTAAGTAAAAAAAAAAACAAAACCACAAAAAACATTAAAAAAACAACTTAATGTTAGTAATAAAAATATTAAATTGTGTGTAATACTGTTCGTAATTAATGGACTTTGAATTATTATTATTTTCCTTTTATTCAATTTAGGTTAGGTACCTAGGGTAAATTCATAAACGTCAAATATTTGATTGAAATGAATTTTGCTGTTAATTTCATGTGAAGTTTGTGCATCATTTGATGCAAGTTTCCAATTTGTGAACACGTTACACAAAAACTGATGCTAGTTTTGATTCATATAATATGTACATACATAAAATGATTTTTATAAAAACTATTGTGCATCATTTCTGCAACGGTGGGTATGAAAATCTTTTATTCTTTTCGTTTTGGAACTCAACCGTAAGTATAAGTATACCAAAATTATTTAAAAAAAAATCTGTTTGAAACTACCTTTGAACCGCGACCAACCTAATGAAATTTTGCTGAAAGATTACCAATTTTCAAACTGATGTCCTAACAAAATTCCTAAACTTCAAACTAACGTCCCCCTATACTTGTACATACATAATGTAAAAATTACATTGTAAATTTTTCGAAAAGTTTGATGAATAATATTATGTATCTATCTTCTTTTTTACCGCCTAAGCGCTGATGTAGTTTTTCATTGGATGACTGGAATCCGAGCTCTTCCCAACCGACGAAAATCAGTGGAGGCTTGTTGATTGAATTTGTATAAAATTCGAAAAATGCTCGATGTTAGCCCACTAAGGTGCTTATAACATTGGTTATAAAAATTATTGGATGTTTAATATAAAGATAGATAATTAGAGCTTAAACGAACAAGCTTCAAATCTGCACCAAATTTTTGCAAAGGCGTACAAAATTTCATACTAGAAACTTGAAAAATTGTCTTTTTAGAACTATGTAATTTTATCACGGTAAAAAAAAAACAAACAAAATATGTGTGTAAGTACCCTACAAAGAATATATTGTTAGAAAAGAGAAGATGGCGGAGTGTGTGCAATAAAAAACACCACGTGGCAAACAAAATTGGCTTTGCATCGGACACAAAAATGATATACTATATGTAGGTATGTATGTATGCATGTATGTACATAAACATATTTTGTAACTAGTAGGAATTTTACAAATAATAAAATCAAAGGTTGGATTTGGTTGGTTTGTTTGGATTTTAACTTCTGTTCTAATAATCGGATGTTTGAGGTTAAAGTCTCAAAATTAAGGTAACATTTTAGACTATAAAATGTATGTGACAAAACTTAACTTACTTAATCAATTCTATTGTTGAACCTATGCATAATAGGTACCTACTTGAACCTTTTTAATAAACTTATAACTTTAGTTCTATGTAAGGTCTAGATGCCAAATTTAAGGTATTTTTAGGTTATTCAGGCAAATATCTATGCGTTAAGATAAATGGTATGTTACTTTGATTTAGTGTATAAGAAAGAAAATGAGTATGATTGTATAATTAAGCTTCAATTAAGATTCATCTTATTAAAAAAATAAACAACATTAATTTAACCGCCAACTGGGAAGTGACTGTCCTGTCTGCCGAGGGAGCTTTTCCAAAATGAATATGATAACTCAATTTTTCGGTTTATTGTTGAAATTATCTGATATTTATTTCTGTTAATACCAAAAGGATTGCATTAAACATTTTAAGATTACAATTACTTTTTTAACTTACTATGCTTTTTTCCCTCCTCTCTTGAAGACAGGCTTACAAGTTACAACATTTAAAACAACTACAACATTACAAATTTAAGTTACTTCCTTTAAGGAGGTGTTTGGAAAATTTTAATTGAAAGGTCTTAACATTCGTGTGCGGCTCATCTAAGCTCGCTTTTATTAAATAATTCTTAACAGTGACATTAAATATACAAATTGGTACTTCAGACTGTAGAATGGTTTCTAAAACAGTTTGTGAAATTATAATGCAACAATAGTACACAAAATAAAAATCACAAAGATTAGACATGTTTTTATTTTATCGACGTAAAAGTCATTTTCACTGTACCCATAGTTACTTTATGAGTGAAATCTTCGACTTTCTCGAGAAATTCCGAACCAATATTGATTTTATTTTTTATACAGACAAAAATTTTATTTACACAATTGATCCACATCAAAAAAAAAATGCATTAAAACAACTACAGTAGATCGTAATTTAAAATTTTAGGTTTTGCTTTGACGAGTAGATGGATATTTAGTTTTGTAAATATTTTTAGCAGTTATAAAAAAAAGAAACAAAATAACACGGCTAGGTACCTACCACTTGGAAAAAGGTTTTTATAAAAAAAATGGGCCAAACTTTACTAATTTTTTGGTGCCATACCTACACTGTTTTTTTTTTTAAACCGGTTAACCGGTATTAAAAATAAAAAAAATATAAATAATATCGCAGCTTTAAATATCACTTTAATAATAACTAAATAAGCGAATCAAAAAAAATATGACTTTCATGACTGATCGGCATAGATTTGGTGTATAATTTAAAATAATAAAAGTTGAAAATATCATATTTTATTGTTTACAACAAGTTGTTTTAATATTGCAAACTGAATAAAATCGTCTATTGCACCAGAAAATTAATAAAAATCAGGTATTTTAATGTGTATTTAGGCGTTTAAGTAATGGATAACTTTTTTACATTCATATGCGTACATTTAATAAAACCCTTTATTACTAGAATCGCATAATTTTCATAGATCAGGGCATCTCCGTCGAAAGTTTTGAACCACCACAGTAAAATACCTGAATTTTAGTTATTTTCTGGTACCATAGATCATTTTATTGAGTTTATATGTTCCACTATATATTTTAAATAAATATTACAGTCACCAGTATTTTGCATTTTATTTGTAAAATGTTTGATTGGTGCAATTTGTTTTTCTTCCTTTCGTACTGAAATTTGAACTGGATTTTACAATTCCATTAACATTATTTACAATAAATTATTTGCTGTTACGTATTTAATATTTTGTTAAAACAATATTGAATGGATTAAAAAGTCATTCACCTCGTGTCGAATGTCAATTCAATTTTTTAACTTGCACCCACTTTGGATTTTAAGCGTTATTAATTTCAACAATTTATATTTAATCGTTAATTTAAAGTGAAACATTGACAGTATTAAAATGAATAAAAAAAATGTTGTTGCAACTACATATATATATGTATAGTTCTTTTTTAATTCATTCTCATAACATTTTGCCCAAAATTTGTCCGATATCAGGTAGAATTTTATTAGTCTCGCGATGTGTTCCTTTCGAGTGGTATCGTTCTTTATAATATTAGGATTAACATGTACGGTTACTAATAGTACAATAATTGAACTTCCATATGGCCAATTGCAAGGTTCGATGATAGAAAACTATTACTCCTACATAAATATACCTTATGCGGAACCTCCGGTACGCTTTGAACCATCTAAACCCTACAAGACCCATTGGGAAGGTATTCGAAATGTAACTGGTGAAATGCTACGTTGTGTTCAGTTTGAGACAATGTTCAAGGCTTTCAAAGGACAGGAAGACTGCCTGTTTTTAAATATCTTCACTCCGAGACGAATAATAAACCAAAAACAACTTTTACCTGTATTCGTTTATATTCATGGTGGTGCCTTCATGTATGGTAGTGCAGCAATTTATTCTCCAAAACTCATAATGGCTGAAAGAGGAATGGTTGTGGTTTCAATTAACTATCGATTGGGTCCACTTGGATTTCTTACAACTGAAGATAAACTAATTCATGGAAATTTAGGTTTAAAAGACCAACAGCTCGCTTTAAGATGGATCAAGAAGAATATTAATCTTTTTGGTGGAGATCCTGACAAAATTCTTTTGACTGGTCAATCAGCGGGAGGTGCATCGGTTCATTTACACATTTTGAACAAAGAAACTGAAAATATAATATCAGCAGCAGTAGCAATAAGTGGTACAGCTTTAAATCCCTGGGTTATGCAAAAAAATCCAAAGGAGAAAACTAAAACCATCGCAAGCCACTTGAATTGCCCGATAATTTATGGAGAAGACATGAAATTATGTCTACAAAAACAACCGATCAAAAATATACACGCAGCTGTGATGAAAATGATAACATTTTTGGACAATCCCTTTAATTTGTTTGGACCAATTGTTGAAGGGGAAGATATACCCGAACCATTTATCACCGCAGAGCCTCGAAGTCTTATCGAAAGAGGTGAAATTGCCAATGTTCCATTATTGGCAACACTTACTACTGAAGAAGGGGCTTATAATGCTGCATCCTTATTAAGAAAGGACAAAAACGGAGTGGAGTATATCGAGGAACTTAACGAACGTTGGTTGGAATTGGCTCCATATATGCTCTTCTATTACAATGAACCTTGCATCGAGTGTAAACAAAAGTTGTCAGAAAGTCTGAAGGAAATGTATATGGGAACAGAGCAGTTCTCCCCGAAGACTTATCTTCAGTTGCAAAAAATGTTCACTGATGTTCTTTTTGTCAATGGTATTTTGGAAACAATTAAGCTTCATAGAATGTTCGGACAAAGTCCTGTTTATGGATATGTGTATGAAAATCCACATAATTATGGAGTAGGCAACTACTTTGCTCAAAATCTCGAATTTCAATTTGGTAAAATTTCCTATTTGATTAATTTATTATCAAAGCTCAGACTTTTTAAATAATTATATAACATTTTCCTATAGGAGCAACCCATGGCGATGATGAGGTACTCTTTTTACCATTTACATTTAGTACAAATTATACAAGCAAAACAAATGATTTAAAAATATCAAAATATTTTTTAAAAATGTTTGAATCATTTGTGATAGAAGGGTGAGTTTTTTTTTAATAATGGCTAGTACTCTTTGAATTAATTTTTTTAATTTTATTTAGAGTTCCTAGATTCAAAGATACTTCTTTGCCTGGGAATAGAAATAATCTGCAACTAATGCAGTTCTTGCAAATATTCGAACAGAATTATTGTGTGGGTCCATGGAACAGTAAAAATTATCAAGATTGCCAGTTTAAATGTTTTGATTATTAAAATGCTTAAGAATTAAAATGACGATACTGAAGCGAGGGTCTCAGCCAATGACAAAGTACTTAAACATTAACATTATTTATTATGTATATTATTTCCTTGTCAAATTGATGTTCACTCCCTTGAACATTTAGAAGATTTTTCCTAAATTTAAATAAATAAAAAAACAACATCCTCTCAGAATAATTTTACCACGTGTATTTCAAATTCAATTTTTTGTTTTTCTTATAAACTTTAAAGCTGCCATCTAATCTCTTGAAATTCAATTTATTTTCAATTAGTGTCCCTTTGTAGATAATATAAAACATTAGTTTCTAGAGCGGTTGATTACAGGTGCCTTTACTCTGTATTGTCACATCTGAAAAGAGATTTTGTAAATAAACAACATTATTTAATTATAAAATGAGATTTTGTGTTGTGCTGTTTTCCATGAAGAATTTTTATGAAAATAAAAACTACCAACACCATCATTATACTCCTGAAGATGTCTAAATTCAAAGAGAAAACTTTTAAGCTTAAAAAAACAAAAAAAAAAAACATTAACTAGCTAACACAAACTTTGTCGGCCTTCAACTTTGTCAAAGAAATCAAATTCAATTTTATTTTCACTCCAACAATTGAACAATGAGCACGTGTAACGGTTCTATCTATATACAATACCAACTCAGCCTCTAGATGGCGCCTTTTGATTGACAACATAATAATAAAATTAAACGCACAAAAGTTATAAATTGCCGCTATTAATCTGTGACTAAAAGCCGTGAATGAAAAGCACTCCCGGCTTGCTTAATATCCACGCAGTGCATCAAAACAAAATTATCTGCGAACTGCTTACAATAAAAAAAAACAGTTTATATCCTTTTATTAATAGCCAGAAGAGCTGTTGAAAGTGCATTGCATTGAAATACCAATTACACTTTCTCTCAATTGTTAAGCTATTATTTTAATTTGATTCACTTTTCGGAGTACATTATATTCATAGTGAAGTTAAAGTGATTTGAGTGTAAGCTAATGAGTCACTCTCTTATTGGAACTTTTATAAATGTAGATTAAAGATCAACAATCATCATCGGAACTATACAGTTTGTTGCCAGGTGTTGTATAAAAACTTTGGGTTCAGGAATATTAAATGAATACTCTTATGCGTTTTGTTCGAATATAACATGTATTCGATAATTTTTAAAAATTTAACTATAAACAGTTGTTAAATTTGAAGTTAAAAACACTGTTTTAAATTTTCTTTTCAGACACAACAAAAATATTAATAAATGGGCGCATTCACTAATGTAGTGACTACGTAGTCGAAATTCAACTAGCTTTGTGAATGCAAAATTGCACTACAAAGGTAGTCAATTCTGAACTGGCATATTAATGACAGATGTAAACACACACGAAATAAGAAACAGTGTTGTGTTTTGAGAATTTAAATAATCTTTTCTTTTAAAATTAAATAATATCAAATATAAGATATAATATGAGTGATTTGGAAGAAGATGAAATCATAATTATGCAAAATAATTTAATTGTGGTCAAGTTTCATTTTGAATAGTTTGAATCTTTTGTATTTTAACCGAACAGCTGATTGTGAAACGTCAAAATTATTCTCCACTAACTTTGAAGCCGATATTTTTACACTACGTCGGAGGGGAAATTTCAACTCATTTTGTAGTTGTATGTAGCCAATCAGAATGACTTGACTACGTAGTGACTACATTAGTGAATGCGCCCAATGTTTGACTATTTATATAACCCTATATTTTTTTGGTTAAAATTTCAACTTCAAAATAAGTTACATAAAATGCGCATCGTAGGTTTTGGAAATCTGTATATAGAGAAAGACAGTCGTATTTATAAACCCATTCCAAAGTATGTCTAACTTTGGACAACTGTCCAAGTCCAAAACTTTATTTATAATCATGTTCTATCGAATGTCCAACTTAGACACTGAAATTGGTTGTCCAAACCTATTCTAAAGTGAGTACGTTCAATGAACAAAAAATTGAAAAATAATCTTCTAATGAACGAAATGTTCATTGAACGTATTCAAATGGTCACGAAATTGACAGATTACAGGGATGTAATTGAGTGTTTGAGGACATTTTGTAGGTCATTGTTGGAATGCTTTTATAAATAAGGAGATGTCCAATTATTTACACAATGCAATGGTTAGCTGCACAACTGTCCGCAAGAGTGTTCTATTCTAAGGAGATCTAATAAATACGACTGAGAGAGTTAAAACCAACTATCAAAAACAAAGTAATCTAAAAAGGTTTGTTTAAAAACAAATAAGTTGCTTTTAGATTAAACAAAAATTGGATGCAATTTAAGCAACTCAGGGTTATCTAATAATTCCCAAATGGGAGGATTTTTAATTTTATTTATTTTAAATTGTATAATATGATTTAAATAATTTAAAAGTAGGTATTTAACGGTTTATAATTTTTGTACTTCGTGGACATCATGAACAAAAACAATCTCTCAAATAAATTTAATAAGAAAAATCCAAAAGGGCATCTCACTTGGCAACCATGTTTTTAAACATATTTCATATAATATACCTTTTCTTACAAAAAAACAACATCGGCAAAGCATCTCGTTTTGTCATGGTATATAATTTATACATCGTCAGAGCTTAACAAACTTATAATTTACACCACGTTGCACGTCATGTTTGTGAAAAAAGGCGGAACTTAAAAAAGCAAAATGCACAAAACGTGTACTCACCGATATGTAAACAAGATGCGTAACATTCCATCTGAGCCTCGCTGGTGTACATAAATCCATCTGAACCACAAACGACTTCTTCGTCTTCGTCTTGAACGTTAGAGCATATTCGTTCGCAATATTCTTCGGTGTCTTTTTGTTCTGTACTTGGATTTGGGGGAGTCTCGTTGGGGGTAGCCTTTGCACGACCATAAACATCCTTCAAAAGATAGATATAAGGAAATTTATTATAGACAAGTTTTAAGACGGTGCATCCATAGTAAATATATGTATTATAAATGTTGTGTTGTGGGATTAACTTGGTTGAAGGAATTTGTTTCTTATATTTGTGCAGTGCAAACAGAATATGAATGCTAATGACTTTGGTTCTAGGTTTCTTGAAATTTTGTTACTTATGGCTTTTTATATGGATTTGCATGAGTAAATAAAAAATACAACTCGAAAAAATTCGGAATTTTTAACTACCGTTTTTTTAAATTCGCCACAAAAAAAAAAACAATGCTGAATAAATGTGATTAAAGATATAATACAATTAAATAATATCAGTAAGGCAACAATTTTTTTTTAAATATGCGATTTATTCCATTCGGCGATAAAACAAAATTCCTTGCGACGAACAATCGAATTCTACTCACAGTAATATTCGATTGTTTTGTGTAAATATCGTTACCTTCTTTTTTAAAAACGTTTTTATTAACTCACTAACTTCTTTTGTCTCATGTATGAGTCTGATTGTTGGAAACAAATTTTTCAACTGTTTATAGAGCTAAAAACTCGAAACTAAAAAGAAAATCAAGGTACCAACTAAAATGCAGAGAATATTTTAACTTGCATAAATAGCTATACTCGAGAATTTGATTAAACTTGAATATACCATGATAACTAAGTCAAAAAGATTGGATCTCGCAATTCTGTCCGTCTGTGTGTCTGTCCTTTTGACTGCAGCCTAAACGGGTGGGTCGATTTTCTTTCATTCTATCGTTTTTTGAGCAATACAATTTTTCATATTTTTGGGACCAAAAATAACGGTACTTTTTTAGGAATTTCCACAACTTAAAAAAAATTTCTTTTACGCAAATGCGACCTCTTTATAAAAAAAATCGAAAATGGCATTGAACCATTTTTAATTTTTAATTTTATAGCCAAAAATAACGGTGCCATACAAATGTAATAAAAACCGGCAAGACAAATTTCATTTTTCTCAGAAACGACTTCTACGATTTTGATAAAAATTTTTATATGAGCTAATATTAATAGGATCTACCATATTGTTGGAAAAAATTTTTTACTTATCGATTTTTATAACGATATCTCCCATAGAATCATTCATTTGATCTTCGACAAACTCATTATCTGTATAGAACCAATTTTTCTGAAATTTTTTTACACAAGTAAAAATAATGTTATACAAATTTTCAAATTCATTAATAAGAAAAAAAATTGGTATCCCGTTTTTTAGTATTTACTAAGATTTAGTATTTACTAAAAAAATGTTTTGAAAATTTTATATATAAAAACTTATTTTCTTGAAAAAAACCACTCCAACAATTTTTAGTTTTTTTTTTATCATAAATTGAGATATTTTTAAGAAATCAGATGGTATACACCTTGTTGGTGTCAAAATAATTTCAGAGGTTGTTAAATCAATTTATTTCTAATTATATTGTTTTTCTTTTATCACATCAAAGTTTTTAAAGTATTTGGGGTATTCATGCAACGTCGGGGTATTTATGCAATGGCGTGGTAAACTGCGTGAACCTGTCAAATGTTCATACAAATTTGATAGGTTTACGCAGTTTACAACAACTTTACGCAATTGCATAAATATACCCCAATTAAGACTTTAGAACCATAGTGTGATCGTACACAAGACCAAATTCGTGCGACTCAGTGATGCATTTTATTTTTTATTAGGGGGATTCATGCAACGTCGTAAAACACTAGATAAGTTTATCTTTTGGTAAATGAACTGTCAAATTTTGTATGGGAAATGGTTTACGCAAATTGGATAAAATTATCTAAGGATTTTGTTGCGGAAAATTATACAAATTTATTTGGATAAACTTATACAAACGTCATTGTGACTTTTAGAATTAGGCGTTTAATATTGGACGTTTAACGAACGAACAGCTGATCCAATTACGCAGCATTTATTCAAATAAATAAAAAGGACGTTCGCGCAAACTTTTGCGTAAACTTATCTTTTTACACAATTGGTAAACTTATCTCGTTGCATGAATACCCTTATTATATTTACAAATACAATTTTTAGCATATCAAGTTTTAGAAAAAGACTTTTACCAGACGGTTATGTTGTTTATCAATTGCACTGAACTGACTAGTAATTTCTAATTGTTTCTCATATATTTCAATTCCGTAACAATGCAAATGTCAAATAAAATTATTTTTCATTTTTTATTATTCATAAATAATTTTGGAGATTTTGATCATATTTGCTCATATTATGGTCCAAAAATGAAAATACACAATAAAAAAAAGAAACCACTTGTATATGTATGTCGAAATTTAAAACAAATGCACGCTGCAATTCTAAAATTAAAAAATTATGTAAACAAAAATTTTAAGTGCGAGCATGTGTACGTGCCTCTAGTTTTGCTTTTTTCCTTAAATTCTGAAGAAGATCTGTCATCGCCTTCACATCTTTCCTGGGCCAAAATTATCATCGTTTAGACGATTCTGTCTATCGTTATGTGATACAAACAGTTACCGACAAAACAATGATCATTCAATCAATGAGGGCTCTATAATTTATACAAATAAAAAAGTACTGATTTTGCCGCCCTAGACAATTTTTTTTATTGACAGGTTTGGCACCTAAGAAGATTAGCCCAGATGCCAGCTTCAAAGTTATTTCCAGTTTTTTTTTTTTTTTTAAACTGATGTAACATCACCTCAAATATAAAGCGGAAAAATTATCATCGCGGAACTCTGATTTAAGACAGTTTTTTGTGCCTAGACAAACTATTTAAAATAAATAATGAAATTAAATATTTTAATGTTAACACTATAAGTTTATAAGGAAATCTAAAACTCATCTTCCCTCTTGTATATATCCATATAACGGCTACAGAAAGAAAAAAACTCACTTTATGACTCATAAGTCATAATACAAGTTACTGCAAACAACTGTAATTAGTCTTGATTCAAATGCTATCCGTGTTGAATTAAATTACCTGTAAACATTTATGTCTCTTATTCCATGTACTACATTATATATATTTTAATCTCAACATCCACTCCACAATAAAACACTGCAACCATTCATAGGTATTAACAATCGAAAGTTCTTGACTTCAAATAAAAGTCCATTCAAAGAAAACAAAAACAGTTCTTTCATTGAATGCACTTTTAATTGCGGTTTTCTGTTTAGTGACTGAATAAGTGGGCCAAAACCAACTCGAACTCGTTCAGCGCGAACTATCTTCATTTGGAAAATACCAGGTTTTTTTTTGTTTTTTTTTTGTTTTTTTTCCATTGGGTTACAGTTTCAAGATCACACAAAAATGCACTTACCGATGCTGCTTGCATTAATTCCTCATCTTCTTCATCATCAACATCATCCTGCTGATGCAAAGTCGGGGTAGCTGATGGCTTGACATATCGACGATCCGTCTGTAGATTTTGCTTCTCAGCATTTCGCGACAATGAATCCATTGGATTT
The DNA here is from genome assembly GCA_951394125.1 of Epistrophe eligans. Taxonomy (NCBI): domain Eukaryota; kingdom Metazoa; phylum Arthropoda; class Insecta; order Diptera; family Syrphidae; genus Epistrophe; species Epistrophe eligans. The sequence continues at coordinate 13,618,637 of OX596029.1, forward strand.
GATGTGTAAGAAACGTGAATGGCATCACGTTCAGTGAATTCCACCCTCTCCGGGTCCGAAGCACGATCCGTTAACTTGGGTCGAAGGACGTTGGAAAAATTGGGATTGCTTTGACGCTGTTGATGGTGATTGGCGGCAGCATCCGCGGAACTAAACGAGGTCGATGTAATACTGTGTACGTTTTTCTTACCATCTGAACTAACTACAAAGTTTTTGTTTTCATTTTGAAAGCTCCCAACAATAGCCTGAGCTGGATATGAATTGGAATAGCTAATGGCCGAGCTAGCCTGTGCCTGTGCCTGTAACTGTGCCTGAGCTTGAGAATAAGAAGAGGACACGCGAAGTGGCGCATTCACAGTGAATGCTGTATTGAGGCTACTTGTCGCTTCAGAGTTTCGTTGTTGTTTTTGTTGTTGTTGCTGTTGTTGTTGATAATGTTGATGAGGAACACTACTTAGAGCAGCATTATCTGAAGATTTCTTCTTTTGCTGCTGCTGGTGTTGTTTGGATTGATCTAATTTCCGGTAATCCGGTTCGACTTTCGGTAGAAAATATTCGCTTGAGCTCATAAAATTCAAATACTGTTTAGCCTGCTTCATGGCGTTCTCCCCAATATTCGGATAACCAAATGAACTATCAGCTTCACTATCAGTATCCTCATGAACAGAATACATTTTATGATTGGGATCCTGTGGGATGGGATGTTGTTTAAAACGTCGAAGGGCTTCAATTCTATCATCGGATTTTTGTATTTCTGAAGCTGCTGACGGACGGCGGACAATCACTTCACCATTATAAGTTGGAGATGGCTTGAAATTGTGCGTTTCCGGGATTGCATTTGGATTCTGTCCTGGTCCTGTACGATAATTCATTGGAGATCCCTTGTGAATGTAGGGGTCCTTAGCAAGCGAAAAACGGGTGTTTTTGAAAGATTGATATGGTGGCCCACCATTTGGACGAAGAAATACACTTGGGGGTGGTGGACCAGGGGGTCCTGAGTAAACCCTGCGTCTCATATGAGAGGATGGTGGCCTGCCAAAAGGTGGTCTTCCATACGCACCCGGAACTGAAACCGGACCAGTTCGCTGAGGAAAATGATCACTCCTCGCTAGAATCTGCGTTGGTCTTCGAGTGTGCTGTTGTTGATCAAGAAATAATCGACTCATAAAACGTAAATCCCGCGGAATGTCCCATTGTCGAGCAGCTCGAGTGGAATTTGAATTCTGTTCACTTTCGGCGACAGCGACACATGAGTAGGTCGTGAGTGTCAGAAGAAGTAGAACAAAAAATGTTCTTTGCATTTCAAAAACTTATTCAAGTTAAAATAAAAATAAATTAATAGAAATAATTTAAAACAGCGAATATAATATGTATGTATGCAAGAACAAAAATGCACTTTCTTTCACGGACTTAGAATATTATAGTGGAGGACCGTATTGTTTATTATGTTTTTTTTGTCTTGCCTCGTTGGCAAAGGAGTGAATCTTCTTCGACGACTGTTCGGATTAAACTGATGATGGCCAAGTGGTTTTAGTTTAACTTCCATCTCTAAGATACTTTTGGTTAGCCAGTTCCATAGAACAACCAAGTTAGTGCGATGGTAGTGGTGGTGGTAGAAGAGTGCTTCTGGTCGAAGTAGCAGCATCAACAGCAACAACTTTCTTTTCATTTTCTTGTTGGATTCTTGTTGCGCGGGATAGCCAGATGTGGACTCAGCTTATATACAAGAATTGGGAAAAAGAAGTACGAAACCAGCAAGATTTTTATTCGGTTAGATCAATCGACAAACAATAACGGCGTATAGAATTTTTTAACACTGTGCGAAGATACTTATATCTACCTACATTTTCATGGATTTTTTTTTTATATTTTTCTTCAGAGTGAGTTTGGTTTCGATTTTTCGGTGATGACGATATTTTTTGCAGATGAAAATTATGTGGACATGAGATACCTATACCTACTATGTATGTGGACCGTCTGCTGTTGCTCTGGTGTAGCTGGAAGATAATTTTTAATTTTTTTTTTCTTTAAGATTTGCAAAAAGAAAATAAATATCAAAAGAATATAAATGGCTATGAAGATGATCGATAACTGTATTTTGGGCGAGTTTAATTTCTGCATTTTTTTTTGTGTAAGTTGATAATTATATATGTGTGTGTTTTGTTTTGTTGTTAAAGATCAATGCGCGACCTCGATTAAAAAGAGAGGTTTATTGAGTAAAATAGAAATTTATTTTAGATCAGATCACGTAATTTTATACCAGCTATAATTGTCATTTGAAGGCTAGAGATTTTATTAATTTTTTTTTTTTGTAGTTTTCATTTAATTAGCAGTTTGTTGTTAAAATGATAATATACTTTTAGGCATTGCTCTTTACACAAAACATAAATGTCAAGATAAAAATCTAAAACTCATAAGAACTCTCTTATTTTTTTTATGTATTTTGAAAAAAAAAAACGAGGAGATATTTTAATTTTTTGACAGTTTTACATATAAAGGATGTTTTTTTTAGAGGTATGGAACATTAAGTAGGCAACATTATTTTAACTGGCGGCCATTTTGTCAGCTGTCAAGTGATTTATTTTTAGTTTGGTTTGCCATTTCAACATGAATAGACAGACGCCTGAACAACGCATGCAAAATGTTGTGAATGGAAAATTTTGTTCAGCGATGAAGCTCATTTTTAGTTGAATGGATACGTCAATAAGCAAAACTTCCGGATTTAGAGTACAGATAATCTTCAAGCCATTGTTGAGACGCTATTACATCCAGAAAAATTGACAGTTTGGTGTGCTTTATGGGCTGGTGGAATCATTGGTCCGTTACAGTCAATAGTGACCGCTATAGAGCCATGATTACTGACTTTTTCTTTTATCAATTGAACAACCATGATGTGCAGGAGCTGTGGTTTGAACAAGACGGCGCAACAAGTCACACAGCCCACATCGTGCCACAGTTGATTTATTGAAGGAAACGTTTGGTAACCGCATAGTTTCACGTTACGGGCCCGTGAATTGGCCTTCAAGATCATGCGATTTAACGCCACTTGACTATTTTCTGTGGCGATATGTGAAGTCGGTATAGTCTACGTCGATAAGCCCGAAACGATTGACCACTTGAGAGACAACATTCGCCGCGTTATTGCCAATATACGGCCACAAATGTTGGAAAAAGTCATCGAAAATTGGACCTCCAGATTAGACTACGTCCGAGCCAGCCGTGGCGGTCATATGTCAGAAATCATATTTAAAATATAATGCCAGAAGATTATCTTTCGAATAAAGTAAATTTCATGTCAATATAAAAAAATCATCTTTTGTTTTGTTCCATTTCAAAGTTCTATACCTCTAAAAAAAACACCCTTTAGATATAGGTTTTGAGGCTAAGGTACTAAAAACGAATTACCTATTTAAGAGATATAGAGACATACTAAGAAGACCCTATAGGTAACTCATATTTATAAAGTTTCCTAGTTTTAAACATGTGTGTGGGTATTTAACCGGGAACTTTTTCCATCATGTCCTCTTCCTTAGCTTAACTAAAATTATAAATATAAATTAAATAGAAACTTTGACCTATTACCCGGATTTGGTAGCCACAAACAGACTATAGGGCCCTTCTCTAGGTGAAAATACCGACTGGCAGTATATTTTGATGTATTTTTTAAGCTAACCGTAAACTTTCAGCTTCATTAAAAATTTTGTTTTATTAATTTAAACATTTAATTAAGAAGCCTATACATATACATATTTACAAAAATAACAACATCCAGTAACACACGCTCATTAAAAGTGAAATTTAATACTTTTCTCACAAATTCTTGCATCTTTTATAACTTTATCAAAAAAAATAAACAATAAAAAAAAAAACCGAAAAAAAAAAATAATCTCATGTAATGTAAATAAAATATTTGACGAGCTCCATGAAGGTTTTTATTTTTCACTTTCATTAATTTAATTAGTTATACGGTATACCACCTGATTCTTGAGTTTCATCAGAAATTATGGTATACACACAGAAAAAAAAACATGTAAAATCAAAAAAAATAAACATGATTCAAAAATTTTTGGCTATGTTTTTGCTCTAATGGCATTTCGTGTTGATTCAAAATGATTTTCGTTTAACACAAACCAAAATTATTTTCCTGTTAAAATAACTGAAATACTATTGAACTCAAACCACCATCATATTGAATCATGTTTACTGTCGCGTTAACATGATACGCAATTCATCTTGAATCAAAATGATTCCCATATTAATGTAACAAGGATTCCTGTTAAATAAAAACGATACTCACTTTAAAATAATACTAATTTCCAATTGAATTGATATTACCTTACTTCAAAATAACACGAAGCTCCATGGTAAATCAATATTATCCTCATTTTAAAATAAAATGAACCTCCCGTCAAACCATATGACGATTCCTTTTAAATTAATTACTTGCTGTGTTAGAATGACACGAAGATACCTGTTAAATCAAAATGAACCTCACTTTAAAATAAAATGAAGGTTCCCATTGAATTGAATTGATTTCACGTCGTTATAAAATGACAATTCATGTTAAATCATTGATATATGTCATCCTGTTTATATACAACTAAAACAAAACTGCACGATATTTTTCATTTTATAATTTTTATTTTATATTTTCTTACAATTTATAACTAAAAACTAATTACAGATATTTATTTCTTAAATATATTCTTCCATTATTGTTTGGAAATAAATTTAAAGGTGGGCTTGTAAATTCATGAAATTCTTTTAACAAAATTTGGCTTTTTAATTTACCCACATCGTATGATTGAAAATGATAATCAAAAAAATTTAACTCCATTTCATGACATAAAACATACATTTTATTACACATTTTAGCGAAATACGAAATTATATAAAGCTTCAAAAAATCCTTATCAATAGTTAAATAACAATTTTTTTTATATTTTCTTCCACAAAAAATGATTTCATCATGAAATACAGCTGTATCAAAATCATAGTTCATGTGAGCAAAAATGTTTTTCAGATTATCCTTAGGAATAATTATATTTTCGGCATTTATTTCAAGAGGATCCGGGATCCCATTTCCAAAATCTACTAAAAATTTTGCAAAGTTCAACCCTGCTTTTGTACATAAGGTTAACGGAACATTTACTCTCGAGTTAATATTATTACAATACTTTTTAGTGTCTTTATGTTTTGCCTCGAATCTCAAGCTCCATAAGTACTTAGGTGGGCCGCACCTTTTTATAAAATTTGCATAATGCACTAAAAAATGGGCTTTAGGTTTTAGTGATCCATAAAGCTGAACATAAATCTGATTATGCTCACTAATTAATAATTTTAACATCTCCAAGTCTCTTTCAGTGTATTCATTTTTTAAAAGACTGTCTAATATTTTTACAAGGACAATTAATAACTTCCAATGTCGATTAGTTTTTGGAACTAGGTCACCAATAATGAGAAGGATAAAATCTGTCAAATTCCAAATCTCTCGAGCAGTCATTTTCAGATTAAACTTCTGAAGTCTATCTTTTATTATGTCGGGACCAATATTGCCTACTTCGTTTTCACCGTAAGGAAACAATCTTCTACGACTATTGAATACATCTAAAGAAAATATGTTTTCGTTAGTTAAATGCATTAGCGTATTGCAAATATCGTAAATGCAAACTCCTTCAAAAAGGTCATGCATTAAGTCTAACGAAATATTTTCAGTGACATGAAAAGCTTGGAGTTCATTGAAAATACAATTTTCTTTAACACCAGTTTCTTTGAAATTTTCCAAACGAAGATCGACGGTATAATTTTCTTTATTTCTCAGCGAAATATTAATTTCAGTATTATCTTTTTGTATTTCACATCGTTCACGACGACAAACTCTACAAAATCTTTTCGAATTAAATGATTTTATAAATCCCAGTATTGAATTTAAGCCTAAATTGTCACCTAGAACTGACCCCACAGTAAAATATATCCGTTCCGTTTTTAAAGTTGTAATAATTTCAATTCCCTCATTTTCTAACGATTTCAATTCTTGCAATAAATTATGGTATACTAATGAGTTTCCAAAAGTTTTAATATCACTACTGTTTATATAACCCAAATGAAAAATGAAATCGAGTTTTGATAATACGTGTTTAGGCAAAGTAGGTAGACTGTAGTAACCAGCTGAAATTGATTTTGAATGGGAACCCAAGGGGTTATTTATTCCAAAATCATCAAAATAAATTAAAATTGGTATTATAATTTTATTAGGAAAACGAGCTTGTTGAGATTTAAAAATATCTCCATTAACAAAATTTGTCCATATATTTTGTGATTGTATTTCATTCATATTTTGCAGTGTTATATCTAAAATTCCTGGTATTTGAAAAAGTTTTTTTAATTGAAATTGAAGTGGCATGTAATAACAACTAAATGTCTTAACATCTAAAACAGGATTGCCATGCCTTATGCGTTCTGAAATTTGGCTTGTGAAAGTTGAACATATAGGCTGTTGAAAAAGATTTTTTTCGGTTAATGTTTTAAAAAATTTATGTTCTGTTGAAATTTCTTTAAAAGGGTTTTGACAAAATTCTAGTACACTGTTCATATATTTATTCAAATCAGGGTTTTCTGAAATTGCTCGAATGCAATCTGAAAGACTGGAAAATATATTTAACAGTAGTTTTTGTATAGTTTGAATTTCTTTTCGTGGCATCATGGGGTCAGAGTATAAAAATAAGGAAAAGTTAAATGAGTTTTCTTTCAAATCAGTTATCTTTGAATTTATTTCAAAATCAGTGACAGTATTAGTTGTTGTAGTATTTTCATTAGATTGAAAATCATTATTGACATCAGAGTTATTCAAAGTTACTGTTGGTTGATGTGTTATTATAGTTTCATTTGAATTATGTTTAAAATGACCAGGATGCATACGATTGACATGAACTTTGAAAGTTTTAAAACTTGAAAATTTTTGGGTACAGTTATCCTGTTTGCATTGAATTGTGCTGTTTGAATTTAGAAAATGAATAATTTTGTAATGTTGTATTAAATTTTTAAAACCGATTATTTCTTGATTACATACAAAGCATAACAACATTTTCAAATTAATTAACAATCTTTCAGAAAGTTTAGTAAAGAGCAAATACTGGGCAATTTATGGTCATTCGCAAGTGTGATTTCATAAAAATATTCTTGTATAAAAAGCCAAGGTCCGCGACAGCCTCTTGGATATTCTAAAGATAAAACTTGGAACAGCTTAAAACAAATATCTAAGGTTGTTAAAAAGGAATCGAACTTAAGAAGCGTTTTATCGAAATATAAAAAGAATTCTTTTAGCTCATAAATACTTAATCCAACAACTATTATAAATGGTTGTATTGTCAAACCTTTGTTGAAGTATCTTTCTCGAAGCTCTGATAAAGTCTTTCCATAATCATTTATTGTCGTTAAGTGCACAACAAAGCTTTCATTTGCATCCGGAATAGAAATTTTTCTTGTAGTTTTTGTTCCTTTGTCTGCAAACCTTGCCGTTGGCAAAATAACTGAGTTCAAAAGAACGGTCAGTATAAAATCTAGAGAGTCTGTGGAGAAATATAAATATTATGATAAGCCCAGATAATTAGGTCAATATATTTTAAGTAATTTACTTGGTTCTGTTATGCCTTTAGAATTCGACAGGATTTGCTTGGACTTTTTGTCATTGATGTGTACAGAGTAATAATTTTCTATTTTTGTTTTAAATTCGTCCCACTTGCTAAAAAGCAGATGGCTTTTGTTAGGGTGCAGAAGGTCAAAATCAATATTTATCTAAACGAAAAGATAATTAGTTAGTATATTTCATAATTTGCCATCAAACATACTAGATCGTGAGCCTTTGCATTTGTATACAGTGGCCAGTTCAACAAAAATTCAAAGTTTGTTAAGGAAGTTTTTAATTCCTTCTGCCTTAATTCAAACGTGCGTTCCCATTTATCCTTAACGTCGTCCCAATCAGAAAAATCTCTTGAAAGATGTACTTTTAGGGCAAGTAGTTTGGATATATCAATTTTACTATGTTTTAATGTTTGATTAATCGAATCCGGTACATCAAACTTCTCAACTAATTTAACCGATGCTGTTCGCGTACGCTTTGCTCTTTGGTTAACATATCTGTCCCAAAGCTTGCCACCAGGATTTTTCTTCTTCCCACGCGGACTAAAATAATACTCCTATAAATTGTAAAAATTTGAATTTTAATTTATCGACTTAAGAATATAAAAGATAGTAGGTATATTTACTTTTATTTCGTTCGGGAATAGCTCAAGAATTTGTTCAATTATTGCCGGGAAATCTTTTGGTGATAATTTTTCGTTATGAAAAAAAATATCTTCCAAAATGATATTTATTAAATCAGCTCGAAGTGAGTCAATTAAATGACCGTTAATCTTGTGAAACTCTATGACGGCTTTACCTTTCAGACTGTCTTGTAAGAGAAGTTCAAGTTTCTAAAAAAAAAATTACTTTTGAAAATATGTTCGGTTAAGATATTATATTATTCGGTACCTTTGATAATTGGGAGGCTCCAATTGATGAGGAGAAAGCAGATGTTGGCGTTGACGATGCGCAAAAGCTAGATTGGGTTTGTAGCCAGGAAACTACTTTATTTGCAATTGTATCTGACAAAGTTTCATCGTCAATCCCAAACTGCATAAAAATGAAGCAATTCAATACATATTATTAAGAAAATAAACATTGAATAAATTTTCGTTACATACCTCACTTTTCCTCCAGCTAAACAATTTTTCACGAAAACTTGCTCGTAGCCCAATAGGTGGTATAGCTTCTTTAATATCTTCTTTAGATAGATACTTTAAACTCTCATAAGTAATTGACGCTTCTACAAGAAAATAAAATTTTTATGTGACAATAATATAATATACTAAAACTGAAGAATTCGAGCAAGAAAAATGGTTTTTTGTTAGTATTATAATATACAGCGTGTCCCGAAATCATCGCCTCAGAAGAAAACCATGAGTTCCCGAGGTAATTTCAAGTCGAAAAACTTATGATGTAATTTTCTCGTTTTGGACTTATAACGATTTTTATGATTTTTATTCTTTTATCATTTGACTGGCTCTAACTTTGCCAAACTACAACTGATTTTTCAAATTTGAAACAAGAACAGTTAGAAATTTGTATCTACCATACAACTTTTTTCTGTGTGTATAACGGTTTTCCCGAAATTTATTATCAAACACGTTTTTTAAGTATTTTTAGGTTGTTTTTTGACTTCGATATGATTTTTTTCATAAAAAAGACGTTAATGAGTATATTTTTTTTTTTAATTATGAAAGCCCCATTTGTGTTCTTAAAAAAACTTAACATTTTTTAACTGAAAATACATTAAAAATTATTTTAAAAAAACAAAGGAAAATCAAGAAAATATGAATATTTTAATAAAAACGAATTTAAACGTCTTACTCTTACTTTATTCTTTCTACATTCAACACTCAACCCTCAGCTTAGTTTTTTATTCGTTTTTATTCAAATATTCATATTTTCTTGATTTTCCTTTGTTTTTTTAAAATAATTTTTAATGTATTTTCAGTTAAAAAATGTTAAGTTTTTTTAAGAACACAAATGGGGCTTTCATAATTAAAAAAAAAAATATACTCATTAACGTCTTTTTTATGAAAAAAATCATATCGAAGTCAAAAAACAACCTAAAAATACTTAAAAAACGTGTTTGATAATAAATTTCGGGAAAACCGTTATACACACAGAAAAAAGTTGTATGGTAGATACAAATTTCTAACTGTTCTTGTTTCAAATTTGAAAAATCAGTTGTAGTTTGGCAAAGTTAGAGCCAGTCAAATGATAAAAGAATAAAAATCATAAAAATCGTTATAAGTCCAAAACGAGAAAATTACATCATAAGTTTTTCGACTTGAAATGACCTCGGAAACTAATGGTTTTCTTCTTAGGCGTTGATTTTGGGACACCCTGTATATTTAACTATCTTGTGTTGCAAATGATTGTAATATAAGCGCATTTCGGGTTTTCTTTTTAAATAAGCCTGCATTTCACTAAAAGATTTTGGATTCGTTTGAAAAAATGTCTGTTTAATGGCTTATAATCCATTGAAATGTTACATTGACCTCGCATTTAGTATAGGTCAAGGTTTTTTAAATGTGTAGAGTATGTCAGTGAGAGTGTACGAGATCATTTTCGGGGCTTTAACCCCCCCAATTAGCCTCTGAGGGAGGGGGGATAAAAGTTTTTATTGTCAAAAATATACAAACTTTTTGTAACTTTATCAATCAACAAAAGTTAAATGCTATTTTTTTAGTCATAACTGCTTTATTTCGGATTTCTCGGTAAAACTTTGTATAGCAAAATTGTAGAGAATTCAATTTTGTACAAAACTGAGGAACTTATAGATCTCTAGATGTGGCGAAAAAACTTTTACCCCCCCCCCCCCCTTCCCACGGGGCTAATTGGGTGGGTTACAGCCCCGAAAATGATTTCGTACACTCGCACTAACGCACCCTACACATTTATAAAAAAAAAACTTGTCTCATACTAAATTGGAAGTTCGAACAAAGTAATATAACATTTCAATGGACTATTAGTAAATTTTGTTTTTTAAGTTTTTACTCAATTTATTATTATTATTATTATTATTTATTAATCATAACATAAATGTACTGATTAATTAAAGTTAACAGCACTAGCTTTATGGCTTTTGGCTGTTTTTACTCAATTGTTATGTATGTATGTATTTAGGTTTATAAGAAATTACTTTTTTAAGAACAAAATCTTAATGCAAAATTAATTTAAAATTGATCTTAGGTAGAGGGTTTTTTTTTTTTTTTTTGATAAAATTACATCCGTGTAAAATTGTATTTTTCAATTTTTTATTTTTATTTAACAGAAATCACTTGACAACATCGAGCTAGCTAATAATTAAACCTTTTCAACGCGTTTTGAGAAAACTGACTTCAATGCACTTATATGTATGATTATAATCACTTTATTAGATATGTACACGAAATAAGAGCAAATTAATCATTATAGTTATAGAGCTGTTTCCAGAAAAATAAAAAATACATGTAGTAAAAAATACATTTAGTAAGTTCTTGACTTGAAAATAATATTTTTTCTTTTGATCACTTTAACTAAATATCATCTGAATTATACTTGTATGTACTTACTTATTAAATAATATTTTACTTCAGGTAAATTGAATGTTTCCAGCAGTTCATCTAATTTAGAACGATTGATGTCAACAACTGGCAAATTGAGGAGAATATTCCCTTGGTTGTCCCTTTCAAAATGGATCGTTTCACACAATGTAGTATCACTTAATGCGGTTTGTTGCACTTCACTTAGTAAATTTAAGTTATTATTTTGCACATCCATAGTTTCTAAACCTTTAAAAAAACCGTACAATTTAACTAGTAGCTCCGTTAAGATTGCGACTTACAACAAACTTTGAATACGACTTGACTATGAAGAAAAATATCTTGAATGAATGTGAAGATAATTCCAAAGAATAACGGAGTTTATTGTCGGTTGTGTAAAATTTTAATATATTTCTACACGATTCATTTCATTTCAAAAGGATTAGAAATTGATTTTATACGATCCAATTTTATTTTGACTTGAACTAAATTAAAAATAGAACCACGAACACAAAGAATTAAAAAATAACGGAAAAATTAAGTATGGTTCATGTTGAGCTTACATTTCAGTATTTTATTTCGACACGATTCCACTTTGATTTTAAATGAACCAATTTTATTTTATCTTGAAGCTAAGTAAAAACACAGTTAACATCGGAATGAAGAAATAATAGACGAAGTAAGACAGTTAATTTAAAATGAAATATTTTATTTCAAAATGATTCAATATTGATTTTACACGAACCAATTTTATTTTAACTTGAAGTAGATTCATAGTAAAAACACTTAGAACCAAAATGAAGAAAACAAAGGACCAGTTATGAATGATTCATGTCGAATTTAAAATGAAATATTTTATTTTAAAACGATCTAATGTTGATTTTTAACATATCAAGTAGGTTTTATAATTTTATGTTGAATTTAAAATGAAACATTTAATTTCAAAACGACCCAATGTTGCTTTTACACGAATAAGTATTATAGTAACATGTTCCCCATGAAAATTGAATTCATGTATTTCTAAATGTTAATTCAATGAACATTTATATGAAAACAATCGTAAAAAATGTCAAAACAAAATGAAACAATCTCAAATCAAAATGAAAAAAATAAAAAATTATTATTATAAAAACAATCATTTTTCATTTTGATTTTACATTGGGTTTTTTTTCTGTGTGTAAGAAAGCAAAAGCGTTAACAGTCACACTTTGAAAGAAATAAAATAAAATCTCGTTATATTTAAGTTGGCGGTCAAAAGTTCAACTTGTATTCACATAACTTTGTTACACCATAACCTTTTAAGAAGTCAAAGCTGTAAAATGCATTATTTATGTTCTTTTTTGTATTTCTTCTGCACGATGATGGTAGATCCACAAGCAAAAATACTCAAGATGAACTAAAAAAAATTCCACAGAAGGTCAACAGTGTTTGTGTAGAATTCATTGGAATTGAAACTTGTTCTCGAGTTTCCATCATCATTACCTATTCAAACAGAATTTGATAAAGTTAGTTTTCATTAAAGAATCCGGGTCGTTATGATTTGAATCTTTTACAGATGAAGAAGAAGCATATCTGTTATATTCAAGTTTTTTTTGTGTAGGTACGTATACATTTTTTTTGAAAATAATATTCATTTATAAAATGGTGCGTAGAGTTATAATCAACATAATGGGCTATATAAACAATATATATGTAACGCACATAGATCTTTATAATAGTAGCTTAACACCAGATGCATAGATTTGTATTATAAAAAATAGTGAAAGTTCTTACCAGAGACAACGATGAGTTTTTAAATTAAATCTTAATACAGCAAATTAAAAACTATATTTTCTATTTATAAAGTTCAATTAAAAATAATTATACTTTAAATTCTGACCGAAACGAATTGCTGTAATTGAAGAAAGAAAAACTAGAACACAATATAATAATTATAAGTTCAGCCTAAATAAACTGCAATAAGACGCTGCTGTTGGATAGATCTGATATCATATCTTAAAATCTATCCAAATCTAATTCAATAAATAATTCTTTTGGTTATAAATTTCACTTTCTTTTATTTATGTTATAATTTTTGTAAGTTGAAAGGTGTATGCGGCAAGAAAACCACTTGTCAAGAATCACGAACAAAGTAGTAGCAATCAGAGAAAAGATGCAATTCAGAACAACTATCGGGTAGATATCAGGTGGGTATTCAATATTTCATACTCAGATGGGAATATTCTGTGAGTGGTCTATTTTTCCTTTATATCGTAATATTTGAAGATTTCACCAACGTTAATAACAAACATAAAGAAAAGGCTTTAGTTAATGCCTTGTTGGCTTTAATTGCTGACAGTTATTCAACAGACTAACCTTTACAAATGTGGAGCTTTTTTTCCGTGGCTTTCATTAGAGACATTTTTTGACTTATACAGGAAGTGTACGTGTACAATGTACATATTTTTAAACCTAAACTCAATCTAGAATCAATAAAAATTCTTACCCCTATTATTAAACTAAAATCAAACATGAATTTTTTTTTAACCATGTGAAGTTAAATTGAATAAATCAAATATAAATTCGTCTGCTCCTAAAAATTAATAAAATCATTTTTTTTATTATGAGAATGAAGAATGAAAACAGAACATAAAAATATTTGTTGGAAACGGTGTTTTCTTGGGTAGAAGAAAGGTAGAAATGTGAAATGGGTTCATATTAAAAAAAAACTCAAAAAAACAACATTTTTATTGATGAAATTGTGCGAAAACTATTTTCTATGAGTAAGAAGACTCGAGAATATCTATGGTAGTGATTTTTGTTGGGGAGGGGTAAGGTGAGGGGCATACCAAAATTAAAAAAAAAAAAAAAAAAAATAATAATAAATTGATTACGCAGGGAATCAGATGCAATTTTGAAATTTCCCTTATAGTAAAAATGTCAATGTAAAATGTATGTAATGGGGGTGATTATAAACAATTAAATCACTGCCTCGGATGGCTTTCCATTAGTAGGTTATCCTATCATCTATTCCTGATTCGTATTCGTATTCGCTGTTGGCTCTTATAGACTAATTATTTTGACTGAAATTGCTATTAAAAATTAAAACAGTAACTTTTTGCAATATTTCCCAGTGTATTTTAACGCTGTGGCACCATTGACAATATTCGAGGCAATGTCAATTTCAATGGCAATGACAATTTATTGCCTGTGTGGGCCTTCTATTGCCCGGAAAATTCAGTTGTCAAATGTCAGTATAGAAATTACGACCACTGTCAAATGTTTTATTTTTAGCTCTTTAAAATCACTCGTATTGTTACTAAAAAACTTTAATTCACTTAATTTCTCATATTTTCAACTTTAATTAAAAAAAAAAAGCAAAAATCATTCAAAATCGCGGAGAGACCATTTTGAGAAAGGTGAAACGTCAACATTTGTATTGCCTCAGCGATGAAATGCCGTTAACATGTCAAAGCGTCTTCATTGGTATTATTCAAATCAATTAATGGCAATGAATCAAGCAATTTATTTCCTCAAATATAGCCGAGTCGCTGGGTAAACAAAAATTCCTACTGCAATATGCGACCAAGTGAAAACCAAAGTTGGGCGTATTATATTTTTCAACTATTTAAATTGTATTTTTGGCAGATGTTTCTGCTTAAAAAAAAAAAACTATCAATTTAATTATTTTACAAACCCCACCAATTCACATAGTTACAGCATTGTTTGTAAAATAAAATTATTTCGGAGTCGATAGCTTTGTTTGTTTTCGAGATATTCGAGTCGAAAAACATTTTTTTTATTTTTTTTTATAGTGATTTTTGTTTGAAAATTTGTTGATTTAAAAAAAACTGTCAATTGAATAATTCTACAAATCTTATCAGTTATTGACTACGTCACTATGTATAGAATAAAATTGGCTCGGCTTCTAAGCTAGTGTTTGTTTTCAAAATATTCGAACCGAAACCGTTTTTCAACGATTTTTAGTATTTTCTTTTAGTTTTTTTGCTTTAAAAAAAACCGTCAATTGAATTCTTTTTTAAATTTATATCAGTAACCAAATATGGCATCATGTATAGATTGATTTTTGTTTTAATTCTTTTCAAGTCTTTATTACGTCATTATGTGTAGAATAAAATTAACCTGAAGTCGATGGCATTTTTTGTTCTCGAAATATTCGAGACGAAAACATTTTGTCCACCTTTTTTTTTGTTAAATTGCTGTAGTAAAAAAAAACCGCTAATTGATTTTTTTTGGGAACCCTTTCTGCACTTCGTGATGTTATTATCTGTAAAATAAAATTTATTCGAGGTCGATATCTCTATTCGTTCTCGAGATACAGTGAACGATAGAAAAGCTCACGAACTTACGAACGTACATACACACACACATACAGACATCCTTGTTAAAATAATGGATTCGGATTCCTGGGACTTCGAAACGTCGAGAAATGTCAAATTTTTCAATTCGACAAATCGGACCAATTACAATAACTTCCAACGGGAAAAATAGTTTTTCAAAAATTTATTTCCAAACTTAAAATTTTGATGACAAAAAAGGTAACTTATTTTTTGTATTAAATTCCAAAAATTATTGTCTTTACTTTTTTTACAATTTTTTCTTTTTTTTTAAATTAATTAAAAAAAAAAACACTTTCAATAAAACAATTTGATTTAAAAATTAAAGGGAATGGATGGAAATGGAAGAATGCATTTCTGGCTTTAAAAACTATAGCATTATGTAGGTATGTAGGTGTTGCCGTTGTTTTATAATATCTTTTCTTTATTTTAAGTCATTTTTTTAAATTACTTCACCCTCCTTAACGGATGCAAATATCCCTCCTAATATAATTTTTTTTTTGTTTCAGTCCAACCTAAAAACTCTAGCATTTTGTGCAAGACACCCTGTATACATGTTATGGGTTTAACGATACACAAAATTTCACCTTTTCATCTATTTATTTGCAATTTTTGATCAAAAAACTCGACATCGTTTCCAATAATTTTCTCAAGAATCGTTCACAAACATGAATCTAAACTTGCAGCAGTAAATTAAAAAAAAATTATATTATTGAATAAATTAAAATTTTTGAACCTTAAATATTTTTGTGGTAAGTTTTTATTAGAATATTCTATTGCTTGATAGTGTTCAAGCAATATAAAATATTCTAATTATCAATTTCTTTAAATAGTTCAAGAAATTCCAATTTACACTTTAATTAATCTACCGCACTACCTTGACTTTAAACCAAACATTTCTAGAGCAGGAAATTACTTGACAATTTCTATATAAGCATATATATATGTAAAACCTCATTAGCTGCATATTACAACCATATAATATTGACATCCTTCTTAGCATGTATGTACATATGCAGCTACAAGGATTTAAGTAATTTGCTTTATGCCAAATGCACTAATTAGTTCTTAAGTTTCTGCTAAAGACACTGATGTGGTTATGGTGGCTATATAAGGTATAGGTGCATGAATTTCTATATATGCCAACAAGAAATATATTTTAATGAAATTCATTGAAGAAAAAAAAAGAACAAAAATTATTTGGCTATGATGTTCACCTACCGAAACTCTATCTATTCTCACCTTAACAACAGGCTGGAAATGATTAAAATATTTCGAATTAATGCCCCCGCAAGATATTTATTTTTGTGTTTACTTTCACAAACAAATTCAGAGAAATTCTTCAAAAATATTTTAAGTCGAAAATCACCCCGTATAATCTTCTTTATATACAGACATTATAAGACACTGATTAATCACCTAACACCTTGAATCCTTGTTAGTTTTGTGTGCACATTGCCGTGTCTTAGCGGTATCTGCTCTATGTTTAGCTGCATAGCGTTGCCGTTTTTAGGATATACTTGATGTTTTTGAAAAATTTAAGTAATTTTGCAAATAACGTTTAAAATTGAGAAGTTTAAATGATAAATGAAAAGACTCTAAACTAGCTCATGTATTTGTTTTTCTTTCGATCCGTTTTATAGCAATATAGCAAAAGCAATATGTATGAATATTATAACTTCAAATATTCAAAGTTAGAATATGGTGATACACTAGAATCCAGCTAGTGCAGTGATTTCAAGAAAAAATATTTCTAGTTCAAGTAATTCAACTGCACTCCTCTTGCAGATGCTTGGTCTTATTTATAAACGTTGTCTTACTTTAGACAACTGTCCAACTTTGGAAAACGTGTTCAAAAGCCTTGTTTATTGTTGTTTTATAGCTGCCTAACTTAGACACAAGTGTAGATTGTCTTAACCGTGAATAATGTGATATTTATGTTTATTAAATAAAACATATTTCCACCCATTTGAAAATAGTTAGACAGTGTCTAAGTAGACAAAGATCTAATAAATACGACTGGCTATTTTAAAATAAACTGGCATTCGCCATATTGAAAAGTCAAACAAAATTTAAAAACTTTCATGAACCTGTTGTCAATAAAGCTTGTTAATTTTAAGTTATTTTTCTTTGATATTAAATCCAATTAAACTATTTACAGCATTAATATAATAATTTAATGTTATGTTTAATTTTACAAAAGCGGCAACGCTGCTGCTGCTGCTGCTGCGTAAATTATCTAAACTTACTTAAATGCATAAGATGTGCCTTCTGCCTAACCAAATAATAAATGCATTGTCTTATTTAATTCTGGTTTGTAAGGCTTGACTGGGAACAAACTGTATAAGGTCTTTCGTGGGCATCGGGCATTGGCCGTGGTGGCCAGCATCACGGTTGATGTTAACATTAACCCTGAGGCCACATTTTGCAGCAGACTACCTTGAGCTCAGAAACCATGATATATCTACATAGTACATATTATTTTTTTTATTTTTTTTTGAATAACATGATTCGGAAAAGAAAGTTAATTTTTTTTTTTATTATTTTGATAGAGCCGCAGTATTGTTCACACAGACAATGTCGCCAACCTGAGTGAGGAGCTAACCCACAGGTCAGATTCGGAAAAAAAAAATAAGATATACCTACATACAAATTGTTTGGGTTCCACTATTCTATAAAATGAAAACGCGATTTACTGTTATGTTAATCAGCTCCCATGTTACTCAAACTGAAGTCGTCAATTTATATAAATATATGTGACTTTTGGAGTATAAGATAAAGTTCGTCAGTGACGCCAAAAATAGTCTAAGTAGGAATATAAAAAAATTATTGGACATTTTTGAACATAATATTTATGATTGGGTTACATGAACTTGATTATATGGTTCAAGATTATTAAGGTCCATGTGAAAACTCTGCTAAAGCTTTATTGTGGACAAAACCATTTTTGACTAAAAAATTCAACGGGAAAAAAGCTATTTCTCGTAAATCCTTAATTTTAGGGGAAACAATAGTGGTCTTTCAGAAAACTGATTTTTTAAAATTATTTTTTTAATTATATCACTTAATTGGCCATGCACGTTGAAACGGTCCTTAGGATGGTTGCAAGTGGTTTGTACAGATTTTAGATCTCCGATCGCACGAGGCACATGATTGAAAATCTTTAGGTTCCTTCAATGTTATCAAACCTATAGCGACCTGGGAAATGTCAATCAAATGTCAAAAAACTCCGCCTCAGTGCTAAAAGTTTTACTATCAAAAATGTGCTACTTAAAACGCTTCAGAACGAGTTCAGGGTGACCATGTGCGCCCCAGTACTAACATCAAACAAACCTTCTGTCAAACGAGTGACCGTCCTTACGACCGTCTTAATGTAAATAGAATATCCTCCTTAACACAATTCACGTGACAAACAATATCGTTTTGAAAAAAAAAAAAAACACAACAATAGTTATAACTTTTTGACATTTGATGTGTCATTCAATTAGCAATCTACTTGAGTTAAAAGTGTTGCCATTGGATTTTTTTTTTACTCACAACATAGAACAAAACCGGTTTAGCTCTATGGGCGTTTTTGACCATTCGGGAATAAAAACATCAAAATTCCCTTTTAATTTTTTTTATATTTCAGATATTTTTTGTTTTGTAGGTAAAATCATTCCCACTGGGCTAGTGTGATAGGAACCTAAATTTTAAGTTGACAGATACAAATAATAAAACAAAAAACATTCAATTATAAATAACTGTGTTTAAAAGCTTAAAAGAACGATTATGTAAATACTTTTCTTTTGGGTCCAAATGTCAAATGAAAACAAGGCGCTTAGTTTATTTAACCTTTTATAAAACTTCTGACTTTGTTGAATTATACCATATTTTGTGTATAGATATTTTGACATTTGATTTACGGAAAAGATATAGTATACATACATATGTACATATGTATGTAAGTAGGAACAGTTGAAGTTTTTTGGGTCGGGTACTTAAATAATATTATCTATGAAGTTTCCCTATACCAAAGACTTTTAGCAAAATTACTATCACACAAATTTAACCCTTTTACCCCAGTTTTAATCGAAATATTAATCTATTATAACTTCAACCACTTCCTTGCGGTTTTCCAAAACTCAAAACAATTGTTGACAATTTCTTCCGTCTAATTTAATTTCCTTTCAATTTTGTTAATGGGCGGTTAGACTTCAATCTTTTACACAGAACAAAAATCCCTTTATACGCAAATTGATTGTTTAGAAATAATAACAACAAATTAAGGCCAACAAAATTATTTCAATGAAAACAAAAATTTAAATTAATTTTTATTTTTTTTGCACACGAAAGAAATGTTTGTTATTTTCGCTATGCTGACGAGAAATGACGATGGCGATGCTACAAAGACATTCACAACATCACTCCTTCCCTCGGGTAATATCTTTTTGCAATAGCCCACGACCTACCAATGTTATATAAAATATTTTTATTTTACCTAAATCACGGTTTATGCACGCCCGCCCCTTGAACTTAACTTTCACAAACAAAATAAAATTTCATAACTTCTTCAAAGTTATGCAGCTATAGAACTGAGAGGATTTTTATGTATGTATGTATGTGTGTATATATGTATGTGAACTCGTTTGCCTTGGGGATGAAATACACAAGGAAAAGTAGGTACTTACTTTTTGAATTTTTCTAACTGTAGTGTAGTCGTTCGTTTAAAGAAGGAAACGAGCAAAGAAGACTTCTTTGCCTTCAAATTATAGCCACTCATATGCATTCATACGTCTTATAGGTGTCAGAAAACATTCAAGTTAAATTTCTAAGACAGTTGGTAACTAATAAAAAGTATATAAAATACAAATATGTAAGAGATTTATGATGTATAGGGTTATCGATTTCTTGATTAAGAAAATTCAGCCCAGACATTTGAGAGGTTAGAAGTTATTTATATGAATAATAGCGGCGTTTTATTATCCACGGGTTTGGTTTATCTTTTAACACGTATAATGCAAAAACAACATTGGATCTAGATTTCTATCGGGGTTTCCATTATGGATCTAGAAATTAGTTTTTACTCTGGCGGGTAGATGACTTTTTTAGTTTTGCAATCGGTAAGGTAGTGCAAAATGTAATGTAAAGAAAAAAGACATTATCTACATAAAAAATAAACAAACATAAGAAAAAAAGAGATAAGAATACCACAATGTTTTCATTAGGATCTGCATCGTTTTATTTTATCGGGGTGAACCATATGGGTTATTGGCGATAATAAAGCACAGCTAATCTCTTTAAGTAGGTTAGAGTTTACTACTTTATTCAAAAGTATTGAAATTCTATAGAAAAATTGATAAAAGTAGGTTCGTACTACAAAAAAATAATGGCGCAAAATTGTAAACAGTCTGATGTTAAGGTATTAGCATGATGCTACTTAACAATTTAGAAACTTTAAAGCTCTTTACTAAAATGTTCTTAGTTTTAAAAATCTCTTAACTAGTACCATACCAAACCTTATTTCTCAATAAATTTCAGTTGAACACGCCTAAAGAAGTGATAGTTCATGCCAACAAGCAAACAAACATTTAACTGTCAAAGTGACATTTGGAGTTAGTGTGATACTAAAAAATTAAAATAGACATTTGGTGATTTTAAGTTCGATAGTATGTTTAAAAGACAGTACGGTGCTAACTCCTTTAAAATTTGGAAAATCCTGTTTTTAACCTAGCATTATAAAGAGTTTTTCAATAAGAGATTTTGAATTGCCCGGTAATTGGGGAGCTGTCATTTTTGAAGCTGCCATCTTTTGACATTTGACAAGTAAAAACTGCGCCATTACTACAAATAAAACGATACATGCTTCAACAATGCATTGAAATTATTAAAATTAACTAAAAAATGGCAATATGGCTACACCAGCAACGAAACGAAAGTTTCCTAACCGTGTTATTTCTCTGGATTGAACCAGAGTTAGTTAATAGCAGTTAGTTAATAATAAAATAAAATAAATCCGATTTAAATCAGAAGCAGTTTTTCAATGTAGGATTAACTTTAACTTTCAGCTGTCAAACATCTATCGAAATCAAAGTACAACATAACGGAAATTCGCTTTCACTGTCGAACATAAGGCGCATCACTTTTCGGTAGTTAGCAAAAGGTGAGTTCCATAGTGTCGCTCTCTCTCTCTTTTTATAGTTTTTTGATACATATCTGTCAGAAATAACTATTAAGTTAATCCATAATGAACTTATCAAAATTTGATGAGTTAATTTGATTGAACAATATTTCTCAGGATATACATATGTAAATTGAGTTTTACCCGATACTGTTTTATAATGTTTAACTATTTTTTTTTTTCCAAAAACTATTCATGGAAACAACTTATTTAACAACATAACCACGATATTACGGTCTCATATCGTCTAAAGGTTCGCAGAGAATTTTAACAATCTTCCTTCATGTCATTATTGCCCTGCCTAGGTCCGATCCAATTCACGATAGAACCATGCGATGCTATTAAAGTCCATTGGGACCATCTTTAACACTGGCGCAATGTGAATGGCTTCCTTTATAAAATAATGTGGATTGTGGATTCAGAATTAATTATTTTGTTTTAAAAATTTGTCCATCCACGTTGAGATGGTTGCATTTTTCGTAGACGACTTTCTATTGAAAATTGGCAGTTTCTATTGTGAATGGGTCTCGTTAAACCGAAAATTCGCTGAAAATCTTTACGAATCTTGCGATCGTCCTAAGAACAATCAAAATGTTAATGGCCAATTAAAAAACAAAACAGCATACAATTAACAAGAATAGATCACAAGTCTTTTAAAACTTTTGTGACTAATAAAATACTAAAAATCATATTCACTAAACAGAAGTTTGATTTTGTTTTTGTTTCAAACAAAAACTTTTTTAAAATATTTAGGTATATGAGTATGAATGTCCATCAAGAAGTTGTTGACTTAATTCCCCCTTAAAAATTAATGTTTGTATTTATTTATTCTGAACATATAATCGTCGTAGACAAACTTTTGAGTAAAATAAGGGAAATATTACTTAATTAGAAAAATTTAGATGTTTGTTTTAAAAGATAAATATTTTGGGAATAATTGTCTTAAAAATTATTGCTCAAATGAAAAGCTCAATAATATATTCTAAACAAATACTTTTACATGTTTAGCATTCTTAATTTCCAAAATTAAATATTTTCTTTATTTAATTCCCATTGTACAAAATTAAAAACTATTCTACCACACCACATAATATTATATTTAGAATCATTAATCATTCTCATTTTGTTTATTGAAGTGTTTATTTGAATTCAAAAACAAGCAAAACCTTTTATTTCTAAAAACCATTTCCCTTTAAGAGAAAACCATTTGGTTACAGAAAAAAAAATATTAAGGACATGACCAAAACATCCAACACAATTCTTATCAGAAAATCTTTTTACACAAATATCTCAATTATTTAACCAACAATTTTGATTGGCATTCCAGTCATGATCTCTTAGCTTTTTCGATTACAAAATATTCAACCCACATTCCTAATACCTACTCGCTATACTCGTATACAAAGTTTAAGTTTCAAAGCTTTGTAACAAACAAAAAAACTGATTAACCTAAATGAGACTAAAACTTTCGGTTTTCTTGTGAATTTAAACGTAAAACACCATTCGCCACCCGTTGAGTACGCTTTAAATTTTTTCAAGGTGAGGGATACAAATATGTTGACATTCAAATAAAATCATGGTTAGTGAAATTTTCCCGCGCAAATTTACGGCGTAAAATGCGCATGATTCGGAAATTTCCCTTTTGTTAAAACTGTTATACAAATAATGTTGGGCAACATTTTCAGGAGAAAATATTTTGTTGCATATCGTTTAATCGGTTTGATACAAAACAACTAACAATGAAGAAAAAAAAAAAAACTTCGATATCTTAATTTAAAACAGGACCTTCTCAAGGAATATTCTAAATCAATGCAAAACTATAAATAAGCTGACCAAACTGATTTTAATTGAATAAATAAAGATTAAGATTGATTTGATATGGAGGCATTTAGTTAATTTATTAATGAGTTTCACAAACGGTGAAACTTAAAATCTGAAAATTCGGCAATAATTTTATTACCAAGATTGGACTCACCGAGAGGGATTTGTCGTCTATTTATTATGATGAAAACCGCTTATTATATTATAAGACTGTTCGAGGATGAGGAAAATCATAAAATCTGGCCGCCAGGTAGAAGCTGATTTTGTATATTTTTTTTTAGAAATTAAATTGTGCTGATAATGAAATAGACTCCTTTTGGTATTTGGAAACAAAGTTTGAGTTTTGTTTTCTGCCTAAGAATTTTAAATTCTGTTTTACCATTTTTACAAATTTTATTTGTATTTATTTATTATTTTAAAACTTGTAGTCAAAATAAATTAAAAACGTTTGTCGACATGATAGCTTGGTGCTTGGTAGTATGTGGGCACTAACGTCCAAAGAAGTAGTAAAATATTTCCTTCATAGCATGAAAAATATTTCTAGAGTTTCATAGTGTTATAGGTACCGTTATATGTGGAATTTGTAAATTATGTCAGTGTGACGTGCGAATTATATATTACTGAAATGATCTATTGAAATCAAACCATGTGGCACCTCGTTGCCCGTTGGAGAGGGATTGAATAATTTACTTTAAGGAGACGCTTTGACACGTGGTGGTAGTCATAACATTGTGATGAGAATATTTTGGATTTCATAAATCAATTGCGTAGGTATAGCACTTCAGAAAACATATTAACTGAAAAGATATATACATATACATACATACATAAATGGTTTATTTAATCACGTTATTAGAGAATCACGTTAAAATTAATTCTCAAACTTGGTGGATACAATTCTTAGTTAATATGAATCTTATATGTCAGTTTCACACGTGAATTTCTTTGTTCCGATGCCCTTGTAAATACAATTTTTATTTTTATTTAAAACACGCAACCTTAAAAGTTTTAAAACAAATATTATTCTGAACTTATTTACTTATAATTTTAGAAACTCAAAATAACAAAAAAAAACCAAACCATAAAGAATAACTATAAATAAATCACTTAATTTTTTTTTTGTAAATCGGTCACTAAATATTTTAAAACAAGTTTGAATTATATACTGAAAGGCTGGAATCCAAAACGCATCATAAATGTGAATTTGATGCACATTTGATGCCAAAGAGGAAATGGTAAAAAAGTCATAGGTTTCTAAACGCATCCCAAACATCAACGATGTGCAATTGGGTTCTTTTTTTTAGAAACTATCTTTGTCTTTTCTCTTTCTAATTTGAAAGTTCTAATTGGAGAGAAATTAATGGAAGTTTTCAAAATAAACTAGGTGATCCTGTGGCTTTAATTCTTGAAATGCCAAACCAAACTAAAAATAAATCACTTGACAGCTGACAAAATGGCCGCTA
This sequence comes from Epistrophe eligans, assembly GCA_951394125.1. Taxonomy (NCBI): domain Eukaryota; kingdom Metazoa; phylum Arthropoda; class Insecta; order Diptera; family Syrphidae; genus Epistrophe; species Epistrophe eligans. The sequence continues at coordinate 13,643,568 of OX596029.1, forward strand.
GTTAAAATAGTGTTGCCAACTTAAAGTTTTCTACCTCTAAAAAAAAACGCCCGTTATAAACATCCAAGCCGGCGGCGGTAGGGTAAACTAAAAAAGTGGAAATTTCTGTGACACATTATGTTATGATCTTAAACGTTACGACACGTTGATGTAAATTGGATACGTTCATTTGTACTTCAAACTAAATTGAAAAACCGAATTGAGTTTTGGTTGAAATTTGGTTGACAGTTCGAACTCTACGCATTCTGTAATGTAAAACCAGCACTTGAATATTTAATTTGATGTTTACACATTTTAACAGTGAGTCCCGGCACTCACACTTTTTTTTTTTGACGGCCTTCATCAAATACAAATTTTCCTTTCAGAGATGTGTTCAGAACAAATAAGGTCACGTTTTTTAAGTTTTTATCTTAAAAAAAGAAAACAATTCAGGAAAGTCTTTAATTTTCAGAATATAAATAAAAGGCATTCCTCTCTCACTTATCAACCATATTATTATAAGTTTTTTTATACGAACCAATTACATTTTTAGAATAATTTCTGGTACTTAAAAATAAAAATCCCATCAGAAATTTTCTATTATAAATTTATTTCAGAATAAATAAATTTCAAATATGTACTTTTATTTCTGTGTTGGGTATGTAAATAATTTCATGAATTTTTCATTACAAACAAAAAATTTACTTTGTTTTTGCTATACATATATGAAAGTTTTAAAAAATCAAAAGAAGAACAAAAAAAAAAAACAATAGAAGATGTCTTGTTTTTGGTTTTTTTTTTGTTTTCGCGACTTTTAGTCCAAATAATTTTAAATAATTCACCGAAATGCACAGAAAATTCATATGAAGGGAACAAACCTTATCTATACACATTTTACCATGAGATCTGTTCGTTTACTTCACAAAATTGCTTACGTTTTTTTTATGACAACTTCTTTTTCGACTTAATTAGTAAACTGAAAGAAATTGGCAGTTTTGAGCCTGTTTACGAGCAGACACACAAACTGGCAGCAACTTTTGTTAGTTCTATTTATTTACTTATATTCTTTATGTTTTTGAGAATCTGACAAAAACGAAAATTTGTATGAAAATCCCTTGCATTCGGGGCGTTTAATCCATTACGTCTGTCATCTAGTTCTATTTTATTTCGATTCAATGCAAATCCTAGAGGTAAATGCAAGAATTTGACACAATGATCAATGATTTTTGACTGGCATTTCAGATTTTTTTTGCGTTCAACAACATAGATTCAGAATTCTGAAAATTCAGATGACAAACGTAATTCATTGAACCCGCCCATTGAGATAATTTTAAAATTTTAAATTTAAAATTTTAATTTTAAAAAAACGAGAAATTGTTCCGGGAAGTATTTTAAATAAAAATTACCTAATTTTTTCAGTATCACTTTTTATAAGTGAAAGAGGTTTTTGTGTGATAACTCACTTGTAGTTAGACTGCCAAGCTTTCGCACCATCATATTAATATTGAAAGTTTAAATGAACAACAAACACTTGCGTGAGCTATACCACCAAGTTTTTGTAAGTATTTATTTAAACTGTATGTTTTAAGTGTCATCAGTTCATCAAAAAGTTCTATATAGCACTTAAAGTATTCTGAATAAAAAGTTTATGTGGGAATAAAAGAAAAAATTCATTTGACGAAACATAAGTTTTAACTAAAAAAAAAAAACTGTTTTATTTGTTTGTATGTATCTTGGGACTTCCTATTTATAAAGTTTCATCCTATATACATGGTGACAGTTTCCTGATTATTTATTTTAGCAAAAAAGAGTATAGAAACTTTCTCTATTACACTTATATTGTATACCTTTGCTCTTGATATATATGTAAGTACTCTACAGGGTAAGTCTGGTATTCTTAAAAAAAATCAGACTACAGACTTTGATATAAAGAAGAGAACAAGTGTGTTCTAAAATTCTATCTGTCTACAATTCAACATCTATAAATCTAATTGCTTTCTTATCTGAAGTGATTTTTTTTTTAAATATTTCTCATTTTTTTGTAACTTTAAAATAAATCTTTTAAAATATTTTATAAAATATTTCATATTTAGTTAAATTAATAATTAATTTAAAATACTAATAAAGATATGAATCTGAATAGTGCTATAACTACTTAAGTTTTGAGAGAGAGTTTAAGCGACCCATCAGTCGTCACCAACATTAGGTACCTAAAACTGAATTCCCCATCCAATTTTGTGAAAATACGTAACTGTAATTCACAAGGGACATAGTTTTTAAGTCCTTCAATGGAAACCACGTCACTTCGGTTGATTTATGGACTTTCAAATGTACCTTCACACCCGTAAGAAAGATTTTTGTGTTCTTGTCAGAAATTCATATATACGGACTTAAGGGAATTAAATTGATGAATGAATAGATACACGTGTTGCATTTTGTTTTTGGAAGCTGAATCATTGAAAGGATTGATATAAATTGATCTTTGTCCCCATATATAATATGTTCGACACCAAATAAACAAGTAAACTTTCAACAAAAATATTGAAGAAAGAATCCTGAACACTTTAAGGATTACCTAGGTTAGGTTTATTGATTTAAAAGATTTGAAGATGTTATGTTGTTAAAAATAGCTTTTATTATGCTAAACAAAAATGGCAGTAGCCAATGATTTAATAGTTAGGTTTTTCCACTGGAAAGTCTTGAGATAAAATTCCAGACTGTTTTACCTAAAAATAATATATTCTTTATTTAAAATGTTATCTAGATCTACTGCCTTTTGAAATGATGTGATGAATCCTTAAAGAGTATCAGTCGTATTTATTAGATTTTTGTCTACTTAGACACTGTCTAACTATTTTCTAACTATTTTCAAATTGGTGGAAATATGTTTTATTTAATAAAAATAAATATCACATTATTCACGGTTAAGACAATCTACACTTGTATCTAAGTTAGGCAGCTATAAGACAACAATAAACAAGGTTTTTGAACACATTTTCCAAAGTTGGACAGTACTTTAAAGTTAGACAACGTTTATAAATAAAATCATATGTATCTCTTGTTATGAAAAAGTGTCTCATCGTTTGGGCTCGAAAAGTTGTAGGTTCCCCTATTCCTGTCAAGCAACAACAACAAGAAAGTTTTGTCACTATGATTTGGTTCTCCACAAGCTGCCGCGCCACCAAAAGAGTTACCTCATTTTTAAACAACCTTTGAAAATAAAAAAACTCTTCTTTGGTTCATACCGCTGATGTACCTAGATGACTTTGTAAAACCTCAAAAAAAAATAAGTTAAAAACAATCATTAAACGAAATGTTGTTAAAATAATTATTTGTCCTTAAAAGAGAAAAAAGAATTCCAAGGATTTTTATGTTAACCCAACGATGAGTCATCAAGTGTAAAAAAACAAACTATTTTAAACATCAGTAGGTACATCGCAAAGATGACCAGACTTAATAAAAGTTCGTCCAATGGAAGTTTAAAATTTTAATAAAGCCCTTTTTATTTGGAAAAGGATAATTTTATTTTTCTGAGGAATTCACTTTAGCTTGGTGTGGGTTTTTTTTTTTTATTTGTTTTAAGATCTTTATTTATGTATATTTTATTTGTGTGTTTTCCCACGAGTTTGACTTGTGTTGTGTGTCTTTTTTATTTGGTGAGAGATGATGAATTTAAAAATGTAACAACAATATGGATTTTTTTATCTGTTTTCTTTTTTTTTTATTGTTGTTGTTATGTTGATATTTTTTTTTACATTTCATTCAGTAAAATTAAAACAGATGCCTTTAACCTCATTACTCCCAGTCTTCAATTTTTTTTAAATTTATTTTGTTTGGAATATTATCTCTGTTATTTGTGAAAAAAAATTAAAATCATTTAAGTGATAAGTTTTTGTTTTTAATTCGGTCAAGATGATTTTGTAGATATTACATTAAAAAATAAAAATAAACTAAAAAATGAAAGGTCACTTTTATACACTTTTATATCTTTCTTGATAACAATTTTCTCGTTCTTTTTCTTAGGCAATGAGAACAAACTTTTCTGCCAATCTTTCCAGAATTTCTAAAGTTTTTTTCATTTTTTTTTTTTTTTTTTTTTTTTTTTTTTTTTTGTAATTCTGGCGTAATAACTGTGATGAAAGAAACAAAAGCTGATTATTTTTTGCCTCCATGTGGCCAATATTAGTTTCGTGTAGAAAAAAAGGTTTGAGATTTTGATCCAACTTTAATAACAAAGAATAAGGAAGTTCAAGAAAGTGGTATTTGATAAATTTTTCGGTGGCGTTTGTGCATCTGTACGCTCAAAGATAATTGAGCTAGAGTTTAAACTGGGGGACATGTTTCCTTAAAATGTGTTATAAAAATACAATACTTACTGGATTCAACAAGAAAATACCATATCACATGAAAAGGACATTAAAACTAATCGTAATTCACTTTTTTGAGAAAACAAACAAATCGTGTAAAACTCCAACAGAAAGTTATCCACCCACTTATAATATCAAATGTGTTTTTTTTTTTCCTGAATCAAACCCTGGATATCCAGTACATCCTTTATATCAAACGTAAGCTATATTGAAAATCCCTTCTTCCTACTGCAATATTATTAAAACAATAACGACAATATAGTTGCAGTAAATATTGCAAGTTTAATAAAGTAAGCTCAGTAAACATTCTGCTTGTGCTGTGCAATAAGCCTTTTATCCTATTCAGTAACCTTAAGCTATATAGAGAAGAATTTCTTTTGAGAGATACATATACATACTTAGATATATGTATGTATGTACATATTGACGTAATATATATCATCTATAGGAGGATATTAAATGATACATTTTGTATAAGTTTACAAAATATTGTTTCAATTCCTTTTGAGCATGATAAAACAGTTTAACCTTAAAAAGGCTATTTAATTCGTGTGCCATTGTGATTGTTTCTTGATGGAGATTGCCATTGTCAGAAATGAAAATTAAACATTCAAAAAGCTTGAATTTTATTAAATAACGAGTACGAGAATATTCAATTGTGGTGATGGTGGTCATCAGACCTTCTGCACAGAATAATTTAACCTTTGTGTGTGTGTCTGAGTCTTGTTTGGTTTAAATTAAAAATAAATTCGACTATTTCGGAACTTTCCATATATGAGCTCCCTTCGAACACTTGGTTTTATAAAGAAGACAAAAGTTTTAGGTATGTAGTTTAACATTCTTTAGATGAACGGATGAGATTACCACATAAAGTCAATAGAGTAAGAATATATTGAAGTAAGAAGAAGGAATTGGTGGTTAAAAATTGAAAATATACTGCCACATTGCATCTATAGCAGTTTTAAACTTAAAAAAAAAAAGAAGAAAAATTGAAAATTGAAAATTGACCTCTGGTTTGCTGAGATCTCAGGAAATTGTTTTTTTTTTTGGTATAGAGAAAGAATATCAATTTACATTTCCCTTCTCTCCTCCTCTTCTGTTAGAGAATGTTTATTGTAAAAGGAAACCATCAGAAAATTGAATTTGTTTGAGAATGTTAGTTTTGGAAAACAAAAATAGTTTTGGAGTAAACAGATAGTTAATTTAAATTCAACTCTTTAAATTTTAAAGCTAAACGATATAAAGTTTAAGAGGTCAAGGACGACTAAGCAAACCATCAGAGATAGAAAAAAAGGATATTTGATTATTTTTCTATCAAAGGAACTTATTAATTGGAAAAAAGACTGACCACTTCCTTATTTAGATAAAAAAGAAAAATAGTAACTAACTGAAACAAATTTTATTTTTTTAGTATAGCTCTATAGGGCAAGTATTGGTTTCGTAGAAACAAATGTTGAGGGTTTTATAATCGAAGCAAAAAATATTAGTTTCTCAGATACTGCGACAGACGGTATGACAATAACAAAAATGTGTTAAAATTAAATTCGTCGTAAAAATATTGCATCACAAAAAAAATATGAAGGACTGAATCGCACGAACTTGCTTTTGTGGCTAAGAACTAAAATTAGGAACTAAAAAAATTATTGTCTTGTTTGTATTCAAAAAAAAAAAAAAATAAAATAATTTTCAAAAATATTAATTTAATATTGTTTAAACTATATTTAAAAACTACCAAAGCCAATTTTTTGGACTTGCTAATTTGATTACAATCCCAAATTTTTGTTTTACAAAAAACTAATACTTGGCCAAAAAAAAAAAAAAAACAAGTTTCAATCCTATATTCTTGTGTTTTTGTATTTTTTGCTCAGGAGAGATGCGATTTTTGGGCTGTTGAGTGACAGTTGGACATATATACGTCAAAATATAGTACCTCATTTATATGTCAAACCATCAACTGTCAAATTTCATCAAATGATGGATACGATGAAGATGAATTAAAAATAAACCTCATGATAAAACCGAAAATGTCTGCGCCTTTATATTTGTTTGCTCTGGAAAAATACAATTTTAAGGCATTTAACATTTGAAAAGAAATATTCGCTAAATATCAAAATCCTCCTTATCTATCTGTCAAAATCCTTCAATTGTCAAACTCCATCAAGGAATTGCTATGATTAAAATTGTACATGGATATTTTTTAAAAGCATTTCATTGTCTTGTTGTAGACCACAAACAAATTTCGTTTCGCTTTAACACCACTTTTAGGGAAATAGTAATAAATGACCTGCAGTCACTTAAATATATTAGTGCAAAATTTTAAACAATTTAGTACAATATTAAAGCATTTTAAATATGATAAAAAGGCTTTAACATCATACTAAATCGTTTAAAATTTTGCGCCATTATCTTTTAAATGCCTTTTAACACAGGCGTTTTACTGAAAAATGCATCCAGTGAGATAGGTAAATTTGATGTGTGCACAGAAACGAGAAGGGTAGAATCCATCCCTAAATCTTTCTCGTTTCTACGCACATAAAATCTACCTCTCTCACTGGATGCGCCTTTCAGTAAAACGGCAGTGTTAATAGGCACTAATAATGCCAAATTACAGAACCTGATGAATGAGGAGAATCAGATTCAATTTTGACAGAAAAATAAAACTAAAAAAAATTTTCAATCTCATTTTCTTCAACATTTTTTTGCATAAAACATTGACAGCATAAAAGCTTAAATATTCCAAGAATGATTTTATTGAAAAAAATAATGAATAATGAAAATTTATTACCAAGAGAAATGAGTTCTGATAAATTGCATATTTGATACTTTTTTGTCATATTTTTGAATTTGAACAAAAAAAAGAAAATTGAGTTAAAAAAAAATGTATAATTTTATTTTCACCCGAGAACATGGAAGTATTTATGTTTTGTTGTAGTTAAATTTAACATCATTAAAACTTAATTTCGTACGAACAGTCATGCATGCTTGCCCCATCAAAAGACAACTGATGCGTTATGAAAAATATTCATTATACATAAAAAAAAATTAATAAAGTTACCTTTGTCTATCTGTCCATTTAGTTAACCATCATGTAACCTGCTCACAGAATATATTTTCTCAGTAAAAAAAAAAAAAGAAATGCCCAAACTTACGTTGATTCATTTTGATTTTTTGTTCTTCGTACTCGTATAGCAGATACCTAGCTAAAGGTTCATATTATATTAAATAGCTATGGCCAAAAGCAAGGATAACATAAACAATATGATGGATTTATGCTCATTACTTTACCATAACTCCAAGGTGATGTAGCTTCTCCTTTCGGGATATTTAATACATACTGTTTTTATGACAGAGAGTTAGTATATGTGTGGGGGAATGTGTTTGGCACGAGTGAGCTCCTATTACCTCATTCCTTAAAAAACATCTAAATTATAAAATTTTCCATTAAATATCCATTAAAGGATATACCAAAACCATAAACGGTAACCAGGCGCCAACCTCAGCTTCATTTTTGCGGTGAGTGTGGGTGTATTTTGTTCATATCATATAGTCAAGTCAAATTAAAGACTTTTTCTCTTGCATCCACAAATTTGAGGGGATCTTCCGGTCACACATAAAATCACACTAAGTACGTGTCCTATATGTATATCCCTTTTTTTTTTGGGTTAGGGCTACTATATCAAATGACAAAATTATATAGAACTATATTTTGACAATGACTTTTATTTAATCCGGAGTGAGTACCTACCCTTTATATGAAATTACTTTTTAAGCTGACATTTGTGTATGTGTATCGCATACATAGATTAATCTAAAAAAATAAACTATGATGAGCAGGGAATTTGTCATTTTATATATAGTATGTACTATGTAGGGGAACCTGGGGACACTTGATCCTCTGGCAGACTTGATCCTTACGTATTATTTAAGTAACCTGAGTTGTGTTTTAAAGCAACAATATGGCAATACTTTGTGTTAATATTAATACATTTTCACTTTATATACATTGGACTTACTTATTTAAATAAGTCTTTGTCGATTTCGTTAAATAAAATATTATTTATGTACATTTCATAAAAAAAAAAATTAGATAATACCGGAGGGGAGATTTGATCTCCCGTTTTGCAATGAAAATAAATAATATCAAATTTAAATGGCCAATTTTGATGCTAACATAAAACTTTTGACTTGAGTTATGATTTAGGTGAAAACTAATAATTTTGGGTTAACCTTCCTATAATATTTTAATGATATCTAAAAAAATATTACTTGCATTATATAATTTATTTTTATTTGTTTTCTGACCTTGAGCTTGAACGCATGTGCCTCACCTCCTTCCATGTTAAAACACCACTGGTATAGAAACTATTTTAATTTTCAAAGTATGCAATAATTTAGAGCTGACCAAGTATAATTCTATATCCGTATCAAGACTCTTGATTACTTTGGATTATTTTAGAAAAATTCAAAAAAACGGATTTTAATTCTAATTTAACTATATGCAATACGATAAACAATTTAAATGATTATTAAATCGCTTTAAGACAAAAAAAAAAAAAAAATAAAAATATCTTTTACTTTTTGGGATAATTGAACATTTATAAAGTGGGTATCACCTCCATTAATATTCTGGTGTCGTATTCTTGGAATGTTATTCTAAGATAATACCTTAGATTCTAAGAATTAACTTAAATAAAGCGATATTTATATTTTCACAGATATTTGCCCGCTTTTATCATTTCACGTCTTTAATTAATCTTTTCCATCAATGGTGAAATGATTTGCCAAATTAGCAACCAGATAAACCATATTAATTTTGAATAAATATAATATTTCCCTCGTGCTGATATTTGCCACTTGAAATATTATATAATGTATCTTTTACCACAAATAAGCATAAACATTGATTCAATAGAGCATATAAAATAGGAAATAAGTTTTAATCTAATTAAATAATATGTTGATTCCGCTTATGTGAACAATTATTCCATTTTCTTAAATTATATAATTGAGATTTATTGAAGATGTTCACATAAATAAAAAATATATTTTATTTATTAAAGATTATGTAGGTTTATTCAAAGGTTTTAATACATAAAAAGACAAACACAAACATATATGTACATATATGCCAGTAAGACCTAGGGTCTTATAAATTAGGCAATTTTAGAAGAATAGAAGGATAGGATATATTTTTGCTGGCACAGTGGATTGAGAAATTAGGTTTTGATTTTCTCATTAAATCCTAGGGGTTGCGTTCAGTTGAGGAAATATAGAAAAGAATGCCGCTTAGACTGAGGATCGAACCCATACATCCAAGTTAGCAGTCAAGCACTACTTCCACAACGCTGGGGCCACCCCCAATAATATGAAAATTTAATATAAAAATTATTTAATTCTAAACCAATAAGAAATCTTATTTGAGTTATTGCACAAAATAATTACGTATACGCCATAGTGTCCATTTTTTTTAAAACTGTAACCATAATATTTGTTACTATTGTCAAAACGATTTTATAAATTCCATGTGGTAAAATAATTGTAAAAACATAATAATTCTCATTTTAATAGCTGTGTTTTTTGATAAAACGAATAATAGATAGCTACATAAAATATTTTGTTATTTGTTTTGCACACAAAAGAAACATTTATTTACTATTGGTTGAGTGTAAAAATTTTCTGAGTTGACTATTCACTTTATTATAAAAACAATTCAAATGTTTATTCATTGATAAGTTTTGAAGCGTTGAACTACTATCCGATTTAAAGCTTACTTTTATGTCTATATCGCAGGTATAGTTTTATTACAGACTTTAAATTAAAATAAGTCAAATATGTATGTCCCCTTTAAGGATTTGTTCGTTTACTTTGTTACCGTTACATCTTTTAATACATCTTTCGATAAAATCGCGAGGTCAACAAAAGTATTTAATAAATATACAGTTTGAAACAAAATTTGTAACGAAAAAATTACTTTGCTGATTTTCTGAAAAATTTGCTTTATTTTTCGAATATTTACCTGTAATTTAATTGATGACACAAAAGATTTTCTTTCAATACTGTAAAAAATCCTTCCAAATAACAGTTATACTTTACTATTTCACAATGGACTGCAAGCGCTATAAAATACACGTTTAAACTCAAAATCCACTCTAAATATGTTAAACTTTTTTTCTGTTGCATAATTTTAGGATCAAAATAAATTCTTTTATATGAAATAACGCCTATGCAGAGATATCATAATTCACCTATTATTTGTCTGTGCAGTGGTAGCAAACCTTTTGAAAATTTGATCGATTTTTTTTTGACACTAAAAAGTTTTCTAAGGACACCTGCACCATTTATAACTGGAAAGATTTCAAATAACGGAATTTCGTAGTTATAACCCCTTCAAGCGAACTCTCTTGTTACCAAATGAGGACACAAATTACATATTTTAATAACAGCAAGTCGACAAAGTGCAAGTGTTTGTGAGTTTTAAGTTTTATTTTGAAGTTTTAATGCTCATTCTGGTACTTTTTGGATAGAAACACAGCTTGTCGATAGAAAAAATATCCAAAGAAAAATTCGACGAAAATTTCTAATACAGAAATTCTTTAATTAGTGAAATTTTTTGGTGTCTCACAAAACTCTTATCTGTTAAAAATTATATTAAATTTTTTTAAATACGGGAATGCTTTCGGAGTAAAATAATTTTGATTTACTGTAAACTTTAGGATAATACACGTCCTATAGTGTACAGTGAAAATCAAAATCAAATCAGATTTGTATGTATTCACTAAGTTGATTTCTATGAAATTTTGGAATAAATTTGGAATGCAATCTGGTTCAGTGACAAGTTAAACCAGTGTTAATTAATCTACAGTTAACTAAAGAAGCTATTTTTTAGAGGTGGATGTATCCGTAATGAACTTACGAACTCGGATGATCAAACATCAAAACCATCTGTTTAGAAGATCCAGAGTTATATTTAATTTTGCATTGAAAAACTGTGCCTATTTGCAAAATAAAAATAAAACAGATAAACCATTTGCCAAAAATGTTACTGCTGAACAACGTACATATAGCTAATGAAAACTCTCGAGCGCAGATGGGAAATGTATGTAATTTATTATTTTTTTTATTTGGATGCAGCTATGATATAGACAAGAAATCCTGGAGCTAAAAATAAAAAGTTAGAAAAAATTAATAGAATGTTGAACAATATCTAAACTTATTTCATGCCAATGATATTCCATTTTTCTATCTTACGTAGGAAGATTTCTACGAAGTGAATTATTAGCTCTTTTGCAATTTTTCTTTTTCTTTTCTTCTCATTTTAAATGTAGGTCGTTTCAGCAAAGCGTTTCATCAAAAATAACCAAATTAACTGCAAATGAAATTAACTTATCAAGTGGCATGAAATATCCCTATAAAGTTTTATACCTTAAGTATTATCTTCGCGTCAATAGATAAATTAGTCAAAGGAAATTAAATTTTTCTATAGAAACGAAGTATCGTTTTATCACTTCATATAAATTATTGTATGCTTAAAAAAGTACAAGAAGTTTCACTTCCTCAGGCTTTATTTTTTTTTTATTATATCAAAGGATATTTAAGTAAGTTCTTATAATACTCATCGCTGGCTTTATTTTATTCGTTTTATTGAAAAAACGTATAATGATTAGAATCAGTCGACAGTAAAAATAGATGAATTTTCTGAAAAAGCAATTTAACAACGTCTTGTTGTCAATGCGCCAAAGTGTTAAGGATATTCGTTTTTATGAATTTCTTTTGTATAAAGATCCCAATGCATTGAGGTGGAAAATTGGATATTTAGAAAACTATATAATAAAATATGTGCACAAAGGAAATGAACACAAAAAAAGGTGTAAAAGAATTTTTTTTTGTTTATAGCCAATCGTAAAGTTCTCTAGAAATTGAGTTGATGTCATTGTGGAGAGAGGTTTTAGGTGGTTAAATACAGTAAAAAGAAATTTGATAAATAAGAACTCCCAATAGTCTATATTCAAAGTGTTTACAAAAATTCATTCACTTTTTTCTCTATTTTTCATGCCATGAATTTATTGCAAAAAAAAATTAATCAATATGTACTAATTTTGCTTTATGTATATAAAATTGGTTAACTCGTTGGTTGTGAAAGCTTTTATTTTTTAGTGATAGTATATTCAATTAAAGTAATAATCGGAAAAAAAACATACCTTTATTTAACCATTTACAATTATTTTTCAAGGTAAATGAACGTTTTTTTCAAATAATTTTATAGCGCATCATTTTTTTCAAAATGCTTCTTCAGGAATAATATCATTGAGTAAAATATTAATTTCTTTTTGTAGAAAAGTATGTTACTTATAGTTTATGTCACCTTTTGTTGGATTAAACAATTTTGTGTTTAAAACCTTCTGTATAATATAAACAGAATGCTTCGACCAGGTCACTCTCGAAATATTAAGTTTTCAATCAAAATTTATTTTTTTTTTGTTTTAAATTAAAAAAAAAAATATTTTTTTAAATTTTAGCTAACACCTTAATTTATTCTTTCATAGAGCTTCTGCATACAAAGTTTGAACAAAATTGGTTCAACTATTTGTAACTTAATTTTTCACTTCCAATTTATTCCTGTGTGTGTGAATCTTGATTTGAAAATTTTATCTGCACGTGATGGCTTTAAAAAGGCACTACCCAGTTAAAATTACTTAGAAGCCATTTTCTATAACCTATATTTTTAAAACATTTTGTTAACTTTCAACAATTTAACCAAATTTAGAAACTATAGAATACAAAACACTGCCGGAAGTTAAAAGGAAATTAAAGAAGAACTCATTTACAGGGTAACTATAGATTCAAAACGAAAGTCTATCATCATCATTCTATATCATTTATTCATTATTCATTTATTCATTATTCATTATTCATTATTCATTATTCATTATTCATTATTCATTATTCATTATTCATTATTCATTATTCATTATTCATTATTCATTATTCATTATTCATTATTCATTATTCATTATTCATTATTCATTATTCATTATTCATTATTCATTATTCATTATTCATTATTCATTATTCATTATTCATTATTCATTATTCATTATTCATTATTCATTATTCATTATTCATTATTCATTATTCATTATTCATTATTCATTATTCATTATTCATTATTCATTATTCATTATTCATTATTCATTATTCATTATTCATTATTCATTATTCATTATTCATTATTCATTATTCATTATTCATTATTCATTATTCATTATTCATTATTCATTATTCATTATTCATTATTCATTATTCATTATTCATTATTCATTATTCATTATTCATTATTCATTATTCATTATTCATTATTCATTATTCATTATTCATTATTCATTATTCATTATTCTTTATTCCTTCATTATTCATTATTCCTTCATTATTCATTATATAATTACGCATAAGTTCATTATATAATCACGCGTAAGCTTAGAAAGTAAATGATTTACGTGCAATATATTTTGTGAAATGTTCTTTTTGTATAATCTTCTTTGTAGGGCTACTTTGTTTGTTTAATATGTTTGTTAAATCAGAATATTTCTTTTTATTTTTTGTTTGTGGTTGACTAGCATATTTGTTTATACTTTTAAATCTGTATGGTTAACAAACATAAAATGCAATTAGTTTTTTTCGTGATTTCTCATTACGTGCAAACTTTAATTAATTTTTCATTGTTTTAGTTCCTATAGATAACTTCAAGCTATAAAAAGAAATTTGTGCAACCGCCACACAATTTTTTATTATTATTTATTATTTTTCAATGTATACTCTTCCTTCCATATCGTTTTTCTTTTTAGTTTTTTTTTAGTTTTTATTTCGAGCTTGTACCCACATTTGTTTCTTTATTTTTCTTTGATTTCCACTCAATGGCAATGCATAGTGTGTTTATTTTTTGATCTGCTTGGATATTTTATAGTGAAAAAAAAAAATGGGAGAACGAATTGCAATAAAAGACATGCAAAAATATGTACTTATAGATTTACATATTTAGATTTTTAATAAAAGTACATTGTCTTTCATAGGGAAATGTTTTTTTTCCGAAGCAACGCAAGCACGGATATGCAAGTAGAAAAACAAATAATTACAAAAATGCAAATATTAAAACTTATTCCTAAAAAAATGCAAAGGAAAGATCCACATATTTTTGCAAAAAGTCTTCTTGATAAATATTTAAAAAATTAACTTCTTGAGCTTTTGTTAAAAAAAAGTTATTAACAATTGTTTACATTTATTAAATGTTCGATCGAAATCCTACCTAAAAATGATGTACATTTTGTGGTTAATCCTGCCCTTCTTAAAACAAGAAAATAAATTTTGTTTTTCATAAAATAATGACGTTTCTGATTTTTTGTCAAGTTTCAGAATTGACCTACATATTTATAGAAAAAGAAAACAATAATTTGGGCAGATAAGTAAGTTATCAAACAGTGGGAGAGAAAAGTTAAATTAATGAACCAATAAATAGGCGGTATGTGATTAAAATGCTTGTTTGCTTGTTTGATAAAAGCAGCCTAGTCCTATTACATAGGAACTTAAAAATTTACTAGAAACATGAGAAAACGCACCTTAATGTCTCATTGCAGTTACTGCCTCTGAATACCTAAAATTAACTTGCTGTTTAACTTTTATTAATTGATATGTTTTATTGAAGAGTGTTGGAAGTATACCTACTTGATAGTTAATTTATTTGATTTCATAAATAGCTATGGTCTTATTTATAACTGTCTAACTTTAGACAGATGTCCAACTTTGGAAAATGTGTTCAAAATCCTTGTTTATTATTTTCTTATAGCTTCCTAAATTCGACACAAGTGTAGATTGTCTTAACCGTGAATAATGTGATATTTATTATTATTAAATTAAGCATATTTCCACCAATTTGAAAATAATTAGACGGTGTCTAAGTAGACAAAAATCTAAAAAATACGACTGCTAGTCTTTAAGAACTGAAAAAATTAATTTTAAAATTTTGTAAAAACGTAAACACGTACGAAACGTTGTGTATCAAAAAATAAATAAAGAAAGAAAGACCTGAAGCCCACAAAAATAGGATTCAAATATATTATGTACTGTACCTTATTTTATTTTTCTTGTAAATCAATTTGTTTTTTTGTTCCACATAATCGTACATCGTACCCCACTGTATGCCGGCTGTTTGCGGAAGGAATGAAACATATCCAAGAGTTAAAATCAATGAATAAAAATTTTTTTTTTAAATGTAAACATCAGAAATCCCTGAACATGAGAATCTCGTAGTTTTTGGCGAGGTGCCAAAATGCTTCGAGATATTTTGGCATTTTTTTTTTCTTCGTTGGGTACACAACATCGACATCAAAAGTCAGAACTCAAATCTTATGCACTGCAGGAGTGTCTGGCGTGTTTTTTTTTTTCGTCCCGGCAAAGTATTTAATCGATTACATAAGATCAGAGAGTTAGATCTGCCAAATGCGCACGTACGCAGTTTCGAATTTAGTATGATTTAAGTTCTATTTCGTAATATTGTTTTCTATTTTGTATATTATGTGCAAATGTAGGTATTATTTTTTTGTTTTTGTTGATTGTTTTGGTTTGAGTTTTTATTTTTTTTATTTTAATTATTAAGTTGAAGGTTAATACACCCTACATTGAAATTAGTCACACATATAGCTTTAGCGAATTGAAAATATAGAACTTGTTCAAATTATACATTGCCAATTATTGTTAATTGTGAATCGAAGTACGTAAGCACTTTGAGAATTCATGATGATTAATAATATCAAGAACACCTTTAAACAAATAAAATGAAAGGTTCATTCATGTTTAAGATGTGTCTTGATTTTATATTCGTTTGATGAAATGTCTACGAATTATTATGAAACCTTTTCTGACTCACTCTATAAAATACTGTCACTTTCTGTTTAAATTTAAATAAATAAAAATACACTTTGAGAAAACATCTGTTAATTTTGGAATTACCATATAAAAAGGTGAATAATTCTTCTATAAACATTAAACAAACTTTGATGGAATTTCAAATTAAACAATAGGTAATGCCGGTTTTATTATAGACACTTGCTGTATTTGTTTTATCAAGGCTTTACCCACGCATATGGTTTTGAGGACGTTAAACATTATATTTAGGTGAAGTGGATTATAGAACACTTGTGTTTATTGCAGTTTTTTGTTTTGATGGATAGTTGGCCTACATTTATTGCGCAGTATTTATTGGGTTTTTTTTACTATATTTATTTTAATTTTGAAGGATTTCTATGTTGTTTTGAAATAAATTAATCGGTGATTCAAGATAGGTACACTTTTTAAGTATTTCCATTATGTTGTTTGTAATGAAGTGTAGGCAAAATTTTTGGATACCTACTATTGTGAATTGTTCAGATGTATTTGGTGATACGATAACTACAACGATTTATAGCAACAGCATAATCTTCTCTAATACAAAAATTCACAGATATATTTTAAAGACTTACAGTCGTATTTATTAGATTTTTGTCTACTTAGACACTGTCTAACTATTTTCAAATCGGTGGAAACATGCTTTATTTAATAAAAATAAATATCACATTATTAACGGTAAAGACAATCTACTCTTGTGTCTTAACTAAGGTAGGTATAAAGACAACAATAAACAAGGTTTTTGAACATATTTTCCAAAGTTGGACAGTTGTCTAAAGTTAGACAACGTTTTTAAATAAAACCATTACTTTTTAATATAAAATGCTTAATTATCTTCTAATTCACAAATTAACTAATTCACAAATCAAGAATTAAAATATATATCTTATTAATAAACAATGAACTGGTAATTTACGTTAAATAGAAAAACTTAACGAAAATCGACTAAATTCAACAAGAACTCGGCTGTCGTCAAAGACTATTTTTTAGTCTGCACTCATACACTGTCTCACAAATTGTGCACTTTTCACACTTTGACTTGTACATAAATCTCCAAGGTTTTCAAAAATAACTGATTTTTAACTTATAGTTACCTACTCGTTAATTTGCCTACAATTAGCTAATGAACATGAAATAACTTAAAATTTGAATTATTGTTAAAATTTAGTAATTATTTCAATGATAATTAATATTTGCTTTGAGTTCATTAATAGAGGCTAAAAAATGCTTAATTATCTTCTATAATTCATAAGTCAACTAAAACGTTATTTAAAAATGAATTCACTAATTAAAATATATCTTACTAATAAGCGATTAACTGCAAATTAACGTTAAGCTAATTTTAGGATAAATCTCTACATTCAACAAGAACTCTCTTGTCGCTTAAAAGTAATATTTAACCGTTAACATACAAACTTTCTCACTTTCTGTCGTTTGCAACGACATTTTCTCATTTGAGTTTGTAAATAACACTATGTGTCACATAGCGTTTGTTTTCTTTTTTTCTCTGTTCGTTGGCAAAAATATCTTAACTTAATTACTCGTTAATGTAACTACTTAGGTGAATTAACTAATTAACATAAAACATAAAGGAGAGCGGGACAGAATTCTGTGAGTCAAAATTCTGTGTGACCAAAGTCCTGTTTTTTTTTTTAATTTTGAAAATACTGCATTCTGTATCTCAGAATACTGTATACTGCGTGTATGCATGTATCTGTATAAAATGAAAATAAAAAGTAAAATAAGCTAATTTTTACTGGGAATACTTTTTTGATGACTTATGTGGCCACTCTCAGAATTAATCTGCTCTGATTACAAACATGGACACCAAAAGACTCAAAAAAAAATAATCACAAAATTATAAGTTTGCTGAGAATTGCCCATGTGGTAAGTATTAAGCAAGCCTTCTTCTGTTTCTCACTGCTTCGATTTAGTATTTGCAAAACAATATTCGACCTTTAGAAGAATTTATTATTTTGACGTCTAGCTTTTTTGATAAAATTAATTTTCAGATAGCTAAACGTTTACATATGTACATTGTACATACATATATAAATTGCCACAAAAAGAGTTTCATTCAACCCGGAATATTGTTTCAGTTATCTTGAAAGTATTTTGTTGTTTGTTATTTATTAATAGATTATATAATAGTTGTTATTAATAAAAATAGATATCATTTTATTTACTTAATAATTCTTGTCAGTAAATTTATTTCGTTTTTAGGTCAATAAATCTTATGATATAATTTTAGCTTGTATAAATATTATATATTGATAAACAACTTTTAATTAATTATGCCTACAAACAGGTAGGTACTCAATAATGTTATATAATATTTATTTATCAGGAGTAAATAATATTTTCTATTTTTCAAATTTTAAATAACAAATAAAAATAAAATACACTACTGATGAATCGCATTAATTTCTAATTGTGTTTAAAACTATAAAATAAATAAGCTATAAAAATGTGGTGTGATATTGATTTAATAATATAATTTAACAAGAAAAATGGTTAAAAAAAATTCAAAATTATACAAATAGAGTTTTTCCTTTAATTTTATTTAAAATAAAGGCGAAATTTTCTTCAAAAGCCATGCTCAGTTATTTTGTACAAACAAATACCTAACCTAGTAAGAATATTTTGATACTTATTCCCTTTTTGAGTTGTAGGTTAAACAATAATTTGATTCACCCTGTAAACATATGGCCTCAAAGAAGACGATGCGTATGGAAAGTTACTCATAGAAAAAACTGAACACAAAGAAAATCTCGATGATAACACTTTTTACAAAAAGTTGACAGCTTCTATCAGGCACTTGAGAGAGTCCAGTTTGTGGGTCTGTTTGACAAAGTTCATTAAAAATCAAAACAATTCGTAAAACTCTACCTACCATACGACCAATCTTTTTTGTTATTATTATTATTAATTATATAATGCGACATTCTTCGCATCAAGTCTCATATCTTATAATTCTTTCTAATCAACTTGTTTAAACAACTTTTTTTTTATCATATTTTTCCCTCGCTAACATTGTATATGTACCTACATGTTTGTTGCTTGAAACAAAACAAACACTACTTTTGTTTTAATGGCCTTGTTATTAAACCTAAATGTATATAAATATTATGTACAAATAGAAATGGAAACATTCTAGAACTTTCTGAAATAACATTTTGACTTTGTTTTAAATTTTTGTTTCGATAACACAGTGATATTTTCTTCACAATATGTATGGATGTTTGTCTATATGTATTTTTTTTTGTGATAACGGAAGAGCTTCAATATATTATAACAAAAAAAAATATTTCTTTAAAATGCGCGGTAATAGGTACCTAATGTATCAGGTTGTGATTGTTTACAAAACAAATGTGTAGGTATGTATACTCGTATCATTTAAAATTAAAATTGCTTAACGTACAAAATTATGTTGAAAATGCAATCAATACTTTTCCTCTGTCTATGAATTGCGTTTTAAATTTAATTAGGTATAATTAAGTTATAGAGTTCATTAGCAATTATTAACCTATAAGGTATTCATAATATGAAACTGTTATTTAGACATGGTATATAAATAAGCACATACCTACATATGACATATGACACATAAGTGAACTTTTAAAATAATACAAAGTTATTATTTTTGTTTACATTTATTTTAATAAATTGCAACTGTTTGTTTAAAATATTTTTTTAGGGAGGGCAACGAACACGAACACTTCCCCGAGATGATTGATCGAATTTCAGTGCCCTCTGTTTAGACAATACCTAGCTATTGTCAGATATCGTTCGGTAATTAGGTCACCGACTGTTGTTTTAGTTGTTGGGCAACGTACATGTCCAGTGGATTTATTTTCCCTGGTAAAAGCCCGTCTATACTATCACATCGTGTATTAACACCTGTCAAAAAATTGGGAAGAAAATCATGTATAATTGTGTGGAATCAAAATATGCAATTATATCCCACACAACTTGACAGTCCATTTCACATGATTTGACATGAAGTGTTAATACATGAAAATTTTTAGGATTGGTTCTAAACTTTCACATTTTCTATCCCACTTGAGGGTTTAAGGTTATGGTAAAACTGATTTGTTCAATGCTAGTAAAGAAGCAAAATATGAAAATTGTTTTCAATACACAAATTTGACAGTCGTATAGAATTCTTTCCCACTTTCAATTTGACATGTGTAAAAATACGATGGTATAGTGTAGAAAGGATTTAAGACAGATTTGCAATTCTCTCTCGTGTAAAACTTGGGTGAGGAAATATTGTCATTTTGCGAATTGGTTCATTTCATATTTGTCAAGCCATAAATAATTGTCAAATTCCATTAAAGGGTGACTAAAATGTCGAATTCCTTTCAACAAAAAAATCAATTTTTTGCCTAATTTTATCAGTTATTGAAAACGAATTTGTAAAGAATCGATTTTTTTGTTTGTTATTGTGTGTGGTGCTTGACAGTTGATTTTAAAGCAAATTAAAATCGGAATATTATGTACCTTATTTGTTAAATTAAATGAAACTTATCGTGGAATGTATTTTTTCTGTCTATTGAAAGAAAAATATTAACTGAAATTAAATTAACTAAAACACTGTTTGAGTTCTTAAAATATAACAAACTTTAATTTGAGATTTTAGAAATGTCAAACCTTGCTAATGTGTGTGCAAATCGGTGTAAATTCCTTTTGGAAATCTTGCAAAATATGCAAGAAATCTTGCAAAATATGCAAGATTTGTTTGACAAAAAATTCGATTCTTTTCAGAAAAATTTCAAATCAGAAACTTTGGTTGAAAGGAATTCCACATAAGATAGATAAAGATGAATAAACTTCGTGGCACGTATGTATGTTTGTACCTATGGATGCTTTTGACTCTTATATTAATTATGCATTGTAATATATGTAGGTATATTGAAGTAATTAATAAACTTATAAATTATTTAAATCTTCAATGCTTTACCACATTTAAGGATTGCATAATCATAAAACCAAGTATATCTACATACCTATGTACAATGTACATATATCCATTTTATTTTGGATTAAATAAAGAAAATATCTTTTTTGGATTTATTCCGAATTAATATTAAATGTTGACCCACTGTACGAAGGAGTTAAATAAAAAAATAAATGAGCATTTAAATTGTTTGCAATGTTTTTGAATCGATAAAGAGATTTAAGGGTGTGTGTCAGTGTCATTTGGATTTAAATTGTGATTTAAGTATATTGACATTTCGACAAAGGTACATATTATTATCCACCTTAGGAAAAAGTGTTAAAAATTAAACTTGATGCATCGCATTTAGCTCGATTTTAATCTAATTGACATATGTATATCGTCCTAAGATTGAAATTCAGACACAACCCCTTTGGCTCCTTGTGGCTCGTTTTAAATATAGATAATAATAATTGTATCTATCGCTTGAATATTGTATTTTTTACACCCAATACTGTGCCTATATATTTATAAATATACCTTATACCTACTTAGGTTTAAAAATAATTCATTGTGCCATCAGCCGAATAAGATAATGTCAGTTCGTTTTTCTTTACAACTGAAAAGTAGGTGAAAGAAAAGAAATAAATCACTAATTTAAGGAAATCTTGCCGAAGGGTACCTAGGTATTGAGATTATTTGTCTCAATGAAGCACATTTTTAAATTACAAAATTAATCAAAAATAAAAAAAAAATAGGTATCTATGTAAGTATTTTTTGAGATCATGTAAAATGACGTGACACCAAAGGTGAATAATTCATAATAAATTCAATGCGAATGGAAAGTTACCTATAGACTGAAAAATAGATTAAAAGAATCAGTAGGTACCTATTTTTGTTTCGAACATGGGCGCTTCAATGTTTGAGTGTCACTGAATTATAAGTTAAGGCGCTAACCAGGTGTTCAAAAATTTCATGAACTTTTACTTTACTGTTACTGTTACCAACTGTTAAAATATAATATGCACATCCCAATAAAATTAAATTTCGAGAAAACTAATGTTTGGTATCTAAATCCTGTTCATCTGGAGTTGCGTTATTAGGCAAGTGATTAAGGGGGAGGTATGTAATAAAGAAATAATAATAATAATACCTACACTATGCTACATGTTATACTTATACTCGTGCTCTTAATCCATGAGCAAGTAGGTATTTAATTTTTCACATGCTATTAATTCATAGCTGAAGCTATAAGTGTTCATTATCTGAACCTTGGGACATAAAGAGAAATGAACAAGAACGAGACCGATTTGGCACCAAAAGAATGACAATTTTAAAAGAAAAAGTAACCCTACACCAGTGGTGCCACTTTAAGTACTTCAATTGAAGTTTTGATCCTAAAGACTTTTGAAATATTGAAATCTTTTTATTGATTTTTAATGACGTGTTCTTATTTTTGTAAGAACATACCAACTAGTAGTAAAATAATTTTAATGTTCTTTTTAATAACAAAATATAATTACTAAATTTACATAAACATTATACTAACATGAAGTCTGAGATATTTGTTTTTTTTTTTTAAACAAAATTAAATAGGTATTGATTAAAAAAATATTCGTAGAAACAATTTAAATCTTCTCAATTAATTTAAAAACAGGCAATAATAATAATAATGTGTATAAATTTAATTTTTAGTTTAATTAAATCATCCTATTGATTTTAATGTCCTTTTTTTATAAAAAAGGGTAACTTAATTAATTAGCTAAATATGAAGCCTGACATAATTTTTTGTTAAATTAATTTAAAAAGTGTTATTATACAATTTATTGAAATAAATATTATGTTAATATGAATACTGAAAGAATTTTAATTTTATTTTTTTTTTATTTATGTAAATAAATTTAATTAAAAAAATTTAAAAATTATAGATTTGTTTAAAAAAGTTTATTTTGAAATGTAGGTACCTATCCTACTGAGAATTTTCTCAATCTACTATGCACTAGGTATAATTTTGTTTGTTCATATTAGGTACATAAATATGTAGGTACATATCTATAATTTTTGTTTTGTTTATAAAGCCTGTTCTATTGTAAAATTTTATACTTAAATTTTACGAGAAAGCTGCGAATAAAAATAAATATGGACACTTTTTAACCTTCCATTCTCCCACTTATTTTACATGTTCCTGACATACCCCAGTCATTATTAAAAAAAAAAAAAAATGTATTTCACGACAGCATAAGTAGATCTTCATAATCTTCACCAGTTCACCTTTAAAAGCTATCTGTGGCTGTAAACATTCATTACCAATCAATTACTACGCACATAATGTATCTATTTAGCTCAAACTATAATGTAAATCACGAAACTAATTACAAGCAAATCTATAAAAGCTTAAAATGAAAACTTAAAAGTCGTGTAAAATAATAATCTACCTAACATCTATGTAGGTATAATACCAAACAGGTTTTTAGTTTACTGATTACCTACCATTTAAAATCGAAATTAAGTCCAAACAAAAACTTACCCAAAAATCCAGAAACTTCCGTTGTGTGCTAACACCAGTCCCCCTCGATCACTATCAAATCCTTCTCTGTCTCTATCTCTGCTACTACTTCCACTTCGTTGCCCCTTCTACCGCATCATACACCCTTTTCATCCACAAATCCACTATACAAATTCATCACATAAAATAGCTATACACAACAATAACACTGTACACACAGAGCTAAGTGAAAACTGCGCAGTAATCTTATTTTCTTCATTTTCCTCTTTTTCGCCTGCTGTTGTTTTTTTTTTTGTATATAAAAACACATCAGAGCAGAGTATATAAAATAATTTTTGCCGGCATTTACTCACATATAAAAGCAAACCGTGCCATCGATTCACAGTTCATTATTTATTTCACATTTGTGGAAGAAAGTTCGTGTTTATAAATTCAAAAAAAAGCACAAAACAGCTTTTACCTGCCTGCAAGGCAAATTATCAAATATAAAAAAAACAAAGAGAAAGGAAGTGAAGATTATACACCTATTGTGTAAAAATAATACGCAGTATACATAACATACAAAAAAATAATAATCAGTGATAAAAAAAACTCGCATTCACCTGTAAGAAAGCAGTACAAAAAAATAATACCATTAGAAAATTCAAATTTGTGATACATTCAAACCAAATCAATAACCATGTCTGAGGCTTATTTTGATGAGTATGAGCACTACAACTTCGACCACGACAAACATATATTTACGGGACACAGTGGCAAGCAGCGCTCCAAGAAGGAGGCAAGTACCCATACCAATCATCATGATCCCAGTGGACATTCCAGAAAGATTCTAACCAAATTAGTCAATACCAACAACAACAAGAAGGGAAAGAACTGAATTCGCCAACACTGCCCTAATCTCGTTTGAAGGTGGTGGGTGGAGGAGGATTATGCTCTGGAGCATTACCGCCTGCATCTACCCGGAGTACCTACCTACTTTTTTTTAAACTATTGAATAACTATACTGCAACTGAAAATCATCTTAAAACTCATCTCTATCTTCATACTAACGGTTGGCCTTTCTCATTTTGAAGTCGGGGCGACCATTTTCAATTAATTCATTTATACGTTAAATTCGTTAGTCGTAAGGATTTTTAAGTTTTTACTTTTTAAGAAAGGAGACTTTAAACAATAATAATTGTACTAAATCTTAATCGCTTTTGTTTCTAAAAGAAATGAGCAGCAAAAATAAAATGAAATTCGTTTTTGTAAAACAAAGAAAAATATTAAATGAGAGTTTTTTTTGTATTGTCTATTTTCATCACGTAACACTTGGAGGTTGTTTGCTTTTTTCTCTATTTTTGATTTTATAGGAAATGTTATGTTCTCGAGGAGGCCGCCAGGCCAGTTTTATATTGAATTGAAGGTAAGCCGTAAGAACAATAACAAAGTATTAGTTGGTTGGTTTTGACGTACATAATGTGCAACAGAGGGCAACGAGAAAAATGCATGAAGTTGGAAATAGGAGGATTTTGATAAATGGAAAAACTGCAGTAGCGTGGGGCTCAATGGATTAAAGGGGCAGTGAAAAAGCAACCGAAGAATCGAAGCGGAAAGTTGACATTCAGGGACTTTCAGGGTTACCATCATACTAATTCGGAGCAAATTAATCAATAAATTGTTTTTAAAAAAATAAGTAGGTACAACTATCCAATTTATTAAATTTTTATGAGTCGTTTTTGCAACTAAAAGCAATTTTTTTATATTTCTAAAACATAAATTAGCCAAAACTATTAAAAAAAAAATGACTGCCATAGCTTTAGTAAAAGAAAGTAAATTTAAGTAGGTACCTACATAGGTACCGCCCTTCTACCTAAGGGTTAAAAAATAGTAGTATGTGCTTACAGAAAGAAAAAAAACAATAATAGATATTTGGGAGCTAAAATTGGTTTGACAATTCAAAATATTATTTAAAAATATAGTTTAAATACCTACAAAGAAACGTTGCAAAAAATTCCGATAGGTTTCGACGTTAAGCATACCGGTAATTAATTTAATCATTAATCTCGTAATTCTGTTTGTTTGGTTATACCAAAGGGTAACCTAGCATTCGAAAGAACTAAGTGATGGCAACCCTTATTTCTTGCACATAAAACACCGGTATTTATATTTATTAATAATGTATGTAAATGTGTGTATGCAGCTACATATGTATGTTACATATCTATTTTCTATTACTTATAGTTATAGATCTACCTAAATAACAGCATAGCCGCCTTGAAACTTAAAACTAGATACCTAATAATAGGTTAGGTACATTATACATTATATTACTATGTATCATGTCGATTGTTAAGTATCGTCAAAGAGGTGCCTTCTATGTCTTTTTACACCCTACGTACATAATATCAAAGAATATAAAGATAACTTTATATTCTATGATAATATGTAGCTACACCTACGTCATCAAACTTAAAATATTATAATTATGGTTTTTGAATTGTTGCATAAATTTAGATAGCGTCGGGTTAATAACACAGAATCATAATATTTATATTTTATACCTAATAATATGTATTATTTAGGTATTGCGCATTAAGCTTTTGGACATAATTTATTGATGTACAAGTAGATAACTAATATAGGCCCAGAATATTAATACCAGCATAATATACCTACTTATGTATGTAAATATATTTTCCTCTTATTCTTTAAATCTCTTTCGTAGCCGATTGTTTTTTAATGTATTATTAGTTTTGTTTTGCTTCGGGTTTTGCGCTTTTGTAAATCTGTATGCAAATGATGACGGAGCAAACAGCGATGGACTTAAAAAACATACAACTCGGTAGGTTGAATAAGACTTTATTCAGCAAGAACTTTATATGGTTTTAAGTAGGTACCTAGTCCCATATAATATTTTTCACCTTAAATAAAATATGAGGATACATATTTAGAAAATAGAGACTTATTACGCCCGTTCTTTAATTACAAATTTGGGTACATTTTAAGCATCCCAAATGCGTTTTCTTACTTTTAATTTCTAGTCAAAAATTACAACTACAAAATAAAAAAAAGCTCTAGCCCAAATTTGTTCCCGAACTTTTACCTAAAACATTTCCCAAACAGTAAAGAAACAGATCTTTTGTTGGGGTATGGTTTATGGTATGTTTCGCAAGAATTTAAGGTTTCGCGGGGTTCATTTCGCCGTTTTTCGTTTCGCAATTTTTTTTGTTTAGTATTTTGTTATTTTGCATTTTACGTTTTTCAAATTACGTTTCGTTTTTTAAATGATAAACAAATTATCCTTTCGCAATTTTCATCTAATTTTTTATTGTTGGATTGCATATTTGAAATTCGGCAATTTTTTATTTGGCATTTCGCGCGAAATTTTAAGACATGTAATTTAATAGAAGCCAAAAAATAGCAAAACAATTGAATGCTAAATAAAAAAAAAGCGACAACAAACTATAGGATAGTGAATTAAAATAAATGAATAAGCTAAAAAAAATAATTAAATGCCCATTTATTATTATTTGTTAAAATTGATTCTCTAGGAGTAAAATTTGAAAATATCATAAACGCCATGAACGAAAGGAAAGTAATATGAAAAATATTTAAAAAAAACAAAGATTTTTTATAATAAATTGTAGGTATTTTTATTTTGAATGAAAATATACATATACAAAATAATTCCTAAATACCATAACAACCTAAATGGCGAAATTATCTATCAGGGAAATAATAAAACGGTTTGGCGATTTTTGCGAAACAATGAAATGTTATTTTACGAAATAAATAGGTACTTGGCCAAAAATCAAACAATGTAACAAAAAATAAAGCTAAACAAAAAATTTTTGCGAAATGATTGAATCATTGCGAAATGATTGTTAATTGCATAATAATTAAGAAACATAATGAATAAAAAAGAAAACGTAAATTGCTAATTAATGATTGCGAATTAAACGAAATATTTAACGACTAAAGCGACACAAAGAAATGCCAAATGAATTTTGCCAAACAGTGGTGACCCCTTTTGTTGCTGTATAATAATAAAATTGTTACCATTGTTTTTATTTTTTGTTTCCATTTTAATTGAATTTTTGTAATTATTATGACAAAAAAAAAAATAGAAAAATACTTTTTTCAAAATTTTTAAGTATAAAAATGAAGGCCTTCTTGATGGAATAAAAGTGTAAGTCTGGAATTTTTTTAATTAAATGAAATCTATCTTTCTTAGACAAAATTTTCATCCTTCTTAATATATCAGTTAAATACATTTGTTGCTAGCTCTTCTTGGTTTTATTTAAAATGACGAGTAAGTAAAGTATGCTCATAATTGTTTTTCGTCTTCTCAAGGACCATGGCTAATAACTCTGGAAAATTAACATGAAAAACTAAAAAGTAATTTTTTGTAGGAACGCAAGTATTGGCTGCAAGTGCATCATATACATACCTAAAAACAATGGGTATATATTTTTTATTTAAATTAAAAGGTCGCGAAAAAGGAGTCATTATATATACTTGATTGCCTTTCTATTAATTAATCCCATTTTACCTATATTTTCCTACATTGTTCTAAGTGTTCACATTCTACTCACTTCCAACCAAACCAGCATTGGAAACTCATTTGTAATTTAATTTATTTGTTAAAACATACAAAACCATTAACATGCGGTTTAAACTTTAACGTAATATAATAATATGCTCTTATTTCATTCATTTCATTTATTTATTTCATTAATTAGGAGGTTAGTTTATTTACAATAGGTATAGGATCTTAAATTTAAGTGCAGAAGCAAGTGCTTATTCAGCTTTAATATTAATTAAATAGATTGACAAAAGGATTTAATTTGTAATATGTGTATTTGGGAAAGCTTAAATATATGTGAAAACTCAATAAATATTTTTTTTTTTTATTTTTTTTTTTTTATTATTTTTTTTATATTAAATTTACTTAAAACTAGATAAAATACTTACAAACTAACTAGGCAAAAGCTCACCTATAAGAGGATTATCAAAAAATTAACATCTATCAAAATACTTGTTTGCTAGGGAGTTTAATTTATCTAAGACAAAATCAACGTTTGACATGTTGTGTAAGTCAGAGGTGGAGAAATGCCACGGTAAGTCAAGAATCATTTTCAGAATTTTACTTTGCATAATTTGTAATTTTTTAATATGAGTACGTGCGCATTTATACCAAATATGCTCTTATTTGCAGGTGAAATATAATCAATTTAATTAGCTTAAGAGGTTAACTGTAAAATAAAATTGTAAATAAGTTTTCGCAAAAGAAAAATATGTGTAAATTTTAAATTTTGTCTAAGACACCTTTGAGTCACGGTGTCATCATCAGCGGATCTGAATTTCGACTCGAAATTCAGATCCGCTGATGATGACACCGCGACGGTGTTGAAACAATATTGTACGGTTATAAATTAAGTGAAATAAATATAAACAAGTAAAAGTTGCATTTCAATTTTGTTTTATTTATTATTTTTTAATTTCACACGTAATGTATGTGACTCAAAGGTGTCTTAGACAAAATTTAAAATTTATTCATTTAGTCACATAGAAATTCCAACTTGTTTAAATTAATTTTTAAATACTATAAATAAAAATATGTATGTGTGTTTCATCGAAAAAAGCTGTTGATAAAAAAAACCTTTTCCCTAGAATGGTTCACTGAAAAACATAGGCTATAAAATACGAATCCTATATTTGATGATAATAATACAGTAGTCTTTTAGGAGTTTTTATCACTAATCCCATAAGTATACTACAATGGACAGACACATGTTTATAAATTCTATTATTGGGAGTTATTTTTCTAGGATTTTAAATTTTGTATTCCTGATGATATCTTGGATTTTAGGTCTACAATTTGATTCATTAGGTATCAATTTGAGACTTTTCGTCATAATAAATTACTTTACCAAAATATCTCTTTTTATATGGATTATTATTTTTGCTGAATGTTTTATTTTTGTCAAGAAAATATGATTTCCATTGACAGTGAATAAGGATTGCTACTCTTTTATTTAATTGACAAGGATTTGGTTTGATTGAACTTCTTAAGTTGTCTAAATTAAATCATAGATACGCCTATATAGGTACTTTTAGGTTAGTAAGATGGTACTATTATAAATAAATGTTATGATTTATGTACATTAAAAAGACTTGAAGTAAGATTTGATCATGAAATTGGATGAATTTAATGTCTTCATTAATTTTTGATGGAAAAATAAAGAATTTGAATAGTTTAAGTGGGTAATAGATTTCTTATAGGGATTAAATGACGTTAAATTTTTTTAAGATGGTAGTACTGATTTAAGAGTTGAGATCTGCATATATCTTGAAAATTACTTTACTGAGCTATACATACATATGTACGTGTGAATTGGCTAAAGATTCAAAAGATTTCAGGATTTTTCAGTAACCTAAACGACTATAATTTTTGTGAAGAAAGCTTATAGTATAATATACCAGTAATTATAATTTCAACTTAAAAAGATTTTCTACGTTAAATTCTACATGAATCTTCATACAAATGAAAAACTCCCAGGTGGGTATTGAAGGAGAGCAAGCTTTAGGAAGGTTGAAAAGAATTTAGTGCGAAATATCGATACACATTGTCTCTGAAGTAATGAGGTCCTTTTAAACCTACCAAATTTTATAAAGATAATTGCAAACATTTTTTTTTGGAAAAATCAACATCTTGAAAACGGATTCGTGAATTTTTGTTTGAAAAAAAAAAATCTATTACGTAATAACGATTTTTTGATTTTTTTTTTTTGCATAAATTTATATTTTTTTTCAACACTTTTTTAAAAAATATTTTACTATGTTTTTCGTAGGTGACTCCCGTAATTATTTTTTTAAGGAATGAGAAGTTTTACAAAATATTCAAACTTTAAAACCATAGTATGGATCATTCTAGGCAGATGCACTATATTTTTTTTTTTTAAAAGCTCCCCCAAAAAACTTTGAATTTTATTTTTTTTAGATTATTATAATTTAAACAGTATAGTTACAAACCTGAATAATTTGTATTTTATTTAGAAATCACGTAGACCATAAAAGATTAATTATGTTTTATAAAAAATGTTCTTTAGTCATTAAAAAGGTTTCACCGGCACCTTCTATTATTTTTTGTCACTCAAAATGTTCTAGATTATTATTAATTCATAAATTTTCTTTGATCTAATTTTTAAGCTATTTGAAAATGCTAACAAAAATTGTAGATAATTGGAAATAATACCTGCTGACCTGTCTGTATTCTTTATTCGATTAACTACGTAAGTTTTTTTTATTTGATTTTTAATGAAAAATAATTTATATTTTCACTCAAGTGAGTTTTCATTTATACACGTTAAATTGTGAGTCTAAGCTGGACATTGAAAATATATCTGTTTAATTAAATCCATTATTAGACATGTACCTATATATGTATAATATGTTTATATATTTAAATGTAAGAGCAGATAAATGCTTTAAGTGGCTCTATTTCTCCGGATCGAAATAGTTTACATACAAAATTTACATACATTTTCAAAAAAAGCAATAAATAAATATTGAGAATAAATCCTTAAATTATGAACCCAAGTTTTTAAAGTTTTTTCGTTAAATTTTAAAAATAAATCAAATATCGACACATGTTTTTTTTTTTTATTTAATAAAACCTATTCTGCAATACACATCCAGACCTAAAAATAGAAAATTTATTTTACATAGATTAATATTAAAATAAAGGCGTCACAGTATAATGTAATAAGTTTTGTTTTTTTGTTTACAACCATCAAGAGTGATTCATCATAAACAAATTTTTTTTTGTGTAAAATGTTCGTTTATTTTTAATAATTTAATAACCCAAATTCCTTTAGGAAAGGTCCTTCAGCACCAGACTTTTTTGATTTCTTGACCCATAAGTCCCTCCTTTATGTGGAAGAAGGATCTATTTATAAAAAAAAGATGTAAAGGTATGTATTTTAATCTCTATTTGGGTTTTTTGGATTTGTTTATTTTTTTTTATTATGAAAACCACTTAGATAAGGTATATATATATACAGCGAGGGTAGAAAGTTAATACAACTTAATCATTTAGGGCAACACATTTTTCCGAAGTTGTAAAATTTAATTTAATGTATTGAACCATACCCTTTTTTTAAGGTTATGTTCTTCTTTATTGGACAGAATACTCTTTAGCTAATACTGAGTTTATAAATTTGTTTTCTTGCTGTTTAAAATGTTACAAGGGTATACTTATTATTTAGGTAAGATAAGACTTAAAATGTTGTTGTAGTGAAAAATTGTAGACTGTTACATTTTGAGGATAGTTATATACAACTTAAGAGATTATAATTATGATGGGGTTGATTTCAGAAGTCACGAAAAACCAATGCTCGTGTTTTATAAAATAAAAAATTGTTAAAAACAGAAAGCATTATTAACACAAAACATAGCAATACATTAAAAAAGTTTTGTTTCTATAACAAACAATGAAATGTTTGAGCCTCTAACAATTCTCCGTAAAAATACATATCAACATAAATAACCAATAATAACCCACTTGAAGTAGGAAATCCAAAAAAAACTATATTATTTTGCTCATTGAAAAAGCTGAATCTTTATTCACTTCAGTTATTAAATGGAGAAATATTTTTTTATCCAAAGTAAAGAATTTTCTTGATACGAATAAAACAATATAATAATTATTTTAAAAGTTCATTTTTAAAGGAATTTGTTTCACATTTTTAATTAAATTATATTTCTACAGAATTCAAATTAATAAGATGTTGATTAATTAAAAAGTTCTTTTCACGTTGACTCGCAAGGGAATAAAGGTCGCAAAAAAAAAATAAAATGTTGTAAAATATGAAATATGAAAGAAGAAAATTACCTAAGAATTTTTTATTCTTATTTCTTTGACACATAAATAAGGAGATAAGAATTTTTTTTATTTAGACAAAACAAAACGATTTTGTTTTTTTTTTTTCACTTTTATGCTTAAATGAAATAAAAACTTGAAACCTGTTTCTGAAAATAGAAAAATATTCTTGAAGATTTTAAAAACAATTCTCAACTGTTTTAAAACAAAATCAAGAACAGAAACTCTTGATTTTACTGGCTTAGTTAAAAATCCAGTTGGTTGTGTAAATTTGAAGCGCGGAAGAGCGTAAAAGTTGATTTACATCATTTTAATAAAGTGCACAACTGGGTCAGACGTAATTGGTGTTATGTAGGTCTGATTTAACTGTGATTTTAGTAAAACGAAAAAAGTGGTGGGTCTCACAAATCTGTCCCTCTGTTCGCCTTCAGCCTAAATGGATAGGTTAATTTTATTAAAACTTTGTACCTAGGATTTTTTTTTAGTATGTTCCAAGTTATAGATTCGTAAAAAAAAATCGAACTCGATATTTTGATAAAACTTAACATTATACTATGATAGTGAAGTTGAAAAAAGTGGGTCCGGCAATTCTGTCTGTCTGTATGTTCATCTGCAGCCTAAAGTTGGGTCAATTTTTATTAAACCTAGTATTTGGCATTTTTTGAGCATTCCCCCACAATTTTTTAAAATTTTTTGAGACCAAAAATAACGGTACCTGCTGTACTAATTTTTATAGCAAATAATGAAAATCTTATTTTTCTCAAAAACGTGCCCAAAACTTGAAAAAAAAAAATCATAAAATTGTTGAAAATGGTACCTAGCTCCCATAGAACCAATTATTTTATTTTTGTTTTTCTCATAAAACAATTTAATTGATTTTGATTGTTTTATAAAGTTTTAATTTTTTTTTTTGATTTTTAAATAAAGTTAAAAATTTTTTTTAGAACTTAATAATTCCGACTTAGTTGATTTTTATTAAACTTGTCATTCAGCAGTTTTTTAACATTATCTATAGTAGCCCATGATATAATGGTTAGAGCGTAGGACTGTTACGCCGAAGATCTTGGGTTCGATTCCCGGCCTATGCCATCTAAAAAAAAACTGAAATGTTTTTTAAGGGTTACTGCCTCTTGCGAGGAAATGTAAAATCCTCTAAGATTTTCTCTTGTCATGAAAAAGTGCCAAATTTCAAAATTTTTAAAAAAAGACAAAAACATACCTACATTAGTAGCCGAAATTGATGTCAATATTTTGTGAATAAAGGCATAATGATGAGCGTAAACATGCTCGAAACGTCGCATAAAAATAAATAAATAACATCTTTAACTTGACCTATAGCCCACCTAAAATATAAAAATTATTAATATATTAAGGTCACTAAAAATTATTATATGTTAAAGTTGTCTATAAAATAAATTACTTGCATCAAATCTAAAAATATACTTTAACTAATTTTGTTCCATTTGTCTATTGGTCTATAGGAAATACAAACGTACATACAAATATATTCACCATCATATTAATTAACAGCAAAACTTCATAGAGCTAGTTAATAATTCTTATCAATAAAGGTGTGTTGCCTCTTCCTTATACATACATACATATTATCATATATGTATTTATAAGGAAGAGGCAAGAGCGGAAAACTTAACTAGTCAAATACAAACTCCATGTATGGGATATTGCTTGTCAAAATTGACAAATTAATATTTACTTCATTAAACATAAATTTGTTTTGCATGTCAATGTCAGCAGCATGTTGAACATGACACGAATCCTTAATTAATTGAGTGAAGGTTTGCCAAAACTTACTTCAAGTGATAAGTGATAAAGTGTGATAAAAGAATGTAAATGTTAAAAAAAAACATTTTATTTGGGGGAAGATTTTTATTTTTAAATTCAATAACGTGTCAAAAGCTTAAGGGAAGCTTAAACAAGCAAAATAATTTTAAATTCGTATAAGCTCCATTATTTTGTCAACAAATTGCGAGCATAAAAAGATGCACGGGTTTGCATTAAAATTCCCACACAAAGACTTAGATAAAAATTCAAAACTTTTTGTTCAAACAACAAATCTCACATCATTCATATCCTTGGATCAAACAAAACGACATTCAATTAAGAACTTTTCCAATACGAAATCCTGTTTTATGTTTTTTTTTTTTTGATTTTTTGTTTTGTGATTCAGTTTGGTGTTCGTTCAACTTTCTTTGGAATTTCTAATGAGTCTGTGTATAGATCTGCTGAACTTGTTCGGTTTGAAGTTTTTTTTTTTTATCGAATCGACAGCAAATCACCTTTATACGCATTATTTTCTGAACAAAAAAAAAACACAACCGAATTGACAATTGAGGATTCGTTCATGAATAATTCAATTATTGCAATCATATATTAATTGAACGGATTTTAATCTCAATTTAACGGATTTGACTTTTGAACAAGTTTGATGTGACGTGTTTGGGTATATCTGAATAAGGATGTCAAGATGTTTAAGGAGTTTAATTTTTCTTTGTAACTCAAATTAATTTGTTGAGGTTAACCACGGTCGGTGTCGTCTGCGGCGGCGGCGGCAGCTGAGGTGGTAGAGTAGAAGTGAGTGAATTTAATGAAATTGAGTTAATTTATTGCAGCCATTCGCATTCCGGGATTTATTCAATCACATTTCTTTTTCTTAACTTTAATTATATAATTGCTTTACAAAGTAATTCAATTTGGGCTAAAGCATCACAGAGAAATTATTAAGGTCATGCGATGCGTTGAAAATAATCGACGGTGGCGGAGAATGTCTATAAAATTAATTAATTTAAATTGGACTAAGAGCTTGATGTTAAATTGACTTAAACTTAAATGTGATTTATTTCTTTAGTCCAAATAACCAGTACAAATAAATAATATGTACTGTATGTATGTACGTTGAAAGTTGGTGTTATTTCTGCTATTTTATGTGTCACCGTGTGACTTTATGGGCGCTATTGGGCGCCATTTGCTGTCATCATAAATTTATTTTATTGTTAACGATTTTTTTTTTATTTTTTACAAATTATCATGCCTCGAGCTATGATTTTCTAGACATTTGGGGTGGAAGATGGGACAGATTTTTTATTTATTTATTTATTTTATTTATTTATTTATTTGAAAAAAAAAAAAAAAATTATGAAAGCTAGTAAAAGGTAAAATTTCAATCAGACAAGAATTTTTCTATCAATTTTTTGGTTTTGGAGGAAATTTGAAAAAAAAAAAAAATTAAAGATTACCAAAAAATTCATGTTACGTTTTCAAAAAGCTCGTTGAAATAGGTATAGAAGTACCGATGCAATATGATTGGAATGATATTTTTTCCTTTTATAGAATGTCAAGCAATTTTAAGGGAATCAATAAAAAAAACTAAGATGCCGTTTTTAGACTTGTAATTTATACCTACACTACCTTATTTTTTCTTAAAGAGAAAGCAAATAAGTCTTAGAAATATTCTGCTTTAAAACACTTTGTCGAGATCTGCCTTTTAAATCGATTTGTAGTACTTTTGTTAATTGGTATGATGTTCATCCTTTTCCATCGAGTAGGATTACACATCAATTGAAAACGTGTATCTTCCATAATTCTTAGCGAATAACAGGAATATTTATTTTGATGAATTTTCAATAAATTCCGCCAAAGCCTAAAGTATTTGATTTTTTTTTGCAGATAAATAACAGCTATGTAATGTAGGTTTGTTTCACTTGAGTTCAATTAATTGGATCTTCAATATTAAAGTCTTTCGACTTACAAATGTAAAATCATTGAAAATATTTGCATGCTTTCCATGGAAAGAAAAAAACATAGGCTGAAGAATGGTTTAAGAATATAATCCACAGGAAATGCTTTGTAATTTTTTCTTTTCATTAGATATAAATTTTTAATATAAAATTTATATTCTTACAATTTAAAAGAAAATAAACCGTTAAATTTAATTGCCTTAGCAACAATGAAAAAAAACATACACAAATACATATTTTTATATTAACGAATATTTCAAATTCAATCTTTCGTTAACGGAATTTATTTTCCATTTTTTTGAAAAAATATCCTAAATCAATTGATATCAAATTCAAGTTTAATTAAGTTTCAATAAATATTTGATTTCAGATTCACGATTTTATTTTCTGTAAAATTTGATTTTACTTTTCACTCATGAAAGAGTTCATGGCTCCAACGTGTGTTGCCTCTCAGGGCAAAAAGAATATTAATTTAAAAGTGATTTACACTTTTGGGCATGGGATTTATATTTTGTCGCTTTAGAAACCTAATTAATATTGTATTTACACTATAAATATACATACTCTCGTGAAGTAAATTATAGTGAGGCGTATTTTAAAATTGATATTTGAAATTTTGAGGTTGGTTTTAACTCACTCCATGTTATAATATGTATGTACATACATGCAATGGTATGTCGTGTGAATTTTCAGTTGAAAACTAATTATAATTTTAATAGAACTAAAGAGGTTTTAATCCGTTTCAGCGGTTAATTGAAATAACTTATATTTAAATACCGGAGCAATACAAGAGGTTTTCTCTGTTAAAAAAGATTTTGTTCTGGTTAGTAATTATTACAGTAGGTAAACGAAAGTAATATGTTTGTACATAAACCAAATAATTATAAGGCTTGTGGATTTACCATAGATATATATATATACAGAGTTTATAATTAAGTCTTCATTTCTAAAGAAATGCAATTATAACGATGTTTTAATTTAATTTGTCTGCACAACTACAGAACAATTGTTTTTATCCTTAAAAACTCAAATGGATTTAGTAACTGCTAATTAGTAGTGTTTTTCGTTTGTAATAAATATGTATATTTTTTTAAAATTTTTTTAGAAGCAAAAGTAACGATACCACCACCTAAAATTTTAAGGATAGGTATAATGATAATTTTATTTATCTCAAAAACCTGTCCACAGACTTAAAAAATAAAATGCACGACTGGGTCGCACGAAATTGCTCTTATGTGCGATCACACTGTGGTTTTAAAGTCTTAATAGTTTTAAAAAATTTTCATCTGATAAAAGAAATTTATTAGTTATTGGAGCCTGTATTTAATGCCACCTGCCAAAAATATAGCTTAGTTACAGGAAGGATTATGTGAGTAAAAAAATATGAACAATATAGCACCGTGCTGTATTGCACTTCGAACATATATGCATGGAATTCGCAGTTTAGACTAAAAAAAATCTTAAAAAATCAATAAAAATAGAAATCAATTGATACAAAAAATATCTGAAATTTATTTGACACCAACGTAATGTACACCAAGTGATTTCTTACACAAATCTCAATTTATGAGAAAAAATTTAAAAATATTGTTGGAGCGGTTTTTTTAAAAAAAACTATATTTAATATATTTTTAAGAAAAAAAAAATTGGTACGCCAATTTTTAGTACTTATTTATGCGGAGTTTAAAAACTAATTTTTAAAAAAAATAATCCACCCATTTTTGAAACATCCAAAATTTGGTTTTTTGAAAATTTTGATATGCAATATTATTTGAATTTGTTGGTAGCTTTTGTGTAAAAAAATTCATTAAGATTGGTTTAACAGATAATGATATAGTCGAAAACAAATAAATGGTTCTATATTTGAGGTACTATTTTTAAACTATAGATAATTTTGTTTTTCCAATAATATGGTAATATGGTAGACCTTTCTGATATACATAAGTTCACACGAAATTTTTAATCAAAATCGTAGGATTTATTTTTGAATATTTTAAATATTTTTATGGAATGTACCGTATTTTTAGTTATAAGAAAAAATTGTATTTAAAATCTGTTAGATAATATTAAAAAACTGCTGGGTGCTAAATTTAATAAAAACCGACCAAGTCGTTTTCGAATTATTAAGTTCTCAAAAAAAAAAAAAAATTGAAAACTTAAAAAAAAAAATTTTTTTTTGGAAAATTTTTGTACACAATATTTTAAAAATAATTGTAAACATTCTCTACAAAAAAAAATGATCAGAATCAGCTGAACCGTTTTTGAGAAAATCGAAAATCAAAAAAATAGTTCTATGGGAGGTACCATTTAAAACTATTTTTCCGAATTTTTTTTATAAAATGGTGGCATTTTTGTAAAAAAAATTCCTGATTTAAAAAAGTTGTTGGCACGTTTTTGAGAAAAATAAGATTTTCATTTTTTGATACAAAATTTTTAGGGCAGGTACCGTTATTTTTGGTCTTAAAAAAGGAATGCCTAAAAAACGCTAGGTACCAAGTTTAAAGAAAATCAACCCACCTGTTTAGCCAAACAGACAGACAGAATTGTGAGACCCACTTTTTTCGACTTCGCTATCATTGTAATGTCAATTTTGATCAAAATCTCGAGTTCCATTTTTTTTAAGAATGCATAATATGACATATAATACCTACCTACATAACATATACATATATATCGCAACTAAAAATAATTTTAAATACTGATCCCTAAAAACTACATAAATTTCATCACGATATTACGTAAATCTTAGCAACTTACACTTCTTGAACTTTTCTTTGCTGAATTGTGCAACAAAGAAAATAATTCTGGGAATTCTCAAATAAAAAAAAAGTTACTCCTTTTCAACGAAATTAAACCAATAAGTTGAGAAAACTATTTTTACATGCCCGATATAGCCTATGAACTATATATAGGGCAAATGTATTGGTTTCGCGTAAAAAGATTTCACGATGTTTATTTAAACCAACATTAAGGCGTGATTTATAGAAGTCTAGAAAAGTAATTATATCATCCCGTCCGTTAATTATCACATCGATAAAATTAGTCAAGCAAGTTTGAAAATTTGAAGGAACCCAATATGATTTTTGTTTCAATTTTCCTCGTACTTATTTTATTTATTCGAGAATTAAAAAACGTAAATGTGTATATATGCAGAACATGTGTACAACGAGCAAGAACCTCAATGGTTAAACGGATTTACTTCCAATTTTGTTC
Source organism: Epistrophe eligans (assembly GCA_951394125.1). Lineage (NCBI taxonomy): Eukaryota > Metazoa > Arthropoda > Insecta > Diptera > Syrphidae > Epistrophe > Epistrophe eligans. The sequence goes on from OX596029.1 coordinate 13,683,127, forward strand.
TGTTTGTTTCGGTTTCGGTTTCGGTTTTTTTTTTTTTTTTAATTTTTCACGAAAATGGTCCATGTCCAAAATATTTTTAATAAACTTCGTATTTGGTAAATTGATTAATTAAACTCTCGATATGTGTTGCATTTAGAAAAAAATCAAATTAAAATCGATTTTCAATTTCACTGGAAATAAAATTCTAAGTTCTACAATTTTTTTGTTATTGAAAATTTATGAATTGCTTCGAACTGTCAGAAATGAAAGTTTGCTCATTTTTAATGACTATTCCGAAATGTGAAATTATACACAGATAAAACAGAAATGGATGCATTATTATTGGCATTTTTAAATGAAAAAAAGGAAACTAAATTTCAAAGGAACAATTGGACGAAACAAAATTGGAATTTGCCTGACATAGCGTGAGTACATTACCTTACTATTATTCGAATTAATTGTTTAATATTATATTCATGTTCATATGTACCTAAATATGTTCTTATGTATGTACATATGTATATTTTTTTTACTAAAATAATAATAAATAAATATATACTTAATAATATCCTTGAATTAAAACAATACTTAATTTACAAAACACAAGACAATTCATTCTACGTCTTTATTCCATCTCTTCAAACAACTCACTGATCCTTTAATATCTGTTCAGTGCTGCCATCTTTATGTTTCAAATACTTAAAAAGAACAGAGATACATATAAAGTTTGCTTACATTTTGCACCAAAAAAGACTAATAATTAAAGAAAATTAAATGAACCGAATTCGAAATTCCAATTTGCACCTAGCAGTTCGAACGAATTGAAAAAAATCAAATTCACTTTCGTCATGTAAATTCACAATAAGTGGAATGCGGAATATGAGCGTTTGTTCCAAATTGTTGTTGAAAATTTCATTTTAAAGGACAAATTTACTGTTTCTTTTTTTTTGCTGATAAAATTGCCGTTAATGGTTTTATTGTTAATGGTTTTACCAATTTTGTTCAAATTTTGAACCTAGTGTTCTTCTAATAATATTGCAATCAACCTTAAAAAAAGAGTAATTTATTTAGTACTTATTTCGTACTTTGCTCAAACTTGTACTTTGTATTACTTTTAACCTTTTTACTTATAATTTCGTTATTACATTTGAATTGGAAGAGCAAGTTTGTGCAATTCAGTCTTGGTTTTATTTCCTTAAGCTTCTTTTTTAATTCGTTTGTATGTGATGGTGTTGACTTGCAAAAATAAAATATAACTTCAGTATAAAAACTAGGGAATTAAGTGCATAACACAATACTTTATGATAATAATGAAGAACTTTCTCAGGGTCAGTAATGCAATTTACCCACTATAACCATGAACCAAATGACCCCAATCACGTATCCCAACCCAAGTTTAAAAATAAAAAATAAATAAGAAACAGTTTTTCATCTATACAAGTTAACTTTAAGGATTATTATAAATGTATGTGTGCAGTGTGCAGTTCAGTTGTATTATGATTCAGAGAAACTGTTGAAGTAGAAAATAGAAAAGGAAAGTGATGATATTGTCAGTGAATTTTCTTAAAGTGATATCGTGTTTGATTTGTGATGCAGAAATTCGAAGCCGATTAAAGAAAATTGAATTTACAGAAAAGAGATATTGAACTTTTTCAACCCTTTGACAATATATACGTGAATACTTATACGTATTTTTTTTATGGATTCGTATCCAAATTTAAGTGATGGCAAGCAATGAGCAATATTTGTGCCAATAAAGTGAAAATGTGATAATGTGTGTGCGTGTGTCGGTTTTTTTTTATTGCAGAGAAATTTTAAACAAGGGACATATTATTTAAAAATATGATTTCATATAAAATGGTTAATCCCTATAAGTCTGAGAAGAGTTTTTGGTAAAATCTTGCCACTAACTTAATGATTCAATTGGAAACTTTTATTCTTTAAATTGAAACCTTGAAAAAGTAATTGTTCTTGTTTTGTTATTTTGAAAAGCAAAATACGTATTTTAATTAATTAGGTATGGAAAATTAAGGTAGCACACATTTTTGTAACATAATCAGTCAAAAAATGAAGGGATCAAAATTTCGGTTTGAAAGGTTTTTAAGAGTGTGTAAATTTGTGGGTTTGCAAAAAGTAATCATTTAAAAGCTGGAAATGCCTTTTTTTATTTGGAGATAAACACATTTTTGAGGCATAGCATTCAGCACAGAAAAAAAAAACAGAAAAAATTAAATTAATTTTTTTTTCCCAAAAAAATTACTAGATTAACTAATGGACGTCATTTAACTGAATTCTGAAGCTTTAAGTTGTTTTTTTTATTTAATTAGTATTCAAGATTAAGTACGCTGCGAAACGAAAAATCCCATACAAAAACGACACAACGAAAAATTTCGTTCTGGTTTTCGTTTTTGCAGTACCTACGCAGTTAGATGAGAGAAATTGATTATTGTAGCAGATTATTTGGAGAAGTCTCCGCTCTTTTTCTTTGCACAGAATTAAGTGTCCAGACCATTTATTGTGTGCGGAAAAGTGACATTTGAGTTGTATTCGTGTTTGTATTTATGTTGTTTCTTTCACATCCGCGTGCCTCACTGTGATTTTTATGCGTTGTTTTTGTATTTTGTTTTTGCAATGTTGGTGATACTTTGAGTGGGTAATTTTTCGTTGTCGTTTTCGTAAGCGTTTCACTGCCGTGTTGGAGACCAACGAAAAATTTCGTTTCGCATCAGCAGCGTACTAGGCTTTAAAGTGAAACTGAAAGAAAATAAATAAATAAAAAAAAATATTATTAACTAGCTGGCCTGCCCCGGCTTCGTACGGATAGATATATTTAAGTTTTGTAAAAAAGGATTTAATTTAAATTAAAGGACAAACATTCAAACAAACATACTTTCACAATTTATAATATTATAAGAAGGATAAGTAGCATTTTAATTTATTTCCATAGCAATTTATTTGAAGTTAAAAGCGAAACAAAAAACTGTTAGATTGGCGTTTTGACGGATCTAATATTGATTAACTATTTCAATAGCAGGCACATTTTTTTCTTAATATTATTTTTTTTTTTAATTCACACGATATTTGAAAAAAGCTCTTTATTAGAATCAACTTTGTATTTATATCTGCTCCATAATCTTTATAATTTCAAAGTTAAACATAAAGAATCAAAGTTACGTGCTTGATGTTCATTATTTACATATATGATGTACCCATATTTATTGGGGGTTAATTTTCTTTCAGTTTTTTTATTTTTTTTTCATTTTTACTTTCGTGAGTAAAGAAATTTCCCAAATTTGCTATGGTGAGTAAAAAGTATTCCCAGAATAAGCTGAAGCCACTTTATGACTCTCTTAAAAACTGAATATTAAAAACAAAAATATTATTTTATAACGTAAAATTTTGAACAAAATTAGTTTGAACATTTTTTTTTTTTTTCAAAAATTTTTAGTTTTAAAAATAATTTTGTCAAAATTATTCACTTAAACAATTTGATACAAAAACAACTTAAAATATTGATTTTTAGCTTTAAAAAGTTATAAATTGAAATTTTAGTTGATTTTAAATGATTTTTTTTCAATTCCGTCCCTAAACAGGGGGAAATAGCACAGCAGCACAGCTTCACCCATCTCATTCGATTTTTTTTTCTTTTATTGCACCGTATGCAAAACATCCTGTATGTTTTTTTTTTTGTCAAGATTAACCGTAATGGAGACCAAGCTAACTTTTCACTAATATTAAACCCCAAAGTTTTTCTCGTTTAATCTTTTAAAATCATAACGAAGAAAATTGAGCAATTCTTAAAATTAAGCGCTTAAAAATATTTATTCTCATTTTCACCTCCATTAATTCTAATAAAAAGCTTCATTACAAATAATTCTAAATTGATCCTTAATATATTTTTTTGTGTTTTCCTAGTTTACCGTTTAAATTCTTAATTAAAACAAAATATCCTTGAAGTTCATCTTCTAAAGAGTAGGTACCTATGCCTTCAGAATGAAAAAAATGCCTTTCACCTTAGCCATTCGAATTATAGGCGCCCTTCATTGCCGTTTGTTAACACACACACATGAACTCACACAGAAATAGAGAATTGTAAGGTACTATAACCCTGCTTCTCTATATTCATTTACTTTCTATCAAGATATTCTGCAGCGTTTTTAAAAATATATCAAATAACTTACTTGAAAATTAACTTAAATAAATTTGTTAAGTATTTCTTTCACCTCTCATTCAATATATAAATTTGAACACGAATCTTAAGGCAAAGGGTTTTCATTTGGGTTCAATTGAATAAATAAATAAATTTTAAGTAAAACTGGCGTCTCTCAAATTATTCAAGTGAAATTATTACCTCCAAACACATCGTTTACCTCGTTTATTTTGCTAATAAAATTGTAAAGGTTTTTTTTTTTTTTTTTTTTATTAATTAAATGTTTCACAAATTACTGTGTAGTTGTCTATAAGATCCTTTAAAACAACGATAATTAAAAGGCTATGTTCATTCAATGTAATTTAGCTTTAACTAATTATATAGTAATCTACCCCAAATGGTTAAAATACTCAAACTTCCTTTTTGCCTTTGTCTTTCATTTATTTAACTAAAAGTTTTGCATGATACAATAATTCTATTTCTCTAGGGATTTTAATTATAGCAAATTTTCAATGCTAAATAAAATATGTATAAATGTATGAATGTATGTTTCTAGACATATACATAAATACATCCCGATGAAAAACAATATAAACAATTGAGGTTAGATAGAGCTCAGAGACCTATGGTTATATATTAAAAGCTATTAATTAGTGTTTGACTTTCATCAGCCACGAAATAGCGATTTGGCTTTTATACCTAAAGGTTGATAAACAAAAAAAAAAAAAAAAAAAAACTCAATCGAGAAAACTTTGGTAATTAATTATATACAATCAATGGACATAGTAATAATCTTGTCTGAAAGGAATCAATTTAATTAATACCTGAAGTGATAAATACTTTTTGGAAGCATTGAATTCGATAAGAAAAAAAATATATATTTTTTTTCGGTGTTAAATCGTCTGAGTTGTTTTATTTCTTTTCCTTAACTCTGAAAATATATAGAAATAGACAAATTAATCAAAACTTTATTTAATCTCAATTTATAAGTTTCATTTAATTTTATATTCAATTTCATTCAACAATATAAATATTGGATATAGGTACACTTAAGTTAAAGACATTTTAATCTTTCAAAACTATTTTTACGGCGAAAAATAGTTTGATATAAGTTTCGAGGTTTAAGTCTTAAACAAATTGATATTCACAATAATTTTGACATAGTATGTACTGTACATACATATATGAAATATGAAAAATAATTTCTTAGGCGTTCCCTTCATTGAAAATTTTCAAAGTTTTATTCCTGCAACTTGAATTCTATATTTACATGAAGCCTTTGAGGCAGTTTAGTTTTGTAATATTAAAATTCTATGGTCGTTTTCAGAGGATGAATTTACCAATCTGTGGTCTCAGGTAAAAAGCTGGATGAAGGGTTATCACCACGAATTTTTTAAAAGATCATCAAATAAATAAAAAAAAAAAACATTATTCCTAAAGAATCAACTCACTCGAATTTGAACTGATTTCTCCTACCCCAGCTCTATTATTGGTGAGTTAATTTATATCGATTTCATCACTTAGTAACATAACCTAGCCATTTTGGTAAAATACAACTCTTTTAATATTAATTCCAAATTGAAGCAATAAATCATAGCAAATTATTTTTATACAATATAATCCTATCATTACAACCCCTGCCAAAAACCCACACACGCAGTAACAATATTTCTCATAATTCGAGTAGCGCATATACATACATATATATAACGAAGCAAGCAATTTTATATCTTCCTTAATATCAATTATATTGGAAAATTAAACCTTCTACTTATCAGCTCACATCATCATACAAGTCTCAGAATACAATAATATGTACTACATAATATAAATCGGGTTAAGTTAAATCTTTTTCTATAAAATCCTTTGTGCGTGTATCTTGTCGTTGTCACTTATATGAAAAATATATACAGTAAGTAAAAAGCACAATTTGAGTCAAGCCCACACAAAACACAAATAATTACCTAGATATCCTTCTTATATAAAACCAAAAATTGATATTGTACCTACAAGGACAATATCAAGAAGTGAATCTATTTTTTAATGACAACTAAATATAAGAAATTGTGTACCAAACCAATAATTAATAGATTACATCAAGAGATTACAAACAATCTGAATACACAACAATATATACATATAACATATAGGCACTCGCACATGTACACAAAGTCAATTTACCTGCACGCCATAGCTTAATCTAAAAATCCTTTTAATCCAAATAATCAATTGACTAAGACCTTCTCATTTCCCTTTTTTTTTTGTCGTCAAAGTCAGCACCTGCAGGCTAATCACGAAACAAATTAAATCAAACCCTTTTGCCACTTTGACACATATATGAACAGTTATGTAGGTATGTCTTATTTATACCTATATCCTACATATATTGGTTTATATGTAAAATGTCATTAATTCATTGATTACATTTTCACAATTGCAATCGCACATGCACCCTATATTGGTAATAGAATTTTTGTAATTAAAACACTTTCCCCATTGCGTGAGCGTAAGCGTTCAATATTTGTTGTTCTTCCAAATGACACACATCCGCAAGAATAAATTGTGCTATGCCATAACAAAAGGACGAGGTTTTTCATATCTCTATATACAAGTGGATATACATACATATATGTATAATTCAACACCGGGTAAAGTCACGTGTTGTTCCACAAATAAAAATACGTTCCACAATTCTTTGTACATCATCAATTTAAACATCATCAGCTGATGGGAAATTTCCCACAAACTGTTATACGAATCCACTGTGGCGTATACGCAACCTTTTATTTTTATTTTTGTTTTGCTCATCTTCATTTGCAATGTTCTGGCTTCTTTTTTGTTTTATTTTATGCACAAGGACTTTTAAGGATGGTATTTTTACGTTCAGTTCGGAAGATTTATTCGAAGCAAACGAATGTGCTAGCAGCGGTGTTCGATGATGGCATTCCTCTTGATATTTTTATTATAAACTCGTAGTTGGTTAGTGTTATTCGTCTGGATAATGAAAAATATACATATATTATGCAGCAATGCTCTGAAAAGTTCCGGTAGAACTTAGTTGGAATATCCTTGTGTGTTTACTTGGTGAATACATTTTATACCCACTCATATAGTGATAAGCTGTTCTATAAATTCCACTGTCTCCTTGTAGCAAGTGTTTAATATAGTTTGGGTTTTGATGCATCTGCTTCAAAAAAAAAAAAAAAAAAATAAAAATTTGAGTGTTGTTAAATTTTTTCGTAAAGAGTGAGAGATAAAGAAAAAAAATTCACGTGCTGGTTAAAAGCTGCTGAAATCTTGCATAACCCCACCAAAAAGGTGATGTTAAACTGGATTAAATAAAATTTACAACTGTAAGTGGCTTAAATGGTTGTGTGCGTATGGGAAAAAAAAAACAAAATGTGATATTATGTGGATTCATGAATTTAACATAAAGTTACTTACCTTGTGAATTTAATTTTCTTGTGTGATGTTTATGTGAGATTTATAATAAAATTTTCTTCTCTTTTATTCTTTGTATATTTGGGAGGAGTAACAGGAATTTTTGATAAGGGTATTTTAGTAGGAAATGAAAAAAAAAAAAAAAAACTTTAATAAAAGTGTATGTTATAAAAGAAAATTTATTTAATCCGAATTTTAAAATGTAAATAAGATTGGCAAGTGGTTAATTTAAATTTTTACTTGCGATATTATAGGTATTATATGGCAAGTTATGCATTCGTAAAAAAAAAACGAACTCGAGATTTTGATCAAAGTTGACATTACAATGATAGCGAAGTAGAAAAATGTGGGTCTCGCAATTTGTCTGTCTGTCTGTCTATTCGGCTGGAGACTAAAAAGGTGGATCGAATTTCTTTTAAACTTATATAGAAAAAAATCGGAAAAATGGTTTTAAATGGTACCTCCCATAGAACCATTTTTTTTTTTTTTTTTGATTGTCTATTTTTTTTTTCGATTTTCTCAAAAGCGGTTCAACTGATTTTGATCAATTTTTTTATAAAGAATGTTTACAATAATTTTAAAAATATTGTGTACGAAAATTTTTAAAACATTTTTTTGTTTTGAATTTTTAAAAAAAGTTTCAAACATTTTCTTTGAGAACTTAATAATTGAAAAACGATTTGGTCAATTTTTATTAACCTTAACACCCAGCAGTTTTTTAACATTATCTATTAGATTATAAATTAATTTTGTTCTTATAACCAAAAATAACGGTACCTTCCATACAAATGTTTTAAAACTGGTACTGAAAATCATATTTTTCTCAAAAACTACTTTTACGATTTTGATTAAAATTTGTATGTGAACTAATTTCAGAACGATCTACCATAATATTTGGAACAAAAATTTATCTATCGTTTAAAAATGGTACCTGTCATAGAACCATTTTTTGGATTTTCGACTATCTAATAATTATCTGTTGAATCAATTTTAATGAATTTTTTTACACAAAAGTTCATAATAAGTTTGAATAATATTGCATATCAAAATTTTTAAAAAAATCAATTTTGGATTTAAAAAAATAAATTTCAAAATTATTTTTTGAAAATTTGATATTTCGAAAATGTGTGGATGATTTTTCTTTAAAATTAATTTTTAAACTCTGCATAAATAAGTAGTAAAAATTGGCGTACAAATTTTTTTCTCAAAAATGTATTGAAACTTTTGTATATGAAAAATTATTTTTATAAAAAACCGCTCCAACAATTTAAAAAAAAAGTGTCATTAATTATTATCTGTTGCACGCACCCCAAGTTTTTTTTAAAAATATATGTACATGGAGCTGGTAGAAAATATTTTATAATCTTCATCATTGAGTATTTTGTTTACTCACTCCTTTAGGTGATTTGGGTTGATTAGCGGCTTTGATTCATTGGAATTTTTCTATACTCAAGCTCAGTATCAGAAGATAGTTAACAAAAAATAAAAAATAAATAGAGAAAACCTTTGTCACTAAAAACAAAAATATTGTTTTTTTGTCACTGGTAGGTACTCTCTCTCTGGCGGTGAGTTGAAAAATTCTCAAGAGTTTGTCTTGCCAAGAACGAGCTGTCAAGCCACTAAATTTATTTGTATTTCCTTATAAATAAAGAGAAACCATATCTTCGTTGTTTATATTCTTTGGTTAATGATTTTGACGTTTTGACTTAAAAACGGCTACAACTGTGTTTTAATACAAATGTTCAATAACTCAGTATAATTTTTAAACGCAAAAAATTAAACTTTATTTTTGTTTAAAAAACAATAACAAATTATTTATAATCTCTTTTTTTTTGTTATTCTTTAAGTGCTGAGCAATTGCGTTTCACTTTCACCAAAACATGGGTTGTATAAGCGATCATAACTATGCAGTCAGCTCAACCTAGAGTGTTCGTGCTGTAAAAAAAAAAAAACTTTCCAAAACAACAACAAATAATTAAAATAATAATTCATTTACTTTGAAACTCTGTGGTTTTCTCTCCAAAACTACACATTTTATTTTTATTTATATGAACTTTGACAGTCTTGTGTGTTGTTTTGGGCAGAAAATAAAAAAAAAACAAAGTAAAGTAAAGTAAAGGCAGGAACCTATTTATTAGTCATGTTTAGGAAAAAGAGATTATGCTCTGTCAAATGAAAAAATGACCAATCCAACATTTTTTTCTTCAGTATTTTGACAGCAAAACTAAGAATTCTTTTTGAGGAATCGTGTAATATCTGGAGTCTCCCAGATCTAATTTCCTTGAACTTGCCTATTACTTTTATGAGGTCATGCGATTCGTGCGTTTTTCTTTTATCGAGGAGAATCTTTAAATTTCAGTCACCTCATTCTCATCGATATCATTTTAATTTTCTGAAAAAAAAAAATCATATAATTCTAAGTCCACCCTGATTCATATGCGATTTCAGTTTAGCATATATTTAATAGAAATTGGAAAAAAATATGACTGAAACAATATTTATAAGTTTATGTAGAAAATTTATCATAAACTTGTATTTATATCATTCTGGTAAAGAAAATATAATTTTCTATTAGTAAAAAATTAAAATAAAATTTAATTATAGATAAAAAGCATTTGCAACTGAATTGAGAGATAAACTGGAAATTGAAACAAACAATTTGTGGAAAAGCTATGATTTGTAAGAAAGTGGAAAAAAGAGTGAACAAACAAATTTTGATTACCTAATTGTTTTTTTTTTTTTTGGTTACCTTTTACTTAGCACAGCATTCCAAGTCCATTTTTGTATGTAAAGTTACATTTCTGCGCCTATTTATATTTATAATTTTTAAATTATTTTATGTATAGCTTAATTTCTCACCACTACCCCATTTTCTTCTTTCCATTGAAAGCAAAACATAAATTAAAGAAAAAACATTAACGAACACGTCCTTAAATATTCGAAGCATTGCCAACCTTCAATTACAAATATTTGTCTGCAACCCGATTGAGGGCCAGTTTATTCACAGTGGGTAAAATCTGCACCATTACTTTAACAGGCCCTAATTAAATAGCGCTAATTAATAAAAATCTGCTGATTAACCATTTCCATGATTAAGAACACAAATTTTGGATTCCTTAATAAAAAAAATTGGTAAACATGCACATTTGATGATTTACCACTGCCAGTAATCTTCTTGATTAAAGATGATCAGCTGAGAAGAAAGTGGCCCTGACTATCAAAATAATCCAGACTTTCCCAAACCTTATTTCAACTTTTATATACACCCTCACGTCTACTCCTGCAACTTACAACACGTGCCCATGGCTGAGACTTTTATGTTACTAACCCATGCCCTACCAAATTTGTATATATTTTCCTGACCAAAGTGGTCTCTCTTATAGGAATCAAAATATATCGAATGTATGACAACCTACACAATTTTAATACATATGTATGTATGACTCAAAAAATTGTTTTTTTTTTAATAAAATCGATGCCTTCGACCTTTTACATAAAACCTAAACATCCAAAAAAAGACAACCAAACAAAATATCTCATGGACCACCCTAATGTACATTAGATATTCTTGCAAAAGTGAAGGTCTTTTAAACGTATGTGTATTGGTACCGTCTTCATCCATCATTAGGTTAAATTTACTCAAAATCACAAGTGATACCTACATGAACTTTCATTGTTGCATCTGCTCGTATATTTTAATTTAAAAAAAAAAAGAAAGAAAATTATTCAAATTGATTTAATTTAATGTTCAATTCTCATGATTTATTCAGCAATTTTATTGCCAAATATAAAAGAAGGTAAACTTTAGGACAGAATTAATGTTCATGCAATTTATATTTTTTTTTTGTTTGTTCAAAAGACCTCATTTCTGTATTTAAGGATAGAATACTATAGTTGAGAGCAACAATTTTTTGTTATACCTAAGCTGATTAAACATTCGTTGAATTTCACTGGCAGTAAAATGTTTGTTTTTTTTTTGTGGGGTAAAATATAAAGTGTTTTAGAAAATGAAAAACAAATTTCAACTTTGTAACATCTTGCTATTTTAAGATTTAATAAAAAAAATTGGAAATCAAATTTAAAAATTGAATTGTTGGGGTTTTAAAAATGTTAAGTAATAATTTTATCAAGAAAGGATATAAGTTTTCCTTCAAATAACTGTAAAAGATGCATGCCAATATCAAAATAAATAATAGGTGGAATTGAATTTTTAACATTTCTTTTTGGATGATTTTGGTCTAAACAATCTGGTTTGATTAAATGAATAATGAATGTATTATAAATGAGAACATGGAGAGGGAATTTGCTCTTATAGTTCAAGGCTACAAATTGGCTGAACTTCAAAGAAATAAGGAATTGTGGAGTCCGAAAAAGTTTGTGCATCAATGCCTCTACTATAATTTGAATTATATCATAAAAGAGCATACAAATTTGCTTTAAAAAGCATTTTTATGTGAGAAAAAAATCGAATTGTTGATTTAGCTCATTTAAAAAATTAAACTTTTTAAAACATTTTCGGTAAAAAAAAAAAATTATTAAAATCAATTTGATTTAAATTAATGAGCGGTTTCAATAAAAATTTAAATTTTAACATTTAGAAATGTTTAGGTTTAGGGAGTTAAATGTAAATCCAAATCGATAAATTATCTAGATCTTATTCTTGTTGGAACAATAAATTGTAAACAACTAATTCTAAAATTGAATCTAAATAAATCTATCTAAAATCTATTCTTATTGGAAACTTTTAAATCTTCCGCATATACATACATCAGACACCCTGAATTAAAAAAAAATATGTCAGGAATGTTGTTTATAAAATGCAAAAAGAGAAAGGTGCCGAGATTGCTACCCTGTGGGACTCCAACATATATACCGGTGGATAATAAATATGTGCACATAAAAATGTACTGAATACGATCTTTTAAGTATGAATTTATCCCATTTAAGATATTTGAGAAAAAAAACCTACTTGATTTATCTTAAAAGCGTGATTTTATCGGTCAAACGCTTTGGAAAAATCTGTGAAGACAACGTCATCGTATCATTCAAAATTAAATTACTAAAAATGGTAAGGTTGGTGGTGGGTAGATCTAACACCTACAAAATCACAGGAAAGAAGAATCACACTTTTCAAAAATTTTGGAAATTGTTGGAAATTTAAGAAATTGGACGGTAATATGAAACCCTTTAGCTTACTTCCCGATTTGAAAATGGGATGTAATTGTTGAATGCTTCCAAGAAAGTATGAACTAATCTTCTTACCAGTGGACAATTAAAAGTTATTGTTAGAGGAACGGTGAAATGCTTTTGTGCCTATTTCTAAAATTATTGAGTAAATTCCATCCACATAATTTATGAAAATAATGGATTTGTCTTTTGTCAAATTGCGGAAATGTAGCCAGAACTTCACAATCATTATGGTTTAAAAGTTAAAATATGACATTAAACGAAATTAATATTTTCTCATCAGGATTATATGTATAACCATTTGACATTTGGTAAATTAAAATCACCTACTTCATTTTATACTTTCAAATTTTATATTCAGCACTAATTGATGGATATCGAGATCACTAGTTAGTTAAGGCAACTTAACTTTAGTGAATATTATGTAATGTAATGAATTTCCGAAATATAATTTTGGAATAGCCTTTTAAAATCAAAATAGATTTGATATAATTAAATAATATAATTAAAATTAACAGATTTTTCTTTCAAATCTTTCGTGCCATTTTTTTTGGAAGAATAACAAGGAAAAAAGCTAAGAATGACACTTTGACAGGCACACTTAATTTTGGTCGTTAATAAAAACTGTTGGTGAAATTTCATTTCAATTAAAAAAAATCGACACATCGGTATAGGCTTTAGCCGAAAAGTAAGACAGACAAACAAACAGAATAACGATAACTAATTTTTTCGTCTTCTCTATTGTTTTAATGATAAATTTGATTAAAAGCCCAAATTCGATTTTTTATAAAATCATTGTCAAGGGTTTTAAAAATTCTTTTAAAATTTTGTGTATCGGAATTCTTTAAAAATGTCAGTCAACTATCGTCAAATCATTGGCTCTTTTTACACTTTAAACCATACATACATATATGGTAATATTTAAAAATTGTAAAATTTTTTAAAAATATTTGTTAAAAATAATTGCGCAAAATTTAACACAGCCTGATGATAAGATATTAGCATTATTCTACTTAACAATTTACTCACTTTAAATATCTTAACTAAAATGTTCTTAATTTTAAAGATTTTTTAAATATGTAGTATCATATTAAACCTATTTTCTTAATAAACTTCAGCTAACACGGCTAAAAAACTGACAGAGTTCAAGAAAACAAGTAAACAAACATACCCTTTTTATATTTTCAATTGTCAAAGTCACATCATTTGTAGTTAATATTATAGGTACTAAAAGGTTAAAATAGGCACTTTTGGTGATTTTAAATTTAAAAAGAGGCTGGGTGCGACCTACACTGGTAACATCCCTAATTTAATTTTTTTTGGGAACCCTTTTTTGCACTTCGTGATGTTATTATTTATAAAATAAAATTTATTCGAGGTCGATATCTCTATTAGTTCTCGAGATAAAGTAAACGATATAAAGGCTCACGAATGTACAAACGTACGAATGTACAAACGTACGAACGTACGATCTCAAAACGTCGAGAAATGTCAAAATTTTCAATTCGACAAATCGAACCAATTTCATTAACTTCCAATGGGAAGTCAATAAAATGTTTAAAAGTAAGCACGATGTTAACTCGTTTAAAATTTATAAAACTTTAACAACTTTCATTTGCAAAAAATAACCAACACATTATTTTTATTAATTTTATTAAGTAATTAATTCCATAATAATAAAGATAATAAAATTAAAAGTTAAATTTAAAATGTACCTATACCGAATAAGGTAGAAAAAAACGGGAGTTAATTTAAAAATTGTTTTATTCAAAAAACACTTTTTTTCTGAACTATTTACTATTTAAAATTCCACGGAAATACCACAAATTATTATTTTTCGGTCTTCATAAAGCCTTTTGAAGGTTTTAACACCTGCCCCATATTAAAATACAAAGAATTAGCAAACCGATGAATTTTTTAAATTAATTTGAATTAAAGTGATTCCCTTGAAATTTTATTGATTTTTTTTTTCAGTTCCTGGAATAACTGCCTAACAATCATCAAGGGAAATCTTTTTCCTGTGTAGTAAATAAGTTCTACTTTATTTTTTTAAAAAATAATCTGTGCTTATGAAAAATACGCATTTATATAATGGATTAAGAAGAATTCTCCATCATCGCTATGTAAGTTTTCACTAAAATCTAATTGCCACTAATTGCCCTCAAGAACAATAATTAAAACCGAAAAAACTTAATAACCTTAAAAAATTTAATTTAATTAATTTACGAAAATATGAATGATATAAATTGCGATAAGCTGCTTATTACTTAAGTTGTATATTTAGTAATTTTTATGAAATGTATAAAAGGATTTCAATTTTTGTTAAATTATATTTTATTATTAATATGTTTATAAATATTTGAAACAAAGTATGTGCGACTTATTCGTTGACTTCGTCTTCTCCATCCTTGTAATAGTCATATTTGAACAAATTCTCATATTTTTTTTAATTCTAAATTTGATGTATTTGTGAACCGGTGTGATATCACAGGGAAAAAAAAATAATTAAGAATAAAGCCCCCCATAGCTTTATTTTGTCAAAATGCTTAAAACATGTCTGCAGGTGTTAACACTCATGTTATCTGTCTGAGTAAATATACATTCAATTCCGCTTATTTGAAATTAGTTTTAATATTATGAACAAACCGGTAAATTAAAACAAAAAATATCTATCAAAACCTTGTGTAAGTCGAAGAGGTTTTCATTTTTATTGTTCAGGTAGTACATGAAACCTTTTTAAAAAAATAATAAAAATACAATTTTTGGAACCTAGAAGGTTTTAAAAATAATTGATATTAAGTCGAAGATACCAAACGATTTTAAAACAATTTTCATAAAAATCATTTCGATTTAAACAGCAATCCTTAGTAAATCAATAAATCCAGAAAATCGTCGGGAAAAAATGTATGTATTATTTTTTAATTTCATAATTCATTATTATTATTATTATTATAATTTTATTTTCAAGTAAATTAATTACAAATGACAATAGTAGTATACAGCCTAGCTACCAATATAATTCAAAAACTTGTCCAAAAAAGCCCGAAAAAAATTCAAAAATTTTGAAAATAAAATTTTGGTTTTCTTTCACTGTTTATTTTTAAAACTGAATTTTACACTTCAATTTGACTGGTATGTCAGTTTTGGAAGTTAATTGTGATAATTTAATAGTTATCCGAAATCTACTTTACCAATTCCATTAAAGTAGAACTTTTATTTAGTTAAAAAAATATTTAGGTTCAGTTAAACGGAATCAACTGTTAAAAAAAAACACTAACGTCTGAAAAGCGCAATTTTTCCAAACTTTTTGTTTTTTTGTGGAGTGTTTTATAGACCTTTGTTTGACATTTGTGTTTGTTTTTTTTTTGTATTTCGTTGAAGAAAAGAGAGTTAAACATTTTAATGGAATGTTTTTTTTTTTTTTTTTTTTTTTTTGTTCGCTGTTGTTGGGTGGCAAATTAGTGTCGCCAAACTTTGAAATTGCGTGAGAGATTATAATTTAATATTTTTCTTCAAGGAAGAAAGCAATTTTATTAATTTGCTTTTATCATGACCTGATTTTTTGGGATTGTATTATTCACAAGCAGGTATAGGCTAATATGAGATAATAAAAAAGGATTAATAAAAATAAAAAAAAAAAACAAATATTTTGAAGAGAGACTGATGGACAGGACATTGACAAGAATTATGAATTTAAATGTTATATTGTTTGAGAATGATACCACATCTAAGAAAGTTAATTAGAATTGGTGTAAAACTGTATTTTTACTTCAAAATTTGATAAAAAGTGTTTTTAGGTAGTAAACAAGTCTTAAAATATAACGATAATAGAGACGTTCAAGATAATTGTTTTGGTCATACTATTCGTCAATATGTGCGTCTGAACGTGTATGTGTTTGTGTACTACTCATGCATTTTAAAAAAATATTTCTTAAGTCAATTTTCAGTACTTATTAATCTGCTAGTAAAAATTTATTTTCAAAAAATAATAAATAATAATAATAAAATATTTTAATACAATTTAAAAAAAAATTATAAATTTTTGTTTCAAAATTACAAAAAATTATGGTCTTGAACATAAAAAATCATTTTTTTTTCAGCTTTTATTTTATTTTATCTGGCTACGCAAGCAAGTTATGGATTCATAAAAAAAATTGAACTCGACATTTTGATCAAACTTGTCATAACGATAATAGTGAAGTCGAAAAAATTGGTTCTTGCAATTCTGTCTGTCTGTCCGTTGGTCTGCAGACGGACCGGTGTATTTTCTTTAAACTTGGTTTTTAACGTTTTTTAGGCATTTCTCTGGCATATAATTTTCATTTATATTTTTAAGACAACAAACAACGGTAGGTACATATACTTGGCGTTCAATTTTTTTTTTTTCCCATAGTACCATTTTTTAAATCTTCGATTTTCTTAAAACTGGTTCAACTGGTTTCATAATTTTTTTATGGAGTTTATTTTAAAAAGTTTTGTATACAAAATTTGTGTTTTTTTTTATTTTTTAAAAAGGCTTCATTTTTTTTTTAACTTAATAATTCGAAAATGACTTGATCGATTTTAGTTTTATTATTATTATTATTATTTATTAATCTTACATTAATGTATAGAATAATAATCTTAAAACTACAGCGCTAGCATACAAAGGCTTTCTGCTGCGATTGATAAATATTATGTTGGTATATGTTTTATGATAAATAATTGAATTTTAGTTTTAATTGCCACCCAACATTCTTTTAACATTAAAGCAGATTTTAAACGAAAATTATTCTTATTACCACAATAACGGTACCTATCGTACAAGTTTGTATAGTTTTGTAGTTTCTCCAAAAGGAATCCTAGGATTAATTAAAAATTGTATGTCAGCTTAAATCAATACAATCTACGATATTATTTGAACAATTCTTTTTATTAATCCATTATTAAATGTATCTTTCATATTTGTGGTTTTCAAATACATATATTATTATTTGTTACACCGATTTGAATTATGCATTTTTTTTACACTAGATCTTCTTATAAGTTTAAATAATAATGCATATCAATATATTTAAAAAAAAAAAACCAAAGTTATGATTTTCAAAAGAATTTCAAAATTGTTTCTTGAAAATCTGATATTTTGGAAATGGGTAAATGATTTTTATTCAAGATTTATGTTTTAATTCCACAAAAATTAATACTTACTTCAAAACTTATAACTATAAATGTATACAATTTTTTTTTCTTAAAACCGCTTAAGCGATTTTTAAAATTTTTATCTCATAAATTTAGATTTGTTTAAAAAATCAAATGGTGTATATGGCGTTGGTGTCAAAAGAATTTCAGAGGTGGTTTAATCAATTCAATTCTAATTACATATATATGGATTTTTTCAAACAATTTTTTATTCTAAACTTTTAAGTTCCATGCATATCTCCATATGTACTCATATAATACTACCTTAAACTATAATTTACATTTTTGATAAGTAGAACAAAATATAAACTCCCAAAAATATTTTTTTCTTTTAAGCCTAGTATACAGTTCTTTTAAATGTAAAAAAAAATGGTGGGGAAAAAAATATTTTTTCTGTCCGCAAGTAAAATGTGTGTGGTAAAATCGGTAAAGTCGAATAAAAAACAGGCGAATATCAAAACAATTATTTAAAACAAAACACAACTGACAAACCGAACAATAAAAACCAATTCAAAAACGGTAAAATATGTTTGTTTTTTTGCAAAACAATTTCATCAACATTGTTTTGCGCGAAAAATATCCGTGGTGAATATAAATTTTTTACAACAGGTTTGTTTCATAGTTCGATAGTAAATTTTAAACGTCAACAAATTTTTGTTGCGATAAAATCACTTCCATACGAAGTACCCGTATTTTTTTTTTCGACGAGGAACTGTATACCAGGCGTTACCAGATGAATAGTTTTTTTTAAATATTCAGATTTTGAAACCACAGTATGTGGTGATTGTACATAAGATCAATTTCGAGCGAACAAGTCGTGCATTTTAATATTCTATATAATTGAGTATAAGGTCATATTCAAATAAAGTGACACGAAAGCTGATATTTTAAACATTTTTTTAAATTTTTAAAGAATACATACTTTATTTTAAATTTAATCGTCCGTACCGAGAAAATTAACTATAGGACGTTTTTCTTTTTTAGTTCAGAGTAGAGCTCTGAACAGAGTCTGAAAACTCCGAACATACTCTGAGCGATCTCTGAACTGAGCGTGCTCTGCTCTGAGAGTTCAGATTTATTTAAAGAAACACGCTTCACCAGCTGTCACAATTTAAAACAATAATTTTATTATTTTTAAATTATAATTATTATTTTAAATTATAATTATTTATTTTTATTAAATTATTTTACCTTCTTTTGCAGGTCGACTATTCTCGTCTGCCTTTTTTAATGTTTTGTGTTTTTTTCTACTTGTCAAATTTGTGTTCAGCTATTCAACTCCGTCTGCTCTATTAATTTATTCTGAACTCATAGAGTGCACTCTGAACATGCTCAGAACGAAAAAAGAAACACAAAGTTGGAGCTCAAAATGCTCTGAACTAAAAAAGAAAAACGCCAATAATATCAACGTTTGTGTGGAATTTTATGTTCCCCTTATTCCATACGAAATCAAATATATAATTTGTAATGCTTATTATTTTTTATTTCGTTAGTTATTATATAGCATTAAAATTAATTACTGGGTCAAAAATAAGTACAATCTCTCAATTAGAACATACCTGTAGGTTAAATCTGATGAAATAAGCATTGCATGACGATTTTTACAAATAATGAGATAAATAATTTAACAAGAAGAGGAGATTGTGAATTGTATCTGTTATTAAAATAAATAACAAAATGTATCAAATAAATCAAAGGAAAATAATTTTTGCGCCTCAGAGAAAGTTTAAAATCAAACAAAGAAATTCAATTGGAGATATTTCATCAATAAACATAATTATTTTCAGTAGATTTATTAAAATAAAAGACATATTTTTGTTTTACACTGTGATTATTCTACTTTGAGTTTATTCTATTAAGAAACGAGATTATGTAGGTACATACTTTTTTGTCAACTTTAAGAGACTTGAACTCAAATTTTGTCCTCAGATTTTCTCCATCATTCTACATTTTTTGCTTTATTTGGGATGATATGAAAGCTATCTACAAATTAAATTTGAAATTACTAATTTTATCCTTCAAAATAATATTCTTTTCTAACCTTTCTAATATATAATAAATATAAGTATGTACCTACCCATTTTGACAAACTAAAATATTTTATCTGAAAATTTCTCTAACTAAATAAATATTGCAGGAAATTCCAAATGAATTTTGAAGGGAATAAGTTAAGTATGTATGTACCTACTTCCAAATACCGATACGAGTTTCGAATATAATAATTTCATTGATGTATGTACCTAACATAACCCCAAATAAACCAAAATAAACCTTTATTTTTGCACATTCACATTAGAATATCTCAGAAACCTGGCATTCGATGGAACAAATGTGAACTCGCATTTGACTTCAGGGCTTCAAAAACATTCAGAAAAATAAAGGGTGTTTATTTTTTTTTTGAGGGAATATAACTTTGAAAACAAAGATGATTTATTTAAATTCACATGAAATTTATTTTATTCAAAAGATAATCTTCTGGCATTATAATTTTAATATGATTTCTGGATTTCTAATCTGGAGGTCCAATTTTCGATGACTTTTCCAACATTTGTGGCCGTATATCGGCAATAACGCGGCGAATATTGTCCTCCAAGTGGTCAATCGTGTCGGGCTTATCGGCGTTGACTAGCGACTTCACATAAATCCCCACAGAAAACAGTCAAGCGGCGTTAAATTGCACGATCTTGGAGGCCAATTCACGGGTCCGTAACGTGAAACGATGTGGCAGTTTTGTTTACTGACGTATCCATTCAACCAAAAGTGAGCAATAAGCTAAACAAAATTCTCTTATGAAAATTGGGATCAACAGCAATCTTATTTTGGGCCCATTCACCGAATCTACGCCTTACTAGGTGATCCTGTGGCATCAATTCTTGAAATGCCAAACCAAACTAAAATTGACAGATGACAAAATGGCTGGCAGTTAAAATAGTGCTGCCAACTTTAAGTTCTATACGTACCTATAAAAAAAACACCCGTTTCAAGAGTGGAAAGTGATTGAATTTATCCATGGGTGTCAGATGAAATAAAATACCTCGTCCCGTCTCCCGTACAACGGAGGGAGTTAAATAAAATATGTGTAGGTGTATAAAACATTTATTGTATTTTTTTCCCCACTGGGCTTTAGGTTGTCTGTATTTATTTTGAAATGTTATTCAGCTAAATGTTTGTCAAATTGATAGTCACCGAAAAATAAAATAAAAAATCGAATAAAAGGCAAATATTTTGACAAGGTACCTACTGCCGTCTGAACCGATTTCAATTATTCCAATTGAATTAAAGTTAAATATTTTGAGCACTCCAATTTACCTAACACCTTTTTACACAAAAAAAAAAAAAAAAAAAAAAGATTCAACAACTCAAAATGGGGTTAAGGAATTTTACGAGGAAATGAATGAAATGTAGATAGAAACTTTAGGTATACCTTTGTATATGTATACCGAAAACCAAGTGAAAAGAGGATGTTAAATTTCATTTTTATCTGAAAAGGATTCATTCCATTCTTTTTATCCTATATCATCAAGATTCTTTCAAGTTGTTATATAAAAGAATATATGGTTTAGCTTAAACACCCTCATATCCTCAAAATAAAAAGACAACATACCTATAAAAGGTACCTACTTGAAGCTACATAATAAAAACAAAAAATGAAAACCATAGAGGCAAACATTTTTGTGCCCCATAATTGAGGAATAAGACAGGAACTAAAAGAAGGTGAAAATATGCGAACAATCTGTATCTGTAACGTATCTTTTAAGACACTTTCAACAAAGAAATCTTTTGTAATACATATGTACATTCACTTTGTGGGTTAGTTTAACCTCTATCCTCTTTCAATTTCCATTTATATGTTGTCCGTATGGTTTCTTTTTCACAGTAAAAAATGCCAAGGATTTTCTTCTGGGGTTACTCGAGCTGCAACTGCAGTGGCTTTTAATTTTTCGAGAAATCTAAAGTTTATATAAAAAGTATAACAAGAATTTGAAAATAATTTATTTTATCTTAAGTAACAACTTGCAGCTGCAAGGGAAATGCATATTATTATTTTTTTTAATTTTATTTTACCTTGTTTTCGCTAGAATTAATTTTATATCAAATTCCCTTTTAAAACTTTTATACACGTGCAAGAAATAGAACCCATAATTTGTTTTTATAATTTACTTGTTTCTTAATGCAAAGAGAAAAAACCGAGTATTTTTACAGAAAAACAAATAAACAAATCAGAATCTGCATTTGCCACAAAACACTTTTTCATCGTAAACACTTTTTGTAAATAATTCTTCAAAGGATTCGAAGGATTGTGTTTATATTTAAAAACGGTGTGTCTGTATAAAACCTGAATGAGTAAACAAAATGGCGTTAAATGGCATTTGAAGAAATTGAATATTAAAAAGGTGATTCTTATTTTTATTTTTCTATTTTTTTAATTTCATTTACAAATGTAATTATGGTTTCGTTTGTATCTAACCAAGTGGGAAAGAAAAGGATTTTAATTAAAGGAAAAACATTTTAATGATTTAATCATCTTTTTATTTTAACTTTTGGTTTGTCGTAGGTATCGAAAGGTTGTCTCAAAATTGAACTTTTGGCGAACTCAAGCGACTTTCGATACCCCTCATTCTTCAGTACCGATCATTAAGTGAGCAAGCACATCAGACGCCTTGCCAAATTTCAAATTCTTAAGATGCGTACCAAGGAAAACATCGAATATTTGATATTTTCTATTTATGCAGGGTGTGATATTCGCCAATTTTCTTACAATTGATATTCGAAAAATAAGAAAGAATAGTTCTATGAGTTACCGTTAATAATCGATAAATCATTTTTTTCCAATAATAATGGTAGATTACACTGATATTACCTCATACAGAAATTTTAATCAAAATCGCAAGAATCGTTTTTTTTTTTTAAAAAACTGCGGTTTTTAAACACTTGCATGGGAGATACCGTAATTCTTGGTTATTAGAATAATTTGTATTTATAACTTGCTAGATAATGTTAAAAAAAACTACTTGATGCTTAATTTAACTAAAATCGATTAAGTAGTTTTCAAGTTATCAGTTTCTCAAAAAAAAATTTATTTTTTTTTCTAAATAAAAACAAAGTTAAAAAATTTGGTATACAATACGTTTATTATAAAAAAATTATCAAATCCAGTTGAACCGGTTTTGAGAATATCAAAAATCAAAAAAAAATAATTCATGGGAGGTACAATTTATACCTAACCATTTTTCGGAAAAAAAATGTTTTTAACTGTAGCTTTTTTGTAAAAAAAAAATTACTGAATTCTTTTTTTAAAGTTTGGGCAAGTTCTTGAGAAAAATAATATTTTCATTATGTATTTGCATGAAAAATTGTACGGGAGGTACCTACCGGTTTTTTTGGTTCTAAATAAAATGAAAAAACGTGTCGGGGGAATGCACAAAAAACGCTAGCCACCAAGTTTAAAGAAAATCGACCCACCCGTGTAAGCTGCAGCTGAAAGGGCAGACAGACAGACTCACTTTTTTCGACCTCTCTATCATTATATGTAATGTCCTTGTCCACATTAATCAAAATCTCGAGTTCGATTTTTTTTACGAATCCATAACTTGCCATAGTAAATATGTATATATCGCAAGTAAAAAAATATACCTTGATGGATGGCGGCGGTGGTAGAATGAATGTGGGTATAAATTCGTCACCTGAATGCAAGAACCAGCTAACTTGATTTTCGTAGTTTTAAGAAAATTGCAAAAAACGTATTCACGTATTCAAATAGATGGCAGCAAGTCCAGAAAACTAGTTATCTGCTTATTGCAGTTAAAGCAAATCGATTCAACGAAGCAGAAAACCTAGATATCTCAAAAATGAAAAAAATTGAGTTAGCTGGTTCTTGCACTCAGGTGACGAATTGTGAAATTAATTCCACCTTTTAATTCATAAAAGGTTTCCTAAAAATTACCCAAAATTTAAAAAGTTTCAAAAACATCTGAAAATCAATTAAATGAAGTAACAGTTTTTGTCAAAAATTAAATTAAAAAAAAAGTCCTTTTTGTCCATGACAAACAAAAAGATACATTTTGAGTGAAATAGCAGAAAACTTTACCATCTGTGGCAACTCAAGTACTTATACTTTAAATTGTGCACACAAAAATAAAACTATTACTAAAATACGTTTATATCCACGCTGTGGGACCATACCAACGCCGCCGTGCCACAATGTACAAGGACAATTCTAACTACCGTAATTAAACAAGCATCCATTATTTTCCTTTTCAAGGTTGCGTTGCAAATTGAAATCACTCTTTTCCGCCCTCGCGTTCATTTTTTTTTCCATTGTGTATAAAATGGATACGTGAACATGAATGAATAGACATTTAATCAAATCTTAGGGGATTCAACACCAACCTCAATCAACCCACAAAACAAAAATATAAAAGGAAATAAAATTGTAATAAAGTGCATCAAACAAATATCCATATATGTATACCCTTGCAAGAAAGGACACATTTGCTATCCTCGTACATTTAATTGAAATGATTACAATATGAAATTGCGAGTGGCGATTTTATCCTTGTTTCTGGAAAATGTCACACGATATTGCGTGGTTAATTTTATTACGATAAAATAATATTATTTATATTTTGCTTTGGCAAGGCGTAACGAAAAGAGGAGTCCTTGACGTTGATTCCAGCTTTGTGTGATAGTGAAATTATCAAAGAGTGTATTAAAAGTCAGATCACGTTCTATACTATATATAGGCAAAGGAGGAAAAAGCACACTGTCCACAAATTAAGTATATATACGTAACGGGTATTATTACATTCTCTGCTTCTCCGCAATAGCATCAACCGCCGCACTCACAAGATTATCTTACTAGAAAAACTTTTAGATAGGTTACCTACGTCCTACATATCTATATGTATTTGTATGGACCTATGTATATGTAAAGTACATTTATTTAGTGAAGATGGCACTCAAGTTTCATGAGAATGGAATCTTTAATGATGTCAAAGGACTACGTTTCGTGGACTATCTGTGTTCTATTAATTTGTATATCAATTTCGAAGTGTCAACAAGACAATTTGTGGTAAATCGATATTGTGCCAGTATCAGGAAGTTAACGCCGCCATCCAGTAGCCAGAAGAAATCTTGGGAAGGTGGGTCTCAAAAATCCAAAAATCAAGAAAATCCCAAAAACCAAAAATTGAAGAGAACCAAAAATCCTGAAAACCTTTTATCCCGAAAATCCAAAATCTACAGAGCCCAGGATCCAGAACAATCTTAAAACCCCGGAAACTCAAAACCAAGAAAAATACAAAATAAAAAAACCGCGAATCCCGAAAATCCAAAATCACGAAATGCCATTATCCTAATATTAAAATTAAATTGTAGACCTATCGAAATATTTAAAAATATAAGATAAGAAGTTAAAAAGATAAGTTTTGAGTTGATTCAATGGGGTGGGGGGGGGGGGCGGAGGGACGAAATATTAATTTAAGAATCCAACACTTGATTAACATGAACGCACTTTGCGCAATAAAATTACATAAAACAAACCTACGCGTGCAAGAATTCTCCCAATTACACAAAAATAAAAGACACACAAATTATTTTAAAATGAACGGACCTAATAAATTAAACCGATCAAATGTTACAAATTGGAGAGTAGAAGTATTCATTTTAGAGTTTATTTCTATTGTAAAAATATTTAACAAACAAATGCAGTTTTTGAACAAATTAATAAGATTTTCAAAATAAAATTATAATTCGTAAAATCAGCAGGTAATTCCGCTTGGTTTGACATCTCATTTGTCAAAATCGATGTAGTATGAGAGTTGGAAAAGGGAACAGATCTATTAGAAATAATAGATCTGTTTCTTTACTTGTCCGTTAGATCTCTTATTATCCCAAATCTACCCAAAATGTTATTCTTTACTTTTTTGTGGTACGAAAAAGCCAAAGCTTTTCACTTTTAATTAATTTAATTTCCCTTCCAGCAAGAATGTACCCGAACATTTAAGGCCTGTTTCTTTACTGTTTGTTTGGGAAAAGTTAGGGAAAAAGTTTGTGCTCGAGATTTTTGATATTGTTGCTGCAACTTTTGACCAGAATTGAAAAGTAAAGAAACTCATTTGGGATGTTTCTGGGTAAACGTCACATTTAACAACATAAATTATCAATAATTTGACAAGCAACAAAAAGCAGTAGGTAAAAAGTTGGGGTAAATTCTTACTGGAGGAGAAATGAAATAACTTAAAAAAAAGTCAAAAGCTCTGGCATTTTTATGCCAGAAACACATTTTGGGTACATTTGGAATACGACGGCATCCCGCGGGCGAGTAAAGAAACAGACCTTTTATACCCACTGCATTTTCTTACTTGTCAAACTATTGATAATTTCGGATGTCAAATGTGGCATTTACCTAGAAGAAAATCAAAAACATCCCAAGCACCACCAAAAAGCTCGAGGCAAACAGAAAAGAAAGAGATCTTAAATTATATTATATATTTTTGCATCATTGCTGGGTGAGTGGTTGCTCCGTCCCTGCTGAAACTTGAGACGTTATTCAGCAACTTGCGGCAAAAAAAAAACATGCTTACTGCTTAGACATTTGACGCCATTTGTAAATATTATGGCACATTCACAATATTACTTTTGCCCACCTTCTAAAAACATAAAACATTAAACATTTTTTTGATTCTGGTTTCCATAAAAAGTGTGCATCCGCAATAAAGAACACGTGACACAGAAAGTGTTGCATTTATAAATATTTGGAGAAAGCTATTATGTGCATCATTTCTGCCAGAATGGGTTTTTAGAATTTACACATCACTCTACCTATCAAAAGTTTGTTTGCACATAAAGCTACAACTTCCCTTAGAACTAATTTCAAAATTGTTGATATCCAATTTATGTGCTAATTACCCACGTGATGACGAAGTTAAGCTCTATACGATAAACGCTCCATCCAGCCCTGAAACGAGCTATGTATACAAAATTTTATTTTTTAAAAACGCAACCCATGTCACCCTTGTAAGTTAAGAAAATTAAAGCCAAAGCACCGTGAAAATAATTTCTAATATTATAAACTTTTGACAAAATTAGAGATAATATTCAAAGCGACAGAATTTTTTTTTGTTTAAAATAATGAAATTTTACACCCATCAGAGAGTGTATATGAGAGGAAATCCAAAGGTTAGATAAAAGCTTGAACATGATTAAATTATAATTTTGTTGACACAACACCATGTTGTATACCACATTCCCTCCTCTTTAAATAATATATTTAAATAAAAAAACAATACAATTTGCTCTAAACCACAAGGTTTTTAATTGCTGTTCATAATTTGCACAAAATATGGAGATCAAAAAACTTGAAATTCATTTTAAGGGTAAGAGGCTGGCCAGGCCACATCCCACCATTAGCAAATTTTCTAACCTTCCACGCACAAAAATGTTCAAAAAGTTAATAATAATTTCAAATTATAATAATTCTCTTATATCCTACATCTGGTTTATCTACAAAAACAAAAGAAAAAAGTAAATAATTTATTCTGTTTTGATTTGTTTGGTATTCCAATTAGAAAAGGTAAGTAGTCTCTAATAATAGGACCCACAAATTATTTTCCACACGACCGAAACAGAACTCTACAGATATAGGAGGTATATATATGTACATATATGAGATATAGAAAAAGCCTGCGTGTCGTTAATGTTAATGTTAATTACGTTGATATGTTCATCGTGATAATCTAGTAAATGAAACTTTCACCATAATAACTGAAACTCTATTTGTAATCCAATTACGTAATCCTTTTCGCACTCTTTGCTAGCTTTTTCGTTCTTACCAATAATCCCAACGTAATAAATTATACACCAGCCCTACTCGCAAGATTCCGAGTCAATAATCAACAAACCACCGACAACAACAATGTTGGAAGGAAATAAAAGCCAAACTTCTAAGTTTTCGGGAGTTCATCAAGCCTGACCAAAATTAAAGATATATTTCTTCCGAATGTACATATTATTATACATTTGCCAAAACGAAAGAAGTCAACCGGAAACCTATCCTTGGTCGTATTCTTTATTCTCTTCCATTTAATTAGGCTCTTCCGAGCGAGCGAGAGCTGCTACATTAAATCGGGCCACACAAGACCAAAAGCAAAGTCTCGAACGTATGTTTTTGAATTTTATTGCTGATTCTGGTATTCAATTCAGTGGGTTGATGTTAATGTTTAATGTACAATTGTGTCTTTGATCCTTGCAGATGAAAAATGTGTGTGTGTTGTGTGGTGTGGTGTGGTGTGGTGTGGTGTGGTGTGGTTGGAGTCATTTTAAGATTTTTTTATTTTATGTTTTGCTGAAGCTAAGGGTATGAACATAAATGGGAAATTAATTTTATGACACTTGAAATAGTTGTTCATGTCTCGAAGGAGCTAGAATTGGTTTCGAAAATAGATGAAATTATATTTAATGTTCATCAACTTTTTATTTTGACAAAAAACAATCTCGCTTATGGGGTATTTTACAAATACCATAATTTAATAGGGTTAGTCTATAAAGCCGATGGTTAAAGGAATTTATCTTATTTTTTTGTTCTTTTGGGTTAGCGTAGGTTTATCGATTTTCTGAATTAAATTACTTGCTTTGAATTATTTGATTCTTTCATTACTTTGATCATTTCCATCATGAAAAGAATTATTATAGAATCTAAAAAAAAAACATTTATTATTTTTTTGTCAATACTTATTTTTCAGATTTAGAATCGTAACAAGAAATAATTTAGGTCTTTCAAAGGAACCATTATACATATTTATATATAAAATATATACTAGTGGGTTCAATTAAGAATGAATGTTAGACCCTTTGGGGGCAAGTTTTTTCTTTGAATTTTGAAGGCGATTTGTCTAGACAGTTATAGAAACGCCCAATAATATTGCATCATCAGTTCAATTATGGTTAGACCAATGTACCTAATAGTAAGAGAAACCATATTCGCGAGCTATTCAAAGAAATTCATAAAACAGGGATAGAATTGGACAATTATTGGTTAAGGTGATTTTTAATAAAGTCAGAGTCACAATACACCAATCCAGCCAGTGTAGGTTGATATAACATTTGATAGCTTAAATCCTATATCACAGCAAAAAATGTACATAACTGTCAATTCCTCTCTCCAAATATGACGTCTATGAAGCAGTATGTCTAGAGTTACCATCACGAGCCTATAAAAATGCTGCAACTTTGAATTCAAAATTGAATTCATTTTGAAAAATATTAATTTCTGTGACCAAAAAAGCTTACGTTAGATGAAGAAAATATGAGAACTATGTATATTGCAAAAACGTTATTTTCTATAATTTCATTGTTTTTAAATTGAATTATCTTACGGAGGCAGACAACTCAATGACAATAAAAAAAAGTCTGAGTGCCGTGACTCACGGTTAAGATGTGTAAAAATCAAGTGCTGGTTTTACATCACAGAACGCGATGAGTTCGAACTGTCAACAAAATTTTAACCCAAACTCAACTCGATCTTTCGATTTAATTTGAAGTATGAACGAACATACTCAATATTGAACGTATCCAATTTACATCAACGTATCGTAACGTGTAAGATCACAATGTAATGTGTTACAGAAATTTCCCCGTTTTTAGTTTACCCTATCGCCGGCATAGATGTTTAGACATCAACAAGAAGCTGTCATTTATGCGAAAATAACAAGTGACTGTCGATGATGTGACATCAATGACTTAATGACATTAAATGATTTGACTTAAATTCACCATGAAGTTTTTTTTTTTTTTAATGCATGATTTTGTCTGAAGAGAGCTCAGTCTAAACGTGCAGGCTCTGAACGTCATCGTTCTAATGGCCTTAAATTAATTTTTAAATATATTACATCTCTCAATTCGAAATTTTCCGCATTCGGAATATTCTCAGAAAATACCGTATTTTTTATCTGAGCTCCAAAAGCAAACTTTAAACATGATCTGATCACGCTCTGACCGAAAAAAGAAACATAAATTCTAAACTTTGAGCGAACTTAGTTACAACAGCAAGTTGACGGAATAGCTGTCAAAATATTAAATATACACACAAATTCAATGTTACAAACACAATCGCGGAGCCAAATGTGCTTATAACAAATTTTAACTTTTCACATACAGCCTACAGCATACAGACAGTGCTGTTGAAAGATATTTTATCTCTAAGTGATTATTTGTACGGGAAAAAAAATTATAAATTCAAAGAAATAAACATATTGGAACTACAGAACCTAGTTTTTTTTTTTCTTTAAAATATGTTAAAAGCTTCGCACTGTACAGGTAGATTATGGACACTTACGATACTATTTGAAAACAATTCCAGTTAAATCTCCAGTTCCAGTTACAGCAGTCTATTGTGTTCAAGCAATGAAACATACATTTTACAAGAAATAATGACAAATTTCAGAAATATCAATATTCCATATTTTATTCCAGACCAACACAGAGAGTGAGCTGCACATGCACAAACAGTAAACACATACGCACGCTGAACTCCATTGTACCAGTGCAGTGCCGTCGAAAGCATTATTTATTATAGCGAAGTGGCACTAATATGATTTTCTTTCAACGTAATTTAAATAATAGGTTCAAATAAAATTTTTAAAAAAATTACTTTCTGTTCGAGTCAACACACATTGAAATAAAAAGACTTCAATAATAACAATTAACTCACATTTCATTTCAACATTCAGTCATTTATCAATATACTCTGAAGATAACCATATAAATTCCCAATAGCAAATATCTTCTTTTTTTTTTTAAATATTTCACGAATCACTTATGCTCTACTTCGCATATAAGAACATATAATATTCATATATTAATTCTACCCCATTTGCAGAAAAAAAGAAGATTTTATCACCCTAATGAATAATGATTGGAATTGAAGAATGTTATTTTAAAAATTGAAAAATAAAAAATAAATACAATTCCCTTAAGTAGAAACCAACAATCGATAATTGAATAAAATTGTAGTGAAGTATACATAGAGACAGGTAAGTTGGTTTAGGAAGGCTTTTCTGGGATTGATGGAGTTCTCTTGACACTTTCTTTTGCTCATACCCAATTTCGTTGATTTGTCATTGGGTATACCCAACCCATACACATAAGTTATTGAAATTAAAGAATTCCTCTTTTCCCAATGGATTGTTATGGTTTGATGTGCTTGAGAAAAATGCTACACTTTTTAGCTGAGGAATTTCGACATTGTCAACAAAAAAATAGCTATGTATGTAGGTACTTTTTTTCTTGCTAACAATTACAAAATATTTATGATTATTAAAAAGTCATGGCCGGGCCGTTGAATTTGAGGGTTTTTTTTTGAGATTTTCAGCGATTAAATATTTAAAAATAAATAATTAAAAATATCTGTATTTATCAGAAGTCAAAAGAATAATAAAACGGCCGTTTAAATTCTTACATCCTCATTAATAAACTTAAATCAAACATAAATTATTTTGAATCATTGAAACAAGTTTGAAATTTATCACCAATACTAAATTTAAGTTAATTAGCTAATTCACTTTAGTAGTTGGATTAATGATTAATTAAGTATACCTAAGATAATTTTGCCAATGACTAGAGATAAGAAGAAAACAATCGTGACCACATATACATTAGGGTGTCCCAAAAAAATAAAAGTTATTTTTTTTTAACACATACCTTCTTTATTTGTTTGAATGATGTTGAAACCACTGTAAACCAAATTTGGTGTAGGTAGGATCACGATATCCCGTGCCGACTTGCATCGGAACTTGTGAATACTTGCTAATACGGCCGACGAGCTCGAACAATCGATGTGCTTGTTATAATTTGTCTTTGTCTTTCAGTAAACACATAAAATCTGTTTCTTTACTTCCCAAATCTGCCACTTTCTACCCATTCTAGCCCAAAGTTCCGTCAAAGTCCATATAAAAAAAAATAATACTGGACTAGAATTGGTCAAAAATGGCAATTTTGGGAAGTAAAGAAACAGACCTATTGTTTTTGTTCGGTCAACATGTCAGTGAAATTACGAAGTTCTAAAAATGTTATATTTTTAATAGGTGACGCAAAACATCAAATAACTAATAAAAGGGACCGATAAAGAGGAAAGGACGCGGCTGAGAATTATTGAGGAAGAGAAACGGCGATCTAAATATTTCCCAGAGTCAACTCCATCGACATCATCATGTGATCCTATACAAAATGACGCACCTGATTCGGACCAAGAAGTAATATCTTTGCAAGAAGATTTGCCAACTCAGATCGAAAGCGCGCAACCCGAAAAAACGAAAATATCTAAGCGGAAAGACTTCATCACTCCAAAATTAGTAGCGGCGCTAGACAGGTGTCAGTTAAGTATGAGAGATTCCGTGTTTATTCTTGAAGCTGCTATTGAAGCACTTGGATACAATACTGATGAATTTCCGATAAGTAAGTCCTAAATTCAAAGAATTCGCACCGAAAAACGCAAAGAGCGCGCAGAATCCATAAAAATCGATTTTCAAAACGAGATGCCAGAGGTTGTGACCGTTCACTTTGATGGAAAATTATTGCCTGCTTTAGATGCTCGGAAATCAAAAGAAGAACGTCTTCCGATTGTTATTTCATATGCACAAAAACATCTACGACTTCGTATCAGTCAAAAGTAAAGCCTTGTTCACCCGGCTTCAAATTGATGACAGTTTTCTGAAAGAAGAACCGTCTTTATGGCCAAATAACGCTTCGTTTAAAGATGCCAAGAAGAAGGTTTCTGTGCTGAAGGCAGTAAACGATACAGCTGAAAGAGCGGTCAAGATGATGCAAGAATTTCATGGTTTAATTACAGTTGAAGAGGAACAAAAGCAATTTTTATTACGCTGCATACAAGAACACCGGAAGATTTATCCAGACTGTAAAAAACAAACCTTAAAAAGAAAATTTTTGTAGAATAATGTTTTTTTTTATGTAAAACATTAAATAGTAATTTGTTTTGGGTATATTAGTGTTTTATTTACTAAACAAACTCGAATTTCTAGAAATTTTCTATACTAACCCGGAACAGAAATGTATATTCTGTGTTTGGTATCAAGTCGGCACGGGTTATCATGATCCAATCGCAATAACTTTTATTATTTAAGCTAATAAGGCCATTTAGAAAAAAAATAGAGGGTATGCGATTTTATTTTCGAGGAAAAAAAATCCTACCTTATCTCTTGGGACACCCTAATATACATATATGTAAATTTACAAGCTCATATAATATGAGAAAGTGTTTGCGAAAAGGTAAATATGAATATAATAACTCCATGACAGCAACAGAGTTATTAACAATTAATTCTTTATAAATACGATATTTTATTTAGTTAATTGATTTTTGATCAACGTTTTAGTTCATTTATGAGTTGGAAAATAATCTAATTTGTATTTATAGGGCTGCTTACTTAGATAAGAGTGCTAGTTAATATTTTGTCATAAAATAACAGTCGATCAGTATTGTTATATAATATTTTAGTAAAGTTCCGATTAGTTATCCGATTCATAAATATTGGTACAGGGTCATAAGTCCATAGGAGTAAAAATCACTGTTTTTTTGTGACCCATCCGAATGGGTTATAAATCCACAAATATTTTTTTTGACCCAGTGTCAATATTTATAAGCGAGTAACTAATCAGAAATTACTCAGATATTGTGAAACAGGCCCTAAATATTTTAGTGAAAAATTTTTTTTAAAATGAAAATTAACAGTTGTATTAATAAACCCATTCTTAAGTAGGTATATCTAACTTTAAACGGCTGTCACACTCCAAAAACTTAGTTATATTAGAAATATGTTTTATTAATTTTCCAATATGGTTTGTATGTCTCTACCTTTTCTGAAGTAAAAGGAAGGTCAATGAAAAAGTTAAGGAAAAGTTAGAAACTAAGAACCAAATTTTTAAGGTAAACCAGCACGATACTAACTAACAATGTTCTTATTATATAAAGGTGTTTTAAATAGTTGTTTTATTGTTGGGGATAACGTTTTATGTGAAGAGTAGTTTTTTAATAAATTGTGTTTAAACACGACTACACGACTATTAGTGCACAAAAAAACAAACAACAAAAAAAAAACAAAACAACGTAAACACATGAAAATAAAATAATTTATACATTTAATTTCCCGCAGGGTATTAAAGTCTTATTTAATAAGGCAACAACATGACACCTTTCACAAACACACCTTTATAATTAAATTCAAAACTATTCCTTTGGAATAGTAAATGAGTGATTTCTACAAAAAAAAAAAATATGTATATATAATTACATAAACGCGTGTTTAGTTCTAGTACTTAGTACTTGATAATTCTGAAAAATAGTCTATAGGGAAGGAAAGGGGTGTTAATTTATTGTTTATCCAAAATGATTAAATTACACAATAACTGTTTTATTATTAATTTTGTCATTCTAAATTGCATAAATTAGAATTGAGTAGATTGTATGTTATTTATTAAATTTAGAGGTAGATATTCAAGCATCAAATTTGTACATAAAGTTGAAAATTTTGACCTCACTTTAAAGTTAAATTTTAAAATATTTGAGATCTTTTTTCTTTTACTATAAACTTTCTTACATCGTAATCAATTAGAATTAAATTGTTTAATTAAATTAATAGATATTATCAATATCCATTCGCTAAGCTTGGCAACAGTGATATTCCCTTGAAACCGTTATAAATAAAATTCCTAACTGGGTTTACTACGTACTTGTCCTTTTCATTAATTTATGAGACAAATATTTTCAAAAATCGTTGTAGAGGTTAAAAAAAAAAAACAAATATTTAAATATATAAACATTTTTACAATTTTAAAATTTCTTATTTATGTATGTAATGTTAAAAATTAGGTTTAAAACATATCAAGTTTGTTTTAATTTTTTTTTTATGAATTTCTTCGAAAAAAAAATTGAAAAAATTTAAAAAAAATTAAAACTTTTTAAAACTTTTAGAAAAAGAAGGTTTCAAATCAGGCAATATGATGAGAAAGTAAAAAATCAAAAACATTAGTATATAGTTTTTGAATAATAATTTAGTTTTATATTTTTTTTTAAATTTTATTTTCAAAAATTTGACTTAAAAAATTATTTATTCAAAAACTAATCACTAAAATAACTTAATTTAAAAAATTAATTAAAAATTAGTTCCTCGATTTAAAAATAAGCAATAACATAATATTGTAAGTGTTGCCGTTGTTTTTTTTAATATTTATTTTCTATCTTATGTTTTTTTTTTTAATTTGCCACTCCCACCTAAAGGGGTGGACATATAAAGTGGCCCAATATCTTAAAATCAATATCTTAAATACACACAATGAAAAATATTTGATGCCTTTCTCTAAAAATGCACAATTTTTAACCTAAGCCGCCCTACAATATAAAAAGCAAAAACCTTAGTTCATCCGATTTGCTTATTTCGAAAACGGTAATTTTTATAAAGAAAGTTTAAACGTATGTTTTGTAGGAAATTTTCCCCTCCGATTAGGTGTATTATAAAAAAAACTGACATAAAATAAAAAAAATAAAAAATAAAAAATGCCAACACTTACATTGTCATGATGTATATTTTTTAAAATTTTGAAATCCTTTCATTGATTTTCTTTTAAAATAAAGTTGTTTTATAATAGTAAATTTTCTTTTTTAAATAATTTTTAAACTCAGAATTTTGACAAAAAAAAATAAAAGTTATTTTGGTCAAAATTGTGTACGTTATTAAATACTAAACGAAGGGAAATAGAGACACCTTCTATACGATTTTTTATTTCAACCCTGTACATATACGCTCTTGGTCTTTTTTTTTAAATTGGTTCCATGTCACTCACAACATATCGCATGTAATAATTAATGTGTGCTTCAAAAGTAGGTACTGGTTTTAATTTTCAGGACTCTCTACAAAATAATCAAAAAAATATCCAATTCTTGAGGATTTATTTAAAAATAAATATACAAATAATAATGTCAATTAATTTCTAAATATTTGGAAATTTTTTTGGCATTTCCGTGAAAAGGGTTTTTTTGCTTTGTTTTATTCAGAAATAATTAAAATTTATATAAACTTTTAACAAGCGTACCCAATCGAAAATAATATTTTATTATAACAAAGGATGTTAATTGATTTCCTAAAACAAAACCGTCAAATATTTGAACAGGATATTCACTTTGAATTTTGCAGGACCTTTTGAACTTCAAAACAATTAATTTTAAAATGATTCTCAAATTTGAGGCGAGGATGTTTCGATGGTGGTTGCATATTGTTATTGTTATTGTTGTGTTGCTGTTGATTTTATTTTCAAAAACTTAGAATTAATTTCTTCGAATCAATATTGTTTGCGTGTTGTAAACAATCATTATTTCAATTAGGAATCTTTAAAACAAAAGCAATATGCAGGTCTTCTTTTCATCGTAACTTCAATGATGATGGAAACTTTTGCCACGGGTTAAATTCTTAGTTAATTTATTTTAAATATTTGTATAAAATTTAATTTTTTTTTTTTTATAAATCTTAATGGGGAAAGAGTTTTGTTTCTTTTTTTTTAATGACTGTGTTTGTCTGGTAACTTTTAATGAACAGAGTGAAAATTATTGTATTATTTGATTTATTTAATAAAAGGCTTCATTATTATAAAAAAGATTGTGATTTTGTTATAAAACCCTTCTAGGAATATTTTTTAATTAAGAACTTTTTTAAAAAACAAAGCAATGGATGTTGAATTGAAGGGTCAAATCATTATTACACTTGAAGGCATAATTTAAAAACTTTTTCTAATTTTTTTTTCTTTAATAATTAGGATTTTCTTAATTGGATTTTGTAAGAAATTTGTATTTATTCTCTTAAGAGTGTAAAAGTTAACATTCGAATGTTTTGCCACATGATAAACCGTTATTTTATATCCTTATCTAATATTAAAGTGCTTTTTTCATGTGAAAAGGTTCTGTTACGAATTATTACAATATTGAAAAAAATAAAATAATTAAATTTGCTAGTGTGACAGCTTCATGAGAATCAGGCCCTTACTTATTATAATTCTCAACCATTCTTCTTGAAATGTTGTTGGTTTGCTGGAATTGCACAAAATATCGAAACAAAATGGCTAAGTTTATAGTGAAAATTTACCTATTTATTTTACTGACCACGATTGCATTCACGCAAGTGAATGTAATGGAGCTGTCACACGACCAATTGTTTTTTCGGCATTGTAAATTTAAAAGGAAAAAAATGCTTGTTTGTAATCAAGTGAAACGGAGTGTAATTAATCAATTTTGTATTGCTTCCGATATTTAGGGGGACCCATACTTTTCGATTCTCATATTTGTTTTCACCACGAGTAATAAAATCATAAAAGTACCTTCATGTGATTAAGTTGGGGACTTTATTTAAAATTCCCTAGAGATAAAAAAGTACAACATAAGTATAAGGTATAGTTAAGTAATTTCATCAACATGTTGGTAATCATCTCAAAAAAAAATTAAGATGATATATAAAACCGATATACATATAAAGAAGAACTTGATGTCTTCAAGGAAAAATGAGCGTTGAAACGTTATAACTTTTGTCAAGGTGTTATATACCGACACACGTCAATTTTATTTTTCTTTTGTCTTCTTATATATAAGAAGAATGGAATATTGAACCTAATGAGATTTCGCAGGATGAATTTTGATGCTCGTACATACATATATGTGAAGAACATTGAGTGAAGTACCTACCTACATTACATTGCTCGTCTAAGATCGATTTTCCTTTGTCTTTCTCATTTGATTCTTTCAAATTGAAAAGAAAATCATATCGGATTTGGATTTTAATTTGCGAATTCCCACATATGTACAAACTCACATACATAGACACACATACGTTTATTCTGGTTTATTATCTCTATTACCTACATATATACACAATTTTCCGTCGAATAGGTAGGTAGCTAGGTATACCTTAAAGAATACACACGAAAATAAAATATATTTTTCACGTATTATTTTGTTCAGTTCACATGACCAATTTTGTGCCTGCTATACATACATATATGTACATACATGACATAATTTCAGTTAAATTTTTTTAAATTAAATAAATTCCAATTCTCAATTTCCATATACCTACCATCAGATATCAGATCCCCAGTTCCTACCAGCAGTGTCTTTCACGAAATTAGGTTAGAAATTATATGAAATTAAAACTAAATGATGCACGAATAAACAGTTAATCGCTTTTTAAATAGGATGCACCCATATAAGACAATATACAAGTATAAGGCATTATTTTGGTTATTTGAAAAAAACGTCTGTTTAAATGTAAGCTTAATTTTAATATTAAGACTTCCATTATTGCA
Organism: Epistrophe eligans; assembly: GCA_951394125.1. Lineage (NCBI taxonomy): Eukaryota > Metazoa > Arthropoda > Insecta > Diptera > Syrphidae > Epistrophe > Epistrophe eligans. The sequence continues at coordinate 13,721,420 of OX596029.1, forward strand.
GTTTAACATTTTCAACACGATTTGTGTTGTACATGATCTTGGAGTTTTATATAATTTCATAAAAAAATTTTTGTAAAAAATTTAACGTTCTATATCAAAAAGATATTTCCAATATTTTATCGTAACCAAACCGTTTTAAAGTTATATGTGCTCAATTTTCAACTATTGCTGTTCATCCCGAATAAGTACCCATTATAAGTGTTATATACTGAACAAAGTGGCAACATAGTTCAATCGTATTGAACACAACCTTACCATACGTCATCTCTTTTGACGTAACATAAAAACATAACCTGAGAGAATAGAAAAAGAAACACAAGGAAAAAACGTGCTGAATTATTTGACAAAGAAATTATATGAAATAAAGTAAAAGTAAAATAAAAGTATTTCGTATTTAATATCAATTTATAATAATAAGACCGGACAACTTTGCTGAAATAGTAATCCGGGTTTTACTTTACAGATGGTGATTTGCATAAAAAGCGAATCTAGAACATATAGATTGTTTTGGACGGCAGGAGAAATTTGCTAAAAATAAACTGAAATAGCTAAAATAACGACGGCGGCGGGGCGGGCATTAACGAAACTATGTCATGGCTCTTTTATATTCCATTAATAAAGGATTGAGTTATGATTTTTTTTCTTTGAGTTTAGCATAACCATATTATTTTTAATTACAATAATTATTTTTATGAATAAATATAATTTTTTGTTCACTACAAAATTAAAAATTAAAAACTATAATACGTACGGAAATCATTGGAGCGGTTTTTAACAAAAATATTTTTTTATATATAAAATTTTGAATATTGCAGTTCGCCAATTTTTAGTACTTATTTATATATAATTAATTTTGAAACAAATTTTGAATTTAATTTGAAACAAAAAATCATCCACCCATTTTCGAAATATCAAGTTTTCAAAAAACAACTTAAATTTTTTTTTTAAATCAAAATTTTTTATTTTTTTGAAAATTTTGATATGCATATTATTCAAACTTTCTAGTAGCTTTTGTGTAAAAAATTTTGAAACTTTTTTTAAAAATCAAAAATTAATTTTTAAATTATTGTAAATATTCTCTATAAAAAAAAATTGATCAAAATCAGTTAAACCGTTTTTGGGAAAATCGAAAATCAAAACAATGGCTCTATGGGAGGTACCATTTAAAACAATTTTTCCGATTTTTGTTTTTAATAAAATGGTAACATTTTTATAAAAACAATTACTAAATTTTTTTTTTAAGTTGTGTGCATGTTTTTGAGAGAAATAAGATTTTCATAATTTTATAAAAAAAATTGCACGGCAGGTACCAACTCCTGACTCTTTTTTCAGTGGTGCTTGGCTCGGAGGGAGCTTGGTCCAAGTTCGAGTCCCAGTTGGGCATAAAAGTTTTTCAAATAAAATTGAACAATGCCCAAGCACCACTGAAAAAGGAATCTGATGATCCGCCTGGCAATCGTGAAATAGCTATAACTCCAGCCTATAAAAATCTTGGTGGTAGTGTTGTTGTTTCATTCAAACCTTCTGTAGTAATGTTTTGTTTTCAAATTTTTTTAAATTTAATCAGCTAGACTCAATGAAGTTATAAATTTGTTGTGAATTGTCAAATACTTAAAAATAGCTGAACTTATTTTAGTTTTTGAGAATTACAAAAATGCTATAGTTGATTCAAAAGGGATTGACTCTGAAGAAGTTTGGTAAATGTTTAAGCCTCCGTGAAGGCAAAAAGTTTTTTTTTTTTTTTTTTTTTTTAATTAAATGGATCTGATGATCGGCCTTGCATTGTGTGATAAAGCTTTAACTAAATCTATTTAACAACTTATTGATAGCTTAATTAATTATTGTTTCATTAAAAACCGTCAACGAAAACAACTCTTTTGCAAGAAAAATATTTTTTTTTGGATATTAAGTACACACAAACCTTCATTTTTGTTTCTAAAAAAACATATCGGGCTTTTACCAATGTTGCTATAGTGGTAAATTCTAGAATTTCCACATTTCGTGGTTTTACTGTGAAATATTATATTATAGAATACTTACTTCTAATCGTAAATGACAACTTATGAGTACCTATATATAAGGGGAAATTCAACCAGTTCTAAAGTTTTATAGCCCAGAAACTTTAAACTAAAATAAATTATAATATATTCCAAGTAGTCTGGGCACTGGGATGACAGGAGAAAGTGCTGCCGTCAAAAAGGAACCAACCTATATGTATTTTTCGAAATATTGTCCTGTTTATTCGAATTTGTAATTCAAAAAAAAAAAATTCAATCCATCTCTGTACAAACCTAACAGGCAAAGAACAGACATATAGACTTTTCTAACATCGTATATTAAAGCTAATTGAAATCTTCGTCTCTGAGTTGAAAAAGGATTTTCAACAAACTTTATACCTTATGAGATATTTTATCTTACATATCTTAAATATCGATCAGTATAATAAAATTCTGCAGTCAAAATTAATTTTAGTTACAAAATAACTTATCTCAATTTCAAACTAAATGTTATCTTGAAGAATTGAAAGAGATTTTAAGTAATATTTGAATCTATTCTGATACCTTTCAAAACCAAACAGCTTCAACATCCTTATATTTAATTTGTAGGCAAGGTACCTATATCAATTAGGCGAAGTAAATATTTGCCCTAAAAAACTTTACTGTATAGTCAAGTGCTATTGAATATTTTAAGACGTCATAAGCAGATATTATCCTATATACAACACCCCTCCCTTCCTTCCAAAAATTATCCTTTTAGATATTAAAGTTTTGTACTATACCTTGTATGTTGTACACGTACATTTATATAAAGAAATTGTTAGATGAAAACTTAGACAGGGTATTATTAAGGTTATTGCTAAATATGTTTTTGCATAATTTGAGGGATAATTTTCTAACCTAACCCTATAAATGTAGGTACTTAAAAAGTGACCCTGAACTTTGTAGACAATTTGAATATAATATGTTGGACAGACACCAAAGTCGTTAAAATGGTGCGATTTTCAGAAAAAAAAAATCTGTCGATTTTGTCTAAAAATAACTTTTATAAATTTATTATTTCTTTATTATTATTTAATTTATCGTAACGAAAAAGTTAAAATGAAAAAAAGGAATGTCAAAAAAAAAAGAAAATGTCAAAAAAAATGTTGCATTCTCTCCAATTTTTGTTTGTATACTTGATAAGTTTTGCCTTTAATCCTAAAGATATACTTAATCTGCCATCATATGGCTTTTAAAAAGATTTAACATGAAACATGAAATTACAAAATAAATGCTGTGCTTTTTTCATATTTTTCAACAATCATTCCATTTGCAACTTTTGGTCAGTCAGATGGACGCCAACAGTAATTTTTTGTAGACTTTCGAAAACTTTACCTTAAAATTTTTAAAACCCTCTCTATAACGATTATTAAAAAAAATATATTTAATTTTTTTCGTTTTCAAATGTACATTTTACTTTGGGTATTTTTTACATCAAAAAACTTCTTCAGCCAGGATCAACTCCGAACTTCTGAAATTGACATACCTACTGTTCTTTGCACAATACTCTTTATGAAAGTAGTTGTGAAGGTGGTACTCACTCGTATCAGGGGTAAACATATGTATTTAAAATGTGTGTCATTATTGTATATAAAGAAGTGTTATTAAATTGTTGTGTGAATACATACAAGGGCAAATAAAGCCTTGAGAAATCATGAAGAATTTCATTGGAAAAAATATATTTATAAAAACTGTTAACTCAGGTATGATACATGGATATTGGTTTTTAGGAAACTATTATTTATTCATATTTATTTAAAAGCCACCCCCAAAATATTTGTAATGATATTTGACTTCCTCAAATTATATATTGAATGATATGATAGACGTCTATATAGACTTCAAATATTAAATAGTATAACTTATTAATTCCTTTTATTTGTTTATCAGAAAGTTTGTTAAATTAAATTGATTGCTACACAATTACAGAGTTTTCGATTCAAACTTTATAAGATTTAACTTTCCCATCAAAAGAAAATTCTTTCAAATGTTTGTTTTTTGTTATATCTACTTTCGTTCGAAGTGTTTTCTCTCTATAGACAAAGAGAATTCAATTAGACTTTATTATTAATTAATTTGTTCAACAAAGTTAATTTCTCAAAAAAGTTGAAAAAATAAAAACATTTCATTTGGACTAACTACAAAAATGTTGTGTTTTTTCACGTCTATCTATACGTACATAGGTATAGCGAAAGTTAAATGTAAATTTCATTAAAAAAAATAAAGAGAATATTTTTCAAAGAGACTGAGAAGGTTGTAGTTGCGAGCTGATGTAAGTTTCTTTTAGAATATTGTTTTCAATGTACGAATTTGGATTAAAGGAGAAAGGGGAAAGTCAGTACAAGTTTCTCTGTGCGCTTAAGTTAAACCCCGAAAATTTTCTTGGTTTATTAATTATTTTATTCTTATTCTGCTCTATATCATGCAGAAGTAATAAACTAAAGAACCAACGAAGAGCTAACTATATTTACAGAACTACAAACAAGGAACTATTATAGGATGTTTATTCAGTTGTATAGTTCCCAAACGAGCTAAGGAACTACAGTCAAATATTGAACTGGGTAGTTGTGGTTCAATTGAATTGGACCATGTTAACTAGAAAAGTGAATAAATTTTATAGATGTATAATATGTTTTAGTGGCCTTAAATACTTTTTTAGTGCTGTTTAAAGTGAACTAAACCTAAAGCAGTGATGCCAGACATTTAATGCAGATTTTCCGATAGTAATACAAAACATTCCCTTCTTCTTACGCCTTTGTTATTGTTTTAAAAAAACTTAGTTTATTGTAAATCGGCTTTTTTTTAAATTTGAAAATTTTCATTGAGTGCATGAATTTAAATATTTGCACTGAAAAAAAAAATAAAATCAAAGAAATCAATAGAAACAACAAAAAAAACTAAGGAACGTAGGGAAAAAGTATGAAAAAGTAGAAGGAAGTGACCAAAAAAGCCCGATTTTACATAAAACATTCATAGTTTAAATAATTGGTCAAATTATTATTATTAAAAAAAAAATTAATAGTTATTTTGTTGGCCTCAAAAGTTTTTTATCTATTTTACTGATGGAATAGTGTAGTACTGCGGAACAAAAGTCATAATGGCATTTTGCGTTTATGATTTAAATATATAATTTTTGCATGTGTGGCAACACTTCCAAAAAACCAAATAAAAAAAAATTGTAATTTATTAAAAGAGAGCATACAAATGAATGAGAAATGCCTATGTACAAGTATAAACAGACTGCCGGTTAGGTAGGAGAAATATATTGAGAGATTATTAAATGTTTGACTTCGAACCGAAACGGACGTGCCTTTTAATATTTTTAACGAGCAAACGAGAGTCAAAATTAGAAAAAGTTAAAGTAAGTAAAACCACAGTTTACACATGGAATTTTTCGTTTCTCAGTGTTCTAGGCTAAGGTAGCCAAAGTAGGCATTTCGAATGAATTCTTTCTAGGCAGAAAAATGTTTTATTTGATCATTGTTGAAAAAAAAAACTTTAGAAAAAAAAAAAATTAACATATCGTAAGATCCCTCTCTTTATACGAAAAATCTCTTTTAGGTTACTTTAGATAATTGATTCCAACAAAAAGGCATAGCTCCTTCGCAAGATCTTGCATCGCTGGCCTACAACAGATCGAGAACTTTATATAAGAGCAAAACCTATTGATAATTGAAAACTCTACAACTTTTATTGAAAATTTTTTTAATTTATTAACTTCCCATTGCAAGTTATTGTAATTGGTCCGATTTGGCGAATTGAAAATTTTGACATTTCTCGACGTTTCGAGGTCCCAGGAATCGTTTTTAGAGAGATGTCTGTAAATGTGTGTGTATGTACGTTCGCATGGTCGTGAGCTTTTCTATTGTTCACTGTATCTCGAGAACGAATAGAGATATAGACAGATAATCGGCCCTAGCGAGGTATCCGTCGGAGCGGAAATTTTTTTGCAACGCACACTCTGTCGGAGGTTCAAATTACATTCGAGGTATCCTTCAACGGAAAAGAATACTAAACAATGCGACGACACGTCGGGTTTCTCTTGCATTAAATTAACCAGAAGCTCGATTTGCCTGGTTGTTGTTTTTTCGTTTGCTCCCGGGGTTTTTAAGCAATAGTTCCAAAATTACTTTATTAACATGTTTTTTTTTTAATTTCTTACATTTTTCAACACTTTACACAAATCTTTAAAAAGTTCCGCGAACTATTTGTGTCAGAGAATATCGGAAAAATAAATTTATGAGCTGTCAAAATATCACTCAAAAAAGCAATCGATCGCACTGTAACGCAAAACGCCGGTGTGCGTTGCATAATTTCGGAAAAATGTTCCGAACAGCTGTCCGAAAGTATACCTCGAAGCAAATATTCTCCGATTCGTATAAAATCAGTGAATTTTCCGCTCCAACGGATACCTCGCTAGGGCCGAATAACATCACGAAGTGCAGAAAGGGTTCCCTAAAAAATTCAATGAGTGTTTTTTTTACTACGGCAATTTAAACAAAAGTTGTAAAAAATGTTTCATCTCCAATATTTCGAGAACAAAAAATACCATCGACTTCAGGTTAATTTTATTCCAAACATAATGACGTAGGTAATAAAGAATTGAAAAGAATTAAAAAAATAAATCAGGATGCAGTTTTTTTTTTACATCAAAAACCATGTTAAAATTTTGTAAAAAACGTGTTTCGGTTGTAATACTTTAAGAACAAACAATAATATTAACTTCGTGATAATTTTATTCTATACGTGATGCCATATTTGGTTACTGTTACAAATAAAAAAAATTCAATTGAAGTTTTTTTTTAAGAAATAAAAACTTACAAAAATACTAAAAATCGTTGAAAAACGTTTTTCGGCTCGAATATTTTAAAAACAAAAACTAGCTTAGAAGCAGTGCCAATTTTATTCTATACATAGTGACGTAGTCAATAAAACTGATAAGTTTAGGAGAATTATTCAATCTACAGTTTTTTTTTTTTAAATCAACAAATTTTCAAACTAAAACCACTAAAAAAAAATAAAATAAATGTTTTTCGACTCGAATATCTAGAAAACAAACAAAGCTATCGACTCCGGAATAATTTTATTTTACCCACAATGCTGTAACTATGAATTGGTGGGGTTTGTAAAATAATTAAATTGATAGTTTTTTTTTTAAGCAAAAACATCATCTGCCAAAAATACAACTTAAATAGTTGAAAATATAATACGCCCCAACTTTGGTTTTCACTTGATCGCATATTGAACATTTGATAAGGTCTTTTAAGATTTTGAATTAGAAATTTCCTTATAACAAAATAACATTGGGTGTCCAGATGCCACGGGCACCAATGGGAAGTTGCCAGTGTGGGTGGCACCCAGCCTCTTTTTTAATTTTAAATATTATACTTTTTTTTTGCTCAGACAATTTTATATGTCAAATCATGTAAATTAGATGAATTTATAAATGAATTCATGGTATTTCACAGTTATTCATCAAATTAAGATTTTATACTGTTTTCTATTAGGTCAGTTCTTAAGCGGAGATGTTAGTCGCTTTGAAGTGTTGATTTTTTGTAAGTCTTCACGAGCAGAGGCAAACAATAACCAATGGCACTGTAAATTTCCCCGAAAACTATAGCATTCTCTACTGATGAAATTGTAACATTGTGTTTACTTTTTGTTACAAATCGAGATCGGTTTTGCGAATGATTCAAATAGTTCTGAACGTTTGCTATTTACCGTAGTATTGACTTTCGTTGCAAAACCAGTAAAGTGTCACAAATGTTCGATACAGATGCGTACACAAAAGGCTCCATTGCATTTTTGTTGGTTATGCAATGTGTGCTTCCAATCAATCCACTTTACAAATTCAAAAAATCTATGAAGCATTCTAAATTTTTCTACGAAGTAAGAAATCTACTCAATTTTCCTGTATACATTACATATGTATATCTCAGTAGGTTGGTATGTTTTTCAGTAGCAATTTTTTTTAATTTAGCGTGTTGATAGTGTGTATAATAGCATTTCTCTGTTTAGAACAAAAAAAAAAAAAAAAACTTGCCCAAAGCCGTGTGTAAAAGTATAAAACCTTTTTTTACTTTGCTCTCAACAAACCATCTCCTCACAACTTCTATGCCGAATTTTTATTTATACTCTTTCTTTCATAGTAATAGAAAGAATAACCAGTTCGGACGAATGTCTTCAATTCCAAGTTAAGTATTTGACTTCGAATAGAAGTCCCTATGAAATCTACCATGAAACCCATAAAATAGCTATGTGTCTCAAGAGGATACTTCATGACTTTATATATGTATATAGAAACATAAATGATCCAAGTATTATGTACATACACAACATACAAAACATACCTACATTTTTCCACTTGTGAAGAAAATATTTTTGTTTGTTTTTTATATTTCTGCCAACCCCATAAATTGACCTATACATGTATAAATATGAACATATCCATCCATACCTACATTTCATATCCATAAAGCTATAAATTTTCTCACATCTTTTATGAGTATAATGGAATACGAATAGATACAAATCAAATGATGGAAGATGATTTTAAACCTTTTGATAAACTTCCTTCCGGGAAATTATACAGCCAATTGCAGATCAACTTCCATCACCTACTGAATTTAACGAAAAAACATAAAATATATTTTTAATAGTCTTTGTTTGAGTTTTCACGTTTTTTTATCGTCAATGCATTGAAAGTAAAAAATTTTATTAAAAATTGCTTTCAAAACCATCTAATAATTCCCACACCCTGACTATTCTGTCTTTTTCAATAAGAACAACAAATGTATTGGCAAAAATCAATCGATAAATAACCCTTACGGCACAACATATAAATATATTAATAGAAAGATTTGAAGGACTATAACCTTGGAACGCACAAAGTAGGTATAGTTCAAAGGATTATTACAACAATATAACACACTTTTGAGTTTAGTTTATGATTTTAAAACAAAGAATTTTCACATTTTCAAGCTTTTGTGTTTGTTTTGTTAGATTGGTGTATATACCTACATAAATAGTCAAATATTGCTGTAAAGAATTTTCAAAGAAATTTCATAGGAAATTTAAATTATGGTGACATGAATCGATAAAAACAAACATAAACATCTTAGAATATAGGATTAATATGTATCTTTGGTTAGGACTTTTAATGGATAGTCAACCCAGTATAGAGACCTTTTTGCCTTAATACAGCCTTTGAAAATGAGCTCGGGAGCCTTTGGTTAATAAGATAATATCCATATATACAATAATTATCTATATATATTTATATCTAGTAGATCTTTTTATGGGTGAAACAAGAACTTTGCATCATAATCATCCAACGATTTAATGAAAAACACAACTGATAAGAAAAATGTTGCCTTGTGCAAACTTCTTAAGCTTTAATGGATCAAAAATTTAATCCTTTTAGATATTATGTAAGTAGGTACTAGCTTACCCGTGCGAGAATTCGTCGCAATTAAATAAAAATAAAAGCCGCACAAATTATTTTTAAATGAACGGACGTAATAATTTGAACGGACCTAATGGTCGCGTTCGGGGATTAATCCAAAGCTATCCGGATAGGTTTGTTTTGTTTTATTCCCTTGTGACAACACAGCTGATGCAACAACAACCCAATGTATCTGAAATTTTTTCGGATAGGTAGATAGCCTATCTGATAGTTCCTCGAACGCAAGGAATGTCACATGTCAAAATATTACCAATTGGAAAATTTATAATTGTTCATTTAAGAGTAATTTTTTATCGGAATAATATTTAACAAAGAAATGCAATTTTTGAATAAATTATTAAAATTTTCAAAATAAAATTATAATTTATCAAATCAGTAGGTAATTTCGCTTCGTTTGACACCTCACTTGTCAAAAACAGTGTAGTATGAGCAGGCACCTAGCCAGAGGGGGGGGGGGGGCTAAAGTCTAAAATAAAAACTAAAACTTTCTAATATACTAAATTCAAATCTATATAAAAATAAGGAGGCTCTCCAGGTATCCTGAATCCTATTTTAGAGTGTCTGTATTGATTCCTTGCATAGATTCATTAGTACAAAATCTTACGGACAGCTTCATGGTCAACGAAGACGTTTTACCATCGTTTCAAGCTCTTCTCGCAGGTTTTTCTGCAGTTGGGCGAGTCAACGAAATGGAAAAGGTAACATGTTATTTTGATAATGCAATTTCTTTGTCAGCTGTGAAAGCTGAGTATATTCTCTTGTGCGAAAAAATATCGTCGATTGATCCTTATATCGAAGTTTTAAAATTGCTTGGTATATGTGACAAGACTAACTTTAGAGGTATAAACTTCTTGCTTACGGTTTTCGCCACGCTTCCAGTGATCACAGCTAGTGTTGAAAGAACCTTTTCAACTATGAAAAGTATTAGGGAACGCAAGATTAAGCTCACTTGCTATAATATCTGTTCATTCAGATATTAATGTGGATCCAGATACGGTGATTGATCTCATGTCAAAAAGAAAATCAAGACGTCTTCTGATTTGAAAAAATGTGTGTATAAAAAAATAATAATCTTTTTTACATTTTGTTGTATGCTATTATCTCTAACATTTGAGTTGCTACATAGTTTAATGGGTCATTTTTGTGCAACCTATAAACATATGAGTTACTTACCAACCACCATCAAATCAACAACTTATTATGGTATTAGATAATGCAGGTATTCAAACCCAAAGAAAACAGAAATGTTTTTCACGGGTTACTGCCTCTTGCAAGGAATTGACAAATCCTCCAAGAGTATCTCTTGTCATGAAAAAGTGCTTCTCACTTTAGCCTTTCGGATTCGGTAGAAAATTATAGGTCTCTTCTATTTCTTTCAATATAACACCAGCACACCAGGAATGGTAGAGTTGTAAGTCACTATAAGGCCCTGGCTCTACACGAGCTGTCGCGCCACTCAATTTATTTATTTATAAAATTATAATACATACGCGTAAGTACATGTAATTTTTTTTGTAAATTAAAATTAAAACGTAATCACTCTTTTGTCATAAAGGATTAAGGCTATAAAATTCGAATTTGTTCTTTCAACATGAAAATCAAACTTTTATAAGTCTCTTAAAATTCATGAGCTTTATAAAATGAAGAACAAGTTCCTTAGGGCACAAATTGATTTGAAACATCTTACAGGTTAAGGGTGTACATGGTTGTAAGAATCAAAAGAGCATCACGGTCCTGCAAAGTACAAAAATATGTTCATACGAAAAAGTTTAAAAATTCTGTGTTTTGCTGTGTACAATGTACCTACATTGTATTAACTACGACACTTGTTTGTGCTCTGAGCTTTGTTCAAAAATATAGATTATAATGTACTTAAGATTTATGTTACACGAATATTTATGCTGCTAATGATGAATTTGTGCTCTTTAAGTATTACTTTCTCTTAGGGAAATATGAAAGAAATATATGGAAACTCTTACCATACCTACCTAACCTACATACATACATACATACATCTACAACTGCATTACATTATTGTTGTGTGTTTTTTGAGGATAAAAGTAACTAGATGTCGACACATGGGATCATCTTGCAATTAATTTTAATGAACTAATTTGCCTGCACATAGGTACCTAACCTACTCGGTTGCTTTACACGTTAAGGGCTAAAAGTTTGTATACGAATTTTCACTTTTCTTTTGTTTTATGAAGTTCTATTGAGAAAATGAAAACTTTTCACTTTTCAAATAGTTAAGTGGATGATGATGATGGTGATGAGTATGATGATGAAGATGAGCATGATGTTGGTGATGGTTGAGAGGTAACTTTATATGTTGACTTGACTTTGCCAAAACTAATCTTTGAGTTGGCAAGTGATTTCTGGATTTTAATGATAGAATACTTTTGCCAATGATATTGCGGAGAAACTTTTTGAATTTATGAATATAACTAACTATTTTAAAAGAGATAGGTATAATTACATATAGAAGCAGATGCAAGTAAAATTTTGATTTTGAATATCTTTTTAATTTAAGCACAAAAATATACATATTTCCAGACTGAAAGAAAGAGATTTGGATTTATAATTTTTGTTTGTGTCCAATTATAGTTTGATTCTTGAAGAAAAACTTTTAAATAGGAAACATAATGTGTGAATCGATTTTGGTCAGATTTAAAATGATTTTTTTTAATGGTGACTCGGCCACACATTTCGTCCGAAACGGCTGATATTTCCCGTTCAATGTTGGCTCTGAGATACTCCAGCGTCGTCGGCTTGTTGGCATAAACCAATGACTTAACGTAGACCCAAAGATAATAGTCTAGAGGCTTTAAATCGCACGAACAAGGCGGCCAATCGACTGGCCCATTTCTTGAGATAACACGCTCATCAAACTTACTCTTCAATAAATCAATTGTAAGGTGTGCTGTGTGGCTTGTGGCACCATCCTGTTGAAACCACATCTTGTCCAAGTCCATATCTTCCAATTCGGGCCAAAAATATCGGTAATCATGGCGCGATAACGCTGGCCATTCACAGTAACGCAGCGATCGTTATCGTCGACGAAAAAATATGGCTCAATAACGCCGTCGCTGCCGGCATGCAAATCGCACCAAACTGTTATTTTTTGTGGATGAAGTGGTGATTGAAGATGAAGCAAATGTGGATTTTCACCCGACCAATAACGTATATTTTGCTTATTGACGAACCCATTGAGCCAAAAATGAGCTTCGTCATTTACGACTGAAAATTGGAGTTAACGCTCTTAAAATTGCGGTCACCGACTCCGAATTTTGATATAAAATTTTTATAATATGCAGAAGTTGAATAAATTGACAATGACAGTTCGATGATGAGTGAAAGGGTGCGTTCACAAATTAAATTCAAAGTTGTCAAGTCCCTATTGGAAAACCCGTTATTAATATAATGATGCGTGTTGAGTTTCTGTGGGCACTTGAAGAGCCATTTTAAATTTTTTGACACTTTCATCTTTGACAACTTGCGCAATATATAAATTTAGATTTGTGTACTGCAATGTATTGTGATGAAACATAAAACAAACAAATCTACTTGTCAGCATCTACTTGTCATGCTAACTGACAATTAAAAGAGAGACGTCATACTATAGTTTAGATTTCAAGCAGCCTGGTTCTCTTAGGTTAAATAAATTTCTAAATTACATTTATATTAATAAATAATAATACATATATGTATGTATTAATAATAACACAGAGAATTTTCATAATAAGGACAACTTTACTTTTACGGTTAAATTTTTTGTTAAATGAATTATTGAACATTTATTTTGTATTTTATTCTAAAAGTCATCGTTTAATATAATTTACTTGGAGCTCTTGGAGCTCTTTATCTACATATGTACATAATTAATTACTCAGACATATTTTAGGGTTTAAATGCAAAACAAACCACGACATCTACGCTTCAGAGATTTCTGTATAAAATTTATTTTGTCTTAACAATCAAGTAGTTTTGAATTAAAAAAAAAATACGATCCTCCAATAACCTTCAAACATAAATTAAGCTTATTATATTTCTTGGATTTAAACTTTATTTTAACCGGGTTCTAGTGTAAAATTTATTCTAAAGCACGACTATTTCTCTAGTGATTAATTTTTTTTCCTCTGAAGAACAAAGTTTCGCCATGTTAACTCTTGAAAAATTCTCGAAAAATACGAACAGTATTGTAATTCTGTGAGCTCATTTCCGATACACATCATATTTCTGAACAGAAATTTGATTTATTTATTGTTTAAATTTATTTTTAACTATGATTCATATACTGTCTTAAAATTAATTACATATTAAAGATAATACAAATATTTACTAATTTTTCATCGCAGATATACATACATGTAGTTGATAAATTGAATCTTTTTCATTATTTTTTCAAATACAAATAATAAGAGACACGTGCAAGTTATTTTGTCAAAATTTTAAGACTTGAGATGAGTACAGATAGGTTTATATTCATATCATAAATCGACCAGTACGTAGGTATTTGTATTTTTTTTTTTTCATTTAATCTTATCTTAAATTAATAAAGTATTTTTTTTTAAATAATATTAAGTCTATATTCTCTTTAAGCTTTCGGTAAATATCTGCAAAATTTCATACCAAGTGCTTATATTTAAAATACTTTTACCATTGACCAACATTTTAAATAAATATTTTATTTTCCTTCAACGCGCATTTTGACTTTTGTTGATGGCTCATTTGACGTCAGCAATTACCTTGTAGAAAGATATTTTTTTTTCGGTACAAATTATACGGAGTCTGTCTTTTAAGATAATTTATTAAAATAATAAATTCTATCTAAGAAACCATAATAAAAATAAATTTATTAAAAATTACCAAAAACAAATTGAAATTAACTAATTGCGGAACAGTTTGGGAGAATCAGGACCTATAGTGATTTAGCCTCAACTATTTCGGGAATGCCTGTTGTTCGTCGACTCGAATGGAGTGAACCTACAGTTTTTTGCCAAATTTTAAAAGTTAGAATGAGAGGCACTTTATTATTATTCAAGAAATACTCTTGGAGGATTTGCATTTTCTTAGGAAATATCCATACCCATCAAATTTTTAATTTTAACAAAATATTTATATATATGTAAATAAAATAAAAAGTTGGTAATTTCGGTTTGTTGTGATCCATACTCATCTGCAACCTTAATAACCTTTATTTATTGTTGGAACTAGTTATCCACAGCTGTGTATTGAGGTCACTTTAAATTCATCAGGAGTGTTCATTTTATATATACCTATTCTATAAACAGACTGAACCGACTTAGTTGAAACCGTTAACTTTGCTTAATTTGTCATTTGATAAAATCAAAATATGACTTACTTAACAATCTCCTTAATGCTAAAGTTTACAAAAAAAAATCTAAAGATAGCAGATAATCTTTAATTATACATGTTTTAATTTTTATTTTTTTTTTTTATTTTTACAGGCAAATGAGACGAGATAAGATTAAATATTCAGCAAAAAGTAATCAAAGCCAGATAAAACAATTAACTATAAAATACATAAACAACACCCACCCAAACTAACATGCATTTCTATCACAGAGTGAACGAATTTCGCATCCCCCATCACAAGCAAACAATTGTAACTCATCTCAAGCGTTATGAGAAAGATAACTTTATCCGAATTCGTATCTTGTGTTCACATCACGAATAAAAGATAAGCGAAGAAGACGCAAACTACAACGAAAACAAGAAGGAGAAGGAGAACAACACCCCAGCATCAAATTTTCGAACCCCCTAAGAAATAAAAATAATAATTGTATCCAGATTTTCCTATGAACGTCGCGTCGTCGGCGTCGACAGTTGGTCCCTTAAATTTATTATAGTAGCAAACGATTGCTAGAATACCAAAAATAAGAAGTTCGGCAACATAAAAAAAAAAAACAGCAACACCCAAAAACAACTACATAAGAAAAGGCAGGGTTTCGACACTAAATATGACAAAGTGTTACCGAAGCATAAACGCGCTTTCTTGATATTCCCTTATCGTCCATGTTTAAATCTATTTTCGGCCTTTACATTGCTTCAGTTTTTTTTATTATTCTCGGTTTCATATTTTAAATTTAATTAAGTCAGCTTTTTCTCCAACTCCTTTGCCGCAAGTGTGATTTATCTTTCTACGGACTCAGCAGTAACAGAAAAAAAAAATTAAAGAGAAATTCAAAATTGACTCAAAATGAAATTTTAAGAATAAAGTGATTTTGTGGATTTATTTCCACATCAGCTCAATCGTTACAATTGTTACAAAATGATCGATTCGGGTCTTATGCAGGCTTCAAATCTTACAGAATTAATTTTTCAAAATGCAACAACGACAATGTCAACGAATTTCGGTCTCGGCTCAGAATGGGGAGCTGCTTCACCGTTGTCGTCCTTGTCAACGACAAATTTTGGAGGAAATTTATTGCTTGAAGCAGCGACATTTACATCGTTGCTGGGTAATAAAACGAGCTTTCGGAATTATAATAGCAGCAATGAAAATGATGTTGATGATGATGATGATGGTTCCGGTATGCTGGACAATGAGAACGATGACACATTTAATAGATGTGACCCCAGTGGTATTCATTTCAATTGTACAAGAGATGAATTTCTGGAATACGCCAGAGGACCCCAACAGATGCCTATGATAACAGTAATGCTGGTGAGTTACAAATAATGTTATTAGAGTGGATGTTTATGTTTGCGAGTGAATCATAATTGCTTGTCTCATTTATTTGAAAAGCTGAAAAGGATATTTTACAAAAGGGAGTAAACACTACGTAATACACAACGCCACAACAACGCTTTAAGCGGAACATTATGCCATTGCTTTGATAACACATGTAGGTACACAAAAATAAATCTGCAGATTGGGGTTTAATATTCGGGGGCATATAAAATAAGTAAATTGATGTTACGCCATTTATCCTTGCCAAGGGTTAGGTATAATGTTGGTTACTCTGTACCGGACTTAGACTTAATTTTGTTAAATGTTTGCTTTTATTTATTTATATATCGTAGTTCAGATTGATGTCTAAATATGCAGTTAGTGTATGTGAAAAATGTTCGCATTTATTTTCTGAGTAATCTTCTCAATTCACAAACTGTTAATCATAGAAAAAAATAAATAAGAGGCACGATTGGGTTTCAAGCTCCTGCTTTGATAGAATGTTTAAATTTTTATACAAGAAAAAAACTAAATTCGTAGAAATACTATTTATATTTTATTTTAAATAAATACTAAAAGGCATTTAATTTAAATTTATTTACTCTTCCCATTTTTGTCATTTTTACTTAAACCTATTTTAAGGTAATGGTGTCATTAAGACAACTCGTTTAGAATTTTTTTTTTTATTCATACTCAATGTTTTTTCAATGTGAATGATTAACTATTATTTTAGTCTTAATGAAGGTTTAATCGACCGTATGTTTATTTAGTTTTATTTAGCGCCGACAGTTAACTTTTTCTCTGCTTATAGATAGGTATGCATTTTTCCAAATCAGAAAGTGAAAAATCTGAGACTTTCTATTAAATCTCCTTTAAAGTCTTCTTAAAAGGTGTTTTTTGACGTGAAAACGACAACTCCTTTTAAATTAAATGGCGAGTTAGTCAATGAAAGCATTTGAATTAATAAAGAAGGGTTGATAAATTTTGTTTTATAAATGAAAAATGTCCTATTTTTAATTGCGACTTTAAATTCAATGAGAGAGTGAATAAATTTGTATAATTTCATACCCTGTTTTTAATTAAATGACTTCCATTTAAAATGTTTTTTAAACTAATTCCCACGCTTCCGGGAACCATCTATTGAAATTTTCAAAATTTCTAATTTTAAAGAACACTTTAAAAAAGAAGAAAACTCAAATAAAAGAAAAGTGAGTGTGACAGACTTTACAAAAATTACAGATGTCCTCCGTTTGGAGGTTATAAAATATTTGAATTTTTTAGGGATTTATATTAAGGACGAAACTCCCAAATAAGAAAAGTGGTAGTAAGAAGATTTAAAAAAAAAATACATAATGTCTTGCTTTAGGGCTTTATTACAAGTTTTTAATTTGTTTAAGACGCAAAACTTAATTAGGAATATATTCAGGTACAAACAAATTCGGTGTGATATAGTGGACGAGAAAAGTTATACAAAGAAAAGTTATTTCAAAGGTTTCAGGGACCCAAATTCCAAAATTTTAGATTTCTATGGATGTTTAACAAGGACAAAACTTAAAAATAATAAAATTGAGTGTGGCAGTGGGCGAATTTTACTTAAAATAACTTCTAAACCATTTCACTATAGTCATGGGAACAAATTCAAAAATTGTCAGCAAAATTAGTTCAGAATTTTTCATGTCATTAAGCCACACAAAAAGTAATATTCATTTTTATACGGCTCTCGGAAATTACGCCAGCATTTTTTTTTGGAAAAAACGCCAGACGCATTTCAATATAATTTTCTGGCTTTTTTTCCTACGAAACTTTTCTGGTAGACTTTCCAGACTTTCTGATTTTTTCTAATTTTTTTTCTGGCTTTTTTCCATTTCTTAAAATGCCACATGGAAATGGGGTAGCCATGCGATTCTTCTCTTCAGGTTTTAATTATTGTTAGTTGTTTCTCTTCTTAACTTTTTAGGTTTCTTGTTTGAATATACAAACAAAATATTTTCTGGTCTTTTTTCCAAAATGAAGTTTGGAAATAAGGTCAAAATTGAGTTTTTTTCTGGCTTTATTTCCATTTCACTTTCTGGCTCTTTTTTCATAGGTATCTGGCACAATTTTCAAATGTCTGGCTTATTTTTCAAAAAAAAATCAGGCTTTTTTTCCAATTTTAAGTCTGGCGTAATTTCTAGGAGTCTTTTTATACGTATAGGTATATTGATATTTTGCTGCTTAGCGCCATCTATCGGACAACTTGAAAATCTATTACTTTATATTCAACAGCTGTAAATAATATCTGGAAAAGTAAAAAAATTGTTTGATTTAAAATAAATTTAAATAATGGGCATTTTGACAGTCCTGTTTTGTTTAAAAAAAAAAAAGAAATGGTCGGTCAAACCACATTATGGCCGTGTTTTTTTTTTGAAAAAGTGAGTAGCCAGCTCAGCAAATTTGGTGGAGGTGGATATTAACTTAAGAAAAAAACACGGTTAATATAAAAATAAGTTCATCTGGCTGCTTTTGTAGTACCACTGCAAACAACTGACAAGCCGCCGCCGCCGGTGTCAAAATAAGTTGATAATTCTATCCCATGCCTCTCTCTAGTAACACACCTAAAATATAATTGAGTCGTCTTCCATTTTTATGCCCACCAGTCACCACCTTTAAGGTATGGTCCTCTGATGCAGCATAGTCTGTATAAGAGGAAGATTTGAAGTCAGTCTGTTCCTGAATTGTACTTTATTTATATGTAGGAATTTCTATTTTCAAACGTACAATTTTTATTTTTATTTTGATCAAAATATTTAAAATGTAAAAGACGGCGTCGTTTATGGTCCTGCTACCCTGATGCCTTTTTTAAAATAATTTGTAAATTTATTTGTGAATTATTTGATTAAATAAATAAATAAACATAAAAGTATGTTAATTTTTGCAAAAGTTGCAAATATTTTTATGCTTTTCATCCTTCTTTTAATTTTTTCTAGAAACATGTAAATGCTTTTTTTTAGAAGTGGAAAACTTTAAATTGGCAACACTGTTTCCTATAACAGCCAACTTGACAGTTCTTGGTTATTGCCAATTCAGGATAGTAAAAATATTTTTCTGTGGTTTATTTGGTTTATTTCGCCTCTAAAAAAAAACCTCGTTGGAATAAGTGAAATATTCAAGGACGTCTGTGAAAGGTGCTTAATAATAACTTTGCATTTAGGTATAGGGGGTTGACGCAGAACTCTCAATAAAAAGTCTATAACAATTTCGCATTTAACAATAAATAAATATGACGTCCGATTCCCGACGACGCAACGCTAGTAAATGTGATAGAAGTTAACAAACTTTATTTAAAAATATTTTTTTTCTTAAAGCAAATTACCAGTATACACACCGTGAATCAAATGAATTGTATAGGTAGAACTATATGGGACATTTGTAAGATTGACAAATTGGAGGGCTTCTTACAAAATTAGTTTAGCGTGAACTGCGTGCTAAGAGACCTTGTTGAAAAGAGATGTCTTGATAACCTTTAACTTATACTTATAGAACAAGAGCAGAAACAAGAAGGGAGGGTTTAATAGTCCTAGTACATGCAAATGTATGAACGAGTCATGTCTTTCTTCAAATGACACTTAAAAAATTAATATAAAAAATTATATAAAAGAGAAGGTTTTGATGAATTAATATTTCAAGATTATCATACAGAAAAAAAAAAACAAAAATGAAAAGAAAAAGAAAAAGAGAGACTCATCAACAAAAGTCAAAGTTGAAAACTTACATATTTTATCACCAATATCCATAAGGCTTACATTATTTCAGTAAATTTGTTTTCATTCATAAATTCATATATGGATGTACATATATTCATTTGGGATCAGAAATACTAATAAAAAAAAAAACCACATGAATGATAAGTCCCTAAAGAACCCTTTAGAAAAATGTAAGTACGACGTAACAAAAAGGAATCTGTACCATTAACTCAAACTTAGGATAGATTGCCATTCTCTAGACTCACATGTGATGTGAGTATATAATCAATGTGTGTTGAAAAAGGATCTAACAAAAAATTAGTTATCCGAAACTGATTCGGTTGGCGTATTTTAATAATGTAATTTTCTGCTTCGTAATTTTCATTTCAAATTTATATGCATATGTAGTGTAGGTAATCGTAATATAATTTAAAAACAATAAATTGTTTTTTTTTTTTTTTTTTTTAATTTATACTCTTTAAATAATGCTTTAAGCTAAACTATTTCTGATTTTCCTAAAATAAATGTTCAATTTCCGTTGAAAGGAGATTTATGTTGTTTAAGTTGTTGTTGTTTTATAAATTTTCAATTTCCGTTCAAGTTTCGTCCTCCAAAATGCCACTGATGTTAGTCGATAAGGATTTGTTGTATTGTTGTGCGTTCCGCCATTAGAATATATTTTCCTGTTTTTAGGAATAATCTTTTTCAAACAATAAAATCATAAGGTTAACGAGTTTTTTGTTTTTGTAAACACATCGGTATAGTTATTTGAGGTAATGATTACAAGGATGATGCGTGACAAATGGTTTCATTCGAGAAAAGACCCCAGAACATTTTGGTGAATATATTTTTTTTTTTTTTTTTTTTTGGGATAATCTAAGAATATAATATCGCTAATGTCCTAACAAACCACTAAAATGTCTTATTTTTTATTCCAAATTACACCTGCCAGAGAAAATTTGTTGCCACACATTACTTTTCTTGCGGAGCGGCAGTTAGTTTTATCAGATTTAATAAGAAGCCCTCGAAGTGTAATGATCGTCGGTTGATGTTTTTTTTTTTGTTTCATAAAAAAAAGACAAACATATAAGGTGTATGCCTAAGGGTGCACATCAGGAATGTTTAAATGGTAATTGTAAATGTGTTAATGCATACACTCTGTTTAACAGGATTATTGTCGTTTTTATGACATCTTTTAAATAATTATTGTTTAAAAAAAATGTGATGTAAATTTCTTTTGACTTTTTGCTAAGAAATCTTTTTTATGTTTCTCCTATTATGCTCTAGGTCAAATGACAGGGAAAATCTTAGAAATATAAGGAACGATTATTTTGTATTATTTTATTTCTGATTACTTAAGATAATTCGACAATTAAATCAACGTCATTGCATTGTTGTAGAAAACTCAGCAAAACTATGTCAAATTCCTTATTAACCAAAGAATTTATTCTGTTTAAAAATGTTTCTAAACAAAATCGAATTTTTTCTGTCAAAGCAAATGTTGCATATTTTCGAAGTTTTCAGAAAGATTATGCACCGATTTGCACACACACACTAGCAAAAGTTGACATTTCTAAAATGTTAAATTGAATTTTGCAGATTTTTTAAGAAGTCAAATTGAGTTTTTGGTTGCAATGAATTTTAATTTTAGCGAATATTTTAATAATAAGGATATTCATGCAATGATGTAAAACACTAGATAAGTTTACCATTTGGCTAAGTTTACGATTTGGTTAATGAACTGTCTTTCAAATTTTGTATGAGAAATGATTTACACAATTTGGTAAATTTGGTGGATTTTGTTGCGCAAAATCAACCAATATTTTTTGATAAACTTAACCAAACGTCATTGTAACTTTTACAATTTGACAATTTTAGAATTAAAACAATTTATTCATTTAACTGAATAAATTTGTGTAAACATCTATGCCGACGCGTCGGCGGCGGCGGTAGGCTGAACTAAAAATGTGGGAATTTCACATATACGATTATACGGTGTGCTGTAACCCTTACTTTACGTTTATTCAATATAGGATATGTTTCCTTCGAACAATAAAAATATGGGGTACGTTCCTTCGTTCCTCAAACTAAATCGAAAGATCGAGTTGAGTTTGGGTTGAAATT
The DNA here is from genome assembly GCA_951394125.1 of Epistrophe eligans. Classification (NCBI taxonomy): domain Eukaryota; kingdom Metazoa; phylum Arthropoda; class Insecta; order Diptera; family Syrphidae; genus Epistrophe; species Epistrophe eligans. The sequence continues at coordinate 13,743,467 of OX596029.1, forward strand.
CGGTTGCTAGTTCGAACTCGCCGCTTTCTCTGATGTAAAACCAGCACTTGAATATTTAATTTACATGACGAGAGCGATTTTTGAGATTCGTTTCTATTTTTCATATGTAAACAATACTATGCCGGGGGTAGGGTACGATATTTTAACCAAACAATTTTCGGATTTTAATATTTGACGTTTGTTCATGTCAAATTTCTCGATGAAGTGAAATGCAAGAGTGCACTAAAAAAAAGTTGAAAAGTGATTTTCTCGAAAACCGCGATTAACATGAGTGATTCTGCTGTTCATGAGCAATGAATATTATGTTCTGCAATCTTTGCAAGAGAACTCCATTTCATAAAAAATTCTCTAGTTGCGATGTAGATCAATCGATTTTGTTTTGCTTAAAAATTGCATCTGTCAAATATCACAAACGGTGCAATGCAATAACCCCCACGGAAATAAATCCCTTGGGTCAGTGGGTGTTATTTCCTTAAATAAAGGGATATAACATCCGCGGGCTTCTTTTTCTTTTTGAAATGAAAACAAAAGTTTTGGGCTTTGATTCCTTTTTCTTATAGGTTTCAATTCAAAGTATATATTAATTCACTAAAAAACAAAAAAAGATTTTGGAGTTTTTCAACAGTTTTCTTAGGTAACAGTACCTTGGGTGGCCCGCTTCGTGGGTTCCAAGGATCTTAAGCTTCTCTTTGGGTCCTCTGTCTCGTTGAAGCACTCCCTTGCTTGGCTTTGGGTATATGTTCGTTTGTCAGGCAGGCGTCAATTTCAATTATTTTATTGGCTTTAAGTCTGGGTCTTAATGCCAATTCAGGCAATTACTCCCGCGGGTCTTAATGCCAATCCAGGCAAATACTCCCGTGGGTCTTAATGCTTTTTTGTGGTTGGTCTTATTGCCACACTATAAAAGAAAAAAAAGCCCGCAGGTGTTATTTCCTTTTATTTTGGAAATAGAACCAAAGGGCTTTATTTCAGCGTGTCTTATTAAAATTCGATTCTTTACAAATTCCTTTCAACAACAGAATCTCACATATCGAATTATTGAAATAGTGAAAAAATTTTATACATTTGTGATTTTTTTATCGTTGAGAGTGATAATTTTAAAATGGGTTATTTTGAAAATACAATATTTCGTTATAGGGAATTTATTAAAGAAATGAAATTCGAACAAGAAAGAGTTGATGCCAATACTGTTAACTGTAAGTGTCTTAGAAGAGTACACAAAAAAGTATTGTAGCGATCAAATCAGCGATGCCACATGAAAATAAAAAAAGGTCCTACAGCATAGACAAAAAATCCCTACATTTTTCCTACACAAATGCATAAAATAAAATTTATATATTTTCTTACTCCCATTTAATTTCGAAAAGAGTCATGAGAGGCACTGTGTTACTTCGAATTCGAGTTAAGAAATAAAAACGGTGGAAATAAATTTATGAAAATAGAAATTATGGTGAAATGTATGTTTAAAAACAAAAATATTTTGGGATACAATTTCTGCAGGGTGTGTTGTACGATTTAAAAAAAAATTAATTAGTAGGAAATTCTAAAAGTATATACCACGCTTTCATAGAAAATTATAATATTTCAAAAATCCGTCATTTTTTCCCTACGATGTATTTTTCAAACCGAATATCACTACGTGAATGGATTTTTCCCTACGTGTGGCAGCACTGAATCAAATGAGAAGTGATAAAAAAGTACAAGTACTTTGTTTAATAACAAAGAAACGTGTGGAGAATATTCTTTTGAAAAAGTTTTGGAGATAATATAGATGCGAAAATAAAAGACTTCAATTTAGTCCTCATAAAAAATAATATTAAAATAATAATAATTTCATGATTTTATTTTAATTTACACTTTTCTAGTTCTTAATTTTAGGATTCATTCATTAAAATTAATTCTTAGTGCATATTTTGGATTTAAACCAGCTGTCAGAAGTAGATACTCATCTGTTCGAAGATTATAAAATCCACTCTACACTCCATATCAACTCACCCATCTGTAGGTAAGGTATATTTTTTGAGGATTCAAAATTTAAACGTACGCAGTTTATACATATCTTAAGAGCTGTAGCCTGAAATTTAATTGTTACTTTTACTTGTCAAATCAGAAGCGTCAATTTAGGTAAGCCTTCTGTTTGGGGCTTTTTATGTAATCTTTCCTTTAAGGATTTACTCATCTGAATAAAATATAAAGCTTTCATTTTTACACTAAAAGCCACACCTATACAATTGTGGAGTTTTTAAAGAAAACATTAAAAAAGCTTCCAACAACAAAAAGAATAATAATAGTTATATAGTTGTTATGGTGACGGTATTATTTCTATAAATAATTAAGATCCAGTAAAAGCCTTATAAAATATTAAGGTATATACAAAAGGTAAAACAAACCACATAAAAATATTTTCTATAGTTAAATGGAACTGAAATGGCTTCGAATAAATTTTAATGTTTATTCATTTTAATAAAAGTGGCTTTTTTAACACCTGAAGAAAATTTGAATGCCAAATGGGTACCTTAGTATTTTTTTTTATCTAAGGTAATTTACTTTTGACATAGAGTGGATTTCTTTTATTCTTTTTGTTAATCCTCATTTTATTATATACCTACTTCCATTATATGTGCAGTAGGTTTATTAAGTATACCTAAGTAGGATTTTTTTTTTTAGAATTCGCGTTTGGTATTTTAAAATCAATTATCCTCCATGACTTAAGATATTTTTATGAATTTATCTACCATATAAAAAAAAAACATGAGAATTTACTTAGAAGAATTGTAAATGTCAACTAAAAATGATTTGATGTCTCTTGTGAATATTTTTAAAGGTTTTATTTTATTTGTCTCAAAAAAAAAAAAAAAAACAAAGAATTTTTGTCAGCAAGAAAATACATGATAAGAAAGTATTAAATATTTAATATGGTTTTCTTCATACTCTTATTTTGTATGCATGAATTTTCAAATTTCGAGATTTGTCTGGAAAATTTTATTTGTCCTTTTAAAAATGAAATTTATAAAGCACTTTTGAATTAACTCATTTGGAGAAATGCAGTTTTCGAAGGGTGGAAAATTATTTCTTTTTTATTTTTACGCCACTATAGTACATTTCTTTGATTTCATAATATTGGCTTAATGTGAGGGTTGCAAGAGGAATATTTGCTACTGAACTAACAAAAAATGTACTGGATTTAATTTTTTTTTATTTAACTACACATGCTTCGTGTAAATTCTACATTATATAAATTATCAATTTATCTGATGTGTTGAAACAAAAACACTTAAATAAATTCATTTTATAAAAGGAAACATTAACAAGTGACTTTTTGTTTTCCTGAAGTGTAAATAAAATTAAAATATGTACCTACATCCTTAAATATTTCATAACAAGTATCCCACTCATTGTGACAATTTAATGTTACAAAGAAAGAATATGCTTTTCACTTATCACAATTGATGTAATTGTTTATTTTTTTAATTATAATTCATCAACAACAAAAAACACTTCTTTACACAATCAGAAGTGGGATTATTATTAAAATTAATTTCACTAAAAAAACTCGAACGTACTAAAGGCAGTCTTCATTATTTAATGTTAATTTTAAATAATGCTTAATGTGTAACACTCAACATTGTAAAATTTTAATTTTTGTTTAATAGTAATAATCAAAAATATTAATTTGCTTGTTATTTGATGGCATACCCATTGATTTAATGTAAACAGTTTTTAGGTAATTTAAAAAATTGAAGAATATCCATAAAAAAAAGGTTATTCATTGAAACAAAAAAAAAATATATATATAATTTGTATGCATGAAGTTCTTGCCGGAAATATTCGGAAGTTAAAACATAAAAATAACAAATCTTCAAAATTAACTCCCCACAAAAAAAAAAAAAACACCTTTATGATTCCCATTATCTTTGCTCAAATAAATTTTATAAAAATAGAAGGTGTATATAAAAGGAATCTCAAACAAGAAGAAAAACATAATTCTTCTGAGTTTAAATTACACTCTTCAGAAAAAAAAGTTGTCGCGGGAAGAATACGCAATGGAGTTTTCATAAGAAGTACCTACAGTTTGGGGTTCGGAATAAAAACTTTTCAGGTCTTATTAATTTTTATTTTACTTTTGTTTTTTTTTTTTTATATACATACATATGTAGTTATAGTTAGATGTTTGAATACTAATTATGGTTTTCATATATTTACCTACCTAAATTATACTCACTCTGTTTCACATTATTACGGTGAGGCAATTTTTTTTTTTATTATTTCCCAATATTTTCTTAAAAACCTTTTAAAGAATGAAAGGAGAATAAAATATATTCATATTGTGACATAATGTTTGACACTTTATATTCTATCGTTGATTTTCTCAGTTTGAAATTATCAAATTTGCTAAATTCATAGATGCCTACAATGAATAATTGTTGTTACGTTTTTCTTAAGTGTAGGTTCTTGTATACATTATTCATGTTCGTTTAGCAGTTTACCGCTATAAAAATATTGTAAATCAATAAGAATAAAACAAACAATGGCCGACATAAACAACTCAAAATGTCAGATTGTGACGCTTTTACCGGCATTTAAATCAGCTTATATCTATACACCATCACATCAGAAAAAAACGGCTTATTTTGCATATATATATATAATGCCAAAATCAAGACAGAAGCAAAATGAAAACAATAGCTACAAACAAATAACATAAATATATATACAAAAAAAAAAAAAAAACTTATCAGCAGAATTTGATACTGCGGATAAAAGATAAGCATAGCATCACCCGCATTCTCTACTTTATGTCTCTGCAGCAATACCAACAACAACAACAGAAAAGGCTCTAACCGTTATCACAATGCCTTAAGAGATAACTTCTTATTTTTTTTTTCTTTGTCTGCCTTATTCTTTGTTTGTTAATGGTGCGTGTACCTAGCCCCATTCAATTTCCAACGTGGAGATTTTATTATTGTTTTTTTTTTTTTTTTTTTTTTTTAATGTCAAAAGTTACCTTCATCTTCAAGATTTATTGGCAGTCCTTAAATGCAAACGGTAGCAGCGGGCCGTCGCGTTTCAAAACGAACAACCCCTACTACATGTATTTGTGGCTTATAATGTAGGTATCGCTTCAAATTGTAAACCTGATGTAAACTATGAGTTTTCAAACATAAATTTAAGACTCATGCTCGAGCCGTACAGATATCGTAAAGCTTTCAACCCACACATATGTCACTTCTGTATGATGGTAAAATTGTTAAGAAAATTTAACCCCATGTGAATTTGGCCATGGATAAAAAAAAAAACAAAAATTTTATGATGTCCCCCGCTTGATTGAACGAGGAACATTTTGGTTTTACTGCATGATCTCAACATATTTTTTTTTGTTATCTTAATGTTAAATATAACCTAGGTACTTTATTATGATTTTCTAGGGATATGGGGTTTATTTTCAAGAAGACATACATAATTTCTGTTGATCTATGACTTTTTTTTTTCAAACGCATCTATCTTCACCCAATTTTAAACAGGGTGGCCAAATATAAATGATAGATACATACATTTTTTTTAGAAGTTTTCTGGACAAAAGTCATTCTTCCGCACCGCAAAAAGGTTGACGATTTTATTAATTTATTGCAAAGAATTAAACTTATTTAAAAATGTAGAATTATAAATTTTGTATGCAATGGTTTTTTTTTTTTTTTGCTTAATACACATGAAGTTAGCAAAGCACTCCCTCGAAAATGGGATACATAATACATACTTACTTCAAATTTGGGACAAAGTTTATTCTTTTTGTAATCCACTAGAAGAGAAATTCCATTTTTGAGGTAAGGTACGATTGACTGCATTTCTAAAATTCATTTTGAAATCCCGCAAAACAAAATTTCGCAGAATCAAAATCTCGAATGATCGAAATTTCGCACGATCGAAATATCACAATTTTATTTTGCAAATACGAAACTCATAATTTATAATCTCACATTTCAATTAAAAAAAAAAAAATATTTATTAACTCATCACACCTGCTTGAAAACGAGAAAATTTTCTGCATTTGCAAAAGTTTCGTTTTTGTGAATGAAATTTTGCGAAATTTTTACAGTGAAATTTTTTTAATTGCGAGATTTCTATAATGCGAAATTTTTGTATGCGTATAGTTTATTTTAAGTTTGTGAGATTTTATTATTAAAGAATTAATTTGCGTTTAATCGTATCGACCTCAATTTTTTGTTTTATAGCTAATCTTAAACGGGAAGCTCCTTTATAAACCTTTCTTGAAAATTGCTGATGCAATTATAATTATATTTGAAATATAATTAATTGTAATAAATCAGTGTGTTTTAAGATTTTAGCGTAAAAATTCACATTACAAAAATAAGGACTTAGATATTGTTTTAGACAACTTTCTTATTTTTGGCTTATTTCGGCAAATATCTAGTAAATGCCTTACAAATATTGCGCCAATTTTAATACACAGGTATTTTTAAGGAGCAGTTTTTCATTACCTTAGTTAAATCTGAGTTAAACCAGTGTTTAACTATAAGTTAAACAAGAGTTAACTTTGAGTTAAACCAGGGTTATTTAATCTCGCAATTAAATTGAACCGAACACAACTCAGAAACTGTTTTACTTTCAGATGTCAAAAACTATTAAAATCAATCGGTGACACTATGGAAATGCGCTTTAACTATCGAAACAAAGATGGCGACAATGGAGAATTTTTTAAATACTGCAACCCTCTTTATTTTGGTAGTGTTAGAAATATTAATTTAATTTACCAAGAGCTAAATCAACAAATTCGATGAGTTATCTCAGAATATAAATTCACTGCAAAACAATTTTTCAGGATTTAAATTCGTAACTGGGATGATTTCACACTAAATTTAAGTAAATCTAAATAGCTAGTGAATTTTACTTTTCAACCGACGAGATAATATCGCATTCTTAAAAATTTAACATGAAATTTTAAAAGACTGTCAGAATTCGAAATAAAATATCCACTATACAAATTTGTTAACACCCTGTACACGATTTTACATAAAAATCCCATCACAAATGATTGATGAGTGATTATCCTCATAAAACAAGAATGTGCTTACACCTACCTTACCTATGTTATATGATTTTTTTTTGTAATTCACATTTCAACTGACAAATAATTATATGTATGGTTTTTGAGATAGGTTCTATAAATACTTTCAACATTATATTTATGATTATGGTTGTTTTGGTATAAACGTGATCAAATGTTTTGAAACAATTTGCACGTATACTCATATAAAAAAAAAAAAAACATTTTTAAATTTAAATGCAGTTAAAAAAAAAAGGAAGCAAAATCGTTTACAACACACGCACCACACTCACTCAATGAGTGGGTGATAAATATAAAGTGAAAGGTCAATACTTTTTTTTTTAAGTCATATAAAAGTTTTTATCGAGTCTTATATTATAGTCATAAATTAATGACCTCTTTTCAAAAACGTGTTTTTATTCTTAACATGATAGCTTCTAAATTATTGATTTTCTTTTGAAATTTAAAGGTTAGTTAAAGTTAATCGTGATGGTAGTAGAGTTTGGACAAAGTGTGGAGGGTGAAAGTTTTGAACTTAAATAGATGATGATTGTAAGAAGGTGAGTGGACATTTTTTGTGTGAAAAAAAAAAATAAATGTAGAAACAGGGATCGTTACTTGTGTAATAAGACAACATTTGAAAGACGTTAAAAACACAATAGGTATCACCTCTGGGGCACAGCTAAATGGTAATACAAAGAAAATATCAGCATTTCCGTAATAAAAAAAAATTATTTTGTCTTCCACTGACAGACATATAAAGAAAGCAAACCTAAGTGAACCAAGATCTAAAATCTGGACATAAGGAAGTCATCAGATGGATGTGTTTTTTTTTTCACATACAAAAAAATTCGTCTATCAGGCAATCTATAGAGTAAAACTTCAAGAGTGCACAACAAAAAGTTTGAGGAAATCCTAACCCTTGCAAGCTTGCTTTAAAAAAAATAGAATCATTGCATAAGGAGTTGGAAAAGGAAACATTTCTAACATAGAGACTTTTGACTTTTTTAATACTTTCCTGTTTGATTTTTCCAATTTTATCAATAAGTGAATCTACTTTAGATCTTGACATCTTAACCACCTTTTATCCTTGAACCATAAAATCAAAAGTATATTACCTAATTTTGAGATTTCTTCATTTTTCTTGGTAAAAAAGCAATTTCATTCACACCTTTGTCAGGTAATACATCAATATTTCAAGAAATCAACTCTTTTATGCTAAAGAATAAGAAGAAAACCTTAAAAGAATATTCATTGTGTCCTCAAAATGCTTTTATGTTATATCATATCACATCCAGCCATCAGCAAAACAAACATTGCACAAATGGGTATATCTAACACTTTGATGGTACTTTTCAAGCCTTTTCTTTAAAACCACATTGTATAACTCAATTCTTGGCAATATGACAGATAAGCTAAATCTTCGAACCGAATCCTCTTTGTCAAGCCATGAAAATCCATTCAAAAAAAAGCTCTGAAAGAAAATCAAGTCATATCATTTAAAAAAAAAAAAAAAAAAACCTGAACAAAGGACGAAGAAGAAGCAAGCAAATTTTGTTCTTTTCGACAACAAACATGAGATGCATTATTGCATTATGATAAAAATGCATGTGGATGTGAACAAAATAATAAGAGAGCCATGTACTGAGGAAGGTTTTAAGCCCCCGTGAAGAAATCGTGACAACAACATGTACATACATATACTATAGGTAGGTATCTATAAGTCACAGATTTTGTTTCGATGTCATGTTGTTCTTGAAGGACACAGGCGCGGCTACGATTTTGACTACAACTACAACAAGACTGTACGTATAGAACACAATACAATAGGATTTCAATTGTCCGACATTGTGATCAAAGAATGTAACTGTCTTCCCATAAAACGAAAAAAAGAAAAAAAATATCCTTTCAAGCATAACATACTCCATTATTCATTTTTTTTCTGTTTTGTGTTTGTTATTGTTTTTTTTTGTTACATTGGCATACATTTGCAATAAATTATTTCCGGTTTTTTGTCTTCCACAGTCAAACAATCCTAAAGCTATTTTTTTTAAATTTTTTTTTGAATTTTTTTTTTCTAGGTCACAATCATATTTGGCGGAATCTTCATCACTGGCGTCCTGGGTAATGTCCTTGTGTGTGTAGTTATTGTTCGCCATTCTACCATGCATACGGCAACCAATTATTATTTATTTAGTTTAGCTGTATCGGATCTAATGTTCCTGTTGTTGGGTAAGTATTTAAATATTTAGATTTAAATATTTATGTAAAATAGTAGAAACATTCATTGTTTTGTTATATCAGTATTGCCATCTGCTTTAAAATACTTTTTCCACAGAAAAACTACCTTTGAAAATTATTTTTGGACTCTTAGGGCCAGTTTGTTCACGGCTGATTATCTTTAATCAACGATTACTGCAAGTTGTAAATCATCGAATGTGCATGATAACCAACATTTTTATTAATTAATCCAAAATTTGAGTTGTTAATCATGGAAATCGCTAATCAGCCGATTTTGGTTCATATAATGCCATTTAATTAGAACCCTTAAAAGTCATGATACAAATTTAACCCACTGTGAATATTTAAACTGGCTCTTAGGCTTTATTAGCACTTTTAAAACCGAATTTAAAAAATTTTTAAGTTAGGTATTTATTTTTAAAAACACTCGGCAGAAAAAATTTGCCCAACATTTGTTTGGAAAGAAATTCACTGATCAGAAAAATTTCAAGAAAAGGATCCGCCCTCAAAGTGTCAGGCAGGGACTTCTATATCGTTTTATCTTGACTGCTATTCAAATTTAGGTATTTTTGGGACTCGAAACTTTTTTTTTAATCCAAAAATCAAAAATAAAAATATTGCTTTCGAACTAAAATTACTTCAAATTTTATTTAAAATAATCAAACTTCATGTTGAATTATATTGATTGTCACATGACAAACGATTCCTTTTAAAAAAATATCCAGCATTATATGAAATATAAGCAACACGACGAATAATGTTGCATGATCTTTGCTTTGAAATAATATAAAGATTCCTATTAAATCTTTAATTCTTTATTAATCATTTTACGTTAAGTTAAAAATTTAGTAATTTAAGCAAAATCTGTGGATGTAATATCGTAGATTTGAATCAATTAATAAATAAATAAATAAATCAAAATAATCGTCATGTCAATACAACACGATGGTTCCTTTTAAAACAATTAATTACCATTTTAAAATAACTTAACGACTCTTTTTGAATATTATTGGTTATCCTGTGCACAATTATTCCTTTTTCGTGGCCTTTTAATTCAAAACAACTGATTCCACAAAATTAGAATTCAACTATCCTGTGTACATAAATTGGGTTAATGATGTTTGCCAAAAACCGATAATCTTAAAAAAAGAATATTCTGATAGCAAAAATCCCCCAAAAAAAAATATCTTGAAGATAAAATCCCAAAGAGAAGATCCCAAAAAATAGATGTTAAAGCAGTGAATCCAAGCAATAGCCTTGTTTAATTATCTTTGGATCTTTACTGGTGTTGTTTCTAAAAACAAATATTTTGTTATATTTTACTTAATTTGCTGCGGTTTTTTGGAAATTGGAAGATTTTGGCCAAAAAAAATTGTATTGGGGATTTGGTCCATAGGGAGGTTTTCCCCATGGGGATTTTGTCTTGTTAGATTACATATTTCGTTCGTATGAGATTTCTACTTTTGAGGATTACGTATTTTTCCCGATCTTAAAATGGTCAATGTTACTTCAATTCGATCCAATGTTAGATCTACATAAAATACTTTTGTTTTAACTATGGACAAATAACTATAGAACCAATTTGATACTTAACATTTATAAATTGTACTTTGACACAACTGTGCAAAGTTTGACTTTTGGAATCACTATGGTTTTTATATATTGAAACAATTAACTTTTGTTTTAAATCAATTATTTGGAATATCAATTAAAAACCAAACAGTTTAAAATCTTAGAATGAAATGATTAAATTAAATTAAATTAAATTTGCATTATTATGTAAGAATCTATTTTTAATTTACATATATTCGCGGTTGGATAATTGAAGTATTTTTGTGTGTGTGGCAACCTTGTGTTAAAATCCTTATAATGTATTCATATTCACTTTTGTCTATTTATGAGCCTTCTTGTCTGTTATTCTATGAGCGTTTGAAACAACAACATAATACAATAAGTTAACCTAATCTATTTGTATTTTTTTTTTTTGGAAAAATATAATTTGAATGTTTTAGTATTTTTTGAAAGTTAATTTTTAACAGTATAGCTTATATAAATCAACTGGAATATATCCTTGACATAAAGAAAACAAAAAAAGAAAAACACAAAATTGTTAAAGTATGAAATAAAATCAAAGTGGGAGCAAATCAATGAAAGGACTTGTCACATTAATCATTTTGTTTTCTGTTTCGCATAGCAATAATCATGACGAGTTGCAAAAACTTTTCTTTCTTGAAGGTGACAAAAAGTTTTGCGAAAGAAAAATAAGTTTGAAAAGAATATCGAATAATGAGTGTTTTTTTTTTTCTGAGGTATGTGGGTAATCAAGAGATAAAAAAATAGATTTTGTATAAAAACTATCAAAACTTGTTTACCTGCCACATATGGATGATGATCTACGCAATTGATTTGTTTATGATCTAAAATTATTACATATTTTATTTTATTATATATTTTATACCTTTAAGGTTATATCGGGTTTTCGAATAGGGACTTGACAACTTTAAAGTTAATTTGTGAACGCACCCTTTCACTAATCATCAAACTGTCATTGTCAATTTATTCAGTAAACTCAATATTTTCATCATGGACCATTTGAAGCGACGTACGTTCTCCAATTGTGCTCTGGAGAAGATGCGCCAAGATGATGAATTTCATCGCAAAATCATGAAAATCCACATTTGCTTCATGAAACAACACTTCATCCACAAAAAATAACTGTTTGGTGCGGTTTGCATGCCGGCGCGGCGGGTTTGGGCCATATTTTTTTGTCGACGATAACGATCGTCACGTTATTGTGAATGGCCAGCGTTATCGCGCCTTGATTAAGTACCGATTATTTTTGGCCCGAATTGTAAGAAATGGACTTGGACGAAATGTGGTTTCAACAGGATGGTGCCACAACCCACACAACACACCTTACAATCGATTTATTAAAGTGTAAGTTTGATGAGCGTGTTATCTCAAAAAATGGGCCAGTCGATTGGCCGCCTCGTTCGTGCGATTTAATGCCTCTAGACTATTTTCTCTGGGGCTACGTTAAGTCATTGGCTTATGCCAATAAGCCGACGACGTTGGAAGAGCTCAGAGCCAACATTGAACGCGAAATAGCGGCGGTTTCGGCCGAAATGTATGGCCAAGTCATCGAAAATTGGGTCCAACGAATCGACCGCTGCAAACGTGCCCGCGATGGCCATATAAACGAAGTCGTGTTCCATTCATAAATGTTTTGATTGTACTTCAAGCCGCTCAATTTCGTTTACACTTTTATTTATTATTGTTTTATTCTCAAAAATTTGCTGAGCTGAAACAAAGATATAATATTAGAAATAAATTTATTAAGCAACTTTTGAATTTGTTTTACTACGAAAGAACGTAGGATTAGTTTCTGTCAGATTATTCAAGTCAATTTCAATTTTCTATTCCCTTAATTCCTTTAACTTTTCAAATCTGAAAATTCAATGACTTCGAAATAACAGTTGATAAAAACAATAGTCGATGAATTCAATCGATGAACACATCAAAATAATAAAACCCATAATGGACGCATTCTTTTACCACCTTATCCCACAATGTATTCCAAGTAAAAAGGGCTACATATTTTATTATTTCACGACTCTTTGGATAGGATTAATTTTATGACGTAAAAGTTTTCCAATAAAAATATTATACTCAAAAAAATGTATTCCCTCATCCTTTTACAAGATGTATGTAGGTAAATGTTCAAAAGCCGTTATACGATTCAAGAAAAGTTAATGCTCAATTTTATATGCGCATATAAAACAAAGCAATAATCATGCCAAATGTTCAATTTCCATTGTGTCGTCCAATTGCTTTATTTTGTGTTGTGCAATAAAACAAAATTAATTGTCTGTATATATTTCTATAAGCAGTTTTGATCAAACAATTGTCATTTATTTATGTACATATATATTTAATACAAAATCAATTCAGTGTAAATGTTTTGTTTATTTTGCAAATAAATTGGGATAATCTTATATGTTTATGCGTATTACTTATTTTGTGACTATAAAGATAACAATAAGAGTATTAACACAACATCACAATAAATTTATTACATAAACGACAGATTTAGAGTATCAAGACAAACTTGTTGAATAATATTTGCAAAGAAACCTTATTATTTTCAACTTACGATAAAGATTAAAATTACATAAAATTTTAAACATATTTTTATTACAGCTATAAAAAAAAAAATAATAACGACCAATTCGAAAGATATAAATTTTACACTTCATATAACCAAATGAATCGTAAAGAGACTATGTATACACTTCGCGACGACATAAAGGCAATATTAAAATAAAAAATAAGGTTTCGTTCCAATGATGAAATATAAGCTAGGCGATCAATATTCCTATAAATAATAAACCATAATCATATAACTGGTTTAATGAATATCAAATCGTGTTGGATTTAAAATTCAATTACATTGAAACCAATTAAATAATTTTTAAAGTTTGAAGTTACAGTGAAGAATTTTTGCAATGAATATAATTCTTTAAATGTTAAAAATTGGGAATAAATTAAGAAAACGAGTAAACACTTCTTCGCCATCTAATTTTTAATGTTCGTAGCATGTAAGCTTTAAAGACGGTAATTATCTGGCACAAAGTTTCTAAGATACAAAGTCAATATTTATGAGCCATTTATTTTGCTGCTTTTTCTTACGATTTTTAATAATGAAACGGCTGTTTTTTTTTTTAGAGGTATAGAACTTTGAGTTGGCAACACTATTTTAACTGGCGGCCATTTTGTCAGCTGTCAAGTGATTTATTTTTAATTTGGTTTGGTATTTCAACATGAATAGACTGAGACGCCTGAATATCGCTTCCAAATTGTTGTGAATGGTCTCGAAAAAACGAGATTGCTGTTGATTCCGATTTTCATAAGCGAATTTTGATTCAAAATAGCTTTTTACGGCCTTTAGTCCACAAAAATTTAGGCGTTTCGTCCCGGCGATCTCACTTGGACTCATCAGTTGACTAGTGAGGACCTTGTCAATACGCAATTTTTGTTAAGTTCAGTCCATCTAACATAGATTTCATGACGAATATCTAGTTAGAATATCTATATAAGCGAATTTTGTTTAGCGATGAAGCTCACTTTTGGTTGAATGGATACGTCAATAAACAAAACTGCCTTATTTGGAATGATGATAATCCTCAAGTGTATGTTGAGACACCGTTACATCCACAAAAACTGAATGTTTGGTGTGCTTTATGGGTTGGTGGAATAATTGGTCCCTACTTCTTTAAAAACGATGCTGGCCAGAACGTTACAGTCAATGGTGACCGCTATAGAGCCATGATAACTGACTTTTTCGTTCATCAATTGAACAACCATGATGTGTAGGAGTTGTGGTTTCAACAAGACGGCGCAACATGTCACACAGCTCGTGCCACAATTAATTTATTAAAGGAAACGTTTGGTAACCGCATGGTTTCACGTTTCGGACCACCCGTGAATTGGCCTCCAAGATCGTGCAATTTAAAGCCGCTTGACTATTTTCAGTGAAGATATGTGAAGTCGCTATAGTCTACGCCGATAAGCCGGAAACGATTGACCACTTGGAGGACAACATTCGCCGCGTTATTGCCAATATACCGCCACAAATGTTGCAAAAAGTCATCGAAAATTGTACCTGCAGATATGACTACGCCCGAGCCAGCCGTGGCGGACATATGCCAGAAATCATATTTAAATTATAATGCCAGAAGGTTATCTTTCGAATAGGTAAAGTAAATTTCATGTCAATTAAAAAAATTACATTTGCTTTATTCCATTTTAAAGTTCTATACCTCTAAAAAAAAAAAACACCCTTTAGAAACTACACATAGCCAGTGTTGCCGTCTCTTAAATTTTGTTTAAAAATACCTTTATTTCAATATTAACACGGGGTTAATTCGAATAAAAAATTGAAAGAAATCATGCGTTCTATTTGGGTATTTTCAATAACTAGGGATTTCTGACAACTTTGAGACCATTTGGACCATTTTTATCTGATTTCGTAAAAAAAACCATAGTTCTTTTGCAATGCTCTTTTATTTTGATTCAAGTATAATATCCCAAGGTTGTAGAGCTTATTAAATATGTCTTCTCTATCAATTGTAATCAAAACAGGTTTGAAATTCACGAGAAAAGCTTCCTTTTTTTATTTTGACACAACTTCGTAAGGCATAAGGAAAACAAATATTGAAGGTTTGAAGTAAAAGCATTTCTTGAAATCCTGAACTGAAATTTGTGAAATTCTGTTTGCTGTCTCATTCTCATTATTTTTTGTTTGTGGTAGGTAGGTACCAGTGGCGAGGCGTCCATATAACTCGATTCCTATCGAGTTACCTTTTACATTTTCTACTAAACAACAATGTTTTCTAAATAAAGAGCAACATAAAACCCACGAGATGAATCTAATTTTATTCATTAACCTGCACAAGCTGCACACTCCACCTCTCAATTGAATTTTATTTTCAAACAACACACGAAAGAAAACACACACACGTTATTATCATTAGTATGTGTATTCTGCATTCTGTGCATAAGCCAAAGTCAAAGCAAAGCAACCCGAAATATGTCGGGTTATAAAATCTCTCACTGGATAGAACAAATTTATTTCCTTTCTCTTTTCTTCCTTATGATTTTTTGATTTTGACTCGACTCTGTTTAACACACGCTTTCTTATGCAAAAGAATAACACGCTTTTCGCCGACTTATTTGGTGAATTTTGTGAGTATCTTCTACCGCTGCGCTGTGGTGTGGTGGATTAATTGAGTAGGTCAGTTCTCTTAGTTACTTAATGTGTTTCTGAGTTTGACTCGTCTCTGTCCCCCTTTCTTATGCAAACAAATAACACGCTTTTCTTCGACTTATTTGGTGAATTCTGTGTGTATCTCTTAGCGTTGCGCTGCTGTTTAACAACAACAGCGGCTGTTAAACAACAGCAGTCTGTAGTTAATACCTACAGCTGATTAAATTTGCTACTGTTTGAATAATGAAAATTCAGTTGGGTATTTTTAATGTTCAATATTTTCTATTTTTTAATTCAGATACATAATTATTTATAGAAAAATTTTATTTATTGATTTATTTGGTTATTTATCTAACACATTGAAGATCCTTATTTTTCGTCATATTTAGCATTAATTTTAATATTGCCTACATTTGTCAGAAACGGTTTCTTTTATTAAGATCCTTGTAAATTAAAAAATTAATGATTTGTTGTTGGTACCTATAAAAGACTGGCTAAGTTTGTCGTGGAAAGCAGATCTGCAATACATTATTTAATTTTGGCTACGTATTAATATGTTTTAGAACTCATTTACGTTTGCAGGTAATTAATTTTTACATCGGCTTACCATTTGAAATTATTCACGCCTCGCCACTGGTAGGTACATACATTTATCTATTGAATCTTTAAAATTCTGATAAATTAGATATTGTAACCTATGACCCTGTTTAGATTGTGACTTTTCAAAATCTAAACAGAACAAGGTCTACATAGATATGCATTTTATTTAAATTCTCATGTAACACACAGTATATCCAATCAGAAGTTTTGATTTTGAGAATTTTGTCTATTTGCAGGTCTTCCATATGAAATAAGTTTATATTGGCATCAGTATCCTTACAATTTGGGTCTTCCGTTCTGTAAAATACGAGCACTAATTTCTGAAGCGTAAGTATACCTTTCATCATTGTCTCTATTTCCAGTTATACCTAATATTAACCAACAACAACAATATTCATTTGAACTTATATACATATACATATATTCAACAGATCGACATATGTATCCGTCCTAACAATAGTGGCATTCTCAATGGAACGATTTTTGGCCATCTGCCATCCGTTGCACCTGTATGCGATGAGTGGTTTCAAGCGGGCCATCAGGATAGTTGCGGCATTGTGGGTGATAAGTTTCATCAGTGCGATTCCCTTTGCAATTCTAACAAAAATCGATTATCTAAAGTATCCGACTGGTAGGTTGCATTTCATTGGATATGATGTATCTATATATGTACATATAATTCTCATTACTTGCAAAAGACACCCACTATAAAGTGTAAGGACATTTTCGCTCTTCCATATATTATTCACAGATAACACGACCATAGAGAAGTCAGCTTTCTGTGCGATGCTTGACTATCCGGAGGGATTTCCATTGTGGGAGCTGTCCACGTGTTTGTTTTTTGTAATCCCGATGGTCCTTATTATGATATTGTATGGCCGAATGGGAATGCAGATAAGGTCGAGGACAACACAACAACTGGGTAGGTGGATTTTTTTTATATTTTTTTTCTTTCTTTTTTTTTGTTTGCATCAAGTGTCATCGATGTGGAATTTCAATCTTGACTTTTTTTTTTGTTCTCCTCTTTTAAATTCTTGGTTGTACCTACATACATATTTACAACATGTGTGATGATGTATGGGTCATTTCAGGAGTTCAACAAGGATCGATGCACAAGGAATCAAGACATCAGCAATCGCGGAAGGCTGTGATACGAATGTTAGGTATGTATCTCATTCAGTTTCTTAGATTTTGTATATTATATACTTATTCATATATGTATGTTGTAATAGATATCATGAGCTATTGCTACAAATATATGGATGTATTTATGTATGTACATCGATAGAAGAAGAATTTGTCGACAACTTGAAGTAAATTTGTGAATTGATTGAATTACAATTGAGATTCCTGTCGTGCGTGTTGAAATGTTGAATGGATAAATTAAGAGGTTGACCTTTTGTTACATATGTAATTCAGTTCTGAGTAGATACGTATGTATTTTACATACATATGTATATCAATTTCAGTTAACAAATAACCAACACGTGTGACATAAGATTCTGATTAATATTAATTACTCTTAAATGTTGAAATTTGCACCAAAATGTGTTTCAACAGGAAAATATCATACCCAATATCCATAGATATCTCTGTACATGTGAATTAAATTAAATTAGATATACACTAGATTTCTATATACAAATCCCAGGAAAATAATTTTGTATAAAGTCGTTCGGAGTAAGTGTCCACTTTTTTGAATTCGAAGCTGGATTTAAATCCTAAATTTAATAAAATACATTTTTTGTTGAATTTTAAATACGCATTCTAAAAATTTCAGAGTTCCTTAAAAAAAATTAGAAAACAGTAAATATAAACGAACTTATTTTATTCATTCATTCATCCATTAAAAAATTAAAACAAATCAAAATTCTTGTTTATATACATATATTTCACATTAAGCATAGTACGCTGCTGGTTCTAAACGAAAAATCCCATGCAAAATTGACACAACGAAATTATGTATAAACAAAAAATGTCGTTCTTCTTTTTGTTTTTTTTTTTTTGGGGCCGGATTTCTACATCTATGAAAACACATTTATTTTTTGGACAGCCGTAGAACCAAATAAATAATATAAATTTTGAAATTAGGAAATTTGGTTTAAAATGGCAAAAATGAATATTTCGGCTTATTAAGCATAATTTTAACAATAAATTCATATTTTTCGTGCATATTTAAAAAAAATAAATAAATTTTTACTCTTTAAAACATTGATTTCATGAAAATGCAAACCAACCTAAGCATTTCATCCGGAAGTATGTATTTATACAAATTAAAACTTTGGCAGCACTTAAAATGTAGGCCTGTTTGTTATCTTTTTTAAGAAAAATACTTCAGAATATCTAGGACTTTGTTTAATCAGCTTAGTTGCATATAAGTTCGAGTTGTCGGAAATCTACGGTAATCTCCTTCCGGATAAGCGCTCCTTGGGACATAAAAAAAAATGTATATAAGAAATAGATGAATTATATATAAGGGAATCGAAATAGAAACACTCGAAACACTTGGACAAACTATAGAACTCCCGATTGCGACATGCTGAGTTCGGCCGTAAGCGATTTGCAAATAAGATGGCGAATAATTACCGAAATGAATTTTTTTTGACATTCCTAGCCGAAGCCAAGTGACAGACACTGACAACTGTGTATTTGACAATTTTTACACCCCTTCCACACAGAAGTTTGTGTAGTAGCACTGATCGACGTAAACTTATATTTGATTAAAATCTCTTCTTTTTTTTAATTAAAAATCTCTTACCATATGAAGTTTCAATATTTTCCTAAACTCTTTGACAGTTAAAAGCTTAAATGTCTTCGATAAGGCCATCAATGATATAAATAGTGGGACCTGATTTATTTCCATATATTTATTGATATAAAAGCCTAGACGACATTTCCCATCTTGCATGAAATGAAATTTACAAAAATGATTGCGTACACAAAAAGTTTATGAACATAGTACTTTGTCATTACATTATTATTGTTATTGGTTTTTCCGTTCAAATGCAATGGTATTATATTACTTGAAGTACTGGGTATAACTTAAGGCAATAATAAAGCTTAAATAGAATCACGTCCAAAATGAAAGCAATTTTTGTATTATCATGGTGTCATCTTTATTTTATAGCTGCAAGTTGTATTGTAATAAAGAACGCTTCACAAAAGTAGCCAACTGATTTTATTCCTTTAAGCAATTTCATCATAATTCTCGTAACGCCTATTATGAATTCACCCTTCTTTGAATATAAATATAATGTTAAGAAAAGACAATGAGGAGTGACTTTTTACCATTATTTCTTCTTTTTTTTTAAGGCTAAGTATGCACTTTTGTTTTTTATATTATTTTGAATTTTCAAATTTATTCTAAACACAAAATGACCCTTAGACAATGTAGCCTAAAAATAGGCTTTTTTTATTTCATATACATGGAAATTCAAGATTTTATAATTAACATATTTTTTTTGTTTTTCTTATATGGACTAAAAGTACTTTTATCCCAAATTTATTGTTGAACCGAGAGAAATCAAATTAAGGTGACTAAAAATATTTATTAATTAATACTTTTATCCCCTTTTTAACTCCTTAAATAATAATTGATTAGCTTTGCTTATTTAATTTTACTTCCCGTTCTTAAAATCCCTTAAGTGTGTCAGTATTTAAGATTAAAAAAAAAAACTGTCGAAAATTCAACTTAAATTTAAAATTTAAATTTTTATCACAAAAATAATACTTTAAGCTAAATTAACCGAAATATGTATATATAAGGCTTCTTATAAGCTAAGATAAAAATAAAAATATAATACTCACGTATATCTATCTATCTGTTTTTTCTGTCTGTCTTAACACTACGCCTTTGAGTTCAACATAAAATTAATTGTTATTTCCTTATAGCAATTGCTTTTAATGCCTTCGTGGTTGGTGTGTTTTAATTGCTGCAAAGCAGTGACGGGCTCATTTCACATGGTACTTGAAATTTAAGTACGTACCAGCTTTGTCTATTAAACCTTATAGAATGATGTTTTCGCCATTTTATATATACTTGGCCAATTGGTCGTTAAAACTTCTTTGTTCGCATATAAACGGAAGTGCTAAATTGTATATATGCAGTTTTGTTTTGTATACGTGTTTAAAAAAAAATATCCCTTATCTGGGAATTGAAGTAAAATGTTCACAAAGATTGCTGTTATCATAAATGACTTTTAATGGGGTGTATAATAAGAGTGTCTTATGATAAATGTGTCTGTGATTTTTGACTGTTGTTTAATTGCAGAATTATTTGTTGTTAACGGCGTATTCTTAATTCAAAGCATGTCTTGATGATTCCACCACAAAAATTAAAATACCTAAATGTTTTGCAAACAACTTTAACCTTAAATACCTAAGATAGTATCGTTAATGATGGTTAAAGTAACATGTTTTAGGTTAAACATTCTTTTGTTTTAGAAATGGACATAAGTTAATGGATCTAATGTAGTTAATGTAGGTACTTAATACCTTCACATCATCAACATGATCATCATATCAATTTTTGTTATTATTACAGTAGAAGGTTTATGTTTCCCTTGCAACTTTCGCACCCAAGAAGTTTAAAAGAATAGAGTATCAAATAAAAAGGGAGTTCACTATCGAAACATGACTATTTCGAATTAAGCTTTAATATAAAAATTAGTAATTCTTTTTTAAGAATTAATTATTAATTATATGTGGATCAATTTTGTGTAATTTTGAAAGTAATTTTTGGTCCATATCAACCCAAAAGTTCTTTTTAATTTTTCAATGACCAAAAATAATGGTACATGGTACAGTTCATTTTCACTTGCCCTATAGCGCAAGTAGGTGTATAAGTTTCGTTTAAAAATTAACACTACAATGATGAAGTATCCGAAAATGTTTGTCTCTAAGTTCACTGTAATTTGAGCTCAAGTCTAAATGGTTGAGAGGATTTGTTTCAAATTTGGTACATAACATTTTTGTGTGATTCCCTAGAATAAAAAAAAAATCCAATGTACATTTAGCGCCTTTAAAACTAATAGCTTTCATATATAGGGTGTTGCTTTAAGTGGCACGAGCTGTGTGACATGTTGCGCCGCCGTCTTGTTTAAACCACAGCTCCTGCACATCATGGTTGTTCAATTGATAAACGAAAAAGTCAGTAATCATGGCTCTATAGCGGTCACCATTGACTGTAACGTTCTGGCCAGCATCGTTTTTAAAGAAGTACGGACCAATTATTCCACCAACCCATAAAGCACAACAAACAGTCAGTTTTTGTGGATGTAACGGTGTCTCAACATACACTTGAGGATTATCATCACTCCAAATAAGGCAGTTTTGTTTACTGACGTATCCATTCAACCAAAAGTTAGCTTCATCGCTAAACAAAATTCGCTTATGAAAATTGGGATCAACGGCAATCTTGTTTTGGGCCCATTCACCGAATCTACGCCTTGCTAGGTGATCATGTGGCTTCAATTCTTGAAATGCCAAACTAAACTAAAAATAAATCACTTGACAGATGACAAAATGGCCGCCAGTTAAAATAGTAATGCCAATTTAAAGTTCTATACCTCTAAAAAAAAACACCCGTTATATCGATTTTGGTTTTTTTTTTTGCAATTTATTTGGAAAACCACTTCTACGATTTTGATTAAACTTCATACTTGTAGTGAAAAAGTGGGTTTAAAAAAAACTCCATTTAAGGTTTTGCGAATTTTTGAGAAAATTACTTTATTTTTAAGTTACCGACGTATATCCATTTAATGTCTTAATAATGACATTAATTTTGTTATAATTTTGCACAATCTGGTGCTTCTTAATAGTTCAAAAAATATCGCATTCAAAAATTTTGAAAATAAGGTAAGGTAGGGTAAGTGCATACCCTATCCAACAAAGCCACAGTTTAATTGAAAAAAAAATGTCTAATTTATGAACACGGACGTTAAATATATTTTCTTTATAAAATAAGAAAGTTGGCAGCACTGACTTTTGAAATCAGTTTGTTTTTGGTTGCCGGCAAAGTCGGGTGTGGAGAAGTTATCTCCGCTAGTTTTTATATTTTAAGGAAATAAAAAAAAGTGGTAAGTGTATTGGTTAAATGTTGTTTATAATAAGCATGTATTCAGTTTTGGTGATTTATCGATATAGATACGTTTTTGGACATGGTATGCACTTGCCCCTTCAAATTACTATGAAGAGGCAAGTGCATAACTGAAGCCCGGGGTAAGTGGATATTCTAAAAATGCACTTACCCCAGCTTCAGTTATGCACTTCCCCCTTGCATTTTTTGAATATGCACTTAACCCAGTATTATTATATCAGAGTAGCTTTGATTTAATGTATTATTTATTCGATTTTTTGTTTACTAATTTTATTTTTAAGGGCTTGGAGCCGTGTGAAAAAGTTCATAACTTTCTTTAAACTAAAAACTCTTTTTAATAGACAAAATACTTCTTATTCATTATCCTTTACAACAAATAATTCATGGAACAAACAAAAAAGTTTTCCTCAATGGTATACACTTACCCCAAATCAGGGGGAAAGTGAATACCATGGGTCTTTTATGTTTTGTTTTTTATTTATAAAAAATTTATACGGTTTTGAAAAATCAATTATCTTTTAAACTAACCGTAATAAACAAAGCTTCAAGGCAACACCATCGGTTAGTATCGATTTTAAGAACTGAGTTTTTGACATTGGTTTAAAGCTGAACTTTTGATTTTATGGGCCGCACTTACCCCACCTTACCTTAATTTCTTTTTTAACAAAATCAAACAAGAATTCATTTTTGAATCTCAAAATCAGTCTCGTATAACTAAAGCTGGCCTCTTTTTCTGAGTTCTTAGACCTACGAGACTCCAAGACTGTCTTGTTTTGTTTTCAAGGACATTCCATATTTTTTTAAATTTTAAATTATTTTTTTCTTTTTCTTAAAAATATACATACATATATGCTTTGTGTGTTATATAATCTAACACTCTGTAACTTATAAATAAGGAGAAGATTCTGTATCTTACCTACTGTGGAAGCTTATACCAAATACATACATATATAAATAAATTAAATAAAAAGAAAAAGACGTTAATTATAATTTGAAAACATACACCCGCGTACACATGAGTTTCGCTTCTATTTTTGGTGCTGCTCATGTAATTTCATCAGAAATAAAACAAAATATATTTTTAATGGTATTTCCACATATCCCCACCTCACGCCCACATATAAGTTGATGCGGTTTATAAATCTTCATCATATAAAAGCAGAAATCATAAATTACAGTAAAAAGAAATTGATGGAAAAATGCTTATCCTTTAGCAATGTCGATAAAATAAATATGTATTAGAAATCGGAAATGGATAAAATAAAATTAATGGAATCTTGAAAAACGAATTGATTTAAAATCGAAATCCCTGACAGGAAGAACCAGGAACCAATCAAAGTCCATTACCATTGCTAATAGTTATATGGCCAACACCACAGTTGGTCGTGTTGTAATAACGGAATATATATGTATTCGTATATAGGTACGAATAAAAAAAAGGATCCCTTTTGCGGTTTGGTGCTCAAACGAATGATGATGGTTTCAGGGTGATTTACTTATCGATTCTTCCGAATTAAAGCTATATTTTTGTTTACGGGCCAACAACACTAGGAATATGGATCCTACGTGATGACATGTCCCTTCGAGGCAATTTTAGAGTGGGTGTGCCGCCACCACCGCCTTTGGTGGTGGTAAAATGGGTCGCAAATGCATTTCTCAATCATATAGATTTTACACAATAATATCCTGCTGAGATATATTTATATATACTATCGTTATGGATGGACACATATAAACAAACATAAACCTTTATATGGTCCTTTCAAAATTCACACATTCACTCATTATTCTTTCTTTCCTTTTTTTAGCTGCTGTTGTCATCACGTTTTTTGTTTGTTGGGCGCCATTTCATGCTCAACGTTTGCTCTATTTATACGCTCGACAATGGGACCATTACCAGGATGTCAACGAATGGCTGTTCTCGTTTGCTGGCTTCAGTTATTATGTTTCATGGTAAGTTTGCCATCATCTAAAATGGAACTCAAATGGCCTTAGAATAAGTAGGGAAATCTATCAAATAAGTCTTTTGGATTGTTGTGTTCGATGGAAATTCATTCACCTCCTTGTTCACAAATTTTTCACACAAAAGGAATGATGACTTGAGAAAAAAAAAGGTCACCAGGCTGTAACATTATTTTGAACTGGAAAATTTTGCTGTTTTCATTTATTTAATAATATTCTTTTTCAATTTTTTTTTCTTCTATGTAGTACGATTAATCCAATTTTATATAATGTGATGTCACATCGGTATCGGGTGGCATTTAAAGAAACTCTTTGTGGCAAACGAAGGAGTTTTTATTTCAACAATGGATTCGCCAGAGATCAATCGAGTTTTCGAGAAACAACAATAGCATCGACTGTTGGATCTTATGACCGAGTTTATTCCGTAAGTAGTTAGTTAGACTATTCATTTAAAAGATATATCTATAAAGTAGGGATGGCTTAACCGCTCTGTTGATTAATGAAAGGGCTCCGTTAAATCGGGTTAAATTGGTTGAAGTATTGAATGATCAATAATTCTTTAAATAGTCAAATAGGTGATAAAAGAATTGTAAAACTTCTGACCTTATATTTATTAGAATTGTGTCTTACAAGAAATTTCAACATTGGAAATGAAGTCCAGTCATTATAGCCAAAATTAATCTTATATTATTGTCAGCACTTACATTCTTTCTCGTAAAAGCTTGGAGGGAAAAATGTAATATTAGCCGAATGAGCTAAAATGCGAACACCAATCTCAATGGTGGCGGTCTTAGAGGTGACTCTTAAAAAAATATGACGACGAAAATTTGATTTTCGAAAAAATTCTCTAGAAACTAAATTATTCTATTTATTTTTGTAAATCTACCAAAAATGCAGAGAGTTTCACAAAATATGTTTTTTATTGTCATTAGGGTCCGATTGATAAAATCGATAACAAAATTTCAATTTCATTTTATTTTATTTATTTTTTTAAATATGTTAAACTTTGAAAAATATTTTCTTTAATATTATCTTTAACAATATTTCTCTTACCACTTTTTTCTGAAACCAATTTTTACCGATTTTACTCTTAAAATGCATAAAATTCAAAATGGCTGCTACCCTTTAAAGAAAATGAAGGGGAAACATAAGTCAAAAAATAAAAAATTGCTAGCGCAACAGCTCGTGCAGAATCAGGAACTAGTGACTTACAACTCTCAACCATTCCTGTGTACTAGTTATTGGCAGGAATAGAGGGGACCTATAATTTTTTTTCCGAATCCAAACGGCTAGAGCGAGAAGCACTTTTTCATGACAAGATATACTCTTGGAGGATTTGTGAACTTCTCGCAAGAGGCAGTAATCCGTGAAAAACATTTCTGTTTTTTAGGTGGCATAGGCTGGGAATCGAACCCAAGACCTTCGGCGTAACAATCCAACACACTAACCATTACGACACGGGCTACTACAAAACATACATAAGTCCGAGCATTGAATAATTACACATTTGTGTGCGGATAAAGTCAAAATTTTAATTGACTCCAATTTAACGCAAATGTACCATAACTCTCTTAAGGACTAGTTTTTTAGTGCCTGAGTTAACTCTGAGTTAAAGTTAATTAAGAAATAAATTAACTGATGAACTTACCGGTTGTCTTTGAATATAAAAACCGCGTTCTTTTACTTCCAAAAACTACCAATTTTTGGCCAAAGTTCTGAAAATTGAAACGTCAAAAGTGCTGCACATGAAAAGTTAAAAGTTGGTCAACTCTTGCTGCACCGACTGCAGTTGGGTTGTGTTGTATTTTTAACATTGAATTTGTTTTTGTGTGAATTGAATATTTTGACAGCTATTTTAGTTGCAGCTCCGTGTATACATTATGTTCAGACCAGTTAGAATAAAATGTGTACTGTACTGACACATTCTAATTTTTGTAGCTCTGACATTAGGCATGTTCAGAAAAATGAGATCTTGGATATTGCAGCAATCTCAGTGAAATGAACAGGATTCCTCAGGATTCTCAGTTTTGCTGTCAAAACTCTGAGGAAAAAAAATCTTGGATTCGCTTGTTCACCTTTTCACTTTTCAGTGAGAAAAATCACTGAGATATCATTTTTCTGAACGCGCCAATTTATCGTACAGTAATGCCCCAGCGCTCATGTAAGGCAATGTTGGTTAGAGAGTAAAACGTCTCCAAAAATTAATTTAATTGAAGAAAAGTTCGTTTATCGTTTAAAACATTCAAAAATTTCATTTTCGAATTTGTATAAAAAATTTGCTCTTCTCAAATAAATCTTTTTTACAGAGGTATTTTTATTGATTTCGTGTAACTTTCCAATCACATAACCCCCATCGACACAAAAAAAAAGAAAATCCCTACCCAATCGAGCAATTTAATTTAAAACCTACATAATATTCCCGTTCGATTTAAATTAAATTTATTTTAATGTCAGCGTCAAAAAATGTTTTTATTTAACTGTGTGATAGCTTCAAATCGATCACTTTTAAATCTGGTAGGGTACGAAGCTATAAAAAAAATATCATCAACATAAAAAAAAGGATTTTTCCAATTCTTATCTATTTTTTGTTATTCGATGGGAGGACAGGACACTTTTCCACATTTTTACAACTTAACGTGATTTTGATATCTTTATATAAGATCTTAAAAGTCCACTGAAATGGCAAAGCAAATCTTTGCAGCCAACAATATATACCATCATAGCCTTTCTATTTTATCTATATGAAAACATCAAACCACAGCCAATAATAAAAAGGATGTTTAGTTTTTTTTTTTTGCGTTGTCCCTTGCAAAATTCGAAATGGGCAAAAAGGATGGAGAGAATTGTCTGTCGGTCGATAAAACGCATTCCATTTGAAATTATCCTTCTACGCATTTTTTTTCTTTTGTTTTCCTCCTATTTGTACTTGGCTTGGCATAGTGATAGTTGTAGAGTCTGTAGAAATAAACGAATTTTATTAATATCTTGCTGATGATTTTCAAGAATTCAACTTCAAGTTTATTGTAATACCAGTGAATAGAATACCAATTACCCAAAAGAATTGGCTTAATTAACTCGAATAAAAGTTTTTTTTTTTTTTGTTCGATTTGGTTTTCACATAATTGAGTCTTGACAGTGTTGAATATCCAATCAAAATAAAATAAATAAAAGACGGAATGTGAAATTAATTCCTATATTCCTTTGTATAGGTTTACATGTTTCGAGAAGAAAAAGTTTTATTATAAGGTTTATTGTTAGTTGTTATTAACAAAAGGGGAAAGTAATGGAAATCCACTTATTAGGATTCCTTTTTGTATTGCAAAAGAAGTAAGTTTATACCTAGGTAGTTTAGTAAATAATATAAACAGAAAATAAATCATTGAAAGGGTTTTCTTCAACTCTATTTTAGGGAGGAATTGCTTCAAGTGATCAATTCTCATTCTTCGTATTATTAATAGTTTTAGCTTGGACTTATTTCGAGGGTTTCTAAGACTTCGTTAAGTATTGCCCAAAATTGTTCACTTTTGGAAATATCTGTTTTCTTTTACGGAGAGGTTTAATATAGGTGGGTGAAGATAATGTTGGTAATTAGACTTCTACGGAACGTAAGAAGCATGTACTATGTACAAGTAACACAAAAAAATCCTGAGATTCGATTTTAGATCACAGCATGATGTGTGATATTACAACGGCCTAACCTAATTAAGTCAATGCCTAGTAGGTTCTATTACTTTTACTGCTCGACAATTTTGTTTATCATTCGATTCAGAATTGTTTCATCACGTCAGGGTTATGAGATAAACGCGTTTAAAAAAAAAAACATTTTTTGTCGCAATTTTTGAGGTTCTGTAATATTCCGATATAATTTGTTTTTTTATTTTTCAAGGCTCTTGACGAGACGAGCAAAATTGATGATTGTAGTAGATTATTTGGAGAAGTCTCTGGTCTTTTTTGCAGAAAATTAACTGCACAGACAATTAATTGTGTGCGGAAAAAGGGACATTTGAATTTCATTCGTGTTTGTATTTGTTATTTCTTTCATTTCTGTGAATTTGTTTGCGCGTCGTGTTTTTTTTTTATTGAAATAGTTATTTGTTCGCATCTCGCTGTCGTTTTGGAGACCACAGACAAATTTCATTTCGCATCAGCAGAGTAATAGGCTTAACATCTAAAGATTTTTGGGAAAGTAAAAGAGGTATTGGAAAAATTCAAACTAATTTCAAATTCTCAGAAATCGTAACAATTTAAAAAAAAATTATTTACTGGAAAACATTTTTGTTTTTATTTTTAAGCCTAGTACCTACCTACGTAGCTGAAGAGAAACGTGCATTGAAATTTTAGTTTCCCTTCAGCTGCGTGTTAGGCTTAAAAAGAAAAGCAAAAACGATAAGAAAAACACACATATGTAAATTTAAATTTACTTCTGCAAAATTTTAGCTTGGCAACTTTTGTTCGAAGTTTTGAAACCGATATTATTTTTAGTTGGATTATATCGTTCAAGAATAAATTCGAATCTTAAATTGTGAGCTTAAATTTCGTTTACGTTGAAAGAGGTTTATTTAGTCTTAAATGCATTACAAGCTTTCCTAAGACCCTGTTCAGATTGTGAGTTTTCACTACGCCATGACGATGGTTTTGTGTGTGAGAGCGGTAAGGAAATCTGTTCTCTTTACTAATTTCACCCACAAAACCATCGTCATGGCGGGCGTAATGAAAGGTCACAATCTAAACAGGGTCTAAGATCTTAACTGACAACCAAAAATTTAGGAAGTCAACCTATTTCGACGTGTTTGCGACATTTGGCGGGTTCAGAAAAATGAGATCTCAGCGATTTTTTTCACTCTCAAAAGGTGAGCAAGTGAATCCAAAATTTTTTTTGCCTCAAAGTTTTGACAGCTAAACTGAGAAATTTTGCTGATGAATTCTGTTCATGTAACTGAGATTGCTGAGATCTTCGAGATCTCATTTTCCTGAACACGCCTATTGATTATCTGATTTGAACTGAGCACAACATCTGGTTGAGCATAATTTTTGTAATGAGTCAGCTCAAGTTTCTCGGGATCCCTCAGATCTAAACAAACTATAAGAAATCTGTACGCAATTCCTAAGTGAGATTCTTCACTTTCGCTATCAAAAATCTGAGACTGTTATTTTTTATTTTGTCGCAGTTAATCAATTTACAAAAAAAGAGTGTTCACATTGGACTTTTTTGTCACTCAAATAATATAGAATAAATTATTTTTTCGTTTGGAAACTTTATTTTTATAAAATTTTAATTTTTTATTCAAAAGCTTTTTTTTTATATTATAATTGTTCTCATTGAACACAGAAATGTGTTTTGTTTTAAAAATAGGTGAACGTCAGAATGAGTCTGTTGTGTTCACATTAATTTTTGTCATGTCAAAAAAAATCGGTTGAGTTATGTAGTTTAATGTGAACAGCGTCATAAATAGTTCTGTGTGTTCAAAATGAAATAATTATTTCAGCTAATATAAATCTATTCTAAAACACATGTCAAAGGTTTCTGTATTTCTGTTATATCGGGTTTTTGTAAAGGGATTTGACAACTTTGAATTTAATTTGTGAACGCAACCTTTCACTAATCATCGAACTGTCATTGTCAATTTATTCAGTAAACTCAACATTTTCATCATGGATTATTTGAAGCGACGTACGTTCTCCGATTGGGCATGGGCTTTGGAAAAGATGCGCCAAGATGATGAATTTCATCGCAAAATCATGAAAATCCACATTTGCTTCATGAATCACCACTTCATTCACAAAAAATAACTGTTTGGTGCGGTTTGCATGCCGGCGCGGCGGGTTTGGGCCATATTTTTTCGTCGACGATAACGATCGTCACGTTACTGTGAATGGCCAGCGTTATCGCGCCTTGATTAAGTAAAGATTATTTTTGGCCCGAATTTTAAGATATGGACTTGGACGACATGTGATTTCAACAGGATGGTGCCACCAGCCACACAGCACACGTTATAATCGATTTATTGAAGAGTAAGTTTGATGAGCATGTTATCTCAAGAAATGGGCCAGTCGATTGGCCGACTCGTTCGCGCGATTTAACGCCTCTAGAATATTTTCTTTGGGGCTACGTTAAGTCATTGGTTTATGCCAACAAGCCAACATTGAACGCGAAATAGCTGCCGTTTCGGCCGAAATGTGTGGCCGAGTCATCGAAAATTGGGTCCAACGAATCGACCGCTGCAAACGTGCCCGCGATGGCCATATGAACGAAGTCGAGTTCCATTCATAAATGTTTTGATTGTATTTCAAGCCGATAATAAAGTTTTTGAAATATCTCAAATAGTTTGCGTTTTAATGTATGAAAAAAAAAAAACTTCTAACTTTAAGCCTCTCCAAAATATTTTTTTAGATAAATTAAGATGAAAATACAAATATTTTTTTAAAAGTTAATTTAATTTTATTGATTAGCCGTGTTTTGGTGAAAAATTTTGCATGCAAACAAAAACAAATCATTTTTTGCTTTTTGTATAAATATTAACAACATATTTATAATCACTTTTATTTATAATTGTGTACATGTAAAAATTGTGCTAAGCTGGCTATTAACTTTTCAAAAAAACACGGCTATTAAAAAAACATTTGATCTGCCAAAAAAAGTTATCTTAAAAAATGACTTATATAATAATAATAGCACATACAAATTTATTTTAATATTTATTCTTTTTTTGTATATATATATTTCAGACCAGAATGAGATCCATTCGAAATATGACTTACAGAGATAGGGGATCAATAAAATCAACAAATAGTATTTGGATGAAAAAATCCGATTACGAAAAATCAGCACAAAATGTGAGTACATACATATATAAAATTTATTAAATTTTTTAGGAACAAAGTTAAACTTTAAAATAGCTTTTAAAGTCATTCGGCCAAGAAGGTCAACAAAAATTTGTGTTTCGTCCTGCGATCTCAGTTGACTAGTGAGGAAGTTCACCTTATCTTAAATCTTTCTTCAAAATATGCACCAAACATGTTTAAATTAAAAAATTATCTCTTACAATACAAATTTTTGCCAAAATTATGCAGATGTAAAGAAACATACAAATTTAATTAAAATTTAATTATTTAATTTTAAATATTTCATAAGTATGTGGTGGTAAGCAGTTTGTCCATGATGATTAAAAAATGGAAAATATTTTTTTTTTTTTCAAATTATTTTTGCATTTTTATAAATATTCCCAAGAAAATTTCTTTTACATATAATTTTGCAAATTTATGGAATATTTTTCTGTAAAATAGCCAGCAAATTTCAACCATACTCTTCACCTTCCCAAACATAAGCACCACCACTATACATTTAAATGCTATTAACTTGTGGAATTCTACCTAATTCTTAGAACTCGACTTTGCCCATTTTCCTTTTAGCTTCAGAATTTAAGAAAAATACCTACATATAACTAGGTCACTTAGAAGTAAGTGCACACGGTTATTATTCGTGTTGTTTTTGGTTTGAAAGAGTTATTATACATCCACCGATGACGCAATACAATAATATTATTTCGTATGTTATTAATATAATCTACCTACTTATCCTATTTATATTGCATATTTAAGATCTTGGTACTTAAAATTAATCTAGGGTCAGTTTCCTTTTCTGTATATACTTGAACTATACCTTTTCTATTTTAATTGAGCAATTTATTATCTTTTTTTGTGATTTTAGATTTGTTTAATCATAAAATGAGTCCTAGGCGGAAGCGTTAAGGAACTATTATAAAATATGAATACAAATCCTTATTAATGCAGCCATGTTAGGGGGGATTGTTCTACCTCCCTGGTGTTTTCCTCTTTCATGGGATTATAGAAAACCAAATTATATTTATATACTGCAATTTGATTCTTTTTTTATTCCTCCGTTCAAGTAAACAATAAATTAAATATTCTGAACTTTTCATTCAGTATAGGTAGATCCTTTGAAACTAAAATACACGAGTACGCATCGTACGAATTTGCTTTTGTAATTCAAAGTTATATAATGTGCCATTTATTAAAATTTTATTTATTTATGTTACAAAATTATTTTTTTTTTTTAAATCGAATAGAATGGTTCACCGTCTCCTTGAAGTGTGGAAAACTTGAACAAAACTGGGTAGATGTTAAGCCACTATCTCTTTAAACGTTAATTACGGTATTACTTTCACTTTGGAAATTATAGATATGAAATTAAATCAAAATCTTTAAAACAGTTTTCGAGAAAAAAAAAATTTAAACCAAAATTATACCCATACCCAATTTTCTAGATTATAGATTAATACAAAAAACTCAAATAAAAACATTAAAAAAGCAAGAAACCAATACTTGTCCTATAGATTAAGTAAAAAACCTCATTTATATCAGTTCACAAACTAAAACTAAATAAAACTCACATGTCTACCACAGGCTAGAGAGGTAATCACTTCCTATACTTCGTATAAACGGTATAATGGGAAGTATGTTGAAGACATTTCATTTTTTAAACAATCCCACGGTTCGTCAGACATATTTTTCTGTGCTCTTGCATAATATTACACACAAATCTGCATTAAGATATTCCAAGCTCTATATATTATAATATTATAAAGTACTTTGGTATTTCCATAAAATATAATAGAATTTTTTTACTTCATGCTTTCAGAACCTTAAACAGGACCAAAATAACCACAGTACTAATCTTGTCGTCGTTGTAGACAAAAACGTTAATGGACGCCCCAAAGTCTACACTGAAAACGATGCCCAAGAGAATTTAATAAAAAGCAACGAAACGTGCATTTAACATGCTGTGGAACTTGAACTGGATCTGGAGCCGTCCGTTGTCGTCGCCACCGCCGCCGCAGTAAACAGTTCGAGTACCAAACATCGTTGTGGTAGAAGTTTTCTACATGTACACTACTCACCGGATACTCACACATAGTTTGATGTGAGTGCAAGGACATTATTATTATGTATAGGTAATTGTTGTTAAATATTTTCTTTTTTTTTCTAATTTTTAATACCAAAATATATAGAGGTATAAATTGTTGTAGTTTTTGGACTGCTTTTGTTACGCAATCTTTGTAAATAATGTATACAAAAAAATGTTTGAAATTTATTAAATATAAAAAAAAAACATAAAAATTCTAAGCCTAGTCGAATAAGTTTTTAAAAGTTGTGATTGTGATGTGATCTATTAAAGCAGATTACCAACGAAAAGAAATGATATTTACGTTTAATAAAAAAAAAATTCTTACTATATCTAATAATATCTTCTAAAAAATGAAAATATTTTAAATAAAAATTGTGCTTGTGCAAAATTAAAAAAAAAAAAAGAGTATGTGTTTTTTTTCTGTTTTTTTTTTTTTTATAAAATTCTTGATGAACCGTCAAATTTGCCATCTCCTGCCGATCAAAATTAAATGTGTAAGATGCTCCCAAACTTTCCATTTATACAGGGTCTTTATTACTACATAAGATAGGTTGGGTCTAAACATGAAAATGAGGAGAAATTTCCTTAAAAAATAGTTTGAAAATTTAGTTTGAGATCTAAAATTCAACTTAATTTTTCAACGAATTAATAAATAGATTTATGGCTTTTAGAAAAGCTATAAAATGAAAGTTAACGGCAATATTTAAAATACTAGGTGTTGCCACTATTTCTTATAATAATTGATTGTATTTCAGGCAATTTTTTTGTTGAAAAATGTTAAACAGAAGTTGGCAGCTTATCGACTCTTTACCAGAGCTTTCTTTTTTTTTAAATCACCTTGTTGGTGAATGCTAGCTGTGTGAAATGTAGTAGCCCGTGGCGTAATGGTTAGTGCGTTGGACTGTTACGCCGAAGGTCTTGGGTTCGATTCCCAGCCTATGCCATCTTAAAAACAGAAATGTTTTTCACGGGTTACTGCCTCTTGCGAGGAATTGACAAGTCCTCCAAAGTATCTCTTGTCATGAAAAAGTGCTTCTCACCATAGCCGTTCGGATTCGGCAGAAAATTGTAGGTCCCCTCTATTCCTGCCAATAACACGCACATAGGAATGGTTAAGAGTTGTTAGTCACTAGGCCCTGGTTCTACAGTGTAGGATTAACACGAGCTGTCACGCCGACCAATTAAGTTGTGTGAAAAATTATTAATTCACAATTCACACCAACTTACTTTTGTGGTAAACAACTATAAAAAATCTTTTATAAGAAATTAAAAGTTTTAGAAAATGGATTTTTTGTTCGATTTTTGTTTTTGTCAAAAAAAAATGGAGCAACATTTTAAACACCCTGATGTTAAGGGTTAACCATAATACTACTTAATAATTTACTAACATTAAAGCTCTTTATTAAAATGTTTTTAGTTTTAAATATTTTTTAAATAGCATCATACTAAACTTATTTTCCTAATAAATTTCAACAGAACACGTCTAAAAAAGTGACAGTTCGTGGAAACAAGTAAGCAATCATACCATTTTCCCATTTTTAGTTGTCAAAGTGACATTTGGAGTTAGTTTGATACTAAAAAGTTAAAATAGACATTTGGTGATTTTTACTTTAATAAAATGTTAAAGTGATAACACGATTCTAACTCGTTTAAACTTTCGAAATTCATTTTTTTTTTAACCAATAGCATCACACTAAAAATACTTTAACATCGTACTTAACCGTTTAACATTTTGTGCTATTATTTTTAGAAGTGAATATTATTTAAAAAACTAAGACATAGTTCACTCCATAGACTATTATCTCTATTCTGCTATCCGATCCGAGCGAATTTTTCGATTCACATGAATTATTTACTTTAATTTATCACAAATTACTCTTTAAACTCTTCAATCTTTCGATTTCAAAGCTCTATCAATAATTATTTATTTGAAGTTCTTGGAAGAATATTATTTTTTAAATTTTATTTTTATCGCAATTTATAAGCTTTTTGGAACATTCGTATTTCGTTTTCCTCCGACGGATAGCAGAATACGAAAATTCACGTGGAAGTTTAGCAGAAAAGGGATGTATATTATACATAGTACACAGCATTAGGTATCTAATATTGAAAGTTCAACTTATATGTTACCCAACATTTATTCAATTAAAGATATTGAAAGATTTAAATTATTTCATAATTGAATATAAATAACAATCCTCCCCACAAAACTGTGATCTTTTGTAACTAAAATTCAAACAAATTGAACTTTAACTTAACTATCCCTATTTCCCTCAATTAAGAGAATTTCTATTAAATCTTTAATTCTATATGAAATCATAACATTCACAAAATATTGAAAGAGCTCCCATTAAGTTAGTAAATCAAGCATTATACACAGTTTATACCTACATACTTTAATTTTGTTTTTGGAAAATGAGCATTGAATTCAATTCAAGGACACAATCATCAAACACAAAAAAACAAAAACACAAAAATGAAATGAATAATTTATGACACAATTTATTTATTTCAGTGTTTAAGAAAGTTTTGATGCTTCCGGGTATACGAATTTTCTCTATTATAAATTCATTCATTAAAAAGATCGAAGAACAATATCTAATGTCAACAAAAGACATTTGAAGAATTTTTTGAAGTCCTCGATGAAATATTTCTATTTGAAAATTTGTCAGGTAGGTATATACATATATGTACCTAAATACCTACATAAATATATATATGTACGCCTCCAGTCATTATATGAATGAATGATGACTCCCATAATTCCTCTTCCGACTCCATTAGTTGGAAAATCTCTTAAGATCATCATTCTGAATAATATCCATACCTGTACAAAATTCTACATAGAATTGTTATAGACTTCAACTTTAAAATATAGATGGGGGGATATTATCGTGGGGCTTTTGTTTTCATAGCAATTAAAAAGTTTAAAAAAAAAAGACCCCCAACTCGCAACGCCGCGACGACGAAGCACGGTATCGTCAAAGTTAATTTTATTAAAAACTTTTCGGTAAAAGGTTGGTTGGTATAAAAAGCTTATTTTAGCAAACGAAAATGGTTTATTTTTAAAATCCCTTTTCACGTTGAAATAATATAAATGGACTAATTGAGCAAGGAATTTTCATAGAAACAAAATACCCTTTGGGTATATATTGTGGCATTATTTGCATACTGTTAACTTCTATTATTGTCAACTAAAATTAGAATTGATTTATGCTGATGATGAACAATGGTCTCCATTTCCGTCATTGTGGGTTTTTTGTTTTTAATAAATTGAAAGCCTTTTTCGCTGATATAGCTAAACCGCACTTTAATGTATGAAAAATGTTTAGGAATTATAAATTCAATTAAGTTGTTGAATTAACTGTGTCATTTCAAATACATACATATAGACAGGTTTCATCTATTAATGTGTATTTATATTTGTAGTATATTTATACATATTTTATCTTATGGCATTTTTATAACTTTTGAAATTATTTTGATTTATTGATTTCAATGCTTAAGAGTACTGATTAAGAGATATGATTCTCCTCTTTCCTACGATTTATAAGGTTGCTGTATATCGAATTAAGTTAAAAACTAAAATATTTAATAACAAACTTAATATTAATCGACCCAGCCGTTTAGCTTGTAGAACCAATCAATAGACGGATAGGTCCCCGGTTTATGCGTTATTTATCATCGTAACGTTATGTCATATTTGACCAAAATCTCGTCATCGAATTATTTTGGAAATGGAAAACTTGCTATATAAATGGAGATTGGCTGTCAGACAGACAATCTGACAGTTTTCGATAATTTTGAGGTTAGTTTGGTTTGGTAATTCATAATAAAAAAAAAAAAATAAAATAACGCCGCTGGAGCAACGTTTGCAAATTGTTTAAATTTAATAGTACTTTATTTAAGTATGGATGCAAACAAAAATGTAAGAGGTTTTAAATCAGAATTAAGACGCTCTGTCGCTCAGAAATCTATTGTCGCTCGATGAAAGCGTTGGCACAACCATAGTTTAATTTTCCTTTTGTGTCGCTCAGGATTTTGAAGCTATTTCGCTCTAAGAGTGGACGACCTCTTACCTAAAAAAGAGCCTAAGTGAAAAAAGACCAAAGGTGAGTATTTCGCTTTATTTTTGTTTGTGAAAGGGAAATAAGAAATATAAAAATTAAAAAAAAAAGACAAGCGTTTTTCACACTGTCGACAGGGTTGCCATATCTTGACCTAGTTCGATAGCCCAATTTAGAAATTTTGGAGCCCAAATTCGGAGCCGATAAAGTAGCCCAATACCAATAAAAAAAAAGTGTTCTCATAACTTCAATTACAATTTATTTTTATTTAAAAAAACAACGAAAAAAAAAACAACATTTTTGTTCATAAAAAAGAAGAGTTAAAAATATTATCACATATTTTTTTAAAAAAAGGCAATTTCGGAACTGATGAAATTAAAGTGAAAATTGTTGCAGTTGATTTGAAATGTCAAAACCACAGTAGAGTAGAGTAGTACCTATATTCAGAGAACAAAGAGTGATGCCAATTTATGCAATGAATTAAGGGTATGTTTAGAGAGCGAAAAGTTTTTTATTGATATGATAAAAAATATATCGCCCAAGATTATATTTGGGCTATTTATAGCCCAATTATGATTGAGCTGTCATAGTGAAATTATTGTCGGCAATTTTGGAAAAAGATAGCCCAATTTCTGATAAATAGCCCAATCTGGCAAGCCTGACTGTCGAAGCGAAATTAGTGAAAATACATATATGTATGCCCATTTATTGGGTTTGTTGATACTGTTGCCCAAGCAAACTGTTGCCATTAGCGCCTGTCTAGTTAACCCTAAACGGAACAACGGAATCGCATGAGCAAGACAAAGGACCCAAAAAATTAATTTAAACTTCGCGAAGCCAAGAAAACTGTTGACTCAGATGTTTTTGTTTTAATCGTTTCAGTTTTGTTGGGAATCAATTTTTTCGGCTAAGCAAAAATTTAATCATGGAAATTGAAAAAAAAAAAGCGACAAATTGGCCTTATTTCGCTTTTTAGAATAAATGCCTTCTTTTACTTTAAAAAAAAAAACTAAAACAAGGCACCAATAAAATCTCGATTGAGTTCAGTGAATTTATTTGTATTCATGTGAATAAAGTGGTTGCCGTGCAATGTGCATGTATGGACTAATTTTAGTCAACTGTTTTTTACTTGCAAAATGCCATAAGTTGTAGTAACTAAACAGTACATCTTTAAAACTGTGTTTTAAAAAAGTTGAAAAATGTTACATAATGCAAAATTAGATTAAATAAAGACGAGAATGGAAAATCGTATATACAAAATGAAATTAAATGCATTATTAAATTCGGATGGGGTCACATTTTACACAATATAAATACCCGAAATATTATACGTATTTGCTAAGAATTAGGTGACTTTAATAAAATGCTTTAAAAATGAGGAAATTTAAGTTAAATAAAAATGCTTCCTTAAAAGTGTAAATAAGTTTGTTAAAGAAGTGAAATTATTCTATAAAATTGCAAAATTATACCTAATTTTGAAACTTAAATTTAAAGTGATAATTTTTGGTATTGTCTTAAATTAACAAAAAACAAAATTAAATTGGTTTAAGAACAATTTATTCAGTTTATATATTTGAGGCAAACATTTTCCTCAACCTGAAGTGTTTAATATAGTTAATTTTTGTTTTTTTGTTTTATTAAATCTACCACCCATTCGACAAAGAGAATTGGTTTTATTTAATTAAATGTATGGAGAACCTTATTTTGTATCGTCTTTTGTGGTTTTTATATACTTCCGTCTTCGCTTGTTATTCAGAAGTTTGGACTTCATTTATGAAATCTCTTGTTTTTCTCTTGAACAAAAAAAAAAAAAAATAAAATTGATGAACTCTGTCAATATATGTATATATACCCTTGTCATGTATTATCATAATATTTACTCTCATATTTAGGGCAGAATTGACAACCTGCCCTGCATCTTTGGCCTATAAGAGTGGTAAGGAAACAGTGTCCTATAAAAGAGCATCAATTTGTATATATGTAGGTATACGTAAACGTAGCTGAAGTTCCTTCCATAATAGAAAGCATCACACTTTACCATAGAACAAAAATTCAAAGAATTCGTTTTTTTGTGGTCCTTGTTGAAGTCGAAGGATAGCGGGGGTGTTTATGTATATAAAAGTCTCTCTGAGTTGTATATGAATAATAAATTGTTAAATAGGATTTTTCACAGATGTCGACATCAATAAAAATATACAAGTTTATTATGTACGGACAAAAGCTTTGTTTCTTTATTTTTTTTTTTCTAAAATCACAAAAACTATTTCTTCAATCAGAGGACAAATAAGGACAATCTGTTAAATAACTTAAGTCCATAACCAAAGGCAGTAGGTACATATATATGTATACAAAAGTCTATGAAAGGTTCCGACTTCTGACTGCTTATAAATTGAAGCACTTTGTTTTTTTGTGTATATATGTATATAAACGAGAGCGTATATAAATGTCAAATGACTTTTGTGTTATTAGAAAATTCCAAAAACAAAAAAAAAAAACCACACACAATAGTGACCTGACTGACTTATGGTTGACCAATAGCCAAAGGCTGCAAGAAACTTCTGCCAAAATGTTGAATTCATTTTGATTTAGATCATCATCCTATCCTTACATACATATGTAGGTATGTATATATTTTTATATTCCAAACTATACATATATATACAATGCGATTGGTTGATGTGGGTTGATATAAATTTATCTCACTCAAAGATGCTATCGATTGAATATAAATCAGATCCTTTTTGTGGTGAATAATTTCCGAATTGATGAATTTTCTAGAGCACTATACTCGATATATTATATTCCAAAATAAACAAACAAATATAAGAACTATAGTCTCATATAATGTCGGGTAAAATAAATCTATGGAATATTTTATCAATGTTTGCATTTGGGACTTTTGGCATTTTTTGGAAATCTGGCTTAAAATGGCATAGAAATATGTTATCTACTTTGTCCATCTGATTGTTAGCCCGGTCGTGTGACCGAGTTCGAAGAGCTTGATATAAGCTAGTTGGTTTCAAGTTTATTTTGAAATTTTTAGGATATTTGTTTCAATTAAATCCTCCTTAATTTTTCCTTTATTTGTTTTTCTTTTGAATTTAAATTTCTAACAATTTCTTAATATTTCTCAGTAGAATAAGTTAAAACATATCAGTTTGATTAACTTCCATCTTCATTCCTCTCCACCTCAAGCGAATATACAAAAAACCAATGCCAGTATTTTGTGCTGTCTGAGGTTGAAATGTTACGTCGATACCAATATTTAAATTTAAGGAATTGATTTTTCTTGGGTTGCCGCGGTTACCGGTGATACGTCTTCTAAGCTATACTTAGCTATACTATGTTTACAAAATGTCGATATTTTTTTTACTCACGTCTATTTCTATAAATGTTTTTTAGTACATAATTTCAATAAGCTGGCACTTCATGCTCCTGAATATACAACCTATTTGTAAAAGTTAAGCTTATTTAAGGGGACTATGCCAACTACCCACGTTCAGTTGTATGGTATGGGCACAAAATAAATTATAGACTTCAATAAATTTATTGAAAGAAATCGGTTTCGGTTAAAGGGTTTTTTTAATATTCCAAAAAATAAATTGGGTAAATAATGAATTTTAAAAAGACATTTCTTACAAGGACCATGCTTAAAAATAAATAAATAAGATATACAATATACAATATACATAGATATAGATTTTATTTTTAGCCTAGTCCAAAAATAAACATTTTTTTTTAAGAAATTTGATTTAATGTATTATTCTATATTATTAATAAAACATTAAGGTTCTTTTGTTACGTTGCGTGTATATGTGGAATTTTTGTTGAACAGTATTTAAGTTTTACTACAACTCGCTTTTAATATTTTTTTTTAATATTGATAAATTACATAATATAAAACGTATTCATGCAACGGTGTAACACACTGGATAAGTTTCCCATTTCCGTTTAAG
The DNA here is from genome assembly GCA_951394125.1 of Epistrophe eligans. NCBI lineage: Eukaryota > Metazoa > Arthropoda > Insecta > Diptera > Syrphidae > Epistrophe > Epistrophe eligans. The sequence goes on from OX596029.1 coordinate 13,785,145, forward strand.
ATTACTATTTGGATTTGGTAAATGAACTGTCAAAATCAGTGATGCCATATAAATACAAAAGAAGTACTTACAGCATAAATAAAAAATCCCTACATATTCCCTACAAATAAAATAAAATGCACGACTGGGTTGCACGAACTTGCTCTTATGTGCGATCACTCTGTGGTTTTAGAGTATGCATGGTACTTACACTTTAGACTGAAAACATGTTAAAAAATCAATATAATTAGAAATAAATTGACTAAACAACTTCTGAAACTGTTTTGATACTAACGCATTGTATATTATCTGATTTCTTATATAAATCTAAATTTATGAGAACAAAATTTAAAAAATCGTAGGAGCAGTTTAAAAAAAAAAAAAAAAATATTTTTTTTTATATAAAATTTTGAAAACATTTTTAAGAAAAAAAAATGGTACGACATTTTTTAGTTTTTACTAATGCTGAGTTTCAAAATTAATTTTGAAAAAATATATCTACCCACTTTTGAAATATCGAATTTTCCAAAAAAAAAATTTGAATACAATTTTTTTTTTTTAAATTTAAAATTTGTTTTTTATTTTTTGAAAATTTTGATATGTTCTTATTCAAATTTATTATAAACTCTTGTGTAAAAAATTTCATTAAAATGGTTCAACAGATAATGAGATAGTCGAAAACCCAAAAAATGGTACTATGAGAGGTACCATTTTTAAACGATAGATAAATTTTTCTTTTCCCAATAATATGGTAAATCGATCTGATATTAGCTTACACAAAATTTTTAATCAAAATCGTACAAGCCGTTTTTGAGAAAAATCAGATTTTCAATACCTGTTTTTAAACATTTGTATGGGGGAGGTACCTACCGTTATCTTTGGTTATAAGAAAAAGATTTATTTAAAATCTGTTAGATAATTTCAAAAAACTGCTAGGTGCTAAGTTTGATAAAAATCTCTAAAACTCTAAAACTATTAAGTCCTCAAACAAAATTTTCGAACTTTTTTTAAAAAAAAAAAAATTATTTTGGAAAATTTTGTTACACAATATTTTTTTAAAAATTATTATAAAAAATTTCCAAAAAAATGGATCAAAATCAGTTGAACCGTTTTTGAGAAAATCGAAAATCAAATAAATTGTTATTCTGCAAGGTTCCATTTAAAACAATTTTTCCGAAATGTTTTTTTTTTTTTATAAAATGGTACCATTTTTGTAAAAAAAATTACTGAATTTATTGTAAAAAAAAACTTGTGGGCACGTTTTTGAGAAAAATAAGATTTTCATAATTTAGTAAAAAAATACCGCTATTTAAAAAAATTTTAAAAAAGTTTGTCCAAAAACCGATAGGTACCAAGTTGAAAGAAAATCGATTCACCCGTTTAGGCTACAGCCGAAAGGACAGACAGACAGACAGAATTACGAGACCCACTTTTTTCGACTTTGCTATCATCATAATATCAACTTTGATCAAAATCTCGAGTTCTATTTGTTTTTACGAATGCATAACTTGTCATATAGTACCTATGTATGTATATGTAGGTATATATCGCAAGTAACAATTTTGAAGTAAAAGAATTTGACGAATAATAATAATATAAATAATAATAATAATAAATCAATATTATATGGATATTTTTTTCCACAATATATTCCACGAATTTCCATTTAAAAAAAGTGAACATATGTATAATAATATTTATTATTTATACTGCGACTAATATACATACCCACCCCATCCATATAGGTAATGTACGATAATTTGATGATCATAAGGAATTATAACCATTCTAGGGAACTCAAACGAATTAAAAAAAATTTCCACTTGAATTTTATATTAAATAACAGTCGCACGTACATATACTCATTCGTGCACTCTATTTTTGGATCAAAGTTATTATTTTGTTCAATTGAAATCAACTTGAGTATTACATATCCTTGTTCTTAAAATTCAATTTCTTCTTAAGACATTGCGTCATATACTTTTTAAGAAACAAAGTCAGCAACACACATATGTACATTTTCAATTTGCTTTTTTATAAAACAAAAAAAAATGTCTTCAAAGAAAATATCAACTTTCCTATGTATTAATTTTTGGATACAATTTTATGGTGTAATTGTAATATTACCACAATTACATTTCATCGGTCGTTTCTTGTTCAATTATATTTTTAACTTTTACTCCAATGCTTCAACTAACACGTAGAATTAATGAATGTTTTTTACAATTTCATTTCTCATTTGTAGCTCAAGTTGCCTTTATAGTTATTAAAAAAAAAAAAAAAAAAAAAACGTAGATATAAGATAAAATTTTTGCAACTATATTATTTTAACTGAGACCAAGAATTTTCCAATTATACTGTTTGTGAAGAAACCAAAAACGACACATTCAGGTACGTGTCCTTATTTTTTTTTATATTAGGATTCAGAAAGGATATAGGGCACTACGATGTTTGAATTTTTTTCTAAATGTAGGTAAGGTAAAATTCACAAAAGAGGCTTTTATACACTGGCATAGGTTGCTAGGTTCGCAAGGCACCTCTTGTAACAATATGACTGTTTTAGTCATTATATCTACATTTTTCATACATAAATTAAAGAATGCATTTTGTCATGTCATAATTTTTACTTTCAAAATGTTATTTAAAATTTTTGAACTACGCTTGTGTCTGCCGAAACTATAGAGGAAAGAAAAAGAAGCGATATTCGTTCATTTTGATTCCCTACTTGTATACGTGCCTGGGACGCATTTGAAAGATTTATAATTCTGAGTGCAGAACACGCACATGATGTGCAGGAATAATTATATACACTTGAAGATAGTAATTCTCTACTTGCCAGCTTTACGTAGTTGCATTGGAAATTCAGCATGAAACTTGAAAACATTGAAGATGGTCGTCATCGTTATCGTTAATAGACTATATTTATAGTTTAGGAAGTAACATCAGGATAAGATTTCCTATCTCATTGCAAGTGTTGATATAAGGGACTTCCACCGAAAGCCTTAGTCTAAACCATAGAGTACTTATATCGGGTTTTCCAATAGGGACTTGTCAACTTTGAATTTAATTTGTGAACGCACCCTTTCACTAATCATCGAACTTTCATTGTCAATTTATTCAGTAAACTCAACATTTTTATCATGGACCATTTGAAGCGACGTACGTTCTCCGATTGGGCTTTGGAGAAGATGCGCCCAGATGATGAATTTCATCGCAAAATCATGAAAATCCACATTTGCTTCATGAATCACCACTTCATCCATAAAAAATAACTGATTGGTGCGGTTTGCATGCCGGCGCGGCGTTATTGCGCCATACTTTTTTCGACGACGATAACGATCGTCACGTTACTGTGAATGGCCAGCATTATCGCGCCATGATTACCGATTATTTTTGGCCCGAATTGTAAGATATGGACTTGGATGACATGTGGTTTCAACAGGATGGTGCCACAAGCCACAGCACACGTTATAATCGATTTATTGAAGAGTAAAGTTTGATGAGCGTGTTATCTCAAGAAATGGGCCTGTTGATTGGCCGCCTCGTTTGTGCGATTTAACGCCTCTAGACTATTTTCTTTGGGGCTACGATGAGTCATTGGTTTATGCCAGCAAGCTGACGACGTTGAAGAGCTCAAAGCCAACATTGAACGCGAAATAGCGGCCGTTTCGGCTGAAATGTGTGCCCGAGTCATCGAAAATTGGGTCCAATGAATCGACCGCTGCAAACGTGCCCGCGGTGGCCATATGAACGAATTCGAATAAAGTTTTTGAAATATTTCAAATGGTTTGCGTATTATTTAAAAAAAGTTGTCAAGTTATTATTGGAAAACCCTTTATTATCTAGAGAACCAACTCGTACCCCCCTTGCCTAAAACACCCGCAAATTGTATTTGAGCACAGTAAGAGAAAACTCTCTTAGTTCTCTCTTTTTTTCCTGTCGGTAAGTCCGTTTGAATGGTCTTATGTGCCAGGAGCACATAAGTTATGATATATTTATCATAACTTATATGAAAAAGGGTTTTCAAGTCATGTTGGTTCGGGTCCCATTTAAAATTCACGGGACAACTAATAGGTACATGCTCATGCAATAGTTGACAATTTGACATCAGTGAACTAACAGCTTGTAGGGTAAAAGAGAACAAATCCCTTAAGTCGTTTCTCTAGATAATATACGTACTCTATGGTCTTAAGTTCTTAACATTAACATAACTATTAACTACTTGTCGGACAGGCATTTTCAGATTGTTGTAGTTAGAAAATGCAATTGTTAGAAAATGATTACATTTTAGTTAAATTATAACCAGAATAATAATTAGAATTTCAATCTTGTTGGATAAATTTATAAAGTTCATTTATAGTGGAGTCATAACCTTCTGAAAATTCGAACTAAACCTTTTTTAATAGCCCTCTTTCAAGTATATACAAAAATAGCCTTACTTTAACTTCATTCCGTTCCACGAAAAAGTCTATTTTTCCTCTACTATCAAATAGAATTATTTTTTACATCGTGGATTGAGAATAAGGATGTTATTATCTGATGAAGTCCCAAGGGTGGCATATTCAGTTATATTGAAGCTGTGAATTCTCAGAAAAAATTGCTTCCTAGAGTATATTTATTTAGACCTAAAACTCTCACTTAAGAGTCAAGTACTATACCTCCATAGTACCTTATTGTCATTCATTATTAATAATAAAAAAAAATGAACAACTTGAGACATTTCCCGCCACATTAACCAACCTCCAGTTCTAATCTCTCTGACAAAATATTAAACTGAAATAAATTTTTCCTTCTATACCACAGTTGGTGTCGGTGCGGCGCGGCGCGGCGCGGCGCAAACGGCGACGAGACGGCAGGCGGTAATAGAATCTGCTAAAATATTAACAAAATGTTGAACGTGATTGTAATAACAAAAATCTACAAAATAACATCCCTCCTTCTTATATAACAAACACATAATAAGAAGTTTCTTGAATATTAAAAAATTCAAAAGATGATGGATTTTTTTTAATAAACCAGAAAAAATGACGAAGTTGATTTTAAATAAATTCCAAAAATAGATTTTGATCTTCTTAAGTTCTTCACAGAGAAGAATATAATAGTCGATAATGTAAATTGTAAATGAAACATAAAAGTGGCAATATTCAATAAGAATAATTAAGGATATTTTGTTTGATAAATTGGTTGGAAGTTCATTGATATATTTTATTAATTGAGAAACAAAAGGTTTTCAGGTTGCTTTGATTAAAAAATGCCCACTTCCGGTTGCATTTTTGACTTAGTTTATATTAATTTCGTAAAATACAAAGAATATCTATAAACGGGGTAGGCATAAAACGTGAGTTAAAATTGTCCTCTTTATGAAACCAGTGATCATACCTCAACGGCTTTGTAAATGAATATAACCTTAAGCTATCAGATAGCACTTACTTCATCTGTCGGAATATAAAGACAAACTTTTGATAATAAAACATTAACTTTATTCTTAAGTTTTTTTAATTCTGTTGAAAAAATATGTAAATATGATAGAAACTTAAATTTCTTCCATTTTTCACTCAATTAATTATACAGGTTCTAGAGCTTAAACTGTTCCCTTGTGGACTCCTAAAAGTCACAGTCATTCTTCCTGTCATCATGGATTTCTTTTGCCTCAGTTAGTTTATGTTTGTGCCTTAAAAGAAAATCATGTCACAACTGATAGAAAGAAATATAAAGGAGGAACTATTGTTTGAATTTTATTTAGCCATCTAAAAAAAAAAACAAGAAGTTTATACTTCTTTAGATTGAAGTTTTCGTTCATCGTAAACATTTTGTTTTTATACACTCGACTCGTACATATATATTTCTCTAATGGCCTCAGTGGGCATAATCACGTGCAAAGGACATTTAATCTTATTTATTTTTTTTTTTTGAAAACATTTTATTCGTTGTGTTCATAGATGATGAGCACTGATATAATGAAATTGACGCCTTGGTGACATAACTTGTCTCTTGTCAGACATATTTTTAGCATCTGATTAAAAAAAACAGAAAAAAAGTTATTAGATATCACATCATTTCATGGATTCGAATGAGAACATTATCTCGTTATTCAGTCAAGCATGAAGTGTATAGGTTAAATAGGTTAGGCACAATATCATTTGTTATTATAATGTCTGATGACAGATTAGAAGACGACTGATAAATTGTCAAAATTTCTTCAATTTTCTTATTTGTCTTCTAAAATCTGTCACATATGTTAATGCTGGATAAATTTAAGTATATTCTAAGCTTTTAATATTGCATACACAAGACGACACGAAGCTTATATATGTCTCGTCTTTGTTTTGTTAAAATCAATCCTGAATCTAACAATAATTAGTTGCTAAGCAATTAAATAGAATATTATTTTAAAATGCTTGATATCCCACAAATCATTAAAATCTCGAATAACGAAAACTCGCATCATTTTTTAAATTTCTCAAAAAGAAGTTTGGCAAATTATTGATCCCGCACTTTAGTCTTATAATTACAACAATCTCAGATTTATATCTCGCACTCTAAAGTTAAAATCTCGCAAAGGGACTGCTGTTCAAGAAAATTACTGACATAGATGTCCCTCCCCATAATATACCTTAAAAAAAGAGGACCCAGATAAGGAAGTTAAAATCCTTTTGTTCAAGAATTTTTTTTTTGATCTTACTCACTCTCAACAAGCAATAAAGTTCAGTTATATACCTACTTGACATATTAAAGTGTATTTTTGATGTGTAAACATCTATGCCGGCGCGGCGGTAGGGTATAAACTAAAAATGTGGAAATTGTTGTGATCTTACACGTTACGATACGTTAATCTAAATTGGATACGTTCAATATTGGGTACGTTCGTTCATACTTTAAACTAAATCGAAAGATCGAGTTGAGTTTGGGTTGAAATTTGGTTAACAGTTCAAAGTCGTAGCGTTCTGTGATGTAAAACCAGCACTTGAATACTTAATTTGATGTTTAGACATCTTAATCGTGAGTTTTATTACATTCGAGATCTTATAATTTTAACTGTGTGCTGTTCTTTTTTTTTTTAATTGCGATATTTTAAAAAGCGGGATTTTGCATTGCGATATTTTTTAAGCACCGCCATTTTTTATTTTAGTAAACAAAAAATGGTGCTGCAATGTGCTCAACTTGACGTGCTGCCATGTGTTATAAATAAATGTGTAATAAAAAAATAACAATTATAAGGATGATTTTTTTTCTTCAAAAGTTCAATTTGAAAAAATAAATAAATGTATTGTTTTAAGTTTTTGTTTACTAGCAACCGAAGAGATACAAAAATCGTACTATTGTAACTTTTGCGGTAAAAAACAAATTTTGCGAAGCTACATGTTTTTGGTTTTTCGTCTCCAAGTATGTATTTTTAATAAAAGAGAAATTAAATAAAAGAAAATAAATTATTTATTAAAATGTTGTTATTTGTTATTAACTTTCAGTTAACACAACTGTTTTGGCTGAAAAGCCTTATTGTTATATTTAGAAATTAATTAAAAGACACAACTTTAATAATAAAAAAAAAATACACGACACACTTTTGATTTTCTTTTAAAGTTAAACTTTATTTTGCGATGTTGTAGATTGGAATGAATTATTGACGTTTACGTCTTTATTGACGTCTTGACGGAGGTGGTAGATGGGCCTTTTTTTATGTTCACTCTCTTCTGGTTGCGTTCAACAACAACTTTAAATATAAAAATAGCGACGCGTTTCGGAAACTATTTCCATTTTCGGCAGTTGTAAACGCCCGAAGATGGAATTTGTCTTGTGGTCTGAAACTTTTCTAAACCAGGTGTGAAACAGAGCTAATGAAACGCGATTTTAATCTAATTCACACACGGTCTTAAATAACTTCCTTGAATGTACCTTATCTTTAATTCTGTTACTATTCAAACGTTCCATCTGTTTACGTGTTAACAAAACAAAAACAGTAATTCCATCTAATTCTAGGTGAGGTATCCCTACGAATAAAGTTAAGTGCGTTACAGAAGTTTTTTGTTTTTGATGAAAGCCAAAACACTCACTTTTCCGGAACATAAAATTTCCATTTAAATTCTCAGAACAAGAACAAAAACAAACAAACAATTTTTTTTAAGGAAGAACTTGTCTGCCATTCGAAGCTTCGATAAACCGTCTGCAAAGTAGATACCTATATTATATTATATAACATTCCAAGAGCATTGACAAAACCTCATGACAAAATTTAAGATTCTATAAATCCAATTAAATCCAGGATTAGATTCAAATTTTTTATAGTCAATCAACCAAATATAGAAATGAAGTATATTCAAGTTCAGTCAGACGTTAAATAAGGTCTGTTCATTCAAAGCATAAATCTGTGACAGATTATATTTTGTAAATTGTAAATAATTATCTGCCTTAGAAATCGAGAGTATTCGATTGACTGGACGCAATGATATAAAAATGAACAATAATGTATTGTATATTTTATTTAAGAAAAGTGAACGAAATGTGCGTCGTATTGCCTCTATTCAAATATAATAAGAAGTAATACCTGTTTGTTTTAAAAATCATTCCAAACAACGTAAGGAATAATTATATGTATGTAGGTGGTATCTGTGGGTATTGAGATTCTAATTTAATTTCATTCAGGAACTCTGACTTATGTCTCTCTAATATCTCCTTCAATTAATTGTAGGTCTCAAGAAATAGCTTTTAACAGGTGAATAGTTTTTGGGGTGGCTTTTTTCAGTTGAAAATTTTGTTTGATTTTACGAATGAACGAATTAATTATACCTAAAAGTAGAAATGAATAGAATCATTGGAATTTATTCTTCCCAACTTAAAGTAAAAGTCGTTCAAATCAATAACTATAGATATCTATATCTGCCAACATACTTTTAAATGTGAAATTCAAATTATCAAATGAAAAAAATACTTTGGAAAGGAAGAAAAGGATTTCATGAGTATCTTTACATCAAAAACCTTCTAATTGTGTTTTCATAGAAAAGAAAGATTATTTAGCAAGATAGATAAGAATTATACGAGTAAGAATCTATAAATACATCTTAACCACCGTTAACCACTTTTAAATTAAAAAAGAAACACAACTTAAATCTTTAGCGTCATAGTCCCAGGGAAAATAAGAGACCCTAACAAAATGGTAATGTAAAAATGTTTCCGGTTGTGTGTGGGCTGAAATACATCGAGGGATGTCAGTTGAAACAGAAAATCCTAAGTGCTCGAGCTAATGCACAGAAAAGCTGATCGCATTGGACTATATACATTCTATAAGCTTACACGATTTATCGTTTTATTCGAAAAAATTCCACCACCCTATTTAAGAATCCATTTAACCACAAAGATGTATGCCCACTGCCCAGTCTAGTGATTATAATGTAGGATTGAAAACCCATTTTTTTATTTTTTTGCAACACAGACAGGATGAGAAAAGTGAAATATTAATTCTTTTCTATGGTGTATTAGGTTTAAGGTTAATTTCTTATCTAAAATAAGACTCAAATAGCTTACTGAGAATTTTAAAGTTGTCTAAGCCTTTGATAGTGGGAGTAGATGACAAGTTCAATGAGTTCTTTTTTTTTAAATTGTGTGGACACTGAAAGTGTTTTGAATATTTAACATAAAAATTAAGGTTGAGGAAGGATTTTAAAAAAGATACCGATGCACATTAATTTTCAATGGAAATTTTGGTTGTGTGAAGGCACTTATTTCTATTTTGGCAAAAGGAAAATTGGCTTAAAAGTTCATTGCCAAATTTGGCTTCCAATGTACATACTCAATTGCGAAGTAAGGTGCGAGAAGTGTGAATTGTGGAGTGCAAGTTGAAGTGTGGAGTGCGAAGTGCGGAATTCAGAGTGTGAATTGTAAAGTGCAAAGTTAAAGTTTAGAGTGCGAAGCTTAGATTGCTAGGTGCGAAATTAGGAATGCGAACTGCCAAATGCGATTACGAATCGCTAAAAGGTACAGTGCGACGTGGGGAATGCAAATTACGGACTATCAACTGCGAAGTACCAAGTCCGAAGTATGAAATGCGAAGTGTGAATTATGGAGTGCAAAGTCGATGGGCGAATTGCGAAGTGTGGAATGGAATATGCGAAGTGCGAATTGTAAAGTAGGGAGTGTGGAATGCGAATTTTGGAGTGCTAAGTGTGGATTGCTAAGTGTGGAGTGCGAAGTGCAGAGTGGGAGGTGCGGTCTGTGAAGTGCGGAAAAGGATTTATGTGAGGGATGAAGATATTAATTACACCAACCAAAAATAGCTTCTGATCTCATGCACTTTTATTTGTTTTGAAAATATTGTCTGACACAAATTCTATAAGCCTACTTCCTACTGGTTTGAAGTTAATGATGTACTGGAACTTACAGTCAGTTAACGGTTGCCTCTAGAAACTATAATGTAAGTTATGTATTAGCTTTTCACAAGACGCAAGCTTTATATTCATCTATTTTTTCTTTCACGAACTGAAGAACTAATATCTTTGGTTTTGATTGTCAATTGTTAATTAATGGTTGAGAAATATTTCAATGCTTAGTTTATTAAAAAAATTAATCATTGTAATTCGCACAAAGAACGCAAATTGGGTTCGAATTTTTAAATTTTACAAATTTTATTTTTAATCGATAAAATTGACAACGGGAGTAGGGCGTGCGTTAGTGCCAAAGGTCTTGGGTTCGATTCCCAGCCTATGCCACCTAAAAACAGAAATGTTTTTCATGGGTTACTGCCTCTTGCGAGGAATTGACAAGTCCTCCAAGAGTATCTCTTATCATGAAAAAATGCTTCTCACTCTAGCTATTCAGATTCGGCAGAAAATTGTAAGTCCCCTCTATTCCTGCCAATAACATGGACACAGGAATGGTTGAGAGTTGTAAGTCAATAGGCCTTGGTTCTACACGAGCTTTCGCGTCGACCAATTAATTTTGTTTAAATTGACAATGTTCACTTTAGAAGTCTTAATAATGAGTTTTATAAATAGTATTGAAAAGATTAAAATTTAAAAACCATGGACAAATGAGAGCATAATTTAATTCCATCATAAATATATTCAGATCCCTACCGTGGACTTTTGAATTATACTTTTTTATGGGCTTAGGCGGTTACTCATGCTTATAAGTATTTTGATTACGCATCGTCTCTCAAAATTTTATTTCATATTTATACTTTCAGAAAATCAAGATTTTAAAGTAATAAGTGTATATTTATGAATAGACGCTTTCAAATTCAACTATTTTGTTTAAGGTCCAGAAACAACTTTACAGCTACAGCTAATTTTTTAACAGTAATTATAATATGTTTGAGATATTTTCAACTAAATATATTTACATATACCTAGACTTACATTGCCACAAAATCATAAATAACTTCATCTCAATTCTACAAGAATATATTAACATATTTATAGCTACACACTTTTTTCTGTGTTAAAAGCGTTAAGTCAAACTTATGGAATTCGGGCCTTGACCACTTAAATACAAAGTCATGCCAGCGGCATTAAATTGTATTGTCTGCTACTTCCGATTAACTGTTCAATGAAAAGCCAAAATTAAGCTGTCAGTTTCAATGTTGTCCTGTTATAAATATTTCATGCAAAACTTGTTAATAATATGGCATAGTAAACTGCAAATAATTACTGAATGTCTTTTTTTTTTTAATATAAAAACAAATGACTTTTTCTAAAGAAAAAGATAATGATCTTAAATCTCATTTTCATTCACACAATCAGCTCCTGACAGGATTCTTCGGTCTTGTATCAATCGATAATTTAATAATGTCAACGAGTCTTGTTCACCTCCTGATAGCTGCAACAGCAAAAAAAAAGTTGTGTAACACACTCAACGAGTGTCAGTGCAGTGGCCAACAAGATCGGACAAAAATGTCTGCCCATTTCCACCGCACCAAGTTAACACTGTGGAAATGAAGAGCACCCATATAAGTATAAACGCGCGGTTGACGTACTTCCGTCTTAAACAGTTAACCCAAATAAGTTAATCACAGTTGTCTACTCCAGATGGACTTGTTATATAGGAGATCTTTGAATATCATGGCAGTCTTTTTACATCAGGTATTATAGGCATAAGTACAATAAAGCATTGGTAGCCATAACGGTGCGAAAGTACAACCAACCAACAGTGAAGATAAATATAAAAATGTTTTCGGATTTGGAGCAGAAATAGCCGCGGTGCAGTGTGGTGTGTGTAGTGGTTTAGTTGATGTTTGCAAGGTTTGACGTTCGATTGGTGTTTCCTTATAAACACATCCACTTGGGGCTTGGACGAGGAAGCCAAATGTAGCTTGCTTCCCACTAAAGCACTGATCTCTTTGAATTTCAAACAAAGCTTAGGATTTTTTCTAATCTGTGGTATAAAAAGTGGACGAGGGCTTACAATTGACATCAAACCCAATTCATTCGGTTGATAGCAAAGAAGTGCGGATATTTCAGTGTGATCAGTGGATTAACGTACAAAATGCTGATATCTATTGTAAGTATTTTTGTTTGCTATTGAGGATCAACTCGTTGGATTACTTATCATGTTAAAATGGATATTCCTTTGGTTTTTTTTTCAGCGTTGGGCTGTGCTGTTCCTTGGGCTGGCAGGATACTCCCTAGGAATGCGATTGGTGCGGGTTCATCGAGGAATTTACGGATTGGAAGGACTTGGCTATGGGGGCGGCGTTGGTGGTTATGGCGGATATGGTGGATATGGTGGACTTGGTCTTGGGGGTCTTCATGGACTTGGTGGACTTGGAGTAAGCCCTCTATCGAAAAAGGAACTTCTTGCGCTTTTGGAATCACTGAAGGAAGAAGAAGAACCAGAGCCTGAACCAGAGCCAGAACCTGAACCCGAACCAGAGCCTGAACCAGAGCCAGAACCTGAGGAAGAACCTGAGGAGGAACCTGAGGAAGAACCTGAACCAGAGCCTGAACCAGAACCTGAGCCAGCGCCAGCAACACCACCACCTGGGGTTCCATTAACCGTCTCCCTTCCGGCATTTGTTCCAATTCAATTGACAGCTATGTACACCGCTCCAGCTCCAGCAGCTCCTCCACCACCACCACCAGCTCCAGAACCAGAGCCTGAACCAGAGCCAGAACCTGAGCCAGAACCAGAACCTGAACCAGAACCAGAACCTGAGCCTGAACCAGAACCCGAACCAGAGCCAGAACCCGAGCCAGAACCTGAGCCAGAGCCAGAACCAGCCAAACCGCCAAAGAAGCCCTTCTTCGGTTACCTTCCTCCCTACATTCACAAGAGTGTCTTCTTCAGACAACGCGTACCAGTTGCAGTTCCGAGACCATTCCCAGTGCGAGTTCCAGTGCCAGTTCCCCGGCCATTCCCAGTGGCAGTTGATCGTCCTGTTGTTGTTCCAGTTCCCAAACCATTCCCTGTTCCTATTTACAAGTAAAATTTACCTCCTTTTAACTTCTAAATCAGTTTCAATATTCACCGATTTCAATTCTCATTTCAGATCACATCCACCCTTTGCGCAACCACGATTCTTCAATTCAATACCACCAACTTCATATGGACTTTCATCGAGAGGTTATTCCGATGGAGCATCAATTCTAAGGAATTACATTGGATAACCTGTGAACTTGCATAAATTAAGAAAACACTTAGATTTTAAGAAGACAAATCTTACTGTGCCAAAAGATTATATATACATATAGTATACATTACTTTAATATTTTTTTTTTTATTTTATTGAAAAAAGGTACTGTGCTTTAAGACTAGTTTTTTTCTGATTTAATTAAGATACATGCATTAGAAAATATGTAAGTTCTATTTAATTTTTAAGATTGTGTGAATAGTCCTTGAATGTATAATTAAAATAATAATAATAATAATAAAAATAGTAATAATACTAACTAACTATAAAAATAATAATATATTTATATAAGAAAATAAAGATGGTGAAAGTAAAAAAAAAAAACAAAAAATATTTTTTATTCTTTTTATTTTTAAGCAAATTTTATCATTTAATTTTTTTTAAACAAAATTCTACAAGAAAAAAAGTACAATGTTAAATTAAAAAAAAGAAAATATTAAACTTTCTTATATTAAAATGAAAATATATACAAATATGTATTTCAAAAATAAAGAGAAGAGATCCGGTCCGGAACTACGCTTAGACAAAACTAGTTGATTCTAATATAAATGTGATAGTTTTGACAGTTTAAAGTTGCATTTGCGCAAGATAACAAAAATCTACTATGTTTTGAGACGATCTACATTGCAGGGATGTTTATGTTTGCTTTTTAGAACTGTCTGCTTAGCATAATTTGCGCTCAGAAATTCGGCCTTTTATTTTAGATTATTACAAATTTTTTGACTTATTGATCTAAAACTTGCTAAGCAGCATTACATTGTTAAAATTTTGCAAATTTCTATCAGAATCTATTAGAACAAAAGTTAGTTCTTATCCCTTGCCAAAATTACATTTTGGACTTGCTTTTATAAATTTTATACACATTTGTAAATTTATCACTTTCATAATATGAAAGTACACAGTTGTCTTAATTTCTGAATCTGGCAATGCTTTCTTTTAAATTTTTAAATTTCGAACCATATTTTATGATCTTATTATGAAGCCCCCTTTCAAATAAAAACTTAGAGGTAGTAACACTGAGCCATAAAGTAGGTATACCAAATTTAATTGAAAAATTAGTTTGACTTAATTTTGTAAAATGAGTACATATCTGAACTTACTCCAATTTCATATAAAAGTACACATTTGTCTGAATTTCTGAATTTGGCAATGCTCTTTTTTTAAATTTTTTAATTTCGTACCAAATTTTAAGGTCTGATTATGAACCCCCCCCCCCCTTTAAATTAAAAAAAAATAAGTAGTAAAACTGAATTCAGAGCCATAAAGTATACCTAATTTAATTGTTTTTCTAAATTTGGTACATATCTGAATATGCATTACTATTAAAGTACACATTCAAACACAAATTTTAAGACATATTTGACTTAATTCCTGACTTCGGCAATGAATTTTTTTAATATTGGAAATTTCGTACCAAATTCTGAACTAAATAATAAAGCCCCAATTTCGAATACAACCAAAAAGGTAGTATCCCTGAGTTTAGTCTTCCCGTATCATTAAATAGATAACATTTCTTAAATTTTTATGCAGAATCAGCCGACAGTGCTCACCCAAATGATTTTATTCAACAAATAGACCGCCGATTCTTGAGAAAAGTAAATATATTTATTTAAAGTTAATTTGTAAATCTATGAATTCATAGTTGAAGGAGCACTCAAAATAAAACCTTAGATCAAATATAAAGAAGTTACTTTCCTATATATCATTCAAATCATTAAAATCCTTTGTATTTAAATTTCAAACCAACCTAAATTAGTTTTAAACCTAAAACTTTACCGCCTCTCTGTCCCTTCCCCTAGTTACATAGGTACTTGCTTTAATGAAAAAAAAAGGTTTTCAACTTTTTTTTTGTGCCGAATTTTAAAAGTTAAAAATTTACTTTGACATCTCTACGAAAAGAATACGAATATAATTTTCGCGATATTTACTAAAAATTGAATTTTTCAGGTTATAAAAATTTTTCTACTTTTAATTTTAATTTATTAAGATTATTTATTATAAATATACATATTAAAGGTGCGTCACCAATTGAGAAAAAAAAAGAGCAGCTGTCAAGTCTAGATCAAAAGTCTCAAATGAACTGGGAGATATATAAGCTCACGGAGGATTACAATGTACTTATATACATATTTGTAGGCCCTGAACACTTCTAAGACCTTATTATTTTCCCTCTCGAATACAAAATTATTTAATTTAAATCGAAAGTTAATTTGCTATTAAAATCCCTAAAATGTTAAATTCAAACCAACTCGAACAAAAGCCCTTTGCCTTTGTGTCTAAAAACCACCTGATGTCTGCGTTCATATAGGTAAACGAAGCACCAAAACAAAATGTATATTTAAGTACATATAACAAACATCAACATAAATGCCACTCTCACAACAACCATAAGTTAAATAAAAATTCGACTTCCTTCATTTCATAAATTCCGAACATTCCACATAACCAAAAGCATAATATAAATAATAATAAACAAATACAAAAAGAAAAAAACCGATATAACATTCACCTCAGCAGCTCAGCGCTCAGCTTCAGGCTTAGCATTGGCATTTTACAAATAAGTTCAGGAAAACTAATTTCCCATATTTGAGCAACCATTCCAGTCACGTTAATCTTCCTCTTAAATGAAATTTACCCCAACTACATAACTAAACATACATAGGTGTAACATTGCTTTTTGGTTTTGTTCACTGTGAAAATGGTGCGTAAAAGGCTTTTTACATGCTGTGTAGATTCTATTACTGAAAGGCAAGGTGACATTGTATACATATGTAGAAGGCCACACACCTTCGTAAGCCTCACAACCATCATGTCAAACAAGTGAATAAATTTGATTCCAGCTTTCATTTAAGCTTGTGTGATTGAAGTCTGAAAATCCTCTCATAAATAAACCATCCATACGTCTGTGCTGAGTATGTTATTCAAATCTAATAAGTCGAAACATAGGTATATACATACGTAGAGATGCCGTTATCGACTTTTAGTTTGTCAGCCTTTGAGTTTCAATTCAAAAAGCATTATCACTCCACATGATTATAAACAAAAAACTGTTAACAGGAAGCTTAACTAATTACATATTTATCTGCCAAATGCACTTGGCATCCGTTATAATTAGATTGGATACAAATCGGAACTACATTTCGTCATACAGTTATCCTTTCATTTAATTTTAACCAACTACTGGTGGAATTGTTTTTAGATTTTAGCTATATAGCTCCACTATGGCGTAAGACCCCTCCATATATGTATACGGATCATTTATCTGCGCTAACTGTTTATGAAATCATTAAAAGATTATTTTTTTTTTAAATATATTATGTACCTAACCTACCTCAAGTCCAAAGTTGGCGTAGACATTTTCTTAATGGGATCAAGTTTATCCGAAGAGGAAAGTATACTTGAGTGCAAATTTAACAAACCAACTGCCTTCGTTGTAAGAAAGATGTGATTTAAATACCTTCATATATACTGACTACTTTTTAAAATCAACGCAAATGTTATCCTTGGATGACATTAGCTGCATTTTATTATCCAAATAATCTGATTTGGATAAAATTTTAACACGTAAATACAAAAACAACATGTAATCCTGCTTTTTATCTAGATCTGTTCAATGATCCAAAAACTAGTACTTTTTTATTATTATTAAGATAAGATAGTGTAAAATCTAGTAGAAAAAAGTCAACAAAATATACTAAAACAATGAAAAAAGAGATGGTTACATACCCCTGGCTGTCACTGTGATCCTGTTTGTTTTATTATTAAGATCTGATCCAGGTCAGATCAGCAACTGTCAGTTTTTATTTCATTCAAAAGAGCTCTCAATTCTGTCATAATTTGGCTAGTGCGAAATAACAGCACGAGATGAGTTTAAAGCAATATAGGACTAGAATTTACTCAAACTTAAAGATCTGCACTTACAAAAAAGGCTGGAAGTTTTTTTTACACTTCAGTGTAGATAGTTAGTTTGGATTGTCAGGGAAAAAGTGATTTTTTTTTTGCGCATAAAGTTAGATATCACCTCTGTTCGATCTGTCTGCTCTAAATTGGGACTTGTTCGCGTTTATAAAGTGTGACACGCATGTTGCGAAGAAATTAAATAAAAATACCTACAAGATATGTTGGAGAAAATGTTTTTTTTCAGCTCCAAAGCAACGTCAACTATCTGCCAAGCCGTAATGAGGTGCTACGGTGAAATGTTGATATTATGTATTAAAAAAAAATAAATAGTAAATGTTCAGTGAAGATATACATTTTTTTTTTGCAAACAGGTTGATAAACGTGATGTGACATGAAATTGTTAAGAAGAATCGGCCAAATAATTATTTTTGAGAAGTTGCTGTGATGGTGGAAGTTTAAAGTAGTAAACATCATGACAACTTATTACTGCTTCGTTACGTTACGGCGGCGGTGGCGCCAGCAAACGTTTTTTACTTTGAAAATAATTTTTTTTTTTAATTTTCCACTGCAGTTAGCTCTTGAGTTACTAGAATGAAGATTTAGTTATAAAAACCACCTTTTAATTCTGATGCATCGCAATTATGATTTTTGAAGTATGTTTTATTTAAACTACTTATGTATTAAAAAATATTTTTGCATTTCAAAGTCATAAAATTATACTTCTCAAAAACGGAAGGGTTTTCGAGAGCGAAAATTAAATGTACCTTAAAGTGCACAATGCCAGAAAAAGAAAAACAATGAAAGAGTGAGCAAATATTAAAATATAAGCTAATGATGAATAAAAGTACCTTAGTAACTAAAAAATACATTTAAACTTTAATGCAAATTTCTTAAACAAATTTGTTAAATAAATTGAAAACTTAAACTAGAAGTTAAGTATTTATTTGTTTATTAGATTTAAATTTGTTTAGTTTTATTTAATTGTGCGGGTTATCATTACTATTATATAAAGACGAAGCAATAATTTATGTCCGGCGTAAACCCAGAAAGTATTAAATTGATTTACTTAAAACAAATTTTATAATATTCTTTATATTTATAAGAATGTTTAAGACTATTTTTTGTTCTTCTAATGTGTTTATTTATTCAGAATATTAATTTTTTTTTAATTTTTGTCAACTTTTTCTTTGAGGTTGAAACACGTTTTCACTTATACGTCAAAACCTTTTGGATATTTTACAATAATAGAGATTGTTTCAAAAAGTCAATATTCAAACGCAAATTTCTTAAGTATTATACCTACAAGCTGAGTAATATGTACTTTAACAAATTTTAAAATACATATTTTTGTATTTTTTAATTTAGAAATTGGTTTAATGCACAATCAAGCGGTCGCTGTTTTGTTCCACTTTATTATCATTCCGATGTTTTTGCATTTTCTCATGGAGAAAAAGATTTGTACATACCTGCTATGGCGTGTTTGCTAAATAGAAGGTACGAATTAAATATTTTCTTAGTTCCGAAGATTGTAACGTGTTGAAGAAATTCATTTAATTTCATTGTTATGACTGTAAATATTATCTAAATTGGTCAAGTAATTCAATTCAGATAAATTTTAACGATGAATATGTGGATTAGGACGCCTCAAAAGCCTTGATTGCAAAGAAGAGATTTTAAAAGAAGAGGTAATCCCTTAAAATGTATCACAAATAAAAAATTTAAATATTTGTAAGAGAAGTTTTAGATGACGCCAAACTGCTTTTAGAATAATTTCAACCTCTGTGGTATGATACGCCAAAGACTTCTTGTTAAGAATAGATCTTAGAGGTAGAGTTTTTCTCTTGAAATACATCTTAAATAAATAAAAAAAAAATTTTTGTGACAGACGTTTTCAATGACACCAAATTGCTGTCAGATACTAAAAGTCTGTTTGGTAACGTGAAATTTCTAGCAAAAATTTTTCCAAATTTTCAAAGTTTGTTGTCAAAACTCATACACAAAAATAAAATTTAAACAAATAGGCAATATACATATAAAACCATCACCTTGTTCAAACCGATCTGTCAGTGTCACTTAAAACTACTGCCATCACATGCATATTTAAATTCATGAATTAGAGTAATTCTCGATAAAATAATACCGGTTCATTTTATTTTATTTTTTGTCTTATTTAAAATTGACATTTTCCAATCACCCGCATAAACCGTATAGATTATTTCCACTACATAGAATAGATTAAGGTTATCATTCACCACAATTCCACTTCTGTTGGTCTTCATGAAACTGTATCAAGACCAATTCATATGTAACAATTGTACCGGCAATCTATAGAATGAAAATATTTATCTATACCTAAAACAAAACAACTCAAACCAAAAACATTCCAAAACAAATACATACAGGGTGTCCGCCGGGAAGGTATACTACTTATAAATAAATACTACTACTATCAAATAAATAAATTAATGTCGGCAATTATGTATGGAATACAATATCAGGTAAATGTCCGCCTCTGTTAGTCTCACAAATGCGAGCCCTTTTGAGCACATTTTTCATTACATTCTCACACATTTCACGCGGTATTGCATTAATTTCATCACGAATATTTTGTTCGAGTTGCTCAAGCGTTTCTGGTTTGTTTGCATAAACTTTGCTTTTCAGATATCCCCACAAAAAGAAGTCCGGAGCAGTCAAATCAGGCGACCGTGGAGGCCAATCAACATCAACATTTCTTGAAATAACTTGTTGTGAAAAGAGGTCTCGCAGTAATTCCATTGTAATCCTGACATATTTTTCCATAATAAATTTGCCACGTGTCTACTTCACGACTGCCAAATATGAACTGTCAAGACTAATGTTTACCAAAATGGCGGCAAAACAAAGTAGTATACCTTCCCGGCGGACACCCTGTACATACATACATACGTACCGTTAATATTAACTTTCTTGTTATATTGAAGAACTTCATACCAGTCAAAGCAACCACATCCTTTGAAATTTCATCAGAAAATCGTTCTATTTCCGGGCACCATGATTCCTTTGGTACACATTTAAGTACGTCTAGTGGTTCCTTTGATCTGTCATTTATTTCCGCCGAAAATAAGCATACTGCCAAAGTTCGTCCCAATAGAAAACACAATGAAAAGTAA
Organism: Epistrophe eligans; assembly: GCA_951394125.1. Taxonomy (NCBI): domain Eukaryota; kingdom Metazoa; phylum Arthropoda; class Insecta; order Diptera; family Syrphidae; genus Epistrophe; species Epistrophe eligans. Next base: position 13,805,791 of record OX596029.1, read on the forward strand.
AAGTAAACCATATGTGCTATAGATGGCATTTTACTATCAAAGGAATAAGGTTTATATTGTGTTTATTTATTTTTGTGTAAAAATGATCTCACTTGATGCTTTTCAACAGCTGAATACATACAAAATACAAATTGTTTGCAAATGACAGCATAGTAATCATTGAAATAGCATTATCCACATCTTCAATCAAAATACAAATATTACGGTATTCCATTCGACGTTGAGACCAAAATTCCGAAGATATTTCCTGCAAAAAATTCATTCGTCTAGTTCAAAAGAATTTATGACACACAATGAAGTGGGTAGCCCTATAAGTATACTTTTCCTTTGACTTCGTTTAAGCTTCTCTGCACCTGCTGAAACAGGGAGGACAGACCAACACCAATAATCATAACAAATATATCCATGTAGCTCCAACCGAATGTCAGTAGGACATTTTCTATCTTGCCAGCCCATGCTAGCCATGGGGAGTATTCTCCAAAGAAGAACATCTGATTCACTACCGACACGAAATACGATTCAATGGGATCATCCCGGGTTGGGCAGAAATTCGCAAAGTGTATCGCCGATATGGTGCTTAGCAAGTGTTCCACTGTGGCAAGGACATATACAATAAAGAAAATCCATTAATTAGGGACATTTCTGTGCGGAATTATAATGCTTTTCTAGATCTCACTCAGAGAGAGCATCATTGCCACAAAAGTTATCATCTTGATGCGAATTCCCAATTCTGTCATTTCTCTTTGACTTTTATGTGGAGGCAAGTCCCGTTCCACCCGCTCCCAATGTTGCATCAGACGTGGCCAATGTCGTGCCAGCCGGAGAAAGCAAATAGTTGCTGACAGAATCGACACATGAAAAATAATTGGCTCTATAAAACAAAAAGAAAAAGAAAAAGAAAAAGAAAAAAACAACAAATTGGATGTTTGGTGAAGTTAATTTTAATTATGTCAGCACATCGACACTCATGCTTACCCAGATTTCGGATGTCAACATCACCATTGAAAACCATTTTTGCGGTTAATCCGGTATCGAATATAGTTGCCATTATGAATAAAAGGGAGTAGGCTGTTCGGAAGCTGATCCATGTGAATGACAGTTTTTTGATACTCTTGGCCTTAACACCTCGTACAGGCATAAGGCAAAAGCACTGCGCCATAGCTAGAACTGTCAAAAGTTCATCAAAGCGTTAAACATTATTTTGTTATAAAACACATTCGAAGTATTGATTGATAGGAATGCCATGTTTTTATATGCTTGAATTTTATTGGAATTCAATTGGGTTTTGATGGTTTTGATTGAAAATATTGTTTTCTAAAATTAATTTGCTCCTATGGGAATGCAAAATTTTTATTTCCTCGTTATGTTACACGATTTTGTATGTGTGTAAAAGAAGGGGCAGCAAATTAATGTACATAAATCTCAAATAAATTTTCTGTTTATTTTAACTATGTATGTATATAGTATGCATAGCAAAACAACGTGAACAAAATAAATAAACACAGCGTTAAGATTAGAGTTTACTTTATGTTCAAGTTAAGCTCTATTTAAAAAAAAAATACTTTACATTCAGGGCTAGTTTATTCACAGCAGGTCAAATCTGTGCCATGACCTTAAAATGTTCTCATTAAATGGCGCTAATCAACCAAAATCGGTTCATTATCTCATTATAAAAATATTGGTTATCACACACATTTGACGATTTACCAGTTAGAAAAATCATTGATGAAAGATGATCAACTGTCAATGAACCGACCCTTACAGTACCTTCTCTGAATAACCAGCCAACATTTTTTTTACATAAAAGAACTTCTTAAGTACGTAAATGTCTAAATCTGAAAAAAAACAATTGGCTTTTACTACAACGGATAAGATGGATTTAAAAGTAGCATTCGAAAGCTGGTTATTCAGAGAAGGTACTGTAAGGGTCGGTTCATTGATCTATCTAATTATCAAAACAACAGTAATACCCAAACTTCAAAAAGTCATGGCTTTACCTCTTTCATTCAACTACAGAACCAAGAAATTCCATTGAAATCAGAAATCTAAAATGTCATAAAATGACATTGACAGCCGACATTTAATTTTCATTGAGTTTAGGGCATTTTTGAAATTGAACTAGCTGTCAAAATATATATGTAGCATATTATAAATGCTACATATATATTTTGACAGCTGATTATAACTTGACTATTTATTAGGAATCGAATTCTCCATGAACTGACGTTATTTAAATAACTGAATGGAAGATTGACAAACAAAGGCATTATTTTGCAATGTTTGGAAAATATTAATTACATTTTCATCAAAGTGTATTAACCGCAAGATATATCCTAAATATTTGGAACTGACGTCAAAGAAATATTGTGTTTTGAAATGCAATTTGTACAATGTAATATTTTTTAAAGTAGTCAATAATTGTCTTAAATCGAAATAATTTACAGATTTTAATTTTACATTAATTTTTACGTTTGTATTATAGAGCTGACGAAATGAGGTAATTTCTTAAATTACCGAAAAATTTTATTCATCTTAAATTTGTTAATTTCGTTTGACAGCTCATTTTCTTTTTAATCTGATTTGGCGTTTATCGCTTGTTTTTGTTGTTTTTTTTCTTTTTGTTTTTAAATTCTAATTTTGTGAGCTTCAGGTGTTTCTTCGTGTTTACGTACTTCCTCAGGTCTCTCTTACGTCGCGTCGTCTATCTAAATATAATTAAAAAAAAAAAAAAAACATCTGAAGCCCACAAAATTAGGATTCAAATATTTTTAATAAAAAAGTCACGAAAAAGGAATAAATCTTTTTGTTTTTGTTTATTATACATAAAATTTCGAATTCAACTTTGAATGTATTCATTTTGGGTGTGTTCGTATAGTTTTAAAATAATTTCCTAAAGAATTTCCCCCAACTTGAAATTGAATTGGGAAATTTTCAACAACATTACCTTATTTGTGTTAATGACAAGAGAGTAAAAATATTGTGCACATTTCGTAATTATAATGCTGTTGAATTAGACACTATATGTAGGCTATACTTTTAAACGGTTAATAACTTAATTTTAACTCGATGTAGTTCTCAAGCCCTTGCCTAAAAATTTAAATGGTTAAATAGGTCACTTCTAAAGAAATAGATCATGGAAATTAATAAATATTTAATTATTTTAATGAGCGTTTCAACTGAATCACTGTGTTCAAGGAAAAAAAAATATATCAAAATTGAACAAAAATAAAAAATTGGTTCACTGTTGGACATAGGGACTTTTTGGACGAAACTAATTTTATAAAATAAACTTATGCACATATATTTAACTTGCTTCCCTGATTTTAGTTTATATTATCAACCATTAATTAAGTTTATTCAACAAATTTCACTAAGCAAATTACTTTTTCAAATTTTGCATCATTCCTCGGAAACGTAAAAGAAAGATTCCACAATAAACGAATATAATAATTGTAACTATACAATATTTTCTTCATGGAAGAAGAAATATATATCGGGTTTTCGAATAGGGACTTGACAACTTTGAATTTAATTTGTGAACGGACCCTTTCACTAATCATCGAACTGTCATTGTCAATTTATTCACTAAACTCAAAATTTTCATCATGGACCATTTGAAGCGACGTACATTCTCTGATTGGGCTCTGGACAAGATGCGCTAAGATGAAGAATTTCATCGTAAAATCATCTTAAGTGACGAAGCTCATTTTTGGCTCAATGGGTTCGTCAATATAAGCAAAATATGCGTTATTGGTCGGGTGAAAATTCACATTTCCTTCATGAATCACCACTTCATCCACAAAAAATAACTGTTTGGTACGGTTTGCATGCCGGCGGCGTTACTGGGCCATATTTTTTCGTCGACGATAACGTCCGTCACGTTACTGTGAATGGCCAGCGTTATCGCGCCATGATTACCGATTATTTTTGGAAGATATGGACTTGGACAACATGTGATTTCAACAGGATGGTGCCACAAGCCACACAGCACACCTTACAATCGATTTATTGAAGAGTTGTCAAGTCCTTATTGGAAAACCCTTTATATCTAGTCAGCGTAAATTTCTGAGCCTTTCTAGATTTTAAGCCACAAGAGAAAAGTAAAAATCAATAAAATTAATTTAAAAATAAACTTGAATCACTGAAAAAAAAAACCTTTGAATTATTTATCAGCTTTTCTGAACAGGTACCCAAATGATAGTTTTAAACTTAAGATCCTTTTTTTCAAACATTTTAAAAGGACAGGTTTCTTATTTTGAAACCTTGTGATTAATTATATTTGTTGAATAAAAACTACAATAGACTCAGATAAGAGTTTTCCATTAAGGGAAAGCTCTCCAAGAATTTTACAAATTAAATTGCATATTATAAGGAAATGTCTTGAAAAAACAATTGAAAAGAATTAATTTAGCTCTACAAAATGTTGATACTTTTATTTCTAATCAATTTTGTTGTTACTAATTATACAATTGAATACTGAGAGACAAAACAAAATAATGACTATGTCTTTCCTTCTTAAAGGATTTACAAAGTTTAAGGATTTGAATAGATTTACGAAAAAAAACTTCACTTTTATTCCAAATAATAATCCCCTCTCATTCTACGTAAATGGCAAGCATATTTGAAAAACTTTTAATACTCGTATTTCCCTTTTAGGAAAGAAAACAAAATCTCGACCATTGAAAAAAAAATTAGTTTGAGTCTCACAGCAATTCACTTAATCTATTTCATTTCATAGTATAAGTTCCAACACGTGCCATAAACAACAACAACAAACTATTTAATCCTTAATTTTATCTGGCACAAATTAACGCCGACACCCTCTTCGAGAAAATTCAAAACATCCATTCCGGGAAATCATATACATTATATCCTTTGCAGGGAAATCTTTTGAAATACATGCAATTACCTGGGCCAACGGCTTCATGAAAACTTCCATTGTAAGTGAAGTTGCTTCTTGTGCTCGCTTTGTAACGTTTTAAACTGCCTGCGAATCAGGACACATCAAAATTATTAATAACTAACTTCTTTTGGATTACAAGTAGTCGAGAACAAATACCATGAGAAACTTTCAGCAGGACTTCACCACTTTCCAGATCCCGTAGAGACGACTCAATGATCCCTGCATCTATGCGATACTTGGACCTTCCGAAAGATGATAATGATGGTGATGATGATGAAGATGTTGATGAAATTTACATCTTAACGAAATTTCCCCAAAAATCTAATTTAAACTATATCCTTACTTCTGAAGATGTCCTGAAGCTGGTGTGAGGCCGAATTTTGAAAGTTTTCGCACTTTAGATATGAATCCGTAATTGCGCCCAAGGTGCTTCATACTGATGATGACTCGGGTTGTATACTAAATTTTAAATTTCTTGTTTCCGTTTTCGTTTTCGTTGTTGTATAGCCTTGTTGTTTACACTTCAAACTTTGTACCTGATATACATTTTTATAAACGGCAAATGTGCCAAACGCGTGACCTGTAAAACTGAAAGCTTTATTACACTAATTGTTTACGCTTTGATTTAATCGAAGGATATGAGTCTCTCTCTCTCTCTCTCTGTCTCTCTCTTTCTGGGCTTATTGTGCCAACAAGATTACACAGACACACCAAAGTAACCATGAATTCAGAGAAATCAACCAATCTCATTTCTACACCACACCTTCTTGACGTGCAGAGAATTTGATAAATCGGACATTTTGTTTGTTTAATAAGTGAGAATGTCATTAAGCGTTTGTATGCATATGAATCAGGACTCGTGGACATCTTAAAGAAATCGCCATTCTAATGTAAATTTAATTAAACCAACAGGCAATAACCTGTCATGTGCGTATACCTATACTATTTGATTGTTAGTCCAGGTTTCAAAGTTGTTTGATCCCTAGAGGAAGATTTCCCAGGTGAGTTGAAGTTTAATTGCAATTAAGTGGCTAGGCCCACCATTATGAATGAACAAGCATGTTCGAAAGATTTATGGCAAAAGATTTTTGTTTTCTATCCAGTCATTCAGTTTTTACAGTCTAAAGTGGGTGCTTAATTATTGAAGGTCTATTTTTTTATTACCTTTTTTAGAGTTCTTTATAAAGTGAGTACTTAAAAAAAAAAATAATAAAAAAACCTAGCGTGGCGAAACATTTAATTGCTTCCTGGCTATGACATTTAATGACTCTTTTTTTTTTTAAAAAAAGCTTTAAAATATTAGTGCCATAAACTCTTAAACGAGACGTTAGTTATTATTATTTCGGTATTTTGAGGACCTTTTTAATTTGTATTTATGCATAAAGTATGACAAAAGATGAAAAACAAAGAGCGTCGTTATAAAAAATTAATGTTGTTTAATCATCTTTGCATATTTTTAAGATTGTTATACATAAGTCTATAAAAATTACCTTTTTTGAGTTCTGACTTCTACTTATTAATTACAAGGGGTTTGGACATTAAAGAAAATATAATATATATATATATATATAATTTACAAATAAATCCTAAGACATTAATATTGTTGTTGAGCGTGTTGTTCTTTGATCGTTTGGTTAAACTGGATTAAGCATTGTTTGAGCTTTTTCTGAATTCTTTCCAAAAGTCTAAATTGGGTTGATGGAGCAGATGACTAAATATGTGAATTATACTCAAGCTTTGGGTGAATGTATGTACGTCTGAGAGATTACAGAAGGTGAGACAAATTTTTTGCATCGTCGAAGGAAACCTAAACATTGGACAGGAGATATGTGATATGATAATTATAATGAAGAAACTCGGAGACAAAACGGAACCGTGGGGCACACCAGCATTTATTTTGTGAATAACAGACTTGAAACTGTCTTATCTTTAATTATATGAATTTAAATTGAGTGATCCGAAGAGAATTTCTAATACAACTAAGAAAAGATTCATTGATACTAAAATCAGGCAGGGCCGGACCAACCATATGTGCAAGATGTGCAAATGGACAGGGCGCAAAATTCTGGGAGGGAAATATGTACTGCCATCAAATTGGTCCAAATTATCCTAAAATAAAATCCATCACAACTGTGCTTAGTTATTTCTTGCACACTAACCAACATCACCTACCGGGGATACCTCAATAAAGAAAAATGCATTGAAAGTCTACCTTCTGGGTAAATGTGGAAAAGTCTTTTGCATGTGTATCAGAATATCTATTTGTGCAAATATACAAATTTTGCAGAGGGCGCAAGATTGGCTGGGGCGGGTCCTGAAATCAGGTACATATTTCAACAAGGGAGCTTGATAAGTAACTCTATCAAAAGCTTTTTATATATCAGGAGCAAACAAAACAAACAATGTAAAAATTATTTTTACTGCTGGATGAAATATAAGATTATCAGCCCTATCAATGTATCTGTGTTGGGGATCAAATAAGAGGAGTGTACAATCTATGATTGGTGGAGATTGTAAATTAAAAGAAAACGTCTACAAATATCCAATCCAGTAACTCTTTGTTTCCTTGTGTGATAAATTTAATTTTATAATAATTTTTACCAATTTTACCTGTTCGTCTAGTTCTTTAGACCTTATTTAATTTGAAGAGTTAAAGGTAAGACTTCAAAATTTCAAAATTTCATAGAAACCTGTTTTCTAGGTGTTTGAAAGTTAATAAAATATTCAGCTCTTTTTCGTTTATTTAAATAAAATTAAATTTCTCCTCAAAATTTTCATACATTTTTCATTTTTATTGTAATAAATCCTTTCTTTCACAATCCCAAATTTTATTATCCTCGCGAAATTGTATCAAAACAAGTTCATAAGTCACAATCGTCCCTGCAACCTAATAGAACATTATAATAAAAAACAAAAATTAAAACTTTTATTCGAAACTCGAAAGAATAAACAAAATAAAATTCATACTCACACTCAAAACCAATTTTCTTGTCAAATGGAAAAATTTCATACCACTCAATGCCACAAGATCTGTTGTCACCTCGTCCGAGAATCTTTTCACTTCTTGACACCAAGATTCCTTCGGTACACATCTTATACAACATTGTGGTTTCTTTGATTCGTCATGAATGTCTGCTGAATAAAGTGACACAGCCAGTGTTCGTCCAAGTAGGAATATCAAAGAAAAATAAAAATAGAGTGCATGGGCAAATGATGGCATTTTACTGTGAAAGTAAAAAAAAAAAAAAAAAATAAAAAAAATAAATCTACGACAGTAAACTAAAAGAAACAAACTTCATGCTTCTTAAAAGTTGAATACAAACGAAATATAAATTATTGGAAAACGACACCATTGTTATCACTGAAATTGCATTGTCAACATTTTCACAAAGTACACATAAGTTACGATATTGAATTCGACGCTCACTCCAATATGATGAGGACATTTTCTGAAGAATACAAAAAAACAATTTAAAAAAAAAACATAGATTAGTCGAATGAGTAGGGGATTAAAAGGCACACAATTTTAGACGATTTTGTACAATCTTATATTATTTTTAGGACCAAGCTAGGTAAGGGACAGTATTTTCTAAATTTTAAACTAATAATTTTTTTTAATATTTTATCAAAGATTAACAGTCATATTTATTAGATTTTTGTCTACTTAGACACTGTCTAACTATTTTCAAATTGGTGGAAATATGCTTTATTTAATAAAAATAAATATCACATTATTCACGGTTAAGCCAATCTACTCTTGTGTCTAAGTTAGGCAGCTATAAGACAACGATAAACAAGGTTTTTGAACACATTTTACAAAGTTAGACAGTTGTCTAAAGTTAGACATCGTTTATAAATAAGACCATAAATCGCCAACTGCATATTTTATCTTTTTGAGTCTCAAACTTTTTGCAAATGTCATTTTGACAATTACAAATGTGAAAATATGGCAACCGATACTATAGTAGTTATTAGTAGTTATGTTTTGATTTTAACAAAACCAAAACTCTTTTCGCATTGCCCGCACTACTTGTAACCCCTACTTATTTTGTTTAAAAACCACAAAATTAAGATTCAAACTTACCATTCCTTTGTGTTTCAACAAATTTTCGTTAATCTGCTTAAAAAGATTTGTTAATCCAATACTAATAATCATTACAAAACAATCCATATAATTCCAAGTAAAAGTCATCCAAACATTTAAAATCTTTCCATACCATGCCAACCAAACTGAATATGAAAAAACATAAAATATCGAATCATTTGAACGAAGAAAGAAATTCTCAATTGGATCATCGGTAATTGGACAAAAATTTGCATAATGTATCAAAGAGATGATATTCAAAAAATGTTCAACTGTCAAAAGAAAATATTTTATAATATCTGTAGATAAAATGTTAAACAGAATATATTATTACCTAAAGAAAGCATCATAGATACAAAAACGACCATATGAATTTTGCTTGCCATTTGCCTTTTTTCTATTTGTGTGACAAATCCTGGTATTTCATCTTCAACTGCCTTCCAATTGCGCATTACTTCTGGCCAATTTTTAGCGAGACGTAGAAAACTTACACAAGCTATTACATTTGATATTCGAAAAATAACTGGTTCTAAAGAGAGAATAGATATAGTAAAAAAACAAAAAGTATATCTTTGTCAATTAAATAAAATTAAAAAAAAAAAATATTTCATGGTTACTTTAAAAATTCCAAATATTTATAAAGTCCAATAACTTTTTCTGTGAATAATTAATAAATAATAGCTTTGTCGTAAATGTTTTCGATCGAAAATATGTTTTCATGTATTTAAATTTCCAATTGTTTTTTCTTTTTTTTTTTTATTTTATTTAATCAAGTTTATGGATGTTACTCAATATTGAAAAAGATAGAAAGATTATTATTTCTTACCAATACTGTGAAAGGAGATTGTGTCATTTAAAACTCTATATATTGTAAGGACTGTGTCAACCAGAGTTGCTATTATGAGACTTATACTATAAAATGTCCGAATGCTTTTCCATGAGAAAGATAAATCATTAGGACTTTTGCCTTTTACACCTCGAACTGGCATTATGGCAAAAAATTCAGCCATTAGTAGCACTGAAAGGAAAAAATAATATTTTTAAATAAGTTGAAACTGCTTTAATTTCCTTACACATAAAACAGTACATTTGCCTGCCTGAATACACATTAATTTGGTATAAACATTAACTTTTTTATTTTGTTTCTTGAAATTTTGAACTTAAAGTTTTTTGGGAATTTCCTAGTGTCGAAATTACATTTTTTAGGACCAAAAATAAAGACCATGCAATTTTTATGGAAGAGGTTATTTATCTTGAAAAATGTTCTACAGATTTGGATAATTTTTTTTTTATATTTTCAACTTTCAATATTTTAAAACGGGTTAGTAAATTTTGTTTGATATTTAAGTTTTTCGTTGAACCTTTTATTAAATAGTTAAAAATGGCATACCACATCATGAGGAGGTTCGTGCGATTTTACTTTGAATTACAAATAGTAATAGATTAAATTATTATAATTTTATAATTAAAAATTACAAAAAGCAATCATTACTCAAAGATTTTCCAATTTGTTCAACATTTTGTTTATATAGGTAATTATGTATATATTTTCCGCCTATGAATACACGGAACAAACAAACTTACACACTCTCGTATTTATATGAATAGATTTTAATATATAATTAAAACTCTTTAAATGAAATTATTGTGATTGAAAAAATAAATTATATTAGTTTTTGTAATTTTTCATTTAAAAATACATTTAAGTACTTATCCATTACTCTTTGATATTTGTGTTTGAATTCTAATTACCCATTGCTCATCTATGATTAATTTCTTTTCAAATAAAAATAGTAACGGTAGTTTTATTAAAAAACTGAATAGAGTAATTGGTAATTTGTTTTTTTTTTTTTAACACAAATGTTTAACTGATTATATTTTTTTATTTAAAAACAGCTTATTCGTAGTTATTTTTTTTAAAATAATTTAAAAATAATTTAATTACAAATTTAACTCACTCACAACCCTGGCAAGTATCTATGTATATACTTCAGTTAACAGGATTTTATTATTCTGGTTATCCAATACGAGTATTGAAAAAAAAAAATTATTTCAATTTCAATATCATAATAACACAATTTACATCTTATGTAAATAAATTTAACAAACATAAACAGATGTTTTTAAAAAGAAGAAAAAAAAAGCTTCATTGAAAAAATATAAATGTTTCTTGTAAATCGATCTATCACTCCTTTCTTTAAGAATTAAACTCGTTTCATGACGTTATCATTTTTTTTTATATATATAATAAAATAATCTGTCCTTAAAAGTTTCCAAGTGAAGAAATACATCAAAATAAATTCATATTTAAATAATGTAAACACATTTTACCCTAAAATTTTGTGTGTTTAACTTAACTCCACCTATACTTCTGATATTTTGACATCCTGACATCACATTCAACCCCGTTAATACGAATTGAAGAGGTACGCAATGGGTCGTACTTACATGATCTTTCCGCTTAAAATATATTCATGATATTAGTCTATTACAATTTAATGAGAATTAAATGTCTTACAAATTAAATATTTAAGAAAAAATAATTTTTAGATAATTTATATTTTAAATTTAATTAAAATCTATAAAATAGTTAAACAGAAAGAATAAAGGTAAAAATTATGTACATTCATATATACATATTTAGGTTTTTGTTTGGCTTTGAAAAAATGATTTTAGAAGAGGAAGAATTATACAAAACTAGCTTTCCTCTTCGAGATCAATATCTGTCAAAACAAATGCAGTTTTATATTTTTATGCACTTCGTTTTCCGATAAATGACATTTTAAAATTTCATATTTATTTCTGAATGCACAAAAAAGGACTGCTTAATAACTTGAAACAAGCTATATTCTTAAAGAATTGGAGCTAAAAAAAAACGTTAATTTAATGGAATCGAACAAATTATTTAAACATTTTTTTTTTAATAGTAGTAGTTGGCAGCACTAATTTTACTAATTGGGAGCTACTTTGACTGTTGGTAGGATGATAATTTTGACAGTAAAACTAAAATAAAAAAAATGACTTGCAAGCACTCCACAAGTTAATCCAATCCACAGAAAATTTAAATTATCAATGAATCAAAAGGAAACGGTAAAACCAAATGCTGCTTAACACGCTTAGTAGGTACATAGTTCTGTGTGATATTTGAAATATAAAAATTAAAAAACTACAATAACGCGAAAACCCAAAGAATTTGGTTCATGCAACTTAGTTTGGCCAAATAATATTTTAAGGAGCAGATATTTAGGATAAATAAATGACCTGAAAGTTATGTCGTGATCGATCAAAGATTATTTAATTGAAATTTTTATGCTTAAGTGACGTTTGAAGACGATTTATCCTTTTATTGCGAATTAACTGATGCGGGAATAATGTGTAAATTCATAGACGTGACGTTGAATAAATGATTTATAATCATTTCCATCAAATATAACGTTTATTAGTGAAACAAGTCTCTTACGATGCTTTAAGTAGAATATTGACAGACATCAAAATTGTAAAATCTTACTTTGTATTAATTGAAATTCTTCATTTTAATTTTTGACAAACACATTAACTTGCCTTTAGAGTAATTTATAAACCCCAGATGTTTTTTTCTTTGTGAATTCAAATATTGATATTCATACCGCGTTGAAAATCGAGGTTGATTTTTGTGGTATGTACAATGTAAATATGTAACTTACGTTAGGTACAAATAAACGTATTAAAACCTTAAATACGACGGATTCTAGAAAATCAAATTTCCAAATGTACAAATATATATTTAGGTAGAATACCAAAAAAAAAAAAAAAAAACAACAAAAATCAGGTAAAAATATTGTTTATTCTAAATTAAAAAAAAAAATATTTTTTTTATTGTTTTTCCAACAATCAATCATCAACTTTTTTGTTATATATATTTACACACATATATATATGTATGTATAAAAATCAAGCAAATATACTTATTATGAACATGTGTGAATTTTTCGCTGTCTTTTGCCAACTTTTGTAAAGGTATTCCACATCATTTACTTAGGGAAAACAAAAAAGAGGAGGAATAAATTGTAAATCTATTTATAATGTAGGCATCAAATTTATTAAATTTATAAGAAGAAAATCTCATTTTGAATGGGGAAATATAATATAAAAAGGATTTTTTAAATATTAAAATATGTATATATGGGGAGATTGTGATTATGATAAATGACACTTCATTTATCGAACGGTATTATTAATTTTGTATTTTTGAGCAAAAAAAAATTTAAGCAGAAAAACCAAATAATGCAAATTATATGGCGCGTAGAAGATAAATTATATTTAAATAAAATTTATTGCCATCAAATATTTCTTTTTAAAAAAAAATAAACTTTTGTAGGTTTTAATACAATCATGCGGTGGCCTGGGAACAAATCAATTTTTTTACTTGAGAATTTACTATGCAGAGCAAGTAGATTAACAATTTCACAAAGTATCCAACATTAACGGAAGATTTGATTTTGCCAGAATATGAAGTGTTGGCAATCCTAAAAACTAAAATCAATTTGACAGCTGACAGTTTTGGATTAGTTAAAATTGAGCATTATACGAGACAATAACGTGTTTTCATTGTTGAACAATATTTAAAAAATAAAATGAAAGTTTGGTGGCCACAGCTTGGGCATTTCATACAACGATTGGTCAGAATATTGATTTTTAACTTTATCAAATGTGAAGAAAGTAATTGAAAAATTCAAGGAGACTGGATTGTTTTTATGAGGTTGTATTTAAAGTCATTGGTATTTTAGTATCTAATTCAAAGTGTTTTAAAGAAAACTGAAGTTCGAGAGTTTGGAGTTGGGATGTACAGCATATTCTGATAACATTAATGTGCTGTGCATCCCAACTCCAAACTCCTGTCCTTTATGTATATCTTTTTGATCACTCGAAGTTGAAAATCATCTAGCACTGTAAAAAAGCAGTTGGAAATTTCTGCCGCACTTTTTATGAATGTCATGCAATTTTCTTTATTTTTAACTTTTTTTAACAAAAAAAAAAAATAAAAATCACAGTTCTAGTCTAGTTTTTGAGTAGAAGACGAATCTTGAAGAACTTAACAAACTCAAAGGATAAAAAAATCACAAGAATCGGTTCAATAAATCCATATTTACAAAGTCTATAAGCTGTCTAAGCAAATCAAATTTTGGGACCAGGTTTGTTGCATAAAACACTGTCGTAATTTAAAGTATTTGAACTACCTATTAAGTTTACTTGAAAATCATTTGACAGTTTATCTATCCAAATGTAATATTAAAAAGTGTATTATAGGCAAGTTAAACTTTACTCACCTGAAGAGATAGCTTGATAGAAACTTCCATCATACATAAATGTCTCCTTAGTGCCCTTTGCAAGGAATCCTAAACACAAATATTAAAAAAAAATATTTCAATAAAATATTATATCACTTTGTTAGGAATTGATTTGTATGTTATATTTATAAGAACGGTATAATTTGTCGCAATTTTCTTGAGAAGTTCTTCTCTATAAAGTAATCGCACTCTAAAATATTTTTTTCTTTAACTTACTTGGTGGTAATACTTTATTTAGATTTTCTAAATCCTTGCAACCGATGACAGTTTTATCCTTAAATGTGACATTCTTTGTTTTGGTAATAAGGACATCACTACTCACTTCCCCCGTGCCAATCCTGTTTTCAAAAGAAAAAACAAAATAAATAAATAATAAATTATTATATTTCCATGTGGCGGCTTTAATATAAGAAAACACGTCAGCTAAAAGGACACGCAATTTCATTGTAAAGGCGTGGGTTCCCTTTATTATTTTTTCTCCTTTCTATGCGTCACAATGGATTTATTTGTATGTACTTTTGGATTTTTTGTCTGCGTATACGAAGACAATTCTGAAGTCGTCCTAAGGTATTCAGCTTACGATATTTAAGTTCAACTTTTTTTATAAACTTCATCCTTGACCATCCCTTGCAGGACTTCAGAAACAAAAATATGAAATGCCAACACAACTAGCAGTCCTCGGGGAATGTTTATTTCTTTTTTTATGTTATTTTCTTAGCCGTTGTCGTCAAGCTGCAGCTTATAATTTCAATCAAAAATAATCATTTTGCATGACAGCGAGATATTTATGTGCGAAATTAAATATTTAAAATGTTAAGGCTTATTTTTTTTTTATGTATTTTTATTTTACTTCTATGCCAATTTGTGTACTGAGGAACAGACTACCGCGCAAAGGCTGAACCATAATAATTTACTTGCCCTGCAGTATGTTTATTTAAATTGTGGTGTTGTTTTTGTTGTAGGAAGTGATTCGGGCGATGAATTAAAGGCACTATGGGACATGTGTTTTTTTTCTTTTATTTATTGTTGACAATTAACATGTATGAAATCAGATTGTGATAATTGTGATTTGCTTGAGTACACATATGTATTTTAAGGCAATTTATATGAAACTTTGATAAAGTGTTGCCGATGCAATGCAATGATTCTATGTTTTACACAAACAAGTTTTTTTTAAATAAATTACACAACATAATACCTATAAGTTTGAGATTAGGAAATGTTAATTTTATGAAAATATTTTTCAATGAATCTATTACTTTTATTTATATGTAAATAAATTCTTACCTTAATTATTTATCAAATTTTTTTTTTGCATTGTTTTTAACATATAAACAACATAATGTATATTTGTATATTTTATTTATATATAAAATATTGTCCCGAAAATATCTTTATTGATTGACTGTCACGCCCATTTTTGAGGACAAACATTGAGCTGTTTGATGAGGGAAAATCAGTTAACATTAATCTGCTGCTCTCCCAGCTATAACCTTGCAAATATCATTATCAAGATGAATTTTACTGTGAAGGCTTGTCTGTAGCTTAGCAATATTATTTTTTTTTAACGACGATATACAATAAATATGTTGATACATGTGTTTATATATAAAACTTTTTTTAAATAAGAGAAATATATTTGAAACCACAAACCAAATTAATAATATAAAAAAAGTACACATACGCCACAGTGTACCACATAATTTTATTTTGTTAATCCAGCATTTAAGAAGTTTATCCTGTTAAATGTTTAAAAAGGCAAATATTATTTAGAAATTGAATTGACATTTACCCATATAGTGCTGAACACATTCATTAAAATAGAGTTAAACTTTCTATCTCACTTCCACTTCATATAAGAAAAAATGAAACACTAATTAGAATCAATTGAAAGGTAATGTCAACGTACAAACATATTAACAAGTAGATTATTGTTAATATTGTCTGCCTTCAGGGAAAATATTAGATAAACTTAATGGATTGGGAAGGATATATCGATTTTATAAATATCTACTCCACAATATTGATTTTTATAATCTCGGCCAAAAATATCCGACTGGTTTAAAGACTGACCAATCAAAAAAAACAAAAACCTTTGATTTTTTAAAATTTCAATATGATATGAATTTTTTTTTAGTTTTTTTGTCTATCCACTTACAGTCGTATTTATTAGATTTTTGTCTACTTAATTGGTGGAAATATGCTTTATTTAATAAAAATAAATATCACATTATTCACGGTTAAGGCAATCTACTCTTGTGTCTAAGTTAGGCAGCTATAAGACAACAATAAACAAGGTTTTTGAACCCATTTTCAAAACAGTTGGACAGTTGTCTAAAGTTAGACAATGTTTATAAATAAGACCATTAGTGTCTTGGGTCTTTGTGGGTCCAAAGGATTTTAACTCCCTTCTCGGGTCCTCTGTCTCGACATTTATATAGTCGGTCAAAATAACTCCAACATTTTGACTTACAGAAACGTCTACATTTACCCAAACATAACCAGATATTAACCAATTATCAGGTTACTATTTATTTAACAAGATACAAGATTTTAACATCGCCACTTTGTAGAATTAAAAGTCTCAATTAATGAGTATGTCAATTTATAGCTTTTTTTCTAAAGAATAAATTACCATTAAACAATTTTTCCAAACAGGATTAAGAGCACTTTCAAAATAAAGTATACCTACTCAATTAAAGAAATTAACAATCACTATCTGATAAGCTAAATAATAAAATGTAAAATTTTCCAACTGCACTCAAATAGATAGCGACAAGCATTTTAAAAAGTAATTTATATTTAAACGAATGAATAAATATGAATCAGATATGAGAGTATAAATGGCTAATTTGGTTGCACCATGCAATCGCAACTATAGCTTCAAAAATTATTATTATTTTTTATTCACTTAATATGAAGTTCCCAGAGGATATTTTGCATTTTTTATATTTTAAATTATGCACGGTTAAGTATCAAATTATATAACTAAGTTATAAAAGTCCAATGTTTAGAAATGTACAGTTTAGTAGTTTTTGAACTTTAGAAATAAACGTTTGGATGTGAGTTTGATAAAACTTGGTATTAGCAAAACCGAATAATATTAAATTTTTATTTTTGTTGTTATATCAAAATAATAATTATATCTTCTTCAAGGTAGGAAGTTAGAGTTTAAGTTTGGTTTTTTATGAGTTATTTGAAAAATTGTGTAAAATCAAAACATAAATAATAGTTAAACTGTACAGAGAGGAACAAAAACCCTTAAAATAAATTCAAATTAAACATGAATTAAGTTTAATCAATGAATTTAGTGCGAAATATTGTCAATTAAATAAAATCAAAGTTTATCAACGCTACTAAATTGGCCAAAGTAAGGCCTAATTTATTCACACTCCATTAAATATGTCTATTTTACTTAAACCATGTTTCAATACATTTTGTCATTAAGTTTTCGATTCATCCACTTTGTATTAGTTAAACAAAATCATTATTGTCAACACTATATGTGAATTAATAGAAACACCGGAGCTATAAATCCCTGTTAAGATGTGGATTTTGGCGTATTAGCTAAAAGTGCTTTTAAATTAAACGCTCGATTATCTAATGAAGGCAGCCTCTATTAAAATGCCTAAAAGAGTCTATTTAAATAATTTGTTATTAATCTAAAATATGTCTTTAGACCCTTTGCGATGCCCTCTCTATTTTGATAGTGTTTTGACACACATCTGTCAAAATAACTCTTTAACTTCGAAACTGAGCCTAATCATCATCTTTGTAAATATTTTTCCTAAAGTCTGGATCCCTTTTTTGACCCTCATACTACACCAATTTTGACAAATGAGGTGTCAAACGAAGGTAAATACCTGTTATTTTGACGAATTATAATTTCATTTTAAAAATATTAATAATTTTTTTCAAAAACTGTACTTGTTTGTTAAATATTATTCCAATAAAAATACACTCTAAAATGAACACTTCTACTTCCCAATTGGTAATATTTTGGCATGTGACAAAAGGTCGGTTTAATTAATTAGATCCGTTCACAAATTTGTTTGATATTAAACTACGTCTGCGTCTTTTATTTTTATGTAATTGCGAGAATTCTCTCATGGGTTGGATAGTTTATTTTTATTTAAATATGCATTTCTGCTTTTTAGTTTTATATGTGTAAAACATTTAAATCAATCAATTTAAAATAACTTGATGATAATTTTATGGCAGATATATGTCAAACTTCAGATTTATTTTGTCAGTTGAATACAAATCGATTTTAAATATTTTAACAATGAACTAGAGACTTTAAATCATAAACAAAAGTGTTGTCATACAGTTCTGAGCTATTTTTTAAATTTAAAATCTCTATCTTGTTCGTAAGTTGGTTTTAAATCAATTAAAGAACAGACAGAGAATTAGAGTTTATAAATCATTTAAACATAATGTAAAGCATAGACTCATGGCATAGTTATAACATATTGTTGGAAGTGCGTTGTCATTGTTTTTAATATTTTTTTAAATATTTAAATTAAATAATCCCTCCCGTCTAAAAAAAAATAAATAGACCACCTCTTATATCTTTCCATTTTTTTGTTTTGTCTTTTTGTTACTCTGTATATACAAGCATCAATAACGGCATGATGTTGAGGGCTAACAGTTTCAAGGTTAAAAAAAGCCTCACTGAAGAATCTGGAGTGTTTTTTTTAACAAAGAATTTTTCCGCTACCAAAGTATTATCCTAGCTGAAATAAAGAAGATAAATAAATCCATTGCTAGCTCTGGATCTTTAAGGAATTTTTTTTCTCAATAGAAGTTCCCTAGGTAATCTCAACAAACACTTAATTCATTGATTCCAAAAGAAAAATATCATGTTTTTTTTTGTTTGACTTTCTTTATTTTAATATAAGATGTTTATTTATTCTATTTTTTTTTTTATTTTTGCAACCAGAAAATAATGAGTTATTTATTTTTTAATCTGGCTTTGCGCTTATTCCTTTTCTATAATTAATTATAATTACAATCACTAATAACAACGTCCTTACTAAACTGCAATAGAACCAATTCATACGTCACAATCGTCCCAGCCACCTATACATATAATATTATGTACAAGTTATTAATATATGTACATAAGAAAAGATTTATAAAAAAATACAATTGTTTACAATAAATTTTATAAAACATTCTAAGGATTAACTTACGGACAATACTAAGCTCCGGGTCAAGTGAAAAAATTTCATCCCAGACAATGCCACAACATCTGTTGAAACTTCTTGAGCGAATCTTTTTATCTTAAACAAGCAGACACAAATATTTTTTTTTTTTCTCTTAAGTGGATTTTATTTTATGGCTGAAAAGTTAACCAAAGAATAAAAGCTTACCTCTTTACACCAATATTCTCGTGGAACAGCACGAAAAACTAACATTGGACGTCGTGATTCATCATGAATGTCTGCTGAATATAACGACACTGCCAGAGTACGTCCCAGTAAATAAAATAAAGAAAACCAAAAATACAAAGTGTGAGTAAAAGATGGTTTCTTTCTGGAATTTTTTAAGTGATGACAGTTATTTTTATGTTTTTGCTTTTGTATTCTACAAACGTTACTTACTGAATACTTTTCATAATTTTACCACAAATAAAATACAAATTATTTGAAAAACCAAGCAAAGTTATCGAGGATACAGCATCGTCAACTTTGTCACATAGTTTACAAAGATTTCGATAATTTACACGACTTTTTATCCAATAAGATTCTGTTGTTGGCTAAAAAATAGAAGAAAATAGAGAGAAAGAGTTATACTTGTCCTCCGACAAGGTATTCTGTTTTAGTTCTACTTCTGTGTAATTTGTTTGAATGTGAATTGAAGCAAAATAAAAACTGTTAGAATTGATAAGTGGGAATTAATTTTTGAATAAAGTACCAGCCAAATTTTTGTCACTTTTATCGATCAAATGCAAGTTATTGTTTATAACTTTTGTTGGGCTTTATATTTGATTTTTTTTTTAAGTTTACTCTAAAGCATACAAAAATTATCGACGTATTCCACCGCCCAAGCGCTTCCTCCCCCTCCCCCCCCTACTATTTGAAATTCCGGAAATTATACTGTACATTATAAGAGTATGCTTTTCATCGGTGCTTTAACTAAAAATTCATAAAACTGAAATAAATATTTTTTTTGTTTTCTTCTATTATTTATTTTGTACTTACTTTTCTTGCCATTTTCAGTAAATCTTCATTTAATTGTCGAAATCCAGATGATAAGCCCACACTTATTGTCATAATAAAAATATCTGTGAAATTCCATGCAAACGTTGAAAGTATATTTAAATATTTTCCAAATATTCCAAGCCAATTATTATACTCGACAATTGAAAATAATTGAATAAAATTTCCTTCAAGGTAACTCTCAATGGGATCAGGGCGTCCTGGACAAGCATTTGCATAATAAATTGATGATAACATGCTAAATATGTGTTCAACTGAAAAAAAAATAAAGTTGTAAATGTAAATTGCAATGTGCAATTTAAATAAATGGAAAAATAAAATTTGGAAAAAAAGTAATAGCAAAATGTTATTAAGGCAACTTTCTGATCTCCTTTTTTCTTTATCAAACAATTATTATCGAATTTTTATATGAATCAGAACTTAAAAACATTTCTTAACATTATTAATCAAATTAATCACAAAAACACTAACAAAATAAAATATTCATTCCTATTAGCAAAAAGAAAAACAAGAATTCAAACTTTATTAATTGCATAAACAAATTGTATAAATTAAAATATTTTTTTCTTTTAAAAATTATATTAATTCAAATGTGAATATTATAGCAAGTTATAATTTTACTGTACCTACTTAATGAAAGTACGCAATTAACAATTGTTATCATTTTTATTTGATGGCTTAGTTTCCGCTTATCCATTTGTGATTGTAATGGAGGAAGTTTACTTTCAACATTTTCCCATTGAATCATAACTGAAGGCCATTTACGTGCCAAATTGAAGAAAGCAATCGATATACAAAATATTGATGTGTAAAATATGATTGTTTCTATTTTGGTAAGAAAAAAAACACATTTGTAAATATATAGAAAACAAAATTTATAGATGTACATATGTATAATTAAAATTACCTAGTGTATCAAATTTAAAATGTTCATTAAGAGCCCAATAATATGTAAGTCCCATACAAGTGCTATAACATATTACAATGAAAACACTATTAATGGTTCGAAAGTTTTTGAATGAAAATGACAGATCACAAGCTGATTTTGAAGTTACTCCTTTGACTGGTAATAAAGCAAAAACTTGAGCAAGCACCAAAACTATAAAAAGAATAAATACAATTTTAGATACAATTTTAAAATAATTAAAAAAAAAAAAACATTTATAAGGAAAATTTCTTTTCTTTTAAATACCCCTTAGAAATCGGTTCTAAAAAAATGACAAAAACTCTTTTGTTAGAGCTTCATTGTGTTTCATGCTTTAAACTTCAAAAATATAAAAAAAAAATAAAATTACTCTAGTACAATGGTGAGAATGACTGCTGATGATTTTATTGTTGCTACTGTCAGAAATTTAAATGTCAAGACAAAATTGTATTGTCTCTGAGGTAAAACGGTAAAACACCTTAAAAATTAGCTGCAATGCACCTGTCACTTTCTAATTTAATGTTTTCTTTCTCTTTTTTTAAAAAATATATGAATATTTTTATGTTGTCAGTTAATCATGTTTTATTTTTAATTTTTGTAAGCAAAAGATAAGAGCTTAACTGGTTTTTGTAACCGCATTAAAAAATTGGTAAAATTAAAGAAAAAATGATATTTTGCCGCTCGTGTAAATGAAGCATAAGTCTTGTAAGCCTATAAGAATGCTGCGAAAGAATGCACTTATAAAATTATTTGGATGCATTGGCACCTCGTGAATCTCGCGTGGATTGGTGTTGTCCTAAATTCCGGCAATTTTGGTTATTTACGTACCCATTCATCCAAAAATGAGCCTCATCGCTAAATATGATTTTTCGACCAAAATTGGGATCAACTTCCAACTGCTCCAAAACAATAAAGTTTTATCATTTGAATGTGTTGCTCGACGCTGTAACTTTCCATGATAATTTGTCTTTAGTAACTGATTAAAAGACGATATTTTAACAGAAAGTAACAGAAACAATATGGCCCACGAACTGTTAAAATCAACCCATCCCTATTGGAAAACCCTTTATAACTTTAACTTTTTTTTTTAAATACTTTATAGCGCAGCTTTCCATGTTAAAATAAAACGTTAAAGAAGTATTGTTGTTTTTTACTCTTAGTTGATAATTTTTTATATTTGTACCAGTCAGAAGGTGCATATTCGTATGTAGTCTTTTCAAAATATCTAGAAAGTTTTTTTTTTTAATATTTAAAAAAAAAATAAATTTATTTTGAAAAGTACATTTGTTATAGAATTTGATAAAGTTGTTTATATTATTTATATTTTTCTGGGAACCAAAAAAACAACACAATACAACTTCCTTTAATCTACTCCATCGAAAAATGCATTGTCATTAAAATAAATTATATTCACCTGGTGCAATGGCCTCCTGAAAGCTTCCATTATACCAATAATTTTCTTTTACTCCACGTTGAAAAGTTCGATTCTTTACTTTAACAAAAATTAATAATAAATTAAATAATAACACATTGTAGAATTATTGTTATTATTAGTATTGGATCAACGAACCTTGTGCTGATTTAAATTTATTCGCTGACTTGTCTCCGCCAAAATGTGCCTTCTTCACTATAAATCCAGTCCTTTAAGTCAATTTAAAAAAAAAAAAATAATAATCATAATTTGATATTCCCACAAAAGTAAATTGTCAAAATACACGAAAAAGATTGTATACAAAATTACACCAACAAAAAAACAAGCAAAATAAGCATCATCCTATTTAAGTGAGTTTCAAATGTAAAATGTAATTCCAATGTTATATATTCTTACTCATTTGAAATCTTCTTTCGTTGAACTTTTTTTATTTTTGAAAATGTTTGCTTATGTCGAGAAAGCCAATCGATATTTTTTGCAAACTTCATCTTATCGTTTGAATTTAATTTTAAATTAACTCAAGATATCCTTTCTACAAATACATTTAAATGTATGTTAAGGCAGGAGACCATTTGCAGATAAAAAGACACACGCTACCCAAACGACGACCGACAATGATGGTCGCAATCAGAACTGGCTCAATTCCAAACGCCTACAACCTATGTACGTTCATGTACAAAATAAAAAATTGAAATCCTAGTGTCGTGTTATTTATGCAAACATCAGGATAAGAGACACCCTCAAGCAAAGTAGATTGACAGCAATATTGTTTTTTTTTTATTAGTTAGGTATTGGGTTTGGGTACATATACTTTTTTTTTCTGTCAAATCACGCTATGTAGAATGTTTTTTTCGCGTTAAATTTGAAAATAATTGTGCAAATTGAGGGTGTGTGACGGTACCAAATAGACAATTTGAATAATTTATAATAAAAGGACTAACTAACTTTAAGAAAAAAAGAGAAACCAAATGAACATTAAAGTATAAGGAAACGCGAAGAAATGATGACACTTCCTTTTAAATTTGTTTTATTCAACATATTTTTTATTCTTCGTTTCTTTTTTTTTACTTCTTTTTCATCAAAAGTTTTAAGTTTATTACCTTAATTAAAGGAAATAAAAACTCTGCTTTAAGTGCTATGATATTTAGCTGGATGTTTTTTTTTTTTTTTTTTTTTGAAGGACATTTACTTCGTTTTCCCTTTTTGTTTTTAGCACCCCCTAATAGATAATCTTGAAAATGTATTTTAATTATGTGTATATATGTATACCTATAAAATGATGATGGAGTTTATTTTAACTAAGATGGAATATATGGCTTGTCATTAATCTTGCTAAGTTGTCAAATTATAAGGAGAAAATATATTTTTATGATGATACACTATACACCACATACACATATAGGTACTACTAACTTGACATTTCATGAGTGTTTGGAAATTACTAAGAATTTTGGATATTTTTTAAATGAATTATTAGAATTTACTTGATTTTATGATGATATTAGTTTCCCTGTAATATAAGAAGTTTAGATGAAACTTATATTTATCTATACCTATGCAAGATGATTAATATTTCAATTTAGAAGTTTGAAAAGATTCTGTTTAAACATGGAAGCATATTGAGAATGATTCTAAGCAACAAATAATTTTAGGAAAGACTAAATATTAAATAAATTGGCTTCTTTAAAAATAAAATTCACAACTGGATTGCATAAACTTACTTTTCTTATAAAAGAAACTATTATGTAACTAAACATTAAAGATTTATGTTAATGGTTCAATAATGTTATAATATATTTAATTTTTAACCTGAAAAATTAAAAAAAAAAAATGTCAATAAAATTGACTTATAAAATTTGAACAAATCAAGGCACCAAATTACTATTAAACATAAATAATATAAAAATAAGGCAATTTTCTACAAAAAGAAACGTCAAAACCCTTTGTACGAAAATTAATTAAAATTGTTAGAGATGTTTTCAAAAAAACCAAAATCGTTGTTAAAAACCTATCGTATTAAGTATTTCTGAATTTGACGAATCATTAAATGTATCCTTATAATTATAATAGTAGAAGATCCCGCCATAGGATGACCTACTCCTATCGAGTTACCGGATAAGTGGTATGCAGTTTTTTAGATAGATGGCATAGGGTTGCAACGCTTCAAAGCTCGATTTTTGGTTTTTTTTCAATTATGTGACCAAGCCCATGTAGTAGGTTTTAGCGCTAAAAAAATGAAAAAAAAAATGTATTTAAAAATTTTAAAATACGTGTTTTTTTCATTCTGAATTTCAATAGAGTGAATTAGGGCAAAAGAAGAGAAAGGTTTAGATTCTATTTTCTAAACGAAAAGTGACAGAGAGTTTTTTGTTTCTTTTATCGATAGATCTTGTAAATACAAGAAAGTCACTTATACAAAAAAAAAATCTAGAAAATCTAAAACTCGGGATAGTAACATTTTAAAGTCAAAAAATGAAAAATGGACGTTAGAGAAAAAAAATCACATAAAATCAGGGAAATAAATTTTATATTTCTGAGAAGCCGATAATTTTTGAAAAATTCATATTTTTTAAATCAATTTTTCTTGGTTTTTGATTTTTTTCCTCTTTACCCTAATTGGTATTTTCATTTAAAACAACTTTTAAAACTGTTGTCTACTTTTACAGTTGCTGAAATTTTAATAATCGACGTTTTTAAATTTCTCATAGTGTCAAAGAAAACAATTTTAATAGTCTCAGAGAGGTATCAACAAATTCTGGGACAGAAATTATAACCAAAATGTGAGTAATTTTGGTTAATAGGTACAAGTGTCATGATATAAAATTCAAAAGTCTGGCAGTTTTTTTCTCAGCTTGTGGCAGATCTGGGAGGTTAAAAATTGTCATTTTCCAATTATTGTGCCAGGAGCATTACCACTTAAATTCATATTTTAAAAGATTTAAAAAGATTTTTCCTAAGCTTAAAGACCTCAAATTTTATAGCCGGTAACTCGATGAGAGTAGGTCGTCCTATGGCGGGATCTTAGACTATAAGTATTTCTTCAATATTTTTCGCATAACAATTTTAACAAAACATCAAAAATTTTATTTTCAGTCAAATTTCATGTTGGATAACAAGAAATCATCAGAAATCAAGAAGCTCAACCAAAGCCATGGAAGTATTTGGCTCTTATACCCAAGTATGAAAAACTATTTAAATTTAAAACCTGAAAAGTCCTAAAAAAAACAATTACATAATTTTTAGGTGAATTAAGTCCTAAAGTTTCTCCTGCTCCAATTATATCATTTCTACAATACGATGAAACTTTTCATACAAACATGAAAGTCTGTAAGTTTAATCTTTAAACTTACAATAGATCTAAGGCCCGTTTATTTAAATACAGCTTAAATATTTATCTCCGAATTATATAAAGGGGGCCATTCAGATTGAGAGTGTCGTAAGGATTTTCGCAAGGTTCGTATAGAGATTTTCAATGGATCTTCGATCGCACGAGGTCCGGTCCGTTCACTATAGAACTTGTCGATTTTCCATTGAAATTCTCCGAAGCTTTCGACCATCTAAACGTGAATGGAACCCTTAAATAAAACTGTGTCCAATTGTAAGAATATTTTTTTAACGGCAAAAATCATTGATTTGAATATATTATTGAGAATATGTTAATCAGTGATTTAGAGTCAGTTGTACAAATGTAATTCAACCTTGATTCAAGACTCACACTTATCAATTTCAGTGGATTAAATGAGGTTCAATACGGATTCAAGCATTTATTAGGATGTGTTTGAACCTTGAACTTTAATTTATCTAGTGGGCTGAAGTTGCTTAATCATGGTTGTACAACTAGCACTAACTGTCTCAAAAAACATACAAGTGAACATAAACATTATTCATCTAAATTCTAATTATTATTTCCCTCAATTATAGATCTTACATTAAGCCAATTTTTTGCCTTAATGCCAATAAGTGGAATTAACGCTCCCAATGCCGCATCATTACGCTACTCCTTCTGCAGTCCACGTAGTATCTATTCCATAATCATACTTATCCTAACTCTTTCTCATGGTGGTTTGGTATTGTTCTACAACTATAAAACTGGCTTTTCTTTCGATAAAATATGTATGTTTTTTTTTCTTCTTTTTTCATAAAGAAATTAATCTATATTTATCTTTTCAACAGTTCCCTTAATTTGGTTCACCGTGAATCCTTTTGTCATGTATCAATTTATAAGAATTGCTCAAAGATGGCCGAATTTGATGTATCATTGGGAGAATTTTGAATTAACCACAAGCCAACGAAATCCAAAAAATCATAAACAAATGCGTCGAATTATAATTGGAACAAGTATTTTAATACCATTATTTGCTGCATTAGAACATTTATTTTCTTTGGGCAATAATATTAATACTGCTAGTAAATGTAAAAAAGCATCAAGCACATTGATAGCTTATTTTAAGGGTGCATTTCCGGCTTATTTTCATTTTTTCGAAGTTAATTATTTCAATGGCATTTGTTTACAATTATTAAATCTCTATTCAACTTTTACATGGTCTATGTCAGATTGTTTTATTGTAGTGGTTAGTTTGGGATTAATAACACAATTTCGACACTTCAATGAACATTTTGAGAAATTTCGAGGAATGGTAAGTTTTAATAATTTAAAGATGAAAATTTTCTATAGATTTTTTACAATTTTTTAATTTATTGAATTTCTTAATATTTATTAAGTTTTATGATTTTGGACGTCCATTAGTCCACTTGATTTTATTGGAATTTTTATTAACGATGTAACAAAGTTACAGTGTATTAATAAATGAAAATTAAACATGATTTATCTTAAGCCATTGAGTTAAGTTAAGTTATCTTAAGGCATTGAGTTAAGGGTGAAATGCTATCAATAAAACAAAGTTTAAGTAAATTAATGTTAATTAACTTATTCACCGAAGTATAGGTGGATTAACGAGTAATTAAATTGAAAATAGCCAAAATAGGAAATAAAAGAAAAAAAAAAATACGCAAGTGACACGAGTTACAGTGCTAAAGTGAAATTTATTGCGCTTAAAAGTTAAAAAAAATGTGTGAGTGCCGAGACTCACAGTTAAGATGTGTAAACATAAACGTTCCCCCGAGCGCTAGATTTCAGTTTACATATCGTACCATGTAAATACGTGTGACACGTAACGTATTACATATAACGCATAACGCCCGGCATAGATATTTACACATAAAAACAAAGAGAACCTTATATGTAATTCCTTATCTACGCATGTATAAGTTTTTATATTGCCTAAATTCCATTGATATTAATATTTAAATAAATTGTTTAAATCATATAAACTTTCTTTTAAACTTTTAGTATATTATAATTAATATTATTACTAGATACATAAATAATTTAAAATAAAAGTAAATTTTAATGAATACAATATTTTTTTTTTTAATTAGAACCTTCCTCCAGAGTTTTGGGGCAAACAAAGACTTAACTTTACAAAACTCACCGAATTACTGGACCATGTTAACAACGATCTAGCTGTTTTAGTTTTAACTTCCTTTTCCCGAAATACATTTTATATTTGTGTTCAACTTTACGAAAGTGTTGCGTATGTATAGTTATTATTATATTATATTTTCATTGGATATGCTTGTAATGTTTTTAGTAGGTATATTCAAAAGAAAATTACTTTTATATTTTTTTTTTATTTTGTGTTTTAATTAACAGCCCCGGTGAATCAGTTATTCGACGCATCTACTTTTGGTATTCATTAATTTATTTAATTGGTAAAACTTTTATGGTGTCAATTGTGGCTACTTTCATTAACGATGAGGCAAAGAAGCCAATTAAAGTTTTGGAATCGGTACCTGGTTCTGTATACGGATCTGAGGTAATAATATATTTACGTATATAAAGTAATTTAAAGTTTTTTCTTCTAAAGGTTGTAGCTTTTTGGAAAGTTTTAATAGAGACATGTATATTTAATTTATATACAGTATACTCTCTCATAACCGGAAACTGATGGTATCCAGAAATTAGCCCGGTTTTATGAGAGTTGTCTGGTTTGAGAAAATAAAAAATAAAATTTAGAACCTTTAAAAATTACACATTAGTGTATTCATATTCTAGATTTTTTTTATTTTAGCCTGAGTGCATTCCCATATCCGAAAAACTGTAATGTAGATACTTTAAAACAAAATAAAGTTTAACGGAATACAGCAACATTTTATTTATGAATAAGTTTCTGTCCCAGAATTTTTTTTTTGGGGTTTTACCCCTTTAGTCTTCATAAATCAAAAAGTTGTGACTTTACTATCTAAAAATACCGGAATTGACTTTATATAAAACATGAAAAATGGTACTCAATGTGGACTTTGTTCGCTTAAGAGTTATTAAATTTGGTGTCCGCATCCGTTTATTGGAGTGTCCAATTATGGGAGAGTTATTTTTATGAAAAATCAGAAATTTAATTTCGTTCTTTGCAATCTGTCCGGTTATAAAAGATGTCCGCTTATGGGAGGTATCCGTTTGGAGAGAGTACACTGTATATTATTACAAATTTACAATTTAACTTCACTTCAATTCAAATGATAAATTGTATTTGTTTTTAATTTTTTTATTTTAAATAGGCTTCAAGGTTCATGACTCAATTAACAACAGGAACAATTGCTTTGGGAGGAATGGATTTCTTTTATTTAACAAGAGCTTTTCTGATCAGTGTGAGTGTTCGGGATTTATTTATTTTTTTTTTAAATCATTAATAAATCCGTTTAATTCAGATGGCTGGAACAATAGTTACATACGAAATTATATTAATACAGTTGAAGACCCAGCCAGAAAGTGATTTTGATCCTTGTGAGGGATAAACCAAAAAAAAAATAAAGGTAAAAATTGAAGTTGGGTTTTTTGCATTGGTACATTAAGGATACTTTTTCAAATTTTTGGCTCATAGTTATTCCTAGAAATTAAAAACAAATAATGGTTTTTTTCCATATTGTTAGATGCATTTTTCTGGGCTTTTTGTCTCCAAGTTGTGTGTTATATTAGTAAATATAAAAAGAAGCTGGGTGCGACCCACACTGGTAACTTACCATTGGTGCCCGTGGCAACTAGACACCTAAAGTTTTATTATACGGAAATTCCTAATTCAAAGTTTTAAAAGACCTTATCAAATGTTCAATATGTGAAAACCAAAGTTGGGGCGTATTATATTTTTCAACTATTTTAGGCAGATGTTTTTACTTAAAAAAAAAAAACTATAAATTAAATTTGTTTACAACCCTCATCAATTCATAGTTACAGCATAGTTTGTAAAATAAAATTATTCCGAAGTCGGCAGCTTTGTTTGTTTTCGAGATATTCGAGTCGAAAAACATTTATTTTGAATTTTTTTTTAGTGGTTTTAGTTTGAAAATGTGTATATTAAAAAAAAAAAACTGTTAATTGAATAATTCTACAAACCTTATCAGTTATTGACTAAGTCACTATGTATAGAATAAAATTGGCCCGGCTTCTAAACTAGTATTTGTTTTCAAAATATTCGACCCGAAAAACGTTTTTCAAATTTTTTTAGTATTTTCTTGTAGTTTTTTTTGCTTTTAAAAAAATTCAATTCTTTTCAATGCTTTATTATGTCATTATGTGTAAAATAAAATTAACCTGAAGTCGATGGCATTTTTTGTTCTCGAAATTTTCGAGACGAAACATTTTTTACAACTTTTTTTTTTAATTGCTGTAGTAAAAAAAAATGCTAATTAATTTTTTTGGGAACCCTTTCTTTAAATATGAAGAAATTTCCTTTATACAAACAATTTTTTAAATGCGTAAAATTTATTTATTGATATTTAACACCAAATAAATATATGTAAGTAGATATTCCTCGCCTTCAATACATGACAATTAACTACTTAAAATTCAGATCTCTGAATTTTTCAAGCTACTGATTGGTCATCTGTCAGATGGTTCTAAAAGTCATCTAACTTTTTTTGACAGCTCCCCAATCAGAAGCAAGAAAAATTCAGAAATCTGAATTTTCAGATATATATTGTCAAGTATTGAATGCGCGGATTGTCTCCCCTAAATTACACATTAACATACAAAAAAAAGCTGTCAAGCGTTTCCACATTTCAATCAAATACAAATAAACTTCTACTCAACATCAATTATACATACATATGTATATGTATGTACATATAAGAAAACAAAACTACATATTTCTGGGGGAAGTTATTGCTTTTGGCATTTGCACAAAAGAATATTTTCGTCAACAATTCCAACACACATTTGGGGTATTCGTTGGCGTACAGTTATATAGTAAATAAAAGTAATTTAGGCAAAGAAAAACATGACAATTATAGGCCTTTAAATAATAAAATAGTTCATATATGAAAGGTTTAACACGTCTTATTAATAAAAGACCTTCATCAAGTTAAACAGATTTCTATTTATTACATGATTAAGTTTTATTGTGTCCTCAGTTGCAGTTGGTTTGAAATTCGAAGAAGTTTTTTCTTTTTTTTTAGTAGATAAGAATATTTATATTTATTTTTTTTTTTTTGAACACCAGACAATAATGTCTTCAGGGAAATTATTTCCATCAAAAAAGAAGAACGGCAATGGAAATATTTGGTTGGTGTATCCTCGTAAGTACCTAGATATAAATTTTAAAATTAAAAAAAATTTAAACCAAAAACATTGGGTTTATCTTAATTCCAATTTACTATGACGCATTTAAGAATTTCTAAAGGTATTTGGTCAATGACGTAAGTAATATTGGCTTCCAATTCCTTAAACGTGTAGATTCTGGATTTTTCGCAATTCTATATGCAGGAAAAAGTCTAGGGAAGTGATATCACACATACAATGTGCATTTGGATAATAATCGCAGTTAAAGTGATGTCAAGATTAAATCAATTTTTCGTTCAAATAATAATATCAAATAATTCATAAGTGACCTATTGCTATCGCGACTAATATTTAAACCTTACATCTTCAATATTGAACTCTTGGTTTATCTGCATTTCATTTATCGTTTGCCATTTTATTAAATAAATATAAAACGTGTCAAAAATTTCAACAGGTAAACCTAATTAACCATCGGAAAATCAATGAACTATCAAATGAAGAATAATTCTACACTTCAACAATAAATTAAGCAATCTCCTCTTCCATTTCACTGATTAATATTATATTGTATTATTGTTTACTTGTACAGATGAATTCAAATCGAAAGTCTCACCTCAGCTTGATGCTCCATCGCACAGTTACGAAGGCACCTTTCACCGCAACATTAAACTCTGTAAGTACTTAAATTAGCTTACCAAAACCATTTAACTTACGATTTCCAAAACATTTCCTTCCTTCCTTCCTTCCTCCATTTCAATCATCAATAAATATAAATTACACATACATACATATACAATGTTAAACATAGTCCTAACAATAGGTCAAGTATTTGCTTTAATGCCAATAAATGGAATTAGTGGCTTACGAGCGGTATCCTTGAAATTCTCCTTTTGCACATTTCGAATGTTGTATACGATCATTATAATGGCCGCCTCAATTATAATTGGAATCACAACGTTCTATTGGACTATTTTGCGTGAATTAAAATTTGATAATATCGGTGAGTAACTATAGCAATAAAACTGCTTAAATGGAAGAATTTAAATTCCTTGCTGAAGCAGGAAGTTGTTGTGTTAATAATTCATATAGTTTTTCACACCTACAACTGTCTGTTTCTTTTTTGCTGGAGAATATAGTTTCAATAGTTTGGTTCGTTGTTAATCCTATTGCAATGGGCCAGAACATCTATGTTTGTTATAAATGGCCTGCATTGATGATGTACTGGGAGGCAGTGGAATTGGATTACACCATTCGTGATGAGAAAACACATTTCATGTTTCGCAGA
Source organism: Epistrophe eligans (assembly GCA_951394125.1). Taxonomy (NCBI): domain Eukaryota; kingdom Metazoa; phylum Arthropoda; class Insecta; order Diptera; family Syrphidae; genus Epistrophe; species Epistrophe eligans. The sequence goes on from OX596029.1 coordinate 13,838,582, forward strand.
CTGATTCTTATAGCAACTATAGGTGTTTCAGCGATGGCTGGAATTGAGCATTTGCTGTCTTTAGCCAACAATATTAATTCTACCTTGTCGTGCAATCAAACGACCGTAGATAGAGTGAACGTTTACTTTAAACAGGCCTTTCCGGCTTATACGGAATTCTTTGGCATGAATTATTTTAGTGGAATATGTATGCAGTTATTGAACTTAATCTGTACATTTACATGGAATTTCACTGACAATTTTATTTTGATTGTGAGCTTGGGACTGATAACCCAATTTCGGCATTTTAACATACAGTTTGAGAAGTACAGGGGAATGGTAAGTTTAACAAAACAAAAATGGTTTCTTTTCTAGAGAATTTGAATTTATTTAACTTTTTTTTTTTTTTAATTGATGGTTTAGTATCTGCCGGATGATTTTTGGGGTAAACAAAGGACCTACTACAATAAACTGGTTAATCTGATTGGTTATGTGAATAAGGATTTAGCAGGAATTATTTTAATTTCATATACAAATAATTTATTTTATATCTGCCTACAGCTATTTCACAGTGTTACGTAAGTTTTATGAATAACTCAGTTTTTTTATTTTTTATTTTTATTTTGTAATTTTTTATTTTTATTTGTAATTTTCAGACCAAGTCATTCGGTAATACGAAGTATATATTTTTGGTATTCTTTAATTTATTTAATTGGACGAATGGTTATAGTATCGATGACAGCTGCATTAATTAATGATGAGGCCAAGAAACCAATTGAAGTTTTGCAATTAGTTCCGGCCACAGTTTATCGATCGGAGGTGAGTTTTTTTTTTTTTTTTGAGTTTAAGTTAGTTTTTTTTTTATCAAATACTGCATTAATATGTAAGAACAGAAAAAAAGGTTAATTTAGCAGTTTATTGTTCGGTTTTGTTTTTGGCTCGAAAAATAGCGCTACCCTTTGATCTTAAACTTAAAATTAAGGCAATTTTCTTAAAATTATGAATTTAAATTTTTAATTGAATTTTTTGATAGCTCTAGCCACTTGGACCATAAGATCAAATTCGTGCAATTCAGTCGTATATATTACTTTATTACTTTCTCTATAAAGGGCAAGTATTGATATCGTGTAAAAAGAAATAGGATAATAACAATAAAAATATAGAAAGAACTCCGAAAAAGTGAGTTTCGTCATACCATCCGTCGGTCTGTGGGTCCTCTGTTATTTAAGCTAGACCATGCAAAACAAATTTTTAAGCAGTCAGTCACTATGTAAATAGTTACCTACCATTGCACCCAAACATTCATTTTTTAATAAATTATTTTCATGTTATATGTTGTCCCGTACGTTGGACTGTTGCGCCGAAGGTCTTGGGTTCGATTCCCAGCATATGCAACTTAAAAACAGAAATGTTTTCACGGTTTACTGCCTCTTGCGAGGAATTGACAAATCCTCCAAGAGTATCTCTTGTCACGAAAAAGTGCTTCTTACCCTAGCCGTTCGGATTCGGCAGAAAATTGTAGGTCCCCTCTATTCCTGCCAATAACACGCACACAGGATCAACTTTTTTTTGAAAGACCCGTCGCGCCGACCAATTTATTTAATTTTTTTTATTTTATTTTCACGTTTTACATTATTTTAAATTAATTTATAATTCATTTCATTTTTTTTTTATGAAAAAAGTCTAAACGTTTTATGGATCAACTATCTTCAAATACCGTTGCTTTAAGTGGAATGCAATTTTTTCATATCACAAAGAAATTCATGCTTAGTGTAAGTCATATCTTTTTTTTTATATTTTTATATTAGATAGGTATTTAAATATTATCAACAAAATAAATTATATTTTTTTTATAGATCACTGGCACTATCATCACATACGAACTTGTTTTAATCCAACTCCAACGAGATCCCACAGTAGAAGAAGATATTTGTATTGGCTAAAATTTACCCAATCCATTACATACATACGTTCACACCTTCCTTACAATGCAAAAATTCACATGATCCACAGCATCTTTCACTTGATCGAAAAGTACTAGTTCATATGTTAACACAGTTCCTGCCATCTATAGGGGACAAAACAAAAATATAATTAAATTAATATAAAATTTAAAAAAAAATTATTTAAGTTTGTATTTCTTTTTTTTTTTTTTAATTTAAGAACACATACAGCCAAAATCATTTTTTTTGTGATAAAGTAAAAACCTTTTCCAGAAATCGAAAAAAAATCCGAAGCAACAATCTCATAAAATCTCTCTAGCTGTTTAATATAATGGCGAAGCACAAAAGAAATTATTCAAAAGAAAAATCTTCATAAATAAATTATGCTTCTAATAAAAGAATCAAAAAAAAAAAAAAATTACCCACCTCGACTCCCCAAAAATCGATTGGTATTTCATAAAATGAAGCCAGGATATCATTGGATGTGTCGTTTATAGATGCTTCAGATAACATTGTAATAAATATCCTTGTCATCACAAAGCACAACGAGAACCAGAAATAAACGCTACTTATTGTATTTCCTTTTGATCTTTTAATAGGTCATATAATATTAAGGGTTTCATTAAGTTTAATTAAAAAAAAGAAAAAATCTTAATAAAACTTACTGAAAACTTTGAAAAATATTAAAACAAATGTAGAACAAATTATTTGCACACGATAACAATACCAATTCTGATAATTTCCCATCGACAGCCTGAAGTAGTTCCACCAATGACATAAAATCCATTCGAGCACGTAACCAAAATTCATCAGTCATTGCCTGAAATTGAGCTCAAATTTAATCATACCGCAATTACAATTTACATACAACAATCAAAAGGGTGAAATATATTGAATCTGATATATGCATGTATCTGTCCAAATGGATAAGAGGTGCTCTTCCTTACCGAGGATTTAAAACGTTGTATCCTCTTATTGACTTGTCCAAATCGTATAGCAAGACTACTCGTGACAAGCATCAGGAAAATGTCAATAAAATTCCATGCAAAAATCATACTGATTGTAAACCACTAAGGATTGATATAAAAATTAAAAATTAACCAATAAATCTTTAATTATATGATTTTTCATGTAGGTACCTATGTACTTAAAAAATTAATTAATATTTAATTTTATAGACAATGTGAGAGTTGCATTATATTTACGTGTGTGAATATAGAAAGATTGGTACTTATTTATTTACCTCTATAACTGGAATCATCCATATGTTGAACTTAATTATGGAAAAGAGATGCAATCGTTCTCGGGTATAAAGATTCTCCCAAACGTTGACTGTAAAGTTGCATACATTAATTTGGTAGTTATTGTTGTAAATGGAGCTACTTATGTGTATGCAATGTTCAACTGAAAAAAAAGATTCAATATTTAACTAAGCGACAGATTTTGTTATAAATGCCTAGGCTTATAATATTATGAAATAGTTTCTTTTGTGGAAATTGGATGGATTTTTGACGTCTCCAAACGAAGTGATATGTACATACATAAACATATATAGAAGGGTAATTTTTTGACAGTTATCGTTGAGATTTCTTTTAATCTACTTACTTCTTGGTCTTTTTACCTTAACGCTGAAATTTTCTGAAAACTATACTCTGTTCAACAAAAATTGTCAGTACAGGGAATATAGGACGCTTGTCTTTCACTCTAGTTTCATTGGCTTGTATAAAAATGTCCCTTTTTAAAGCTCTTAGGGTTTCCGTAGTTAACATTTTAAATCGCCCCAATTGAGAGAGAAAAACGCATAGGGTTACCGTCTACTGCTTTTCCTACGGCTTTCGATTTATTTTTAAGAAGGCCATAGAATGTGTTTTTAATGCCTCCACAATTTGCTGCTTTTTTGCGCACAAATAACTTTTTTCTTCTAAAGAAAAAAATTGCATTTTAACGGATTCTCCAGAAAAAGCAATACGACAACACTCAACATACTCATAAAACTTGTTCTCAAAAGCTTCAAATCCCAAAAGCTCCTTAATAAAATCCACTGAATGAGCTCCTTGCTTGTAATTGAGAATGATAATGGTTACTCTGTTTTGATGTAGATAACAAGCGCACGATCGTATGATATGACAGTTTTCTATCCGTCCCATCAGCAGTGGGATACAACGGTCATGTTGAGGTGTACAACTTTTTGCGAAGAATTACAACAACAATTCTTTAAGGAAAGTCAGTGGCTTGCTCTTTTTTAAGTGGCATTTTCCCCAGTGCAGTGTAGTGAGGGTGCATCAGGCGCGACTGCTTTGTAAAAAGCTCTCCCATAAGGCCTGTCTGTACTGACAATTTTTGTTGAACAGAGTATAGTGCCGAATTCCTTTCAATAAAAGAATCGATTCTGTTTAGAATTTTTTCTAAAGAAAATTGAATTTGTTCTGTCAAAACAAATCTTGCATATTTTGCAAGATTTCAGAAAGATTTTTCACCGATTTCGCGGTGTTTTGAAAAGACAAATTGTGTTTTTGATAGCAGCGAATTGTAATTTTAGTGAATATTTATATTATATGTATCTACATATCTTAAATATTTGTGCGTTTTTTTTTTTCAATAAACAAAAAAAATCACATTTCGTGATAATAACAATAATAAGTTTCATTTTATTTAACAAATGAGTTACATAATATAATTATTTTCGTCATTGTAATTATTTATTCTTCCAACATCCGAGTCGTTCATGTTAAATCTCTCAGTGAATTGAAGTGCAAAAATGCACTTAAATAAAATGGAGATATTTTTTTTTTCGAAAACTGATAAACGTGAGTAATTCAGCTGTTTATGAGCAAAAATATTGTCCTGGAATCTTTGCAAGAGAACTCCATTTCATAAGAATTCTCAAGTCGCAATGTAGACCAACCGATTTTGTTTTGCTTCAAGATCAGCTGTCAAGTACCACACACACATTCACAAAAAAAAAATCGATTCTTTATAAACTCCTTTCAACAACAGAAAAAATTCGATTCTGTCTAGATAAAAAATCAATTTTTTGCTAAAAGGAATTCGAAATAAGTTTCCTCATCTATTAAAAGTGCTGCCAATGCAAATATGATTAAAATTCAAAAACGCTATTTTAATGTACATATGTACAAATTCGCAGTTATTTTAATCGATTATAATCATCCTAATTTTAAAGATTAATTTTATTGATTTCTAGAGAAAACAAAACTGACAAATAAATGCCGCGAACTGTCAAAATGACAGCAAATGAGCAAATTGATGCAAATCCTAATAATAAAAGCGCATAAGGGACATCTTTCAAATCAACACTCATTTTACCTATGTCCATATAGTTTGCATATTAAAAGACTTATTTAATTTCCCTTTTATCAAACCATCTCTTTAATTGTTTATAAATATGTAGCTTTAACGTGCAAAAAGGGGACTTATTTATTTGTTGATGTAGTTTAAACCGAAAACTTCTCAACTCAACTTATAGTAGATATCGTATCTTCTTGAAATTCTCAACATGTTGAAATCCTTGATAGAATGACTTACAAGCGAAAAAGGTATATATATACCTACGTACATATGTATGTACTTTCTCTTTGACATTTATAAAATAATAACCTAAAACTTGTATGTATATTTACGAAACCCTTTTCAAAGTGAAAACAAAAAAATAAACTTACCTATCGCTCCAAGCAGTAATATCATTCCATTTCTCTTTAAACGATAACTATACCTTTTCGATTCTAAAGTCTCATAGGACTTGTCGAGAAATATCCTTTCAGTATCAGTGTATTGCCTTATCAACTCTGGCCACTTTTGTGCTACACGAAAAAATGTTATAAAACCCAACAAAGCTGTCAAACTAAATGAAACAGGACCTTATACATAAAATAAACAAAATACATATAGAATTTTACAAGAGTTTTAACTCAGTTAGATCCTTTTCTCACCTGCCGTGTACATTTTCAGTCCTCTCTGGGCAACAAGGTACAGAGATAGAATTAAATCAAGTGCTCCTAAGGCGATTAAAACAATTGCCAAAACAACCCCCCAGTGAATCCAACTAAAATGTACCCTTGTCAAATCCTTCTCAAGCACACCCATCACCGGTAGGACACCCATAAACTGTGCAATCAAGAGAACTAAGATGATGATGATGATGAAACAATTGTCTCGATGTTAAAAACTAATCCACACTCGACTTACATGGCGAAATGGCATGGTGAAATGTATTCTCTAAATCAATTCGCCTACCCGCTGGCCGACGACGATGTTGACGTTGACTCTGCTGCTTGCCATCAGGTGTCCTTGGATGTTGAAGAAATCTCGTTTTCATTATCAAATGATGAGTACATTAACAAACAGACAAAAAAAAAAACGAATAAAGAGAGTTTCAGACAAATAAAGAACCTTTTGTCACCAAAAGAACTCAATCTCATAAGAAGCGTAGAATCAAAATGACAAAATATCCTACCAACCCAAAGTAAATTGCATGCTAGTTATTGTCACATTTGTTTTCGTGTCAATTTGTGTTTTTCTAACAGGTGTGTGGGTTTGTTTTAATAATCACAATGCTAATTGCCGTGTAGCATGAATGCTCCCTCATGTCAAATGGGTAAACATTAACTAACCTACCCTAACAATAATAAGTAGTATCTTTGTGTAAGTATGTGAATATGCCAGTAGTTGAAATGCCAGGTTGTGGTTAATTTATTTCCACACATAAACATTCAAATGGATTTATGTTAAACAAAAATTAATTAATAATGAAAGTAATTTGTCTGTTGCACGTTTGAAGGTGCTAGTAGTTGTTTTTTTTTTTTATAAGCTCAGAAACAACAAGCAGCTTCGAAAAGAAAAAAATTATGTCAATTCGAAGTGTTTTTGATGTTAAGTTTTAGTGTGTTTGTAGAGAAAGGGGTGCGTGCTATTTCACTAAATCACATTTGGAAAATCTCACCTAGCAACTAGATATATAAATTAATTTTGTTTGTCTCGAAATCGTTATTTAACAAACTTTCATTCGGTCTTCATTTCACTTCCCGGGTTGGGAAATTAATTTACTTATCTTGATAATCAAAATATAATTGCCAACGGTAATTCTATTCATAGACAGGAGCAAAAAGTCTGATTTATAAGGAAATCCAAATGATGCGCTATATAATCTTGCATATTATTGATTAAACCTAAACAGGGTTGCATTTATTTTGTCGTCGAAGTATGTGGCAAAATCTCATCTGCGGTTAACGTTGAACGTGCTATACTGATCATATCTCTTCAAGGCTTCTAGAATTCTATATATAACGACACTCAAATCGACCACTGTGCGCCGCCGGCGGCTAAAGTTGTCACCATTTCCAAATGGCGGTAAATGTCAATTCTACACTTTGATATTTGTAAAATCAACAGATAGAAAATACACTTCTACAAGATATGACAATAATTGTTTCGCATAATTGTTTGTTGTTGTTTCATTCAAACCTTCAATATTAGATGGTGCGAAAGCTTGGCAGCCTAACTGCAAGTGTGTTATCACACAAAAACCCCTTATAATAATTGTTTCGATTTTTTTTTCACGAAAGAATTTGCTAAAATTATTGTATCGTCCGATAGAATGATAACTTTTGCGAAACCTTTTACTAATAATACAAAAATGGGACAGTAAATCTTTTGGGCAAGGGCACTCTAAAAGTTCAACGCGGCCGTCTTCGCGTCGCCTTGAATAGTCATTATAGATATTACCAACGTTTTCGGATATAATACGGGAATTCTGCTTGCAAAGTCTGACTTTTAAAATATATTTTGAATTTTTGCAACTGGTTTGCGAAATTTCTTCTCCAGGCGTAGTTTTATTTTAAAAGTATATATTTATAGTTGAAGATAGTGCCAATGCCAAGCAAGTTTCGAAAGAGTTTGGAAGGAATTCACTTCACAAAAATTTTAATTTTCTTGTAATAGTTATTTAACGGATTTTCTCTTGGTCTTTGGTAATTTCGCAAAAGATTTCTCGCAGTTTTTTTTTATCTTATATATAAAAATCTTGTGTCACGGTGTTTGTGGCCGAACTTATCCGAAACTGCTCGACTGATTTTTATGAAATTTATTTTTTACATTAGATGAGGATGCCGCTATACAAAAAAAAATTGGGTGTCCCGATTGTCAAATTTTTAAGATTTGGCATACAAAAATAATAACAAACAATGTTCACCCTCCTACCACCAACCCATATTTTTTAATCGCAGTTTTAGTATATTTGTATGAACAATCGAGATTTTAGGATCTCGGAGATCTCAGCAATGTCAGTTTCATGAATAAGATTAATCAGCAATATTTCTCAGCTTTACTGTCAAAACTCTGAGGAAAAAAAATATTGGATTCGCTTGCAAAATTTTGCACTGTGGCGTAATGCTGAAAAAGGCCAGATAACTTGGAATCATACAAATCGTTCGATACAGTTTGCAATGCCAAGGAATCTGTAAATTTTCCAACAGAGTTTTTAAACTCTGGATTACCCAAACATGCTACCACACTTTCTACGACTGAAAATTGGAAAGTTGGTTATTTTACTTCGGAATTTGAACCCACCACGGCTATGCAATGGCGATGAAAAACATTATCAAAGCTATCATTTTGAATGGCAATTTCCGAGGCGAAAATGTTTTGCTGCCACGTATTCCAATGATTCCCACAGACGTATTAATTGAATTCAAACGAATTAAATTGGCATTCGCAGTGACAATAAATAAGTCGCAAGACCAAACGATGTTCCATTGCAGCTTAGATTTGGATGGTGTGTTTTTCACACGGACGGGCAAACCATCGAGCTTATTTGTGTTGGCTAAAGACGGACTGACAAAAAATGCGAACACACAATTGCACTTAGGAATTTTTATTGAATTCCTTTATTAAGTTAATGAAATACATCGAATGGGAAAACGAATGTTAGGTGTTTTTTTAACAGCAGCGCTCCAATCCTTTTTCTGTTATCCTATCTCCACATATCTGATTGATCTTCAACAATGAATGAAAAAGTCATCATACTCGAGAAACATTCAAATATTCAAAGATACTTACAATACATTCGTTACTTTTATTTCAACAACAAAAATATCTATTCATAATTTATGTGGCAGAAAAACGTTTACCGAATCAGCTAAGTATTATTATATTATAGGTGGTAATTTATTAGTTTGCAAAATTTTATTTTAATAGATGTTCCCTTTTGCTATTTCACCACTCATTTTTCATTTTTTTTTATATAAGAAAAACTAAAGTCTCGTAAAGACAGCCAAAGATAAAAATTTGTACAAACATAAATAGTACATAGTTTAATTAAATTTTTAATTTTCAATTGAATTTCATGCTGTATAATATACAAAATCTTGTTTTTTTTAATCAGTAATAGTCGAAAAATTTTTAAAATAATACTTAAGACACCTTAGTTGACACTTATAGACACAATGTGGTTGAGTTTTTTTCACCTTCCTGTATCGCATCCATCACAACAAGTTCATAAGTCACAATTGTTGCAACCATCTGAAAATAAAATAATTTCAACCATTAAAATTATACATTATTTAATTTATAAATATAAAAATATCCTACAGCAAAAACTAGTGTTCTTGTCAAATAGAAATATCCACATCCAGAAAAAGCTGTTATGTCAAAAATCAATTGCTCAAAAAACAGCTGTAGCTAAAAGTTATATAAAAATATGCTTAAACTTTTTTTTTAAATTATTTATTTTAAAAAATTACTTCATTTCCCCAGGACGATGAAGGAATATTTTTCAACGTGCATAGAATTTTCTTAGAATTGTCATCGATAGCAGCTGCTGCAAAAAGCTTAAATAAAGTTCGACCAACAATAAATAAAAGAGAATACCAAAAGAAGATTGTTGAAATCAAATTACCACTTTTTCTAATTAAAATAAAAAAAAATATATATATTAATAAATTAATTAATACTATTTATAATCATCATTACGTAAAACTATTAAATAATTGTAGACAAATAAAATACATGCTGTAGCTACAAGAGGTTAAGATTAAATTTTCTATATTTGTATTCAAAGTTCGTAAAAGTTGCTTAACAGCAAGAAAATCAGTTCGCACTTCTCTCCAAAAAATTTCTGGTAAAGGCTTAAAGAGATATAAAAAAAAACAAAAAATTACTTCCTAATATTATCTATTATAATATTTTTGCAAAAACATATACCTTTTCACAAACTGCCTTTATTCTCTTGTCAATTTGATCCAATCTCACAGCTACTCCAATACTTATACTCATTATAAAAATATCCGTAAAAGATTGAACATAGGCCATAGAGAAGTTTGTCCACTTGAATAAATCCAATCAGAAATAAATTATTTTACTTTAAGTAAAAATTCAAATCAATAAAAAAAATGGAGATGTGGTTGATTAAATGGAAATTAATTTACCTCTAAAACTGGTAGCATCCACATTTGTAAAGAAAAAAATAAATATAGTTGAGTCCTCTCGTTTCGAAATAGAATCTCCCACAGTGTCATATTTAAATTACAATTTTTTCTCTGAATTTCACTGTTGTGAAATGAATTCACCAAATACATTGAATGTTCAACTGAAAAATATTAATTTTCTGTAAGCGTAATGATTTTTGGAAAAATAGAAAATAAGAGGGTCATTGAAAAATGTCCGGTCTTATGATAATAGAACTGATAAATCGTCTTGAATATCTATAATATGCCATACCAAATTCAAGTCATTTCGATCAATATTTTGCTTATGGCAATCTTTTAAAGTTGACAAGTGACTTTGTTGACTTTGAACAATATCAAGTAATGCGAAGAGATAAAAATTCTTTATTTGAATAGAAAAATGCAGGAAATAAAAGGGTGAGGGAAGCTTCCTCTTTGTACAATACCGTTAAATATTGGGTGGCTGATGAATGAGTCCGAAATTGTCAATTTATTGCGTGGGACTGCCATGAAATATCATCAAAAAAAAAGCATTAGGAATATGTTAACGTGAAATGTGACAGCAATCCTAATTTGTTTAGACTAAAAAATGCAAAATAAAACAAAAAGTGAATTTTATCTTAAAAGAAGTGTTAGCTCAATTTAACTTTCTTATATTTATATATAACTTTAATTACACTTATCTTATTTACTTTCAGAATAATATAATAAAACAACAGTTTTAACAAAGTTGGGACTTACAGTTTTTGAATAAACGTAAGAATTATAAGTATAACTGTTTGGGGAACAGCCCCACTGATTGCTAGCTAAGTAGTTTCCTGTGACTTGTCGGTGAGACGGTGCAAAAAATTTTAAATTTGGGTAAAAATGAGATAATTACCCACGCTCTGGAATATAATACTGGTAATAATTGATCACACCACAAGCGCGGAAGCATATGTACATACGTAACCTGTAGAAGAATGCCAAAGCCAAATTACTGATCGAAATGATTTAAATTTTCTATAACAAATATTTATCAAAATCATCTATCGAAGGTTCAGAATCTAAAAAACCCAAAATCCTGAAATCATTTAAACTGAAAAAAAATTCTTCAAATTGTTATAGGAATAGGTTTTCAAAATATTTGTTGAGTAACTTTTACAACAAACAAGAAACAAAATTTAAAAAATAAAAAAATACCTAACAAAAACAAAGTTGCAAATATTTAAAGAAAATATAAAAGTTAAAGATAAAAAAAAGTATAAGATAAAGTTAAAGTAATGAAGTAAAATTTTATTAATTTTAATTAACTGAAATCTTTTCATTCACACTTAATTGTATAACAACACTGCTGAATGCATAATAAAAAAAAATAGAAACAACAACTATGCTTAACGGTATTGGGCAGTTAATTTTGATCAAACTTTTCATTTACTAAAATTTTTCGGTATTTTGATTGCGAGAAAAAATTAATTTTGGCTTCCGGTATTTTCGGTTTTCTGGATTGGACAGTTTTTAGGATTTTAAGGTTTCGGGATTTTTGGTTTTCGGGAACTTGGTTTTCGAGATATATCAACTTTCACTCTTTCAAATATTCAAAGAAATATGTTGTAGTTGGATTTAGTTTTTTTAATTTATTGTTAAATTATTGAAAAAAACAATAATTCAAAAGAAACAAGCTCAAAAAATTTCGTTAACCTTAAGAAATTTGTTAAAAAAATCTCTTATTCTCAGAGAGTGTTCTTTTACCTTGTTTTTAAATATATATTTTTTTATGTACAAATCAAAGAAGTATCAAAAAACAGTTAACTAAAAAAATTCAAAGTGAGTGGCTTTAAAATGTTAAGTGACTTTTTGGAAATTTACTTTTTATGTTTAAATTATTTTTAAATAAAATAAATTTGCGCCATTGAAGCTCGCAGAGGACATAAAAATACAAAATACTGCCCTTAAAGTTTTATTTAAATTCACTTGGGTGCCTCAAGCTCATATAGGCTTTTATGTTAAGCGTTTAAGTTCACTTATGTCAAATGTCAAGTCTCCCTGCTTGAGGGTGTTTTTGTTTTCCTTCAAATTGTAAGCATTAAAAAATAATTTACTAGCACATATTTGTGGTGGCTCTGATGAAAGTTAAAATTTAAATTTACAGAAATGTTTGCCATTACAGTAACATTTCCTACATATGTGCGTTGAGGTATACATATTGTCTCAAAACTCTTTTAAACATTTAAAATGTAAATAATAAATATGTCGATTTATACCGATACACTTAATATACTTCTGTCATTGTTCGTTAAATTTTAACTTACAATTTGTTTGTTTTTTTTTTATAGGGTTCTTAAGCAACACTAAAGGCAATGAGAATAGCCTACCGAACCATGACCCATGTCAAATGGAAAAAATCTATACTTTAGCTCTGATGATGAACATAAAATGGTTAAACTATGCTCTTTTATATTCCAATATTTTATGCTTCAATTAGTATCTCCCCTTAAGTGAACCAACAATCCTTGAACACGGAATTTGAGAGCTTAAGTGGAGAACAGTTAAATGAAATCTATGGCGGTGTGTGTTTTGTTTCAAGTAATTATTAAAAAAAATATATTAAATTATTTTTTTTTTAATTGTTATTTCTTTGAACTTACGAAATGTATTTACAAGCAGAATACCACTTAGAAGCTTGATGGTAAGGCTCATGTTAAAAGTTGCACAGAGTCGATACGGTTGACTGAAGAAGATCTCTTCGGTGCGATGCCATAGTTGGATAATTTGTGGCCAATTAATTGCAAGACGCCACAGCATCAATTGCTCTAGATAACACACACTAGAGAAGGCGAAAGCACCTGGAAGCAAAAATATTTTTTTTTTTTTTGTATAGGTAAACCAATTTTTACTGGTCTTATATTATTCCGAACTTACCCATTGTGTGTACGTCGACACCAACCTCAAGTACCATATAGATGACTGCCATAAATTCCAAGCCATTTAGGACGACAAAAATGGCGGCGATAAAAGTTGGTATACTCAGCCATTGGTAGTGTATTTGGTAAATATCCTGTGAGGTTATGTTTGAAAGGGGGAGAACGCCAAAAATTTGAGAAAACCTAAGTACTTTTTTTTGGAGCGGGTGGGAGAAATAAAATTAGAGTTTAGGTATGCATGAGGATGTAGAAAAATATTTTATTTACTGTATGCAACAACTTGATGAAAGTGTGTCCCTTTACTTTGTTGTGATTTTCGATAGACTGGAATAAAAAAAATCGTACTTCATTAAAAATAACTTCTGATTTGAAATACAATCTAGTAATTCAACTCACCAATTGAACTTGACATTTTCAACAATAAACCACTAATAAACCAACTGCAATATAATGTCAATAATATGTTTACAAATAACTACCTACATACAATTTATGTCAATAGTTTTTACTTGTACCTATGTAGGTGAATTAAAAATGCATAAAATCATTTTTGGCGTTTATTTAAAACACGTTTATTAATCTTAATCACACATTTGCATGTTTGTTTAATTTATGTATATTTTTTTGTGTTGGAATGTCCTTTAGGTACTTAACACGCATGCAATTTGTGACAGGTAAAATTTTTCATAAGCACAACTGGGGCAGTCCTTTTGAGCGATTTGGCTCGTCAAATTGTAATAGTACAAGTTCATACGTCACAATTGTTCCGGCCATCTATAAATGAGAGAATAAATTATTTCAAACAAATAACAAAAAAAAAAAATTATTAAATTAATTACCCCAAAAAGAAGTCTTCTAGTTAGATAGTAGAATTTTTTTCCTGACAATGCAACAGTTTGTGTTGTCATTTGAAATATTAAACGTTCAACCTGAAAGATATTAACATTATTAGAAAGAATTAAAAGAAATTATAGCAAAATTATTTCACACCTCAATGCACCAATTTTGTTTTGAAACTTTTCTAAGAGATCCCACAGGAGCTTTTGATTCATCATTAATTGAAGCTGCCGATAGAAAAACAAATGCTGTACGACCCATTAGATAGATCAGGGAATACCAAAAATAAATGTAATTTATTGGCCATCGTAATTTGCTTTAATTATAAAAATAAATATGGTACACACAATTATTATTATTTTTTTTTTGAATTCTCTCTAAAATAAAATGAGGATTTTAATTAATCTTCACAACTACATATATAATGTCCAAAATGATTGTAATAAAACTGGCAATTGATATTTTTGAAAAATCACATAATCACATAATAATAAGTGGTATTGAAAATTTTTATGAAATTGTCTTATGTTTTGATTATTTCCGAAAATCTATTTCTTGGTTACACTAATTTTGCAGACAGAAATTTCTTGCAGTATAAATCGGTTAAGAAACAACTTCTAAATAATTGCCCAGTTGTGAAGTTCTTATCCGAAATGTCTCATACGGCTTGTTGGTGCTACCTACCTTGTCAGATTAATGTTTTTTTTTTTACCAGCTTGGTTCGAAAAATCCCTATTAAAAGCGACTAAATCGAACTTGTTCTTATGTTTAACATCGATACGAGGTAGCCACAAATAAAATGATTCAATTGTAAAATTGTAACAAAATCGTTCCAGCCACTAAAAAGAAATGCGTGAATATCTCAAAAATGAGGCATTTAAAAAAAAAAAACATCAAAACCCTATGTTTTATTAAAATCGGTAGAGCCGTTTTCGAGAAAATTTAATATTAAATATTGCATGTAAAAAATTCCAAAAAGTGTTTTTTGTATTTATTTAATTTTTTAAGTATAAAGTGTAATTTAAAAAAAAATAAAATTATATAACACATTTTTTTTTAATAAACCCCAAACAAATACAAAATAGGCGCCAAAAATGGAAAATGGTAAGCAATTAAGTATTATGCATTAAAATTACTAAATAACAAGTTCTATTAAAATTCAATGTGATTTCTCATATTCCGTGGCATATATGTACATATCTTAAAGAACTTCACTACAAGATTTAAATATTATTTAAAAACAAACAAAAAAGCTTTTAAAAGATATCGACTCACTTGAAAATATTAAGCAACTGGGAGCAAACAAAATACAAGTTATTCATACATGACAGTAAAATTATTCCTGACAGATTCTCATCGATATATTCCAGTAGTTCACAAAGTTTGACATAATGCTCACGAATTTCAGAATAAATATACTCTGGGACTTCCTTCACAAAAGATAGATGGATATACATAATTATTATTTGTATATTTCGATAGAATTGTATCAAATTTTGTAAATGTAATCAGAAAACTTTGCTTCCACACAGGTTATAATTAGACAATTTCAGAACATATGTACTCAACTCAACTTACCTCACCATCTAAACTCTTTATCCTAACAGTGATTTGTTCAAACCTATAAGCCATTCCCTCACTAACCATCATGATAAATAGGTCCATGTAATTCCAGGTGAATGTGAGTGTTGCGTTAATTACCTGTTACATGAGAATATAATATAATATGATCTGATTTTTAATTCAAAATTATATTTACCAGCGCAGCAACTCCTGTAACGGTATTATAAGGAACTACTATGAACACATAATCGTAGTTATTCTTAACGTAATGCGCAAAAGATGATTCGCGTGTTGTGTTACAAAGTTTTAATTGTTTAGTGTAGTTATAGATGTTTGATAAGTTGAAAAATATGTGCTCAACTACCGTTATATGTATATGTATATAATTAGGGAATTATTTCTATAAAATTATTTTCTAAATAAAGCTAAGATCAATAGTTTACCTGCTGATAGAAGAATAATAATAAATGCTGCAGTGTGAACACGTTTTGCTAGATTTCTCTTAGGTATGAGATAAGGCTTCTTCAGAAATATCAGCTCGACTTGAGACCAATATTGAACGAGTTTCGGCCAACGTGTTGACAACGAAAGGAAAAGTATATTCGCACTCACAACGCAAAGAAAAAACACTAATCCAACTACAAAGAGAAACAAAATATTGTTGAAATAAATACAAAATACAAATCAACAAAATTCTTCTATTTAATATAAAAAAGTTTTAATCTTACCAACGTTTTTGGCATTAATTCCAATTCGAACTATTTTCTTCATCATTCCAAAAGCTAAGAGTAATCCGGCAAATATAAATAACAAAGTCCAAAAAAATCGTGGACTTTTCGATGTAAATCTCAAATATTTTGGACTTGCATTCGTCACACCAATAACTGGCATTATAGAAAAGCACTGAGCAACAACAAGAACTACATTTAAAAGAAAATACATAATATAAATTAAATAATTATCAACTAATTATTTTCTTCTTTTTTTTTTTGTTTCTTTTAAATGAACAAACTTGGTGCAACAGCTCGATGAAAAGCATCCGTTTTGCTAAAGTCCATCGTAATTAGGTCCTGTTGCTGATGTTTTTTATCCACATCCAGGAAATTAGATTTCTTTGCCAGTATTTCATCTAATCTCTCGTTTCTGGGTTTGTGGTGTTTTAAAATCTTTCGTAGCTTAACACGACTTATCATTGTTCCTTGCATATATTTTTCGTTCATCCGAAGTTATCTCTTCTGTATGGTGGGGGGTCTGGTGTAGTTGGGTTCACTTCGTTTATAGTTGGTTGTTTTGTTGGTTTTAATTAAGTTCTTAAGTTTGCACACAATTTAACTTGCTACCAACATTAACCCTTGTAAAAAATACTCTTACCTACTGGATTCTCTATGTACAACTAAGGCAAGTAGTTTTGTGGGTCTCTTGATGTAGTTGCAGTAGTGCTGCTGCTTGCTGCTTTTACTGTTGGTCGTTCAGTCCTAGGACTTTCTCTTACTCTTTGGCTTAACAATGCTAAATGGTATTTACCGCAGGGTTATTAAATAAAATTGCATGTTATTGTTGTACATATACCTCACTCTCCCACCCCCTCCCTCCATCTATTGGGTTCCTTTTCATTTTCACAGACAATTTACACGACATTCAAAAAGGGAATGAATGAGTTCTATCGGAGTAGCAGGTGTCTCTTGCTATTTAATAGTTTAACAGAAGCATTCAAATTCATAGCACCACCCGCTTTTAGTTTCATATAAAAAAGGACTTAAAAGATTGTGCGGTAGATAGTTTAGCGAAGACTTTAATAGGGTGTTTTTTTTTTTTATACTCGAAGCAAAGAAAAACAAACAGGTTTTACAAAATTCTATAAAAAGGATATAACTATTAACTTATAATCAAAATAAATACCCTGAAGCATTAAACATAACGAGAGTCTATAAGATATCTGTAGTCGTATTTATAAACCCATTCCAAAGTATGTCTAACTTGGGGAGTCTAAGTTCAAAACCTTATTTATAATCATTTTCCACCGAGTGTCTAACTTAGACACTGAAATTGGTTATCCAAACCTATTCTAAAGTGGGTACGTTCAATGAACAAAAAATTGAAATATTAATCTTCAAATGAACGAAATATTCATTGAATGTATCCAAATGCTCACGAAAATGACAGATTACAGGGATGTGAGTAAGTGTATTAGAACATTTGTAGGCCACTGTTGAAACGCGTTTATAAATAAGGATATATTTAGGCAATGGCTAGCTGGACAACTGTCCAAGAGTATTTTAAGGAAATCTAATAAATACAACTGCTGGAGTTTAACGGCGTTTTTTTTTAGGTGGAAAGTATCAGTCGTATTTATTAGATTAGAACACTCTTGGACACTCTTTCCAGTCACTAGCCACTGTCTAAATAGTTGGACATCTCATTATTTATAAACGCATTCCAGCAGCTCTCTAAATATGTTTTCATATACCTCCTGACATCCCTGTTATCTGTCAATTTCGTTTACATTTGGATACGTTCAATGAATATTTCATTCATTTCAAAATAATTTGACAATTCTTTGCTCATTGAACATGCCCACTTAAGAATGGGTTTAGACAACCAATTGCAGTGTCTAGGTTAGACAACCAATGGAACATGTTTCTAAATAAGGTTTGGGTTGGGATTTTTTTATAAAAACCATTCGTTCATTAAATGAAGCATTTACACTATCAACTTAAAAAAAAAATTAATGAAACAACAATTTAAGTGTATTACTCTCTATACTACCTACATATAACTAATACATTTAAAGTTATTTAAATGGGGAAGAATCCTACTCCCTACCCTATCATCAGACTCCTTTTTCGTGGAGCATATTTTATTAAACTTTTAAAGAACTTGTTTTTGTCAACCCTTTCGAAACTAGAACCAAACACTTCAGACTGTGACAAATTAGGTCAAAATGGCTGGTACAGAAGAAAGTTCTTTAAAATAAAATACCTTTACTCATTTTAAACACGAAACACCCTTTCAATTAAATAAAAACACACGGATGGCACAAAGTTCTCATTTTAATGGAAGTTCAACAAAAAAATGTAGTCTCTCTCTTTGTCTTTAAATTGCAGCTGTCATTGAAAGAAGCAAAAACACTGTGTATCAAAATTAAATCAGTATTTTTTTAAATAAAAAAAAAATTACTTGTGTGCAACAAAATTGGATTCCTTGTATAATTTGTTCGAAAAAGGAAACAATTAATATGATTTACTAATGACAGTCAATGTTCAATGTTCATGTTGCAGCGGTGGTGGCGTCTGGCATCCAATGAAAATTAAGTGTACCTACATTTATGATAAATTGAAATTGAAAGTATACATTTCATATTTTTCTTCTCTTCTCTTTATCGTTTGTATGCTCGTATATATGAATGTGGTCGTCGAGCTGTCAGATCTTGGTTGTAATTTCATGTATTTGAAATATATGTTTCTACAAAAGAAATGAAAATAAATTTGAAAATTATTAACCTTAAAGGAATAAATGTCGGTGATGGTTCACTGTGGCGAATACGCAAACATTTTACTCGTTATGCACTAAAAGTATAATCATTACTTTATACAAACCACCCACAAAGTTGTAATTTTCTTTCACTTGGGACACACGTAAAGAATTTTTCATTAGATTGTAAAAAAGACGAATAGATACATACATATGTACATACATATTACAAGTCTATTTTGATGGGGTTTTACAAATCCTCGCCCACTTTCATGAAACATCATTTGGGAATATTTAAGCTTTTACAGTAAATAGAGAGTAATCTTAAAATATATATATAGGTATATTTTTTTTATGGATGATAATTTAATGAAAGTCTTTGGTGAAGGTATGCCTTTGAGTCTACTCATAATTATGATAAAGTTTTCGTAATGCATAGATAAGACTTTTCGCTATTGGCCGTAATATAAAATGTAAAATTATATACCTATAAGAAAGTTATTTTAGATTAGAAACAAACGACTTAAAATTACATTGCCTTTGATTTACTTTGGGGTAATTTCTTAGATTTTAATGAGGTAAAATTCAATCCTAACATTGGACAAAGACCTATTGTTTTAGACTTTTCCTTATGTTCAAGGATAAGAAGCATTTAGTTATAAAACTTGACTGCAAATACAACAAAAACAGTATAATAACTTTTATTAGGTTTAAAAAAAAAACCTACATTGATCTGAATAATGCTATAGAAAATGTTGTCTTCTTCAATTTGACAGAACTCATCTAATGTATAATGATGGGAATGATCTTTAAGTCAAATACATAGAAACATATCGTACATCGTTTTAGGTTATTATTTTTTTTTTTTTTTTTCAATCAATAAAACCAGTGTTCCAAAAAAAATTAATCTACATCTAGATATTAATCGTGTTTTTTTGAAACATCTATTCACAGTACAGTAGATTTTTACAGCAGTTACAAATACAATATCCACAGTAGAATTACTGCCAATAAAAAGCAGAAATAGAATCCTACTGGAGATCGTGACGTTTATTCGAATATCGAATGAAGTTGTCAATTTTTTGAAACTAAAATTAATTTTTGGTTCAAGTTATTTTTTTGTTTTGCTTTTCATTTGTAGAAAACTTTCTTTCATTTGTGTTTTTTTTTTCTGACAGCTGTTATTCAGTAGTACCAAATGTGAAATATGAAAACTAGGGTACTGCGGAAGGGTTTTTTTTTAAATTTCTTATATAAAATCCCAAAAAAATAAAAACTGCTAGTTATTTATTTATTATTGTTTATAATTAATAATATTAATTTTTAAGCTTTTTATTTATTAATTCCTGGGATATGGGATGGATTTTGGTGGCACATTTATTATCTTTAGATTAAATTCAGTAAATGCCTTCAGCCAATCCTAAGGTCCCAGCTTCACAGTTGGAGGAAGTGACACTTAAGTGAACAGTTCTTATCTCAGAATGATGGCACTAAAGTCTCCCATATTGGTTACTAAAGTACCACTTACTCAGAGTATGACACTGAGCATAAAGTGTCCCTTGTCATTTAAAACCTATTGACGCAAACAAATATGATAAGCTGACTATAAATATTCAAAACAAATGAAACACCCTCTAAAAAATCAATAACTACAAATAAATTGTATAAAACGGTCACCAGAATTTTTGCATCGAACAGTACTAAAGGTGTTACACTTCCATAAAAAAAAAAAAAAACTATTTAGAAAATGAATCTACATACACCTTACCTATGTATTTCAACAAACTCGTGAATGCTATTCAAATTCCACTTCGCATTCTTTTGTATCCACATTATACCTATATATCTAATTGTTGCAAAGAACAAAAAGGAGTAAAAAAAAGTCCTTGTCCTTATCGCAGCAACAATAATAATGTCAATCACTACTATATTCCTGCCTACTATACGAAGTTTCATACACTTCACCTATACACAATTAGCCTTAAAGCAATCATATGAACCCCAAGTTTTGTTTTTTTTTTAGACTAACAAAATAAGCTTTTTACTCATATGAACGCGTGTTTACCTACGAGCAATCGAGAATGTTTATTACTTTCATTGGAACGAATGCATGCACATGCATCTCATTCAACAAAACATGCTGAAGCATAAAAAATGGCAACGAAGAATGAAAAAAAAGTTTCTATTGCAAATTGCCAAAACACTCTTAATTAATCAAATAAGTTTATCTTCAGAAGAATTGGATCTTTTTCACATAGCTGTTGGTCCAAGTAAGTAGATATATTTAGTTTATTTATAAATTCTTTTTTTTTAATCCCTTTTAATTTTGTCTTAAGTTTTCAAGGTAGCTCAGTATTTTTCAATAATGCCTTTAGAACACATTATGGACTCGGATCCATATCGTGTGCAATTCAAATTTACATCTTTGGCAACTTTAAGGACGGGTTTTTTTCTATTTTTTGGCGGAATGCAACTGCTTTTTATTTTAACAGACTACGTAAGTGCTGGAATCAATACAACTAATATTGGTAAGTTTTATATTAAGGAATATATGTTTGTTTTTAAATTTATTAAAATTCGATTTATTATTTTTGGATTCATTATGGGTTTTGGAATTGAATGATGTTAAAAACAAAAATCAAATATTGACGTAATTCATAGGAATATAATTTAGGCTTTTTGTGATTTCGATTGATACGAAAGTCACGAATTTGTATACAATTAAGTAATTAGAAGGTTTATGTTTTTTAATTATTAGTCACTTTTAAGTCGGCGAACAGGATTGGTCTCGTGTTAGTCGTATAGTGCAATTAAAATGACCTTGTGAATGAGTGTTAGTTTCGAACTGTAACAGTAAACATTTTTATTTTTTCTTAAACAATTCCCATACATAATTGCTATAAGAACCATATGTAAAGGGTGTTTTTTTAGAGGTATAGAACTTTGAAATGGAATAAAACAAAGATGATATTTTTAAATTGACATGAAATTTACTTTATTCGAAAAATAATCTTCTGGCATTACAATTTAAATATGATTTCTGGCATATGACCGCCACGGCTGGCTCGGACGTAGTCTAATCTGGAGGTCCAATTTTCGATGACTTTTTCCAAAATTTGTGGCCGTATATTAGCAATACCGCGGCGAATGTTGTCCTCCAAGAGGTCAATCGTTTTGGGCATATCAGCGTAGACTATAGCGACTTCACATATCCCCACAGAAAATAGTCAACCGGCGTTACATCGCACAATCATGGCTGTTCAATTGATGATCATCATTCCAAATACGGCAGTTTTGTTTATTGACGTATCCATTCAACCAAAAGTGAGCTTCATCGCTAAACAAAATTCGCTTATAAAAATTTGGATCAACGACAATCTTGTTTTGGGCTCAATTTGCACAATTTGGAAGCGTTGTTCGGGCGTGCGTCAGTCTATTCATGTTGAAATGCCAACCAAATGAAACATGAGATGACAACACTGAACAACAGCTTAAAGAATATAGGCGCGACAGCACTGAACATATGACAAAGCAAGCATTGTTATTTAAAAGACTGTTGATTAAAGACGTGAAATAAAGTCAATTGATCTTTTTATAAATTATTTAATTGTTTTATTCAAACCAATCCAAAAACGTTGTTAAACAAACTAAAATTAAAAATAAATCACTTCATAGCTGACAAAATGGCCGCCATTTTAAGTAGTGCTGCCAACTTAAAGTTCTATACCTCTAAAAAAAACACCCTTTATAATCATGCTGGTTTGAGTAAATATTTATTTAATTACTTGAAATATATTTTCAAAATATTTAAATTTGTATTTTAGATGATAAGAATCACTCAGTCGTATTTATTAGATTTTTGTCTACTTAGACACTGTCTAACTATTTTCAAATTGGTGGAAATATGCTTTATTTAATAAAAATAAATATCACATTATTAACGGTTAAGACAATCTATTCTTGTGTCTAAGTTAAGCAGCTATAAGACAAAAATAAACAAGGTTTTTGAACACATTTTCCAAAGTTGGACAGTTGTCTAAAGTTAGACAACGTTTATAAATAAGACCAACTGAATTTAAATACCTATGCCCCTTAACTGTTTCATGATTGGTCTTAAATCTATGTTTTTGCTATTTTTTGAATCAGTTTTTTATCTCTTCTGAAAAAAATTTTGCTTTTGCAAAAGAAAGGCAGCGATGAATAGGTGTCCTTCTTAATTTATTATTATTATTATTATTTATTAATCTTACATTAATGTATAGAATAATAATCTTAAAACTACAGCGCTAGCATACAAAGGCTTTCTGCTGCGATTGATAAATATTACGTTGGTATATGTTTTATGATAAATAATTGAATTTCGGGGCGGTTGGGGGTTTTCAAAGCAAGAGATAAAAATCTCATGATTTGAAAACCCCCAATCGCCCCAACCTTCTTAATTTAAAAAGAGCTGATGCTTTGTTTAACTTAAAGTCGTCGCACCGGTTGGTCGCTGTCATCGGCTCCAACGCCTATAAATTGACTGTTTTGACATCTTCATAATAACTCAATGACCTCTTCATTATTCATCAATCAACAACCTGGATTAAGGAAATTGAATAAGGAGAATTTTGTTATTGATGTCCTTTTTTCCCAAAATACAGGAGCATGTAGAAAAATGTATCAAGGATAATAAAGTAAACCTCCTTTAATTTGTAGGTACCAACATATCTTGTCTATTTATTTGCAGTTGCGATTTTCTTTTTTTCGTGTGGTTTAAGTGCTTGCGTACTTTTTGCACGTTTAGCCAGTTACTGGCCTGAACTGATAAGGTATTGGACACAAGTGGAACTCGTTTTTCTACAACCACCCTATAAACCGGCCGATATGGTGTTGAAATATAAAATTCGAATTATTGCTGCAATCATTGGAATTCTTTATGCTGGTGGGTTATTTAAGACTTGAAAAAAAATTATAGTTATGTGTTTTTTTTTTTTTTTTAATTTAGTTGAACATGGATTATTTTTTGCCTCAGATATTTTTAACTATAAAATGTTAAAGCATATGTGCCATACGGAAGTACCTCCTAGTTATTCTGACTACGTACGGAATTATTTTTTGGGATATATCTTCGATCACATATATTATCATATTCTGCTAACTTTTCCTATTTTGGTAATTTTTATTTTATTTAAAATTATTTATTATATTAATTGATTTTTGTAATGTTTTTAGATATTAAATTCAATGTTTACATTTATTTGGAATTACATGGACTTGTTTATTATAATCATAAGCCTTGGTTTAGCTCAACGTTTTCAACAAATTGGCCAACGTGCTTTAAAATTGTCAGAAAAGGTGAGTTAATTAATTTGTATTTTACATGTAAAATAATGTTTGTTCCAGCTTATTCATACATCAGACAAAAGAAATGCCCGGTATGAGATAGACAAAATAATTTTTCATCCCACGTTCTATTTTTCTTAATAAATTCTTTTAATTTTTGTATTGCTTTTCGACATTATATTATTTGTAGTTGTAAATAAATGTCTTTCACAGAATGTGCCCCAATGCACTTGGCGAGAAATTCGATTACATTATGTGCAACTTTGTGAACTCGTCGAAGTGGTGGACGGAAAGATGTCCTGGATTATTTTACTATCATCAGTAAACAATTTATACTTTATTTGCTACCAAATTTTGAATATTTTTAAGTAAGTCCTCAAAATTTAAAAAGAATTAAACCTCGTTGTTTAATATATTTACACTCTCTTTTTTGCTGCTGTATTTTTTAGTAAATTACATTGGCCAATCAACTATGTATACTTTTGGTATTCCTTTTTATACCTAATAGGAAGGACAGCTTTTGTATTCCTGTGTGCATCTAAAATCCATGATGAATCAAAGGTTCCATTAATGGCATTGAGATCGGTACCATCTGATGGTTGGGGTGATGAGGTATCCAATATGAAAAATTGCTTTTTGGAAATAAAATTTAATTTTGAGATTTTTTTTTTTTTATGTTCAATGTTCATGAAGGTTGAAAGGTTTAGTATTCAAATATCAAGTGAATGCGTAGCACTATCGGGACGGAAATTATTTTTCATCACACGGAAGCTTTTATTTGGGGTAGAATTAGTTCTTGTTTTTAATTAAATTTTAAAGTGACATAAATTTTTGTTGTTATTTTTGTTTTTAATAGATGGCTGCAACTATTGTGACATATGAGTTGGTTCTTTTACAACTTGATGATTTGACTATGGGTCGGAATTTAAGGCCTTTGTGTACATAAAACATTATGCTTTTTAAATTTATTTCCGATATTTTTCTAACTACAATATGTAAATAAGTATGTTTCCATGACATGACACATGGAATAGAAGCCTCGTTAAAATAAAACGCACTATATACTGGATCGCATGAACTTGCTTTTTTGTATTTTAAAGATATAACTTTTTAAAGAAGCATAGTAATGGTTTATTAATAAAGTGACGTTAATTTAATAATCAAAATTAAAATAATATTAAGCTGACGAAAAGCCAAAAGTAATAATATTATTTCTATGTTTCTGTTTTTTTTTTTGTAATGCAATAATGATTTAACTACTGCATAGTTTTGACCTGTCTGCATGAAATATAATGAGAATATTTTTTTTTATTTATTAATTTTATTGAGACCGAGAACCTGCATGGTACTAGGAATTGAACAAAAGTTGCATTTTATCATAGATAATGATCCAAATAATATGTAGATCATCCCTTGGAAATAAAATGATACGGCACATTTTTCATGCCTTTTTTTCTCTACTAAAAGCATTTGCAAAATTAGATAACCATCTATCTGTCAAAGTAAACTGCGTAACCCTGTCAAATTTCTATGACCATTTGACAATTTACGCTGTTTATCACGTTTACGAGGACTTTACGACGTTTTATGAATACACACCCATATTATATTAAAATTGGCATCACTTATTTTAAAAGTTTGAGAAACTCTATTGGTTAAACTGACAGCCGCAATAATGGCTAAATGACATTAGCCATATCAAAATAAAATAAAGAAGTTCTTTTTTGTTTCTCAAAAAGAATTAAATAATCTCTAATTGTTTGTTTTAAAATAAAATGGATTTAACGACTGAAGAAAATTACATTATATCCCAAGCTCAAAAAGTTCGTTCCAGTGATCCGTGTGCAGCAAAAGCATGGATTATAACCGCCAAAACCTTATTTCCCAACAACTTTAATGTTCAGGTAAACAATAAAATTTTAAACTTTCAACATTTCAATTCAATTATAAATTGTATGAACTTAAATAAATGTATTCTCAGTTTGAAGCATATAAACTTGAAAAAGAAGCTAACAATTATGAAGAAGCAGCTAAGTGTTTCAGTTATATGTAA
Organism: Epistrophe eligans; assembly: GCA_951394125.1. Classification (NCBI taxonomy): domain Eukaryota; kingdom Metazoa; phylum Arthropoda; class Insecta; order Diptera; family Syrphidae; genus Epistrophe; species Epistrophe eligans. Next base: position 13,865,112 of record OX596029.1, read on the forward strand.
GTAATTTGAAAAGAACAACAATTCCTCACAACTTAAAAACAAAAGAACACTCACTTTTCAGAATCAAAGTGTTGATCTGTGGAACGAAGTTGCCGAACTCACTGCAGCTTTACGTGCTCCAGAAAATGAAATCACTCCCGAACAAGAATTCTATGTAAAAATGTTTCAACATGTTTCTTTTGATGTCCAACACAAAATTCTCTTACTTACAGTAAATCATACTGAAAATAATCTAGAACAATGCAAGTTACAGCTGTTGATTCTCAAGAGATTGCCAGAAGCTGCTGTAACACATTCGGTAGGTGGTATTTGAAAATATTTGTACTTGAAGTGCGATTTTCTAACAAGACAATTTTTGTATCTATCTAATAGCCACGTCTCCTTGAAATGATAGCCGAAGGAATGAATCTTAATCCTCAAAAATATCAAGAAATGTTGGTTGAAGAAGCCCTTCCACTTATATACCACAAAACTCCTGATCTCCCTAGTCATCTAGTTTGCAGAATCTTTACGATTTCTTTAGAATATTACATCAGGCAGATAATCGAAGAAGTAAGAGCATACTTGATTATTTTTTTCATTTAAAACAATACAAAATATTTTCTACTACCTAATTCTATTTATCAAAATTCTTCTTTTTTTTTTTTCCAGGAAAACAAATGTGATGCCAGCGAAATCTGGAAAAAAATCTTTCAAGTTCTAGGTTTGTGTGGGAAAATACTTCGTTGGGAAACTTTTCTACCTTTCAACAAGTCTTGGTATGTAATTTATAAGATTCCCCCATAGGGATTAGAATTTCAAGTCCTGTTTCTCAAAAATGTATCACATTTCCATGCATCATAAATTTCAATTAATATTTAAAATAACTCACATGCGAAGTGGAGAAAAACATAAACCGTTGGGTTGTATGAATAAAACTACTAAGACTTAATTTTAATTAAAACCACAAAACTAACTCAAAACTTAAATCCTTAAGCACAGTTTTCCACTATTTCGCCAAACATGAAATTCCCGAATATATTATTTAAATTTATGAATAAATGCATACATATTTTATCTACAAAGAATATCGATTAATTTGGTGAATTGATATGAATTCTTTCCATATGTTCAGGAGTAAAAATGTCTATTGGGAAAAGCTGATCGAAATAGCTTCTACGAGTCCCCCAGGAAGCAATCAGATTCTCTTTTATACCACCACTCTATTCATCTACTCCCTGCAAGAATATATAAAAAATTGCAGTGCTCGAGCAGAAGACAATGATGTTGATTACGTCCTTGTCGAAGGATATAGAGGTAAATAAAGATTTGTAAGCCCTTTTCCAGGGGTATCTCATTAATTAAACATATTTTTTTTTTAGAATTAAAACTAGACCGATCCAATGAACCACAGACAATGGATCCACCACAGATTTCTGTGACTTCCAATCACAGTAAAGAAATTTCTAAAGCATTTGTGAATGCTGCACAATGCTGGCAGTTGCTAAACACTGAACAATTTCAGAGAGATTTCAGCCAACTTCTTATCAAACTTCCATTGGCTCCATGGATAAGTCGATTTCTATTCGATCTGGCGGTTTACTTTGGTCATCAGGAAGAAGCAAAGAAGCTTATGGCAGAAATGCAAATTAAAAACAGTTTGCAGCAAAATGTTCAGCTCTTAAGTTTGAATTTAATTCAAGGAGTTCTGACTGTAATTTTTTTTTTTTTTTGTATATGTAAATACGCATACATTAAATATTTTGGTTGGAAACTTCTAGATGCAAGGTTTCGAGTGTATTCTTAAGATCCTGGTTGACCTTCCGACGGTTCCTGGACAAATTATTGAAAATATGACAGTTGCAGGTAATCAGCGTCATGTTCTTTTTCTCCCCTTGACCCAGAAACCAATTGTCCAGTACTGTACAAGAGCCATCATCAACAGTTTAAGTGTAAGCATTTTTTTTTTCACAAGACATAAAACAGAATTCAACTCATATAAAAACTATTATCTTTTAAAGCGCAAACTCTTTGAATCCAATGTATCTGACTTGGTTCTTGGCGATCTACTTGTCCTATCTCAGTTAGACTATCCTCGGGAAACACTATTGGCTGAACAAATATTTTCACTAATTCGATCGAGAGGGCAATTCTGTTATCGACTCTTTCCTACTTACATTATTATGATCGATTATATTGAAGAATTTATGCACATCTGGCGATCACATAATGAGGAATTTAATTTTGAATTTTCACCAGCACAAGCAAACGCAGCAACTCGTCGCATCGGTACCAGAGGAGCTGACAAAGGTGTAAGAGAAGACTTTAAGCAAATAATCAAACAGCAAATTCTTAGGGCAAATGATAGTATTCCGGCATTGGTGGCGTCATTTATCACACAAGAACGAATGCACTTGATGCAAACTATTTTTTAACTATAAAAAAAAAATCTGTATGTTGACATTTTTTAAATCTGTTATTTTGGTTGACCTTGACCATTATGAAAAAAAAAATTATTGGTTTTATTTTAGTTTAATGATTGTATTGGTTTGGTTTTGAAATTTTTTGAAATATTATGAAAAATAATTAAGCAGACGAATCAAAAAAAAAAATATTTGTTTCAATTGTTTATCAGCCAACGTCTGAAATTTTAAGGAAAATTGTATACAAACTTCTTAATCTCAGAATCCTGAACTTGGGGTTAAGCAAGATAGATAAGTGAAGCAGGTTCACTCACCTCCGAAAACACTTTCTTGTTTTGGTCTTAAAAACAAGCTTAAAGCACCGATACATCCTTCGTTGAACTGTTGATGACGCCAAATGCGCGTCAAAGCCTCATAGCCTAGAAAGTCATCAGTGAGACGATATTTATTGACACCCAGGGGTGGAATCGGCAAACCCAATAGTTGATAATCAAAATCGACAATTTAACTCCATGTGAGGTGATTATCAAATCGACAATCGTTTTTTTGTACTGATATTAAGATTAATGCGGTCGGATTAAAATTGTTTGATTTTTTTAATATAATTAATATCTATAGTAAAAAGTGTGTCTTAAGAATAAAAAATAGCAAATTAGTTCAAGTGCAATGTATACTATCGCCTTACGCGATTCCACACCAGGATTCTGAAGTAAAATAAGGAAAATAACTATGCCCTATCCTATGCCCCAAGTGATGATGCAATGTGTGAAGCAAAAAATTAATTTTACATCCAACTCAACGCTAGCTCATGAAAAAACTCTCAAAGTTTCAAGTTGAGAAAGAAAGCTAAAATAATATCAAAGTCGCTGGATAAAACAGTTAAAAAGTAAAGTTAAAACCGTCTAACTTTTCTTCCAGCGTCTTTAATAAAGTGTTGACATTCTCTTTTTTATATTTTAAGTTTATAAAAGATCATCAACACGTCTATTACTATTTAAACCATCAGTAGAACGTTCGACTGCGGTTTATTAATTAAAAACATTAAATGTATACAATATATATATATATAATTTTTATTATTAAAGTTTTTATACAATTATATTATTAATTACTTTTTATAAATAAACAATAAAAAACACACAAAAACTTCAAATGACTTCAGTTTTATTTGTATTTGAAAAATAAAAAAAAAAATAATCTTTATAAAAAAAAAATAAAACTATGTAGGAATATAAAATAATAATAAAAAAAAATATCTAAAAACAAGAAAAAAAAAACTACAAAATATCTTTTTCTTTTAGTAGCCTAGCTAATAATAAAGCCACAGAAGTTAATGTTAAATTTATTGATACAATACAATTTGTTAATTTGTTCCTATTTACATTATATTAAACTAAAAATTTATATGTCCGCGGAAATAAGAAAACAAAAAAAAAAGGAATTAGCAAGAAAAAAAAAGTTAACAAACAAAAAATAGAAATATAATATACTGCCACTGACTAGGCCAGGGAATATAGAAATGTGTATGTTTTAGTATTGAAACAGAAAAAAAAAAAATAAAAACCATTTAAGTCTGACAATGAGATATAAATTAAAACAGACAAAAGTATTCATGTAAAATGGCAATGAATTGGTTTGATGGTCTAAATAAAATTTAACTATATTATTATTATACTATTTAATTATATGTATTTTGTTTTTGTCAAAAAATGTAAAGCAAATTATAACAACAAGCTGCTTAAACGAAAAACATTACAAGCCAACTCGAACGCACTCTCACTTTTTCGAAAAGAGAAAATTACTTATAAAATGTATCTAGATTCTTAGTTTAAATATAATTGTTATTTGTTAATATTATTTTTTTTTTTTGTTTTTATTTTATTTCTTTTGTTAAGTATATTTCTTTTCGAGAACTTGCATCGAATGTAAATATAAATACTTTTGTTTATGTTTTATTTTTTAAGTGTAAATGTAAAAATTGTATGAATCTGATTCTTTTGCTATCAGTTTTTCTGGTATGAAAATATTACAAAATATCATTTTATTCTTTAAATTTTACTTTAGATGATTTCTCTTTTCTAAGTTTTTGCCTACAATCTTTGTTTTAATCATTTCCCTATCGATTTGTTTTCTTTTTTTCGTTATTTTACAGATAAATTATTTTACTTTTATGGTTTTTGTTTTTCTATTTTTTTTTATTTGTGTTTAAACGTAATAAGTTTAATGTTATCAGTTTTTTATTCTCTTTTTTATGATTTCTTCGTTTTAATTTCTGTTTGTTTGTAATGCTTTTGTTTTTTTTTTTTTTGTTCTTAATTGGTAAAAATATAATTACATAAAATAATATTCTTTTTGTTGGATTTTTATTAAATAAATATCTCTTTCTGGTTTTATATTAAGAATATTAAGACTTTGTTACCTGTTATATTCTTCTTCTTTTTTTTTTTACAAATCTACTCTAGGCCTAAATTGAAGACGAAGTGGAGGTTCACGAAATCTCCACCGCGTTACGTAAACAAATTTTAAAGTGTGATCCTTTCCTAAGAGTTCTTCATTGCACAGAATATCGATCTAAAATAAAGATTATAAATTATTCGAAAATGAAATTAAAAATATTTGCAAAAAAAAACTATAGGAAAATATTCAGAAGGCAGAAGGAAAAATAGAGTGCAAACTAGGGTTGTGGTTTAGTTCTAGTCTAGATGAATTGTTCGTCATCATTCTGTTGTATTGCCAAGATCGAATAAAAGATTGCTGGGCGTTTTTATGCACGATTTAATTAAAATAAGATTTTCCAGTTCATTGGCAGCTATAAAAATCGTTGTCACGTGAAATAGGTGAAATAAATAAGGTGCTACTAAAAACTGCGCTTCTGCATTAACTTATTTTTTATTAGATAGGTATTTTGTTGGTTTATCTGTAGGTCAGAAATGTGGAAAAATGTATGTGGAAAAATTTCTGCTGCCTTCGTTTATGACCAGCCATTACGATTATTAAGATTATCAACTACTTTTGGTTTCGCCATCTTGAAAATATAATTTTTAAGCAAATCTACTGATTACTTTGCTCTTTGTTCGACTTGGCCTTGATTTAACTCATTATTTTTTGGGAGTTCGATGACCGATTGACAGCTGTGTTGTTTTAATTTCTTTTTTTTAACGACTGCATCATACCGTCACGAATTCGATAAAACCACACAAGGACAAAAGTTATATAAATAGCCATGGCGGCCTTCAGATAACAAGTCTGCCTATAAATATTTTTTAAACTAACATCGCTTTTTCTCTTCTTCTCCATCGATATTTAATTAAAATTAAGATTCGGCAGAAAAAAAAAAAAACAAATAATTGTGAATAAAAATTACTCACCTCGCGATATTTTTCTATTCCATTGAGTATTTTTTTAGCGACCAACTTCTTGAGATGCGTTATCGTCGCTTGCGAGCTACACCGAATGAACCTGCGTTGCAGATCTTTGAAATTGTTGCTCATGCATTCCAGACACACATTGACTTGTTCGTCTTGCCGATGATAATCGGATTCGGCATGCGCCTCATTGACCTTCTCATTGTCGTCGTCGTGATTTTGAGGCTGGTCTTTGGGGCATTGCATGTTGCGACTTTTATAGAAGTCTCGCTCCCTTCGGGTTTCATCTATTTGTGGATTTTAGATTTAGAAAATCAGAAGCTAGAAACTAAAAAAAAAAAAACTTAAAACTTACCCTCCTGCAAATTTGGTACCAATTTATATACAATATCCTGCATTGTTCTGTCGAAACTTATGTACTGGAGTGGGTGAGACTGGTGTATGACATTTTCGCAAGTAGGACATGTTTTCTTTTCCTCCAGATGCTTGACCAGGCAGCTTTTGCAAACTATGGAAATAATTCAAGGGTAATCTTCGAGACAAAGGAGAATAAGTAATAAATTACATGTGTGTAAACACTCGGTGACTGTGGTGGCATCAATAAAATATCCTCCGCAAATTTTACAGGTGATATGTGGGTTTATTGTTTTCAATTTAACTCGACGCTCCATTGTGTGGCTGGCAGGTTATTGGGGCATTTCACAGTACACAGGGGCTTAATTTACGGTCAGTAGCAAGTGAATTGGATTGAGCTATTGTGATAATTTGTGAATTTGTCTGTTTATTGTGTAAAAATTGCAAATTGGAAGGACAGACAAATAAAATAAACCCGAATGAAGCGAAAAGAAATTGACACGACCACGACGGGAGAAATTTTCTTTTTTTTTTAGTTGTGTTTTGTTGGTACATCTGTATGCCAAAAAAAAATTAGTTTTGAAGGTTGTTGTAGTAGAATATAGTTTGGATGTTATTATTCTAGTACAATTGAGAGGGTGTGCCAAAACAATTTGAAATGGTAAATAAACAAAAATAGTAAATTATCTTTGATATTACGTTTTTATCAGGGCAAATTAGGTAATTTCGTTAAAAATATCCAAATTCGATCCCAACTAAACTCATTTTTTTCTATACAAATTAGCATTCCAAAATAAGGTAATTTTAACCAAATTTGCACGAAATTTTAATTTAAAATTACGTAAAAACTTTACTAACGTAGTCAAATGGAAATCCATGAAAAAACTACATTTTATGTATAAAAAACAGAAATAGATAGATTCGACAGCAAAAACAAGCGATTAATGAAATAGGCAAAATTTGCAATGAAAACACTCAGTAGTATTTATTAGATTTTTGTCGTATTTATTAGATTTTTGTCTACTTATAAATAACACCATGTCTAACTATTTTAAAATTGTTGAGAATATGCTTTATTTTAAATCTAAATATCACATTATTCACGGTTAACACAATCTACTCTTGTGTCTAAGTTAGGCAGCTTTAAGACAACAATAAACAAGGTTTTTGAACACATTTTCCAAAGTTGGACAGTTGTCTAAAGTTAGACAACATTTATAAATAAGACCAACTTCTTATGTAATTTACTTAATTACCTGCTATAATGGAAACGTAGTATAAAAGTTGCAACTTCAAATTACAATTGTTAAGCACCGGGGATAGAGACAAAATATGTATCTTTCCTTTCACACAAGGAAACAAGTTGCTGAAGATTTTTTGACGTTTCATTTTATTTTCTTCCAAAATCTTCTGTACCTTCCATTCGAGAAAATCAAATTGTGAGAAATTTTATGTAGTTTCCTTGTGATATCTATCAGTTGAACATTTACTTCTTAAAGTGTCAAAGAAAATTTCACAAAAAGATATCCTCAAATCGTTGAACAGGCGATTTTATTCACTTTCCAAACTTCGTGCCCTTCTCACTACAGTAGTCATGTTCATAATCTGACCATCGCTCACGCTTAGCGCAAATGAAATGAAAAACTAAAATCTATTCGAAATACAAAATTCGTCGTGCGAAAAAGGACTATGTCGTGGAGGGGTGCACAAAATGTTTGTGTCAAGTAAAATTCTAGGATCATCATTCAGTTTTTATGTGAGAAGTAAATCCAATCAAGAGGAATCAACGGTCTATGATTGGTGGGAATTGGAAATTAAAAGAAAACGTCAAAAAATCTGCAAAAACTTCTTTACTCGTGTGAAAGGGGACTTTGTTTGTATGACTGCTTAGTGCTTTTAAACGCTGCAATTACCCCCCCCTGCAATTTTTAAGCATGTAGGCGTGGGACGTATGCGGTGGCCGGGGTAGACAAAGTTGCAGAGGTTGAAATAATTGCAGAGTTATCGCTCTTTCTTCTTTGTGCCTTTTCCCTTTGTTTGACACATAGGCGGAGTAAAGAGTGTAGAGAGATATTTCCTTCTCATTTAATAAAAATTGCAGCTATTAAAATTTGCAGCGTTTTAATGGATGCTGCAATCCGAAAGAAACTCAAAAGAGAATTGCGGATATAAATTGCAGTCGTCTATGCTGTTCTGTTGATCGCTTTCAGTTTACAGTGCATATTGTGATTCAGTGTTAATTAATTTTTATTTTACGACAGCAATAGACACTCAACCTTAGCCAAACCTATTTTTGTATATCATTGTATCTATAAAAAAACTCACTCGCTTTATGTCAAAATTAATTGAGTTGTATTTTGATCGGTGTGGTAGGTAGATTCTTTCGAGTTATTTTTGAAGTGCACTGAATACCAATTTTTTTGCAATCGGAGCGGAGCAACAAAATTGATAAAATAATCAAATAAAATTAAATTCACATAACTGCATTCCAATATTAATTTAGAGTTCAGGTAAAAATCTTCTTATAAATTTAAATTCTTCTCTAGGATTTCAAAAAATTCAAAGCCAATTCTCGGGACCAGGCAAATCAACTTTGCTTCCATTGCTCACACGCACACCCTTTTTGGGGGTTTTCTGTTTCTACCCAAACCCTTTAAATTTACCATTAATAATCAATATTAAAAGACTATTAATTCTCAGAAATAACTTGATCTTAAGAAAAAACACTGGATTTGAATGACTCAACTCCAAGCCGGTTTCAATGATGAGAGTGGGGGCTTTGGTGAGAGTTGATTTGCAACAGTTGGTTGTTGTTCATGCCAATAATTAATAATATCTAAAGTTTCAATCAACTTGAACGGAACCTTCGATTACAATCTCCTTAGCACAAGCTTTAGTAGTTTCTCTTTCCGCAGCGCAACTATTGTTTAGTATTTTTTACTGCCTCGAGCCGTTCACATTCAACAAGCAACCTGGCGAAGAATCTAATGACGTCTGTCGGACGAGTTCTAGTTTACGGTGGCCGAGGAGCGCTCGGTGCTGCTTGCGTTTCACATTTCAAGGCCAACAACTATGTAAGTTTTTTGTAATTGAGTTTTGTGAAAGTCGAGAAATTAAATTGATCCTTGGCAGTGGGTTGGAAGCATTGACCTTAGTGAGAACGAGAATGCTGATTTGAGTATTGTTGTGCCACGTGATGGATCTTGGGTCGACCAAGAGACAGATGTGATTAAGAAGGTCGGCGAAGCTCTGAGTGGTGAGAAGTTAGATGCCGTCATTTGTGTAGCTGGAGGATGGGCTGGTGGCAATGCCAAGAAAGGTTTGGAAGCCGCACATTCTTCTTATTTAGCAGCTTGAATTCTTATTCGTTTACTCCTAGATTTGGCTAAGAATTCAGACTTGATGTGGCGCCAAAGTGTTTGGACATCGATTATATCTGCCGCCGTTGCTGCACAACATCTGAAGGAGGGAGGAGTGTTGGCTCTGACTGGTGCCAAGCCAGCTCTCAAGGGAACACCAGGTATGATTGGCTACGGTATGGCCAAGGCAGCTGTACATCAACTTACCAAATCCCTCGCGGGAGAAGAATCCGGGCTACCAGCTAATTCTCTTGTGTTGTCTATCTTACCTGTGACATTGGACACTCCAATGAACCGAAAATGGATGCCCAAAGCTGATTTCACCACATGGACACCCCTAAATGAAGTCGCTGAGTGAGTTTAATCAAATTTTTTAAACATTTTAGCTCTTTACTCATTTGTGAATATATTTTTCTTTAGACTCTTCCACAATTGGACACAAGGTAAAGATCGTCCAGCCAATGGTTCACTTCTGCAACTTATTACAAAGGATTCCAAAACTGCATTGATCCCAGCTGAATAAAAAAATCTGTAAAAGCCTCCAAGGCCAAAAATATATTTATAGAAACATTCACAATAATCTGGATTTATTTTGAATCCAGCTCATACTTAGGGACCCATTTAACCAGAAAAAATGTAAAAAAAAAACGAATTGCTTTGTGTTTATTTGTTGCTAATAATTAATAATGAATATTTATGAAAACAATAAAATATTATAGTTTTAAGTAAAACAAATTAAATTCTTTTTAAAACAGTATTCTAAATGTGTTGGTGAATCAATATTCTATAACTATGATAAACAAGGTTTATTCAATACAAATATTTATGAGCAATGAAAATGTGTCTTATTAAGTTGATAACCTCTCATGGCCTCTTTATGCCAGTTTATCTCTTTTTACTGAGATATTTTTTGCAACGTGTGTTGTGTTTGCTGAAGCAGAACAATCAATTCGTGTGAGCTTGAGCTTATAAAAATGCTTCTCATCGGTTCAATGCATTTGATAAACAATAATAGCTGGGATGGAGCTGACCCCTTCGTACACGATGAGTAGTGCGTCGGTTCGGCAGTGCTTAGTCTTGTCTAATCAGTGAAGGTGTAAATGTTCAATTAAAAAATATGAACTTACTTACCTACCAGGCTAAGGAACACTAAAAGAAGTGTAATGATCGTGTTGGTCCCCGTGAAATGGCTTCAACTCAAACTTAAACTAGAGTTGTTTGTTGTTGCGTTAAAAACAGTTCTATTATAAGTCAAGTTTTTTTTTTATAAATGGATGATTAATAATTAAAGAGTTTTCTCCTCACTTGTAAATTTAAATCTGTTTCACAGTGAGTTGCAAATATCATTTGTATTAAGGGTGCAATTTTCGTTTTTCAAATTACAAAGATCTGTTATTCATTTGCCATTATCTTAGGTTTTTAAGTTACGAACTAATTTTGAGGAATTATGGCATAACATCAGGGAAGTTATGCCATGCTTTATTAGATTGTCTTATTTTACAAGCCCTTGGTTTTACTTTTGAAGTGACGATGCACGTCTAGATTATTTTGGTCATTAACTTAAAATAATGGTCTAACCCACTTTTTATAGTGTAGGTATTCGCTAGCAATATATTATGTATAAAATTGTGTTCAAAGAGATAAATAAATTAGATAAAGAAAATACTTTTTTTTGTTGGGTTAAGTTGAATAGCACCTGAATGCGAGTTAAATGAGAGAGGATAACGACGATAACCCGAAATTTCTTCAAGCTAGAGCAAGGCTACCGGATCCTTATTTCCAATTTCAAAGATAAATATAAATAATAACCTAGTGGGATTAATGTTAAACCGTGTTTTTAAAATTAAAGACGCATTTGACAAAAAAACAATACATATATTCAAAAATAAGGTTATCAAACGGGACAGCATAAAGTATCCAAATTAATCAAAAATATTACATTATTCCATTATGTTTTCATAAGAGTGGTCGTTAAAAAATAAGTTCGTCTTGGATGGACCTAAATCAGCTGCAAATAAAAAAAACAAATCTTATTTCTTCAGATTTTTATAATCAAAGGGGAGATTTTTATAATTACCCCTATTTTTCATTCTAAGGTAAGGGTTATTCCCATAAACTGGTAAAGGTTTGTAGGTACATATCTATATCTATGTGTTTTTTCCTGCGTACATGCGAGAAGGGCAATTTACTAAAATATTTACATTTAAGTTAAAACAATTGTAAAATACAACGTCAAATCTTACAACAATAAGCGAGCAAGAAATTTGTACTTTTATTTCGTTTTTATGTAAACAGGTTTTGAAAACAGGAATATAAAGTTTGAAACCAACAAATTTAAAAATTATTTTGTTTCCATTGAAATGCCATTTCATTGCACATAATAAATATGACATGCATTTTGAAAATTACTGTATTAATGTGCAGTGATATGAAATCTATACGTTGACCCTCCTCAACACGTCTTCTTTTTATTTTGTCAAAGCATCGTTATGAATTTTCTGTGAATGAACAAATTTTTGGAATCCTTAAAATAGAATAATCAAGTGAAAAACGAATACTAAACGTAACTATTCCAAATGATTTTGTTTTCAGTTTGTTTTTTTTCTTTTATTGAACAACATTTATTTGGTTTTGGCATTTCGTGTTCTCGCCATTACAATATTGCATTGTTTTTTATTAATATATCTATGTATGTAATGTATTAATCCTATTAAATAAAAATACAATATTTTTCGATTCTGTTAACTAAAACAGATCTGTGTGATAACCAGATTCAGCTATTCATGACAAGGCATCTCATAGAAACTAGAAAAAATCGCAGGTGATGTATTTAGTATTGTACCACCATATTATTCACTAGATTAATCGACTTTAAAATTTAAATCTAAATGAAATTACATAGAATCTATATTAATAAAATCCGCATTTAAGTTTTAAACTGGATTAATCGAGTGAATAATATAACGGTTAGAGTTCTAAAAACTAACATTTTCTAAGTTTTATTATGATTTTATTTGTTGTGTATTTTTTTACATTAAAATATTTTTAACATTTACAATAGAGTGAGTTTTTCTTTAATGTATAGTTTTTTTTTTAATTTATTATAATCATAGAATTTGGTGCGAGTAACAATTCTAAGAATAATAATTTAACCTAGCGCAAGAATTAATTGTTGTTTTTGAAGTCATATTTTTGGACTTTAATTCTCTATTGGTGGCGTTTTCAGTAAGAGCACCCTTTGGCAGTTGAATTTTGGAAAACAAATTTGAGAGAGAACTTAAAACAACTATTTCATTGTAGTTCATTTTGTAATGGCCTTACTTTTTTATGATAATTTATTTAATTTGTGTATCTTCTTAAAAACGGAGCGAAGGTAATTTAGAATTTAAATCTCATTAAGATTAAAAGTTTGATTATTATTATTTGGATTAGGTTAGGACATATTTATATACCAATGAAATTTCTTACATTTTAAAAAATGTAAAGAAATAAAAATGAATTTACATAATATTTCAAGCCAATTCCAAACGTTTCATTTCTTTGAAGAGTTCCTTGCCCATTTGAGCAGGGCTCCTAGTAACAATAACACCAGCTTTTTCTAGAGCTGCAATCTTATCGCCGGCTCCACCTTTTCCTCCGGAGATAATGGCACCAGCATGACCCATTCGTCGACCGGGTGGTGCTGTTAGACCAGCGATGAATGAAACAACTGGTTTAGCTTTGACGCCCTGATGGTAAAAAAAAGAGAATTATAAAACAAATAGTTTTGAGGAAAACTCAAGATGAATCTTACGCTATTGTGTTCGATGAGATATTCAGCTGCCTTCTCCTCAGCGACTCCACCAATTTCACCGATAAGGATGATTCCCTTGGTATCGGGATCCTTAATGAACACTTCTAAGCAATCGATAAAATCGGTTCCATTGAATGGATCACCACCGATACCAACGCAAAGAGTTTGACCAAGACCAACCTGTTAAAAAAAAAAACAAACACTGAAAATAAAGCGTAACCTAATTTAGAAAATTTATTACCAGAGTTGTTTGGTTGACGGCTTCGTAAGTCAAAGTTCCAGACCTTGAGACAACACCAACTTTGCCACGCTTGTGGATGTGACCGGGCATGATTCCGATCTTGCACTAAAAGTTGAAAATAAGTTTTAAATTAATTTAAAAAAAAAGAAGTGAAACAATAAACTTATAATAAGGATGAGAATCATTCGAGAGAACTACAAAGCAAGAATGTGGTAAATAACTTTACTGATTTTAAATTAGACATAAAATAAATAGCTTTGACAGTTTTCAAGTTAGGTCTAAGTCTGACTTGAAACAACAAAGAATTTTACTAATGTGAATTTAAAGAGCTCAATTTTGTGTTTACATATACACAGAGAGAAACTTTTGATGGCAGACTTAATTCAACGTAAATAAACACCTGATTAAACTAAACAAACTTTTATACATTTTCAGTGATAATGGTCGCGTTCGGGTTTGTGTTGTTGTAATCTCTTGTGACAAAACAGCGTATTTTTGGGATAGGTGGATAGCCTATTTGATAGTTCCTCGAACGCAAGGATTGATATAGACAGTTAAGTTAAATTAAAATTGTGTCTGCTGCAAAAACAATACAAGGGTCTGGATAAATTGTAGCCAGCGTCTTTGGCATCTTTAACGTTAGAAAGCCCATTAAACAAAATAAATAAATAAAATCCCTCTGGAGCTTGAAACACACTTTGGTTATTAAGAACAAACTAAAAAAAGTAACGGAAGCTAGAAATTAGTTAGTTATACAATTTAACATCTTCATGATGAAATGAAATTAAAACAATAAACCGTGGAAATTTGTTTGATTATTAATAACCTCACCAGCATCAAAACCTCACAGAGCTTTCTTTTTTATTTTATTTTCGATATAAAATAACTATAATTTATTTACTAGCATTTGAATTATAGATTTCTTAAATTAAGTATGAAGATTAGGTATAAAATTAATCAACCTAAAATAACCTTTCCCAATTAATCACACGTATTTACATGGTAGAATTGTACGAGTTGCTTAAATTAGGTGTATGTATGTATGTATAATAAAAATATTTTTATTCTAGTACAAATGTTTTGTAAACAAACACTTTTCACTATTTCCCATTCAAAGAAATTAAAAATAAGTCTTGAAATGAAAGTCAGAACAAAAAACTAACAAAAGGTTATCAACAATAATAAAAAAAAAATGAAAATGTATAAAAAAAAATTGAATGCAACCAACTTGCAACGGCGGCGCGGGACGGCGCTAAATACAATTGAATGTTTTCAAGGCCAAACAAGAGTTATACGTGTATTGACATTACTATTGGCGCTAATTGGATCACGGCCAGTTATCTAAAAGAACGAAAATATTGCCGCACATAATTTGTGTATTAATTAACCAGGCAAACGTCTACGACTACGTATTACATAAACTTCCCACAATTGACTCCAAGAGGATGACATAAAATTAGTTATTTTGCATAGATTGTACTAATTACAAGGTAGAATTGATAAAGTGGTAAAGTTCATGATACCTTCGACAAGACTTTGACCTCTAAATTGATTGGAATAACAAAAAAACGTTGCCTTGTTATTGATGCGATAGCATTTTTCTTTCGATTTTAGATAAGCGACTCCAATTATAGATTATATAGTAGCACTTACCCTCTCTGGAGCAATGATTCCAGGGCAATTTGGTCCAACCAAACGTGACTTTTCTTGAGCCAAAAGCGCATGCTTAACGCGAACCATGTCATGCTGGGGAACACCCTCGGTAATGCAAACAATTAATGGAATTTCAGCTTCAAGAGCTTCCATGATTGCCTTGGCTGCGCCAGGTGGAGGCACATAGATAACCGAAGCATGACAGTCAGTTGCTTTCTTGGCTTCAGCGACCTGAAAAAAAGAATTTTGATATCAACTCGGCCTTTTTTTTTTTTGACAAAATTTACGGTTGCGAATACGGGTTGATTCAAATGCGTGGTGCCTCCTTTTTTTGGTGAAACTCCACCGACTAGCTTGGTGCCATAATCAAGAGCTTGTTGACTGTGGAAGGTACCCTGTTTGCCAGTGAAACCTTGACAAATCACTTTGGATTCGGCGGTGAGTTGAAGATTCTTACGGGTTTTTGTATAATCAGCTTTGCCCCGTACACCGGCAATCAGCACATCTAAGAAAAAAATCAATACGTCTTTTAAGAATTTCCTGTCATACGCAATTTTTATAGAATCGAGGGAGAACGTTGTCGAATATGAAGATATCGTCACTCCCCGTTTGTTGAAAATTTCTCATTTCAATTAAAAAAAAGTTATATAATTTTTGATTTTTATCTTCTTACTTTGAATGCGACCCAATACTCTTACAGAAGTCATTGCAGATTTTTATTTCGAAAATCGAAGATCGATCTTTGAACAGTCTGGAATTAAAAACAGCAGTCTTTTTGATTAGAAAAGCAAATATATATTAGCTTGAGTGACGAAACGTTGAAAAATATATATGAACAAGTGGAGTTAAGAAAATTGGATGAAAAATTTTATACGAACCGTGAGGAATGGTGAATAAATACCCACTGACAGATAGGCATGGGGTAATTTTTTACTGTTCTTTTTATGTCAGTGGGGAATATTTATTGAGCGAAAAAGTAATAGATTGCTAGATTTGATTTGAAATAGTAGAAGATCTAGGATAGGGTGTTCGTTTGGGATCTGTCTAATTAAACCAGTTTATAGTAGGTCTATTTTGTAACGAGATATTTCTTGCGAATATGCACACAATTTGCTGTTAAAAAATTACCAAACAATCATATTATGATTTTTTTCCAACAAGTTTCCCAAAACTTTCCCATTTGGTTTTGGCAGCAAATTGTAAAAATTTCAGGAAAATTAGATCTCGGAGATTTCAGCAATCTCAGTAACATCAGGATTCCTCTGCAAAATTTCTCAGTTTTGCTGTCAATTGCTCACCTTTTGCGTGAGAAAAATCTCTGGGATTTCATTTTTCAGAACGCCTCAAATGAAAACGTAGTATTAATGTTGCTGGGACATGCAAATTTAAATGTTCTCCCAAACCAACGCAAAACATTCGGAACTACAACGAAACTTTTGCTTGTCAAAATATATTTACAAGACGATACATTAGAGCACCCACACCAGCGCGATTAAGAGAATTTCATGTTAAATTAATATTGACAGCCGAAATTTCGTCGTTCCAAATATTTCGCGTTGGCTTTGGATAACTAAGTCTAGTGGGCGCCAGGCCTTATCACAATTCAAAGACGAGAAATCAAAAAATTAGAAACTTGGCAGCATGGCTCCATAAGTTTTTCACTTCCTCTTCTTTCTTTTTATTCGTTCAATTCTTGTCAGTCAGCTTTATTTTTATTTTTAGAAGCTAGAGAAAGTGATGCAGAGGCAAATGTTAAAAAAAATATTTCCGAGACCGAGTGCGTGTGTAACAAAATTTTGAATATATTTTTAATTTTTATATTTTGGTTCTTTTTTCTAATTTTTTTTTAATGCACTCAGAGGTTATGGAAACGTGCTACACATTTTGATTCATAAAATTAAAGTTTTTCACGCAAAAACACGGAAAAATTGCATTTGTTTTAGATGACCAAACTGATTCATCCCGCCTTCCGACGTTACAATACTATATTATAATTAGGTCTTCACGATTAAAACTTATTTCAAAATGAATCTTCTCCTGGTATTCACTATTCTATTCGCAATTCGTCTGGCTTCTGTTTTTCTAGTACAAACCTATTATGTACCTGACGAATATTGGCAGAGTTTAGAAGTTGCCCATAAAATCGCATTTGGGTAAAGTATCGATAAACGTTTATTGTTTGTTTAACTATGGGATTCTGTAACGTTTTGTATCACAGTTATGGTTATCTGACATGGGAATGGGTGCAAGGAATTCGTAGCTACATCTATCCATTGGTATTCGCTGGTCTCTATAAATTTCTAGCTGTGTGCAATTTAGATCATGTCAACTATTTGGTAAGCTCTATTGACCATTTCACGTGAAGATTGCATTATGTAATTAAATTTTTAGATTCTATTACCGCGAGTCTTACAAGCAGCACTTTCAGCTTTCTCCGATTATCGCTTCTTCGTCTGGACGGGTAAGAAAAAATGGGCACTGTTTTTAATCATCGTTCCTTGGTTTTGGTTCTACACTGGATCTAGAACATTGACCAACACTTTAGAGGCTTCATTGACAACTGTTGCTTTGAGTTACTTCCCCTGGCAAAAGGAGGGAACGAGTTATTTATGGTTTGCTGCACTATCATGTTTTATTAGACCGACTGCCGCAATAATTTGGGTGCCATTGTGCATTTATCATTTAAAAAAGACACGGCTGTCGGTTGTGGAACTGATTCTGAAGAGATTCCTTTTGATTGGGTATGTTATTGATTAAATGGTACGAGTCAATCCAAATAATGAATTTTCTTAAGACTTCTTGTAGTTGGAGCTGGTGTAATTTTGGATACCTATATCCATGGATCTCTCATAGTGACACCCTATGAATTTCTTAAGTATAATCTGCTTCAAGGTATCGGAAGTTTCTATGGCACACAACCATGGTATGAGCTTATTCCTTTAATTTCAACTAATGATAATAATTTTGTCGATTCCTTAGGTACTGGTATTTCACTATTGGTCTCCCCACTGTTCTGGGAATCAATACACTGCCTTTTATTTTTGGTGTCATTGAAACCCTTCGACACCGTGAAGTGTTTCCAATTCGTAAACAACTTCTTATCACCATATTCGTCTCCTTGGTTGCCTTAAGTTTCGTTGAACATAAGGAATTTCGATTTGTGTCCTCGCTTCTTCCGTTGTGTCTTTATATAATTGCCGATACACTTACCCGATGGAGTTACAAGGCATCTCGATCGTTGTTGTGGTTCATTGCAGCTGTTATTTTAGTTGGAAATGCCTATCCCGCCTGGTATTTAAGTACGGTTCATCAACGCGGTCCAATTGATGTTATGACTAAATTGCAGGAAGTCTCTAAAACCTACCGTGATGAGGCCAATAACAGGGCTTCTATCTTATTCCTTATGCCATGTCACTCAACTCCCTTTTATAGGTTGTTTTTTTTTTTTGTAACCAAACAACAGCAAATATGTCTTAAATATTGATGTTTTTTTTTTTTTTTAGTCACATTCATGAAAATGTCACTTTACGGTTTCTTACCTGCGAACCCAACTTGAAGCACACTCAATCCTACCTCGACGAAGCTGATCAATTCTATGAAAAACCTGTTAGTTGGTTGAGATCTCATATACCAAGCTATCCGAAGACAGCAATGCCCACGCATGTGGTCCTTTTTGAGCCTTTGACATCAAAAATAAGTGAATTCCTAATGACCTACAGGGTTCTACACACGGTTCCTAATGGAGAGGTAACTTGCCTTTATTTCAAATCAATTCAATTTCATTGATTTTCTTTTGCAGTACGTGCAGTCTAGAACTGGAAAGAATATTATAGTTTACCAACGAATTCAGCCTGGTGAGGAAAATATTTACAATAATAAAAATAAGGCTAAGGTAGAGAGCCCCTTGGTTAATGAAGAAGTTGCTGACTTTGAGCGCGGAAGCTATCCAGGCGATGGTGCTGGAGGATATAGTGATTATGAAATGGAGACAAATCTATTCAACTAAAATCATATAAGACTTTTGGTACAAAAAATACTGCGAAAGTAGAATAAGCAATCGAGAGCATGTGTGGTCAGAGACCGACCCCACCAACAATGACATAAATAAGAAAATTTATTTAAGACTAAAAGTATTGTTTTTTTTAAATCCAATCGAAATATTCACAGCGAGTGCTATTTTCAAATTTGTTCTCAAGATTTATTAATGACATTTTCGAATAAGAAAACAAAAACTTAGGTTTATTAATTAGTTGAGAATTAATGTTTTGATTTATATTCATGTAGTATTGTGAGTTCTTTTTTTTGTTGTGGTATTTTGATTATCTGTTTTTATTTGAAGTTCTGATTTGAACAATTTAAGCTTTGGTATTTTTACGATGCAGAATAAAAATAATTCAACAAAATAGTGTCTTAACCTTTTATGGTATACGTTTATTTACTGTTATTGAATTTATATATTTTTACGCAGTAAAGCAAATTTCTTACATGTAAACAAAAGTTAAGAAACGCTTCATTGAAAAATCTAAGTTAATCCAAAGTTACATCACCGAATTTTAAAGGTTTCTCGAGTTTAACCAAATAACTTGGATAATATCGCATTTAAAAACTGCGTTCTTATTTGAAAACAAATATTACACAAACTAAACTTTTTTTTAAATTGTATTTATTTCTTAATCAGACATCAGTTTTTTTTTAATTTATTGGACTAGTTCCTTTCTTATGCGCATTATCAAACATTTAATATCTAGGACGAAAATTTCCTCTTTGAAATCCATTTTGCATATAAAACCGTGGTGGGTGAAAGTGTCTTGGCATGAAAGGAACCGGCGCTGGAATTGGTGGCCTCATCATAAAAGGAAATCTTGCTTGCGGTGGCATCATTGGTGGTCCCCATGCTGGTGGCATCTAATTTAAACACTACGTTTTTTTTATTTTTTAAGGAAAAAATAAATTCTACATACATATGGATACTCCATGGGCACAGGAACCGGAATGAATTGTGTTGCCGGTGGCATCGACCTTTCATCTACAAATTCATTCCGATGTGTGTATGAATTTCTTCGTCTTCTTTCTCTGGACCTCGATCGGCTACGACTGTAATTGGTGCGACGATAACGCGATCGGTAACGTTCACGACTTGGTGTCCTTCGCTCAACATAGCTGCCTTGATATCTTCTTCTATATGGCGGTGATCTGGTTCTGCTTCGATTGCGAGTTGTTCTTCCTAATGATCTTCTCCTATCGCGACTCAAACTACGTGATTTCCTTGAACCGTAAACTCTTTTAATACGATCATTTTCGCGTTTTTGATCTAAAAAATATGGAACCTTTTCTGGGGATTTTTTTTTAATTTGCTGAGACTTCGTTGTCTCCTTAGTTGAATGCCTTCTACGAGCATCAGGACTACTTGAACTCTAGAAAAAGATAAGTATGATTTTAATTTTTAGTTTTTATTCATACATGTTTTATACTTTACCGATGTAGAAGATGATGAGCTAGGTGTCCTTTTGTGTTTTGGACTTGCAGATCGTTTAGTACGTAATTCATCGCGTGAAAATAAAGGCTTTGCACCTTCACCTAGAGATGAAGTGTAAAAGAAATACTTTAAAGAAAAACTTACAGGTACTGCATCTGTGTTTTTTGTTTAAACATTATTATATTTAAACTTTTTGGCTAAACATTTATGTTCATGATTACTTTCAAGTTCTCTTTTATACAAATATATTTAAAAACATAAAAAAATAAATTACTAGGTTGACATTGTATTTGGAAAACGATTATTCAAATTATAAAAAAAAATATATTTACTGTTCAAACATTATTTTGTTAAATTTAAAACCAATTCGAACGGAAAAAACAAAATAATTACTTTTAAGTTCAGAATGTTGATAGTGATGACAAGTGTTGATTGTTGTTTATTGTTTTCAATGTGATCATGTTGATTGTAGATAATTATGTTGTTCTTTTGTTGATAGAAGATTCTTTATGTTGCACTGTTGACTGTTCTTTTGAGACTAAAAAAAAATATTTAATAGTTTGCATATTATCTTACCTTCAGTATTATGAACAATATTTCCCTGTTAAACAGAGACTGTTATTTTTTACTCGCTTTTTCAATAATTATTATCGATAATGAAATAATCAATTGACTGAAAAGAGATAGAAATTTTTTGGCACTGAGTATACCTATGTTTATATCTTCAGGAATTGCACCTCCTGGCTTGAAAAAGTGGAAGGAATTTTTAACAAATATGAAATCAAATCTGAATTGAATTCAACGAAACTTTAGTTAAGTTGACATTTACATATGATACATATTTGAATTTATATAGTACATAAAAACTATAAATTAAATCCAATCTTAAGATTTTATAAAATAAAAATTCAAGAAATATGACCCAGCTTATAACCGCAAACAAGTTGGTAGACATAATGATAAAAAAATAGATATCTGAATTCAAATTCTTTTTGTATTTGTTTAAGAAAAAAATTTAAAGAAAATCAAATGAAACAAAATGTTCGTTCGAGGGTGATCGAGCGAATGTGCATATAGATTCAATAATTATTTGCAACTCTGTATATTGAAAATTTTAAATACAAACTTACATTATTCTTTTGACTGATCCCAGCAGTGCTAATAGGTACTCCTCATTGTCCTGTTGATTGTAGATAATTTCCGCCTCCGAAAATATTATTTTATGGAGGTGCAAGTTCTTCTGTTGATTGTTACTTTTGAGTTGACTTTTTTAATTTAATTTTTCTGTTTCATAATTTATTTTAATTGCATTTTATAAATTTAATAATTAACATAGAATTGCATACGACAAAGATACAAAAAAAAAAACAAGCTTACGATTCAATCAACCCAGAGAGATGATAATTACCAATTCTTCTTTTTATAAAAACTTCGCTTGGATCAACAGTTCTTTTAACTGAATATGGTCCTTTTTTTGGAGCAGTTCCAGTTGGAATCCTTTGTTGAATTGTAAATTTAGTTGCGGGCGAAGTTGATGATGATCCTGCTGCATTTTCATTTGATGAAGTTGCTGGTTGAGCTTTAGTTGGTGGTGATGTTTTGCGATTCCTTCGGAATTTGTCTGCAAAATGAACCAAAATTCGATGTAAATGTTCTAAAATTTGTATCTCTATTATTTACCCATTTTGTATTTTTATTATTTTCAAAGAATCATATCAATTTGATAAATTAAAATTCTTAACAATGCCGCACAAATTTGCATGCACTTAAATAAAAGATGCAGAAACCAGAAAGGCAGACGACGACGCTTGGTTTTTTGACATTTCACTCAAAGTGCATGTACATCAAAGTTCATAGGGTGGTTCGTAATGATACATAAAAGCAGAAGTGATGCCAAAACTCTTACCAAATTGAATTGTGTCGTTTTCTTTGATTCAATAGAGAGTTCACCTATTGTTGCTCTGAACATTTTACAGAAAAAGGCAGAATTAAAACCTCTCACTAAAGAAGGCCATACCAATTTTGGCATTTTTTTTATTTCTTAAAAACATGAAAGAACGACATGAAGAAGGTGGGCTTCTAATTTCCGGTTGGTTTTTTAACCTAATTACTAATAAATATTATTGAATTTATGTGTCAGAAGCACAAAATGATATTTATTATGATTTACATCGATAAAGGGTTAAAAAATGAAATTTTTTTATAATATAATTTAATAAATTTTTAATTTAACGGAATCTTTTTTATTATTCACTCGATACATCCAGATTTAAAATTAAATCCGGATTTAGAATCATCCAGATTTAAAATTTAATCCGGATGTATTTACGTTGAATTTTTATAATTTCCATCCGGATTTAAGTTTTATTCTGGATGAATCGAGTGAATAATATAGGCGTTAATATTTGAGCGCATTAAAATCCACCATTTGTTTTTTTATTGTATTTGTATGTTTTTCATGTGTTTGTTGGGCTTTTTTCATTGCACTACATTTTAAACTACCTTACCATATTAATACTAAAAAAGTTCTAGTTTTTGGATCATAGCTGCATTTTATTATCCACAAGATCCACAATATTTTATAAAAAATAATTTATAATTGAATAGAGGTTACATAAAACCTTATGAAGGGCATAACTATTCACGTGTTTAGCGATGCAATATAATATAAATACAAATATAATATACGTAGGTACTCTATGATATGCTTAACGAAAAAACCGACTTCGGTGCTAAACAATCACCTTGTTAAATGCAACAACAACTAATCCCCTGCGGGCGGGAGAATTCTCCAGACTTAACTTAAGCACACAGACTGTGTTACCGGCATGAATTATATACTTGTTATCGACAGTTTGTATGAAATATCCATTTTATTTATATGGTGGTGTCGCTTATCCTCGTGGTCGTTCTTACGTCCAATTCTTCGGGGCCTGCAAAAAAACACGTCTGATGTGTACTGTGGCTTATCCTACTTCAATCTATTACAATTTGTTTTTCAGCAAATCAAGACTGGCAACATCATTTTTCAAATATATACATACAAAAGCGAAACAAAAATAGTTAACTGTTATCTTTGCCTTATATGCCATTTTTTGTTTTTGTACATATTTTGTACAGTTACACATGCTCAATGGTTCTATCAAAGATTTAAAAAAATCAAAACAAACTGCAGCCATGAAAATACCGCAGCAATAAAGACAAGAACACATTTTTTTTTCAAAATAGAATAAAAACTTAAGTATATACTCAACAAGATGTCTTCAATAAAAACCGAGTTTTGCAGCTCCCTGCTGACTCCTAAGGTTTGTGCAAATACATCCTTCGAGTCCTTTCATTCTTCACTAAAAGCCAACAACCAAATAGGCATTCAAGTTTGTCCAAAAAAAATAAGCTTTTTCTGAAGCAATTGTAAGATTTTATTTATTTTTTTAGAAATCCAAAAGTGACGTTTGGTGCCGTGAATATTCAAGAGAAATCCTGGCTTCCTTAAAGGAGTCTGAAAAACGACGTCGGAAAATTGACTATAAATCACGACAGATGTCACATAGAGCCATTCTGCTGATGCTTATGGAAATCGCTGCGGTACGGATTCCCTTAAACCGAACAACGCTCCATTTAGGTAAAAAAAAACACGTTGCATTTTGAAAGTGATTAGAAAAACTGATCTTTAGCTCTTAAAATAACTTCTCTTGGTACTTGACGTGACATGTGGAGCTTAAGGTCTAAAGGGTAGTTTTTTCTATGGCAAAGTTGCACACGTTTTGTATAAATGTAGTCAAGTTTATCAAAACGATTACAAGCTCATTAAATTCTAGCCGTTTACCTTTTGGACGGATTTATGGACACCTACACTATTGCCATTGATAAATTGAATGCATCTGCATTGATGTGCCTCCTTATAGCTGCCAAGATCGAAGAAGCTGATTTCAATATTCCAAAATTCGCACAACTAAATGGTCTAGTTAATTGCGTCTACACGTACCAAGATTTTAAGGTTATCGAGAAAAAGATCATTTTGACGTTTCAATATGATTTCATTTATCCAACTGCGGCGACTTTTGTCGAAAGTTACTCCAACCAGTTGGTTTCCTATCAAGATTATCTGTTCCATCAAATTCATCGTTCAAATACACATTCTAGTGTATTTTCTGCGTACGAATTGATGGTCAAGGACAGCACAGATATTCTTTTTAACGTATTGGATGTATCCTTACATGGTTAAGAGAATCTCCTCTCATCTTATTTATTTCATCTAACATTTGTTATCCTTTCTTTAACAGACAATAGACTTGTTAATTATACCCCCTCGGTTGTGGCTGCAGCGTGTCTGGCTGCAACGCGATCTATTAAAAAAATCCAGCCGGTCTGGACGGAGAGGCTCATTGAATTGACTGGATACAATTTCGAAAAAATCGAGCATATTGTGGAAGTTTTGGAGTTACTTTATTCGCAACATGCTGCGAAAAAACAAAAAGTTTGCGACAGTCCCGACTCGGGGATTGCTTCCTGTTCCGATTGCAAGTCAGAATCAGAGTCAGATTCGGAAGAAGACTATGATGTGGTGGAATATCATCCGGCAATTAAACGGCGAAGAATATTTGAATAAAAATATTAAAAAGTTTCATTACCAATTGTAAATTTGAATTTTTTTCGTTAAAAAATATCTGAAATCTATCTAAAATTGTTATTAAGTCATTTATTTTCAAGAAAGTTCAAATAAAAGATAATTTATTCAAATTCAAACAGGCCTACCAATTTAATTGTCATATTATTATGTATGTACATATATACATATTTGTGACATTGTTAGGTTTTGCAAGGCGATTTTTGCATTTTTTCTTAACATATCGCTTCGGGTTAGAAATAAATCTTGGATAAGTTCATCCTTATTTTTATGATATTTTGAAAATTGGTCAAAAGTACAAACAATTTATTATCAAGTTATTCAAATATTTTAATTAAGAAAAATATGGAGTGTATAGGAATAATTATCCTTATTCCATATAGTCCAGTAACTTTATACATCAGACCTTGCGTCAGATCAGGTAGTTCTGGTTTTTTGCTGGAGTTATTTATGATGATATTGGCCTGATGATGGAACCAAGTTAGCATTAATTAGCGTTCAGGTAAAACTAAAACTTTACCCGTTCTCTTCAACCGTTTCACCCGAACAACATTCAAATGAGAAAATTTGACAATTCACTTTTCGCTTATTGTGAGTTTTACGCGAAATTTCATGTTCGAAAAATTTCCCTTTTTGTGAACATTCATTTCAGGCGGAATGTAATGCCATTGACAGCCTAAATTTTCGCTTATGTAGTTTTAGTAGGCGAACAAAATTTCGTTCGGGCGAAACTCACAATAGCTTTTAATATTCCCGGCGAAAAAAATGTTTAAGGTGAAATATATTTCGGGTGAAACTCACAATACGGCTGATTAAAACGATAGTCGTTTTACTAAAACTCCCAATTGTTGCTTTTTAGCCTTGTCGATTTACTGTCGTTTTCGAAAAATGCCTTACGGAATGGGTGAATTTTTCTTACTTTTGGAACTGTTCCAATGTTTTTTGCATTAAAGCGGTATTTTTGAGTTTACCTAAGACAAATTTATGAATGTAGTTAACTAAATTTATATTAAAAAGAGGCTGGGTGCGACCAACACTGGGAGCTTTCCATTGGTGCCCGTGGCATCTGGACACCCAATGTTATTTTGTTATAAGGAAATTCGTACTTTAAAATCTTAAAAGACCTTATTAAATGTTCAATATGCGATCAAGTGAAGACCAAAGTTGGGGCGTATTAAATTTTTAACTATTTAGTTGAAGTCTTTTAAATCCCTTTTGAAAGCCTTTATCTCCGCAACCAAGCCTCGTTAGTGGTTGCGGTTTTCACCGTTAAACTGACAGTAAAGAGACCTTTCCATCCATGTATACCAATTTTTAAATCTCAACAAAAAAAATTTCATCGCTTTTTGACAAAACTTGCGATGCCGGCATCGATAAAAACCTTAAAAATCAAAATGTCTTTCAAACCCTATATCTCCGCAACCAAGCCGCAAGTCTTAAGACAGTTGAAAGGCTTTTATTCTGCTATTCTTTTATTTGTAATCAAAAGGAATTTTAACTGTGGGTATGGGTACTTTCACCTTTAAATATATGTATATTATAAAAAAAAGAAAAGAATGTTGAGAAAATGTTGTAAATGATTCATTTTGAATATTTCACATCTATGTTAGTGTTTTATTTAAAAGTTTCTTTATGTAATTGTGACATCTTGCATAGATGTAAATAACCCAACCCAACATCAAATACAAATATTCTACAAAATGATGCTTAAAAAATATGTCGTATCAAAAATCTAATTTTATCAAAATTCCATTTGGCGCAACATTAGTTCATATACAATACATACATAAGTGAGAATTCCAAAATATATTTCAGACACCCAAGTAAAAATTTAAGATAGATATATGTATGTAAATGGTTGAAATTTTCTATGTTTCTAAAGAAAATGCGCCCAAGGGATAAATTATACATATGTATGTACATATTTTTAACGCAATAACGCCTATTATCAAAATGACAATGAAATATGTATGTAGTTTATATAATAGAAATAAATTTTAAAACAACAAATTGTTCATTGTTGTTTTGGGCGTTTATTCCTTTCTACAAAAAAAGATTGTTATCAAAAAATATTCGGGAAGAAGAAGCAACATCAACAAAATCAATAACAACTCGCTTTATCCACAGTTTAAGGTCTTCAGTATGTTCTTAGTCGGTATGTGTGGAAACGATCAAGGATTTCATGTTCCTATACACATTTCACACCTTAATTGACTTCAGATATCACCTCACATGTTATCTTCGATTTTTTTCTTTCTTGCATCTTGCCACTTAACTTTTTCTTTAAGTAATGCTCAAAGTAATCCCTCATCCACTTTTTTTTTTCTTTTATTGCGGTTTTGACCGGAAAAAATATAATCTCGAGTGCAACAAAGTTGCAAATTCCCTTTACTGGTTGATTTTGTTCCCTTACTTTGTTTTGTTGCACATGTTGAAGCCTCTTTTGAAGACGCGGGATATAGGTATATCTCCGACTTGTGACATGATTTAAGAATTCCAATGGGTATCATTATGTCTATAAGAAAGGGGGAAACATTTTAACGCGGTCCGTATAAATCAATCATTTTGTTTTTGTCCGAGTCCTTATTAAAAAAAAATCAACGGTCACAGAGGATTATTTGAAAAAAATATACCTACTGATGCTGTATGAAATTTTATATATGAATTGGTTTGAAATTAGTCTGATGATATATGTACATATCCATATGTACAAAAATTGTACACATGTACATGTGTTGATAGTATAGGCAAACTAATCGAACGGAAATAATTTTGTGCGCTATAAGACTATTAAAACTCAATTAACGTCACCATATGGGATAATCAAAGTTAACATGAACCAAAATTGGATTTAAATAATTTAATTTAATTTGATCATATTTTATTTAAAATTCATAGAAAAATATTTGGGCAAAGCACTGTATCTATAATCTCATCTCATTCGATGTTTGATGGTGAACTTCCTGAAATATGGTAGCGAGTTTAGTTTCTTTGGGTTTTGTGTCTTGTCGTTAAATCCAAATTCCGAAAAAATACTTCTGCACAAGAAATTCACAAATGCATCCAAAAAATAGTCCTCCAAGGGATACTCACCGGTAAAATCATCATCTATGGTAAATATACATAAAATGTATATACAACAATAGCAACAGCATCACAAAAAAAAAAACCTGTTCAACAAAGTGAATTGCCAGCAATCAAATGTCTGAGTGTGCAGTGGTTTGCAGCGTCTAGTCATAGTCTAGACGCTTGCATACCACTAACATAGAACCACCTCACCTCGGCCAAACGGTGCTGTGCGGCGGGGGTGGGTTGGCTATATGGAATGTTCCAAAGGGAGGAACAGAATGCCTGTATTGTGTGTGCCTGCCACCCGCTACATAACGCTTATGTTCAATCCTTTTTTGTAAGTCGGCGGCGGCGTGGGTATTTCGAATTTTGTATGATATTACAACCCAAAGAGAACACGGAGCAGCACAACATAATAGCAGCATCCTGTTGTTATCATTTTCCATTTGCTTCTGTATTTTCTATTTATACTATAGGAATTTTTCGCCGTCAAATAAATGATTCAGTTTATTTGGTATTTATCTTGTATAAGGTGGTATACCTATGTATATACAAACATGACGAATGCGACGAGCCATTCGGGTGTGTTTTTGTCGATCATAATTGAATGCTTATAAAAACTGTTAACAATTTATATTCTTTTCGAAGTTGATATGCGCCAAAGGATATTTGAGTATTGATTAATGATTAATATTTAAGTTTAAGTGTTTACTGATGCAACCTTCAGATCTGTTGTGCCCTATTCTCTATACCTATATGCATGTATAGTTTGACAAAATTGCTCATCTTACAGCTTTTCCTTCAAATGTGTTTCTTTGAGTAAGGAACGTATTTCGAGTATGTAGATTGTAAATACTTCCAGAGAGGTTAATTGCACTTTAAGCATAAGTGCACCGAATTTACCTTACATGTGGTCTAAAGTTTCCCCCTGAATGTTGCATAATCTGCATATAACAATGCTCAAGAGGCCAAGAATACTTAGGTGCTACAGTACGATTCCCGTGTCCATTTAAATTTAAATAGACTATAACAATAAAAATTATGAACTTTACAACTAAATAAAATTAAAAAAAGTACGCATACGCCAGAGTGAACGCTCAAATTTTCATGCAAAGGTATACATTTATTTAAAATAAAATTCACGAGAGGATCGTATAAACTTTCTCTTGTGATTAAACACAATGAATATATTTAAGAAAAAGCATGAAGCGAGTAAAGAAATTGAGATCTTTTTTGAGTTTTGGTTTATACAAAAATTTTAAACAATTTTTGAATTTAATATATGTAATCCATGTTCTTTGAAAAAAACGCATTATTGTTATTGTTTGTTCATAAAACATAATATGTATATAAATGACTGCTATTATTATTTAAATTTAAACACTGCGTAGCTATGAGTACGTTTTAGTAAAATTAAAAAAAAACGATTCAATACTATAATAAATCAAAAAAAATCGGAATTTTAATTCTGTTACCCACATTTTTATGTAAAAACCTGGAAAAGCATAATTATTGCAATTGATTTTGATGTTATAGTATCAATGTTTTGTTTTTTTTATTTTCGAAAAATTTTCAATAAAATGCAGGACTGAATCACATACTTGTCATGCGTTAAATAATAAATTAGACAAAAGGGTAAAGAAGTCGAAAACTTGTTTTTCTTTCTAAAAGAAATCCTAAAAAAAATTTAATCTCAAAATAAAAAACGCATTTTTTATTTTTTAAAAATATGAATTTATCCAATAAAAATTTCAAAATTTGTGTTACTTAGACATGAAATTTCTTAAGCATTTAAAAAAAATATACCTAAGCTTAGCAACAGCTATTTTCTGGGGTAAATTAGGTTGGTATATTAAAGAATTGCTTAAATCAGTTCGAATCTGGCCTCATACAATTTCTCACCGGTTTTTGAGATAATTTAATCTTAAACCTATTCACATAATTTATTTGTTTGTTATGTATGGTATGTACATATACATACATAAGTGATTATGTATAGATATGTTCCTTTTGGCTTAATGGTCAGTATGTTGAACTGCCAGGCTACTAGAGGCCCTTTAATCAAATGCCAAAATTAAGTTCTCGGGGTACTGCCTCTAGCGAGAAAGTGGCAAATCCTCTTGTCATAAAAAAGAGCTTCTCATCGTAGCCATTCGGATTCGGGAGAAAACTGAAAGTTCAATCCTTTGAAATATAACAGCACAGCATGCACACAGAAATGGTTAAGAATTTTTAAGCAACTAGACCCCCTGGTTCTCCACTACCTGTCGCGCCACTAATAATATAGTAAATCGCACTGAATCCACCATTTTCCTTGATTTTGACAGATGCGCAGAACTGAACAAAAATGAAAACGCTAATGATAACATTTAATATGTGTATTGTGAACGAGGATAGCCTATACTCGAGTATCCATGTATGTTTCTAAACGCAAGTGGGCTTGTATTGAAATTTCTCATGGGATAGATGAATTTATACCAGAATAATAAAATAATAAAATAATAATATAATAATATAATAACATTAATATAAAAAAAATAAAGTCCTTTTCTGAATTGTTTTTATTTGATGATAATTAAAAGTAAAATCAGCATTTATTTAAAACATACCAGTTTAAAAATTATAATTTCACTTTTAATTTTATTCCTATATTTACTATTGGATTGGTATACCTGTATATATTTTTACAAAAATAAGTCAACGAACTCATTTAGTTTATAATAATCTTTTAAGTACCTATCACATACTGATTCACAGTCGAGTTGCATTATATTTGTCTACAAAATCGAAAAGTTCAAAGTGATTCATCTCTGAGTCGTAAATATATTACACACGCGGAATCACCCTATAAAAGTCAAGCATATTTATGCACAAATAAAAATGCGAACAAAATAACAAAATTTTCAAAAATAGAACTTTTGTATGGAAATGGAAAACAATGAGATTCCCAAAAGAAAACTGAACAGAAGCCAATTTTCTAAATTTCACAGCTTCCCTGGTGCAGCGCATCATGCGTTGTCGTATAAATGTTCTTCGTCGCCGTTGTCGTTGTCTTACCGTTATTTCGAGGGAAAACAACGATACGGCACAGCTAAAGACTATGGAAATAGATTGTCGACTCACGTAGACAGCTTGACGCTGCTACAATTCGTCGCCATTCCTGGCGAGACTCTTCTATACTTCTGATGTATATTTAAATTCTCCCTGACTGCATCATCGGTGAATGCCTTCAACGAAAAAATAGCCAGAGAAACGATGTGCTCTGAAAATAGAAATAGAAAAAACAACGGTTGGGATTTAAAAAAAAAATAATTATATATGTATATGTATACAAATAGGTAAGAAATTTGTAAGAAAATTTATCACATTTCAATACGAAAATAGCGAAAAACTCTACAGCCGTACGTATACGCTTATACGACTGATCTGGTACACGGTGTCAACACCCGGAAAAAACTTTTGTGGGTAGAGGTGACTTTGAGGAATTTCATCGGTTTTAATATTGTATTTAAATAATCTTTATTCACTCAAAATAGTATCAACTATACATCTGCTTACAGTTAATGCAATAAAAAAGGTCCCGTAAAATGTAAAATTAATGAATTTTACAATCTTATTAATTTACATTATAATTCCGATTTCAAAAGAAAGAATAACAGGAACTTTACTTCAGTTCGATGATCGATAAAATTGAAACCTTAAATTCAGCTCAAAATTCAAACTTTAAAGTGACATCTAGCAGATCATTTGACATTTGAAAATACGTCTACTACAATTCGTTTCATTTATACTACATTTAACTACGTTCAACTACGTACGAGACATAACAAATAAAGTGACAGTTCGGCCTATGGAACATTTGCATTTGCATTCAGAAATTAATTCATATTCGAAAATTTTTTTCACAGAGTTTCCGCATCTATCTCTTTCACGGCACTTTGTGTTCTTCACTGAATATTTATTGAATGTTATTCTTCATTTTTTGATAAATATTCGTTGGTAAGATTGTGTAAAAAAGAAGGGTAGCACATTATACATTGTCTTGTTTGAAAATTTAAGAAAACTATAAAATTAAAATAAACTATAAATACTTTTGCATATGTATGTACATAGGTAAATAAAATATATCTATGATATCCTTGTTGAATTGTCTGGATGTTCTTAACATTCCTCGGGTCTTGAATAATACCTACTTTATTCTCTCATCTTTATTCTATAATTATATACATACATTTTATATATACTGTCATAACTTCACATTGCATAGATGGAATGAAAGTTATTTGAATTTCATGTTCACAAGTTTTAGAGGCGACAACAGGGACTACGAGACGATCCTATAGGTCCTGGAAAACAAGACACAACCAAAACAAAAACTAACTATAAGGAAAATTGTATGCAGATACAAAGTGAAGTAGTCTGGCTTCCAGAAATGCAGGTGAAAATTTTCATTTGTTGTTCGTTGTCGGCATGTGAGTAGAGTTCAGTACATAAGTTATATTTACAAAGGTAACTAAATCAAGACCAAGTTGATTTTAATAAAGAAAGAGAAGGATGGGTTGTGGTGGCGAAGGAGATGGTGATAGAGTCGTCGGAGTTGTCGGGTGAAAAAGTGAAGGCATTCATCGTTTTATCTAGTGGAAAACTTAATTTTCTAGTTTTCTATAAGGTGGATATTATATGTATATGTAAGTACATGTCTGGGGTACCTATAAATTCTTATACATACATATATGCACAATGTACATACGTGGTAGCTTTGTTGTCATCGTCTAGAGTTTTCCATATGAGAAAGTAATATAACGTTAAGCTTAATGAAACGTAAACTTAGGTTTTATTTTGTTAAGAAACTATAATCTGGATAAATTCCTGGAGTCGGTTTATT
Organism: Epistrophe eligans; assembly: GCA_951394125.1. Classification (NCBI taxonomy): domain Eukaryota; kingdom Metazoa; phylum Arthropoda; class Insecta; order Diptera; family Syrphidae; genus Epistrophe; species Epistrophe eligans. Next base: position 13,898,336 of record OX596029.1, read on the forward strand.
TTTCTTTGATGACAAATGATTTAGGAAGAAGGAATTTAATCATATTTTGGACAATTTATGGTGGAGTTTCAAGTGTAATGAGTGAAAAGTAATTTTCAGACATAGTTGTCAGTTATGAAAGTTGGTAACTATGTATATTATTTGCGGAAATGCAATAAAGGATTAATTTATTTTAGGATCTCTGGGAGGGCTCCATTTCCAAAAATTAGTTTTTATAGATAGGTTTAGGTACCTACCTTAATTATTTTAAAGGTTGTATTTTTCTTTAAATGAGCTATAATAAAAAATGATTTGAAATAGATTAACTCAAAATTTATTCCACTTGATAATCTGTGGGTCATTATCATAGCGGAGATCAACTGAAAAAAACAGAGAGTAGAACGTGTTTTAATTGTTGAACAATAGGCATGTTTTTTTGCAAGCCCGGGGGGAATTGGTCGAAAAAAAAAACTTCCACAGGAATTAGCGACATTATGACAGAAACAAAATGAAGTTTTCATACAAACTATCGATAACAAGTATATAATTCACGCCAGTAACACAGTTTTCTGTGCGCTTAAGATAAGCCCGAGGAATTCTCTAGGTTTAGCTTAGCCCGCGTAGGGGATTATTTGTTGTTGCATTTAATATGGTGATTATTATAACAACCAACATTTTTTTTCGTTCAATTTCTTCCGGGCTTGCAAAGAAAAGCCTAATATTTCAAAAATAGTGAATGTTTTGCAGCCACAACTCGAAAATTTACTACAAAGAATTTTTGACTGGTGTTATCAGCAATAAAATGAAAAAGGAAACAAATGAACATTCCTACCTATGAAAAAGGTGATAAATTACCTTTAAACAGTTAATAAATTAAAATGAAAAATGCATTTATTTTAACCAGTTAGTTAAGTTCGAAATCTTATCAATACGACAAAATTGAAAATTATTAGCTAATTCAACCAAGTAGTTATATTATCGAGAAATTAAATTAAAAATATCTAAGATTATAGTAAGATTAAGATTTGTTCTACATATATATTTTACAAAATTATTGAACAATATATTTTAAAGAAAATTTTCTTATATGTAAATATAATTTTATAATAAATGAAAATAAAAAAAAAAACAAATAACGATAAATGAAAAGTCAATTTGACACAGCTATGCTACCAAAAATTCAATATAAAAGAAATTAAATTTACCAAAAGACAAAAACTCAGGAAATATCTATTTATAAGCTAAGAAAAAATGTATAAGAAAAAATTATTTTCCTCATAATTTTTTCTTAAAATGGGCGGGTTCAATGAATTACATCTGTCATCTGAATTTTCAGAATTCTGAATCTATGTCGTTGAACGCAAAAAACATCTGAAATTTCAGTCAAAAATCATTGTGTCAAATTCTTGCATTTACCTATAGGATTTGCATTGAATCAAAATAAAATAGAACTCTCATTATATTCGTAAATTGAGCATTCAGCAACAGATTTTATAAGTTTTATTAAAAGTATTTGCATAGAATGCCATAAAATATATTGTTTTTCAAATATTATTATTGAAATGTATGACCAACAAAATAATGCAAAGCTATCCAAATTTTAATATGAAATTGTTCCACAATAATCGTCTGCGAAACTATGGGAAGATTTTTGAAAAACTCACTAAACAATAAAAAATATTCATTGAAATAAATATTTAATTTAGTTACATGACCAAAACATAACAAAAAAACACCAACCACAGTTATAATTATAAAGTTCAACTTTATGTGTAGTACTTCAACTGCTTTGACATTTCCTCCACCACAAATAACTTTCATCTGAATTTTTAGATGAGAATTTCTTGTCTGAAAATTCAGAAGAAACGTAACTAAAAGTCACTAAAAGTCATCTAACTTTTTATGACAGCTGGCCAATCAGAAGCTCTAAAAATTCAGAATTATGAAAATTCAGATGACAGATGTAATGGATTGAACGCCCTCAATATCTTGATGAATTATTTGCTCCAAATTATTGACATTTAAACTGAAAACACCCTGTAAATCCTAACGTGTGTCATACGTTGCAATTTTTTGTTTGGTTTTGTTTGGACGGTTTCTAATCTAGTATATCTACCATAAAATGTGAAGCATTAACAGTCATCGGAGCCAAAATGTCTAATCTGGCTGCACAAACAAGTAAATACACTCAACGAGTCATTATGTTTCTAATTATAAAACAATTTATAGGGTGATCACCTACATATACGTTTAATGAATCAGCAAAGGCTGTAGACAGATGGATACTTTTTGTCGCTACATAAATAAAAATCAGAGCTTTTGACCATATTTTATATTTCTTTCTTATTATGATCAATTCTTTCATGTTCATATAAAATGAATGTAGCTTTTAACAAAATGACGTTGATCAAGAATTGTTGATGAATGCAGTGATATGATTAACTACTTGACAGCTGGCAGACAAGAACAATTCACCAAAAAGATGGTCAAACGAAGTAATAATGACTTTAATCCTGAAGAAGAATTAAAATCATTAAAAAATAATTTTTTTGGTCATAATTCAGTCTCTCATTTTTCAACAACATTGTATACAACACATATATGTTTATATTTGTATGTGTGTTAAACAAAAAGACCATACATTCACTTTTCGGAAATGTATAACCTTTGATTTATTGTTTCCTGACTCTTTTCATGTCTTTTTCTTTTATTTATTTTTTTTTTCAGTTAAAGATGAAAAAGGAATTATATCCTCGTAGCTTTTTTATTTATTGTTTCCAAGTTTTGTTTATTATTTTTTTTTAAATTTATTTTCTTCCGATTTTTAAGACTTCTTTTACGTACACTTTGAAGAAGATTAATATTATACAATTCGTTAGACTATTGTTTAATTAATTGAAGAAGATAATAAATCAAAATGCAAAAGAATATAATAAATGCGAAATTAGACATGGAAGTTAAATTCATAATCGTCAAATATTTGTGCATGATTGCTTTTTTGCGCGATGTAACAAGAATTTTCTTGATTCTGATGGTTTGGTTTAAGTCTGCGGATCATTTGATACAGGTTTGTATAATAATGAATACTTCACGAGGCAAAAAGTGATGCAACTTTGAATCGGCTGGTTTCGGATTCTTGTATATGTTTGAATGTTTGATGAAAAAGATTATGTACACATATAATTTCTGGAATAATGCATTTCTGAATTTGCAAGGATTTTCTAAGAATTTTAAACTTTCGAGTTTTACCACGAAGCCTAATTATCTCAGCTCTTTGGGGAGGTTATTGTCAGTTTCTCTACAACTCATATCTATCGCAGTTATTTTGTTGCTTATTTGAAATTGAATGGAAAAATTACACATTGTATGACATTTTGTAGAGTACCTCTGTGTAGAATATTCACATAGTACATCATTTTACAATAAATGATGTGGACGAGAGTGTCTAGACACAACAACATACTTTTTTAAGCATTCATAACAAATGCATCCTGAAGCCTGCAACAGAAACACATCACTGCCAGCAGCTACCGATAATGGGGCTCCTATATTGCTATATATCGCTCGTCCACCACACATGAAGTGTATCTGTTACTTTTCTATCCATTAATTTAAGCACAGACAGACAGACAGACAGCCAGACTGACTATATATTTTCTGAGTGCAGTCCGTTTTTCTCCTATACCCCATCTTTAATCGCTAGTTTAAATAAAACAACGCCCCCCCCCCCATCCCACAACCATAAGCCTGCTGTGCACAACAGAACAAATCATTATTGTCTGGTTGTGTCCAAATTTTAGGACAAAATTGAATCGATTTTACAACAACTGTATAAGTGTAAGTGCATCCTGAATGAATCCACTGACTAGACAGACTATGAAGGTGGCAAATATATAAATGAGAAGGAATTGTATAATATGGATCGGAATAATAAACCAAATGGTCTGTGATGACCATTTATGATGTTGCTACTTTGTATGTAGCTTTTTATTCTGTCAGCAACAATACAACAATTAATAGAAGTCCATAAGGAAGAAAGGATGGTTTGGTGATGGAACAGAGTTTGAGTTTGAAAAACAAGCAGATATACATAACCACTATTAACACGTTTCAGCGAGGCATTTACCGGTCATGGTTATAACCCTGTGTTAAGAATATAATATTTATTCTTACCGCGGTTGACATGAGTCATTTTTCAGGCCTATGACGATAAATGTCTAAAATTACATACTGAACATTTTTCCTAACCACATTTTTTTTTCTCTCTGGCCAATAGGAACTAAAAGAAATCGGCTTAGAAAATAAAATGGTAAAAAACGGGGGGAAGTGCAGAAGATCGGAGAAGTTCAGAATTTTTAGGTTTAAAAATTTTGTATGACAAAAAATCTGTTTTTTTTTTAATTTTTGTTAAATACTGTAATACTTCAGTATTTCAGAATTTCGTGCTTTAAAATTCTATAAAATCCAAAATTCTGGTCAATTGCGCAAGAATATTACCAAATCCTTGATTGCTACCAAGAAACTTCAACCAAAAATGAGCTCAACTCAACGATCTAGAAATGGTATAACTTTTATTTTTGAATAAACTTAAGTTTTAAATCTTTAAACTTTAAGGGATCCATTGGAATACTTTTTTTTACATTACATAAATAAATAAAGGAAAAGGAAGAGTAAAAGTAAATATTTCCATGAAAAGAGCAAACCGTTATACATTAGAAATTATGTGAATACATGTTGTGGTAATTTTCAAGAGCCCCATTATAATTTGTATTTGAATGGATGTTTTTTTTTTTTTTTTAAAGGACGCTAACAAAAAAACCTACAACGTACGAAATTAATTTTTTCACGATATCCTTATTAATTTAGATTTTTGTCTTTTTTGTCAACTATATTATACTTATATGAATGGTAATTTTGTTAGCTCCTTAAATTCAAATTCATTAACACATTATGAAAAAAAAAATTTTATGTTCTGATGGATATTCATATATGTATAATTGTATAATGTACAATGTACATCATAGCTACATAATTAAAAGTTGGAAGATAGCTGAGGGAACCCATTCAGAGCTAACTTAAACAAATCTGCAACTTGATGATAATAATATACACAGAGAATCGGGGGGCTCTGATTCTTTTCAGTATCTATGGGTAAATAATTTTTACAGATAAATTTATGTGGCAGGATAGAATTAAGGTCAAAAAATATAAGTTTAAATATAGAATTGTATAAAGTTTTATAGAGTTTGTTTTTTTTTAAATTAAATAATTCAATTATTTATTTTAGCTTCTCTGGGATTTCGCAAATACATTTTAAAAAGTATCTTTTGTCGTATTCAATCACAACATAATCGGCTTCTATGCCGAATTTCATTATTATTGGTTAAAAAATACTAGTAAGGAAATATGAATTAGGAAACCTGTGCCTAAGTTCTGTAACTCTCGCATCGATAAAATTAGTCGAGAAACGAAGAAAATTGAATCAAATCAATGAGTTTTGTACTATTTTTCAACGTTTTTCGACCGATTTTATCAATGCGAGAGTTACAGAACGTTAGGCACTGAAATGATTAAGACCATTTTCAAAACATTTTTATTAAATGAAAAGAAAATGTTACTTTATTTAAATCTTCATAAAGATTTTTATATCTTGACCGGAAGACCCGTTAGAAAATTTCGCACATTCAATAAGGTTTTGCAATTAAATTTTCAAATAGAATGTTTGAACAAAATAAATAAATTCTTTATTGATATGAACAATACATATTCGTTTTACAAAACCTCTTAAACCCCGTAAACAATATTTGAATTAAGAATGAATTCATTTTGAATATTTAGTTTTCTCTTTCACTCATTCAATGGATTAAAATTAAAAGTGAGTCAAATTATTCATTTATTGAATTTTTTGAAATTGCCGAAATTTATAGAAAATAGTGTGGTAAAACATAAAGTTTTTTGTGCAATGTCATCGATATGAATAATTAATTTCCTTTCCATTGATACCTAATTTAGTGGATTTGACTATTTTATAAATGAGAAAAAAGGAGTTTAACAACAGAAATAATATAGGTATATGATGATTTTTATTTCCCGACATTATTTTAACATTTATTATTTATTATTTTAACATTTATTAAATTTATATAATGACGCAAAATATTAAATAGCCTGATGTTAAGCTATTAGCATGATACTACTTTAAACTTTTCTAACTCAAAAGCTCCTTACCAAAATTTTTTTACTTTTAAACATTTTTCAATTAATATCATACTAAATCTATTTTCTTAGTAATATCTAGTTAAACGCGCCTAAAACAATGACAGTTTATTCGAAAAAATAAGCAAACATAGGTATGTTCCTTTGGGCTACAGTATCTAGTGCCATGTAGATACTTTTGGTTGCAGTCAATTACTTCTACTTTGTGGTCAAAGTAGCTCAAATAACACCTACATAGATTTTACTTCTGACAAAATTAAAGCGTCCCATTCATAATCTACTCTAATTTTCAAAGTGACATTTGGATTTAATATAATATTGAAAAGATGAAATAGGCATTTGGTTAATTTAACTTTAATAAAATGTTGATAAAATAGTATGATTCTGACTCGTTTAAAATTTGGAAAATCCAGTTTTTTTACTTAGCATCATACTTAAAATGCTTTAAAATTTTACTAAATCACCTTAATTTTGCGCCAATGATTTTAATGAAATTTTTATAAAATTGACCTTCGATTCAAAAAAAATTGTTTGTTTAGAAAAATAGCCGTGGAATATAAATGTTTTATCAAAAAGTGGTGGACATCCACCCCACAAAAAGGAATAATTCTTTATAAAACTATTAGGGTTTTCAAATTTCCCCGAGAACGGCTCTTACGGTCTTGATCTTGATCAACCTTAAACAAAACTAGCTTTCAAACTTTTGACCAAAAATATAACGAAAAAAGGGATCCAACCTGTTTTCAGAAAGTTTAAAGTTGTATTCCTTATTTACTTATTTACTTATTGTCTTATTTGAATTTGTTCCAACTTTGCAAAGAAGTACTTGTAATTACCAATATTTTCTCAAAAACGTTTACACAAAATTAAGAAAGGAATCAATTTCAGTTTTAATTTTAGGTTTTGGCAGTTGTTTGTAATGTTTCTTCATTTTTTATTAATTTGTTTTTGTAACTCCAATCTTATCGTAGCCTTTATCTATGAGATATATGTATGTACCTTTTCGTATGTTTAAATAATTAATTTCTATAATCCATAAACAAACAATTTTTGTTTAACTCATATGTATGTATGTACATATATCACTAAAATCATATTTCATAGTTGACAATCATTGACTATGGTACAATTAGATACCTATTCACCCAAACAATTTGTTGAAAAAAATAAATCAAAAAGGAAATAATTATAAAAATTTTTCAACGATTTACAAATAAGTAATTTCTAAAAAGAAAATGTTGAAAATGTTAATTTAAAGCGATTTTATTTTTTTATTTTATTGTAAACGTTCCCCTGAAGCCGAACAAAAGACCCACCAAATGCAAAGCGCATTTTATATAAAACCAAGACCAAGTCAAACACCACTTTCGTTTCTGTTTTCTGTTTTTTTTTTTTTTTTTAAGTATGCAAAAGTCAGTATAGTATAAATGTGAAAAAGGACATTTGAAGGACTTTGTGTTTCACTATAATGTATACATACATATAGTCTGCGGGCATTGCTTGGTGAGCTTACAAAGTAAAATTTATGAACCCCAAACGAAGTGCATCTGAAGGACAAAGAGTTTTAACTTGTCAGGGGGAAGGGAGGGAGAGAGACTCGAGCATAGGAAAAGGAGATATTATACCCTGACTAAGCATCTTAGTATATGTAGACAAAGTGTAAGCGAGTAAATTTATTACCCGTCAGTTCTCAACGAATTAATGCAGGTGCAATTTTACAAAACTTTTTTTTTATGCAGGTATTTACGTTGTTCAGTTATTGAAGAACTGCAAAAAAAAAAAGTAATAAAAACGAAAACGAAAGTGCTATTTGCAATAGAAATGATATTAATTTTAACCATTTGAAGGCTCAGGATACAAAGAAGAAAAGGAAATGACATGAAAAATATAAATACCTAAACAAAGAACGAAAATATCGGAAATGTTGTTTTTAACTAACGAAGCCAGTAACAAAGCCAGAGAGTTGGAATGACTTTAGATTAATTATTTTATTTATTTCATTACCATAGTTCGTGGCTCAAATGTTTAAGTGTCAAAAAGTAAATACCTATAGACCAAGGATAAAGTGCTTAGTAAAGCATTGGAAACATTTTTTTTTGTGTAGGAATTTTTATTCTAATAAAATTCAAATCCTGCAATTAATACGTATACCCTTAGGTATACTCTTAGGTAACTACATATTTTGAACATTTTGAACATTTGGCTCTATGTAAATATGTATATGTAGGCAGTAACCTTATGTCCTTAAAATATTATCGTTATCTCACGTGGCCAATTGCATTGAAAAAATACTTTGGTAAAACTTTATCCAATATCGACTTCAAACTCATCTGTAACTTTTTTGAAGCCTGCATTAAACAAAAAAAAAGTTAATGATCCTTGTAAGTTGTATAACTACATGGAAAAGCTTAGACTCTGTTTATATAGAACTCCTTGTCTAGTGTGATGTAAAAGTCTACAAAAAGAATAAGAAACTTTCTCAAACGCAAAGTAACAAAATGTGGAGTGATAACTAACCCTGTGGCAGATAAAAAAAAAAACTACTCAGACAAAAGTACCTAGACGCCACCACACCAACTACATATATGTATGTACTATTTATAAAGAAATGGTGGTGTAATACAAGCCTATTGTTACATCTCCTATATGTCTGAAGATGTTTTATGGGCTTGTGTGACTTCAAGGAAGTCACCTACTACTACTACTACTACTACTTTTTCAAGAGGATGCAAAGGAAAGACTTGTTGGGATTGGGACTTCGTCTGTGTCATCGTAAAGTCGTATATTCGTTGTAGGTGCTGTGCAACTATCAATTGGCAACCATCAACAAGAAAATCTTGGAGAATGGGACACCAACAACGATAACAACGACGACGACGAACGAAACCCTGTCTGGCGTCGAGTATCCACTCGAAACAATTAAGACGTGACCCACACGGTAAAGACAAAAAGATATCCTTACTGCGCTTTGGTTTATGTGAGCGATGGTAGATTTAAGGAAGAATCATTGTTGGTGCAATGTATGGAAAGACTGATGGGAACATGGCTCCTGATTGGCACTAATTAGCCTGGCAGTATAGGTACGAAGGTATATATCTACTACTGCCACCTTGTAATGCATACCTACAATACAACGAACCGAAACGATGGTTCATCAGTAATGTTGAAAGAGTTCTTGAGATGACGCATTATCCTTTGGCAATGCGAAAACTCATCACGAATGCAATTGCTAATTAGCAGCAAGCTGCTTCCTGCTATTGTTTATTGCGTGATGACGAAAAAAAAAAACAACAAGAGGTTGACTTCTTATTAAACAAGCTATTCTGACGTGTTTTATGAAGGCATTTTGTGACTTACAAAAACTTGAGATAATTTGTATGTATAGGTAAACAGAAAAAAAAACGCGTGAATCTCCAAGCTTATAACAAAATTTGAAAATATAACATTATATTCTATATAAGAAATCTGAACACAGTTTCTCCGCAAAGTTCCTTGAATGAATGAATTTCAAGAAATCAAATCAAAATAAATTTTTTTGTTTGCACCTTACCACCGAGCGTCAGATAAAATAAGTTTTATTAGTAATTTTTAGGAAAATAAGATCTAAGAGATTTCGATCCGTCAAAAAGTGAGCGAATCTAATTTTTTTTTTCGCAGCCTTTTGTTCTATCGCAGAGAATGAAATATTGCTGAGGAATGCCTATTCACGTAAATGAGATTGCTGAAATCAGATCTCTTTCCTGAACTATTTTGTTTTTTGTTTTCTTGGTAAATTCAACAGATGTAACAAGAACACATCCACATTCCACATGTATTTCATCCGATGAATTTTTGAGTTTGACATTTAGTTAGTTGACAACTGAGTGTCAAATTATGATGTGTTCGTTTCGTTTTCTTTTTTTATTAGCATTAGGTTTGTTCGTTGAACCCTGAAGTCACCCTGGGGTCGCCCTAAAGCGTTTTTTGAAAAACCTCAACTCACCCTGACAATTAAATTCTGTGTTTTTTGAGACCTAGGGTCACCCTGAATTCGCCCTGAAGTAGACCTAGGTTTTTTTGCTGTGGCGAGTTAAGGTAACGAATAAACTGCCAAAGTGACATGAGTTGTGAGGCAATTTGTTGTGCTTTCGCTTGCTGCAGCAAATCGCTTATTTTTTAAATAGAAATAATTAAAAGCCAAATTGAAAGATAATAAATAGAAATAGAAAAGATAAACACTTATAGTTGTTTTAATTAATTTTTTAATTTAATTTAAAGCAAATTTTAAGTTTTAATTATTGCTATGACTGTCAACAAAACAATTTACACCCTCGAGTGTTTTTTGAAAATCGAAAAACCCAGGTTTTTTGACAATTCTTAGGGTTATCAAGAAAACCTGTCAACTTTGGGTAAAGTTCAACGAACGAAACTAATGTTTCCACTCTGTTCAGAGTTAGATGATTTTATAATAGCCAATGAAAAACTTGACCAAATAAATTACTTGATGTTGTCTAAAAATGTGTAAATGGAAAATTAGAAGAAAATCGAGGACAATATTTTTAAAACTATCAAGAAACCTTTGCTATTCGGGTCTGGAGTTTCACTAAGAACAAAATATTCTTATTCTCTTCACTCACGAGTTTAATAACTTTATGAGGCAGTTTTATTTTTTTCTAATTAAAAGGTCCTCAGTTTATCTATTCACGTTGTAGAACTATCATTTTTATAACTGTCTGAAATTTTAATATATGAATTTCTTGCTTTTTATGTCTCTAAAAGTAAAAACTTCCAGGCGTGTTCTTTCATATAAAAACTATATTTTTTATTATAAAGTTGTTTTTGTCATTATTTCATGTAAACTCATTCATTTGTAACACACAAAAAAAACAATAACTATGAACCATATCTATTAATATACAAAGTTGCAAAATCGAAGCTTTTCTCATTTCATTTTTAACAATTGAATGCACACAATGCTCCCATCTATCAGTTCTTATTAAAGGAGACGTCATTTTCCAATTCATAAACTTCCAACGAGTCGTGTGCTAATGCGAAAGTGCATTGAATGCAAGTTCATATTCGTTCACAAGGTACAGAAGACGAAGGATGCTGATGATGCTAATGCACTTCGACTATCCTATCCTACCCACTCCCTCACTCACATCATATAGTTAAGTTGTTGTTACACTTCGAGATGTCCTTCTTTTAAGTGCAAAGGACAAAAGTGCAACTCTTTTACTATGTGTATATTGATGCACTTAGACAATTCTTGCATTCTTACCGACAATCGGTGACTTTAAATCGACCTTCAGAAGGTTATCATCGTCATTTTCTGTGGCGCTGGTCGCTGTCGTCGTAACTTGTATATTAACTGGGAAAAGTGTTCTGTAAATGGGTCTCAAATGAGATGAAGACACTTAACAAAGGATTTTCTCTCTAACAGTTAATTCAGCCAGCCAAACCACATTAAATATATGTTGGCAGTAGCAAAGCAAGTGAAGAGCATCGGTAGAAGTACTCTCATCTCATCACCCACACAACGTCTATATGACGTATATGTATAGCACAACGACGATGACGATGGAGAAGCAAATCGATTCCAAACAACTGCTACCAAATTATCGTAATCATCTTACGATGATTACAAAGGAATTGATTTTATTATTGGATGTGATCTCCTTTTTTTTTATTTTATTTGTATGTCTGTTGAAGGATTTTGAAAGAAAGATGAAGACTACTTACTATGTATGTACATATATGTATATATGACAAGTAAGAGTATGGTGTATGTCACTTATTGAATCGTCTGATGGTGCTCTCCACAGCAAAGCTAAGATGTTGCAAGAAGACCTTATTCACAAAAAACGAGGAGGACAAAACACTGACAAATAATAAAAGAACGAATTTTCCGACAAAATTCTGCACATATATATCTAAGTACCTAGGACCTTAAACAAAACAAAAAAAAAATGGCGAAAAGTCTTCAAGAGAAAGGAAAATACATACTTATCGGAACTTGCTTTATACTTTCTGATGTCTCGTTAGTCGTACAAAAAAAAAGGAACATTTCTGACAGCAATCACCGTCGAGTATGAGGAGGACAACAACTTCCAAATATGGGTAAAAGAATAGAAGACACAGTATAAAATAACAACAATTCTTTAAAATAAGGAGACGTTATGATAAACGACCAAATTGACAGTGCATTTGATGAGCTGCGGCAACGTTGGTGGGTGGAAGACATGAGCGAAGCGGCCAGGAAATTTATAGAAAGGCCAAAAGTTTGAGTTTTGCTTACTCATATATAACAATTTATTGAAAGATAACAGCGTTTTTTTAATGCTTCATCTTTACTTTAAAAAAAGCATTTGATTAGCGCTAAAATCTAGCAAAAATACCAAGCATAAAAATATTGTCAAGCGACAACAAAATGTCAAAACAAGGGGTTCCATAGAAAAATTTGACGTTAAAATAACTTTAAAATACATCGTCAATTTCAACAACAAGATTATCATTTTATTCCTCGGGAATTCCCCCTATACACGACGTTTTAGTTTTTGGAGGTCCAACAACGGTACCCTGTACAACACTTTCCAGGCATTAAGAAAAATTTGATTTTTCTCAAAATGGTGGTTCACAGATTTTAATAATAATTTTTTTTTTTATTCTAGACTTACTCATTTCGGGTTAACCAATTTATTTCAATTAAAAATTTTAAGAAGCTTCTTAAAAGTCTCAGCTGTTTGAAAGTATTTATTGATAAGATATTTACTTTAAAAATCTCTTAACAGAAAGTACAACCCGAATTTCACCCCTGTTCATTTCTAGTAAAATTCCCAAAAGTCTGTGAATGCCGCCATCACAGTCACTTTTCGCCCTAGGTGATGATGTGCTACTTTTAAAGCATTTGATGATGATGGCCTGATGATGGGTGAGTAAGTATGGTTGGTTGGGGTATCCTTTTGTGGTAAGTAAAAAATTGTCTCAAGTAGATGTCACATGGGACTATAGTGGATATTCCTTTTTATATAAGATCGTAACGAGTTTTTTTTTCTTGAGCATAAAGTAAATTCTCTTTATTTTCACTTTTTTGTTGGTTTTGTATTTTGATATTGGGTCCTGAAATTGTATTTTATGCTAGTACCGACATAGCTAATATTCACACCGAAGGCATTTTTGAAATTTCTTTAAATCTTGTTTTTTGGATAAAAAATTGGTCCGGCAATCTTGTATGTCTGCCTAAGTCTAAACTGCGAACCGTTTTCTTCCAACTTGGGACTAAAGGTTTTAAAGTGATTACCTTTAAAACAAAAATTGAGTTTTTAACTTAACAGTAACAGTAGCGGGGATTAGTGACACCCCATTACAGAAACAAAATGGATTTTTCATACAAACTCTCGATAAAAAGTATTTATGTATGTAATTTAGGCCAAAGGCAACACAGTTTTATGTTGGTTTAGCTAAGCCTGAGGGAGTTTAGTTGTTTATGCATTTAACATATGTAAACTAATTAGCACCGGCGGCGGCGTTATTTTTTTCGTCCAATCCCCCCAGACTTCCAAAAACATACTCAATTTGCCTTGTGGACGCGTTCCCAGAAAACTCAATGTATCTGACGAAGGAGTTGCCAGGCAGCTTTTAGGAAAATCGATATTGTGTTTTATTTTAGTTCGTAATTTGAACGATTTCTTTTAAATTTACACTCACAGATCGCCGCCGCGCCGTCGGAAAAGTTAGCTTATTTTTAAAAACCTTATGTAAAAAACTGTAGATCATAAACGTTTACTGATTGGAAAAAAAAGAATGTTAACGTTGTCAAAACTTTTTGATTAAAATAGCACCAGAAGTCCTGAGAAAAAACTAATAAATTCTGGTTTATCTTCTCAGGCATACCTACCTATCTACTCGAATCCATACCTACGAGTAGAACGAAGAAGAAACAACTATATAACTTCGTATTGCGACAACCATATTACGACGACGACGAATTTATTTTTGTCTTTCCACAATTTTCTTTTTCATTTTCATCAAAATGAACTTAAAACTCAGTATTTTCTTAAATAGAAAATTTGCAAATAACTATATGAAATGCTTTGGCAAGCGTGTAGCTCGATTCATAACGCATATAGGCTGTTTGTCGTATAAGATCTGTAGTTAGCAAAGTGCGTTCACCAGAGCTGGATGATATTCGCGTGCGTTATTTTTCTTCATACTTTTAGATTTTATATACTTAAATTTTTATTACAAGAAAAAAAAAAAAAAAACAAATCTTGTTAAACATAAAAATACCCTTGTGTGCCACTGACCCTGCATTCTTGACATTCTTGAGATTTTCCAAAACAAAAAACAAAGCTGACCGTTTTGCTTCACTATAGATACCTATCTCCCGGCAGCTAATGAAAAAAAAAGCAACATAAACATTTCTAAATATCGTTCCGCAAATTCCGCTGTGCCATGTGTGAAATTTTTGTCTGACATCGCTAAAACTGCAACAGTACGTTTCGTCGTCGTCACTGTCGTCCTCCGTCCGTCATCTGGCCTCCCGACGACGCCTACCCCTACGGTCGTTTTCGTTTTCCTATCGAGTTGTATATCGCTGCCTGTCAACTACGGTGCTGCTAATGTCGATCGGATCGATCAGTTCGAAATACGCGCATCTGCTTTGCGTTGTTTGTAGGACAACGCGTACAACTGTTTTGCAACATTTTCTACTACTTGACAAATTATATGCAAATTCAATTGCAAATCAATGGAATTGTTTCGAATGTTTTTCGCCTGGCGTATTTTTAGAATTGATCGCAACTAAAAATACCGCTGAGAGTGCAAATACGAAAAGAGAATTAAAAATACCAAACTCAAACACTCAACGAATGCTAAAGAACAAGAAAAGTTTCAATTTTTTGTTTTGTTGTTGTTGTTGTTGTTTGTCGTCGTTGTTGGAGAGAATGGGCAAAATGAGTACAAAAATAAAGAGAAGAAGAAAGGTTGAAGATTTTTGATGTAAGAAGACAAACAAACAAAACAATAGCGAGTGTTTACCGAGGGCATGATTTCTAAAAATATATAATTTAAAGTTAGAAAATGCTACAACAACAAAAAAAAAACATAAAATAACGGGATCTTTTTCAACGTTTTGTCGTGTCTTGGGTATTTTTATGTGTGGGTTCTAAAATGGCTGAATAAGGGGTACATATCATCACAAGGTAAGTTACCTTCGAGATCGAGATTTTTTAGCTTTTTGAGAAATCTTATTTTGTTCCTTATAAAATTAAAACTTAATCGTTAATCAATTGCACTTTTAATGGAATTGATAAGCGGCCTGAATTGGCTTGAATTAAAAATATGTTGAATACATCTCCGACTTTTTTGACATATCTGTACTTTATTTCACTCTCACTTTATGGCGAGAAAGAGATGCCTACCTGTCTTGGCCACCTCTTTCTGACGATCAAATGAATTTTTTCTGGCTCGTGTGTGGTCAACTTAAGGCCATATTTCAAATTTAGTGATAAAATTTGGTTAAAACAGGACTATTATTAAATAATTTTAGGATTTTATTAAAAAGTTGTACCTACCTAAATTTTTTAAATTTCTGTAACATGTCATTTTATTTTTTTTTTATTTTCTTTTCGTTTCAGCTGAAATATGTCAAAACCCTTAAATCGTAGATAATAAGAAATAAAAAACAACTTAACAATTGGATAGTTTTAATTTTTTTATTATAATATTTTCATTATTTTAGTGACATCGAATTTATTAAATTGTATTAAAAATAACAAACACATTAAAAGCATTTAAGAACCGTGCATAATAGGTACACAAATTCAACATCATTTAAATCTAAGTACCTATTGTGGCCCCCACGAATGCAGCCAATGGCGCCGCGGGGGCCCGATTATTCGTAAAGTATATAGTAACGATTTTTATTACTATTATATTATCGGCCAGCTCCCTCGCGGTGCCAATTGACACACAACAGTATTTGGCCAAAAATATAAGCTATTCAACTACAACAACAAGAACAACAACAACGTTACCATCAACAGCAGCAGTACCATCATGGTACCAAATCGGAAGATCACATCAACAAATCGACGTAAATACTTTAAGCTTAGTAAAAAAAGAAAACGATTTTGAACAAAAATATTATTTATTTGTAAATAAATCAACAGTGAAACCAGTGAAAATAAATTTAAGTAGTATAATAATGGCAAAGATTGCCAATCAATATGACAGTTCACAACAACTGTCAGTGTCAAAAAATGGAATAGTTAAGCGTAGTGATAGAATTTCTAGTGAAAAAGATGCCAATAATGTTAGTTTTAAAAGTGTTATAGAAACAAATAGTGATTTTGAAAAAGTGTCATATCTAAATAGAAGTGTTTCAATGTTTCAAAATGATTCAATACAAATACCCTTAACTTCAATAGGATTTAAAAACAACGAAGTTAAAGAAGCTGAGGAGAAAACGTTTTTGCAGAAATACGGTGAGTAGGTAATGATCGTTTTTCATTATTTATTTAAAGTTATAATAATTTCTATAAATTACCGCTTGCTAAACAAGATATATACGAAACAAAATAAAAAGCGAACTATAGAGAAGAAAATAGATATAGAAATAGCAAAAGCAGAAGAGAAAAACGCAAACACTTGTGATCTGCCGCGCTACTGTTTTAGTTGCGAACGAATTCAAGATGTGTACAATTGTAGGTACATCTTTTAGTATTGGCTACAAAAGAAATGGCAAACATTATTTGTTGGCGATTTTTTCTGGATTAATAAGGCTTGAGCGAACTTGCAATTCAGATCGCGCGATTATTCAGTCGCAATTAATCGATATCAGAAAAAATCATTAAAATTGCAAGTAAAGTCTCATTTGACTCTATTTGATCTGTTTAATTTTGCGGCTAAAAAATGATTTATCAGTCGCTCAGGTTAGGTGTGCAATGTGCATTCATATTTAAAACCGCATTGTATCATTTCCTGTGACTAAAAAATCGTGCGATTGAAAAACACAAGTTCGTATATGCATTTTTATTAATTTAGGCTTCGAAATATAACCCCAATCGTGTTACAATCGTGCGCACAATTTGATTTATTTTAACTTGCGACAATCGCGTCGCCAGAAAAATTGAACAATTTTCAGTCTTTTCAGCTTCGCGATTTCTTTGTATCATGTGCGATCATTCACATCGAAACTCATGTTTCATTTTCTACCACTGAATAGTCGCCCCGTACACCGCATACCTACGTTCCCCGCCTACAAGCTTAAAAATTGCTGGGGGTAATTACAGCGTTTAAAAGCAGTCTAATCGCTAATTTGCAAAGCAAAACACATGTAAAGCAAAGCAACATATTTTTTACATTTGCACAAATACATTTGCATTTGCGCAAAAAAACAAAAATTGACTACATTTTGGGACAATCTGTTTTGCAGGGATATTCACGTTTGCATTTTAAAACTGTCTGCTTAAAATAATTTGCGCAAGTTGTGAGTTTAGGAATTCGCCCTAAGAGATATAAAAATATACCTAATATCTACCTATCTACCTACCACACAAAGACAAAAATTCTATCAAATAGGTAGGTACCTATTATGAATGAGTTCGATATCGTTTAATATTTCAAACTGAACCTTTTTCGTGTAGATGCCGCGGCCGTGGCTGGCGGCGCGTCGCGTCACCATCCCGTGCGTCGGTCGTCTTTCTGCTAAAGCCAGACCATGTCTACTTGGGCAGGATACCACTATCACACCAATTAGCAATGTCAAATGATCATAAATTAACGTCACGTCAATTATAACAAACCAATTCATGCTGCGCGTAAAAACCAAAAATTTTATCCTAAAAATTCTCTCTAACCATATGTGGCATAATAACAAAACAATGATAAAACACACAGCGACAAGATTTATAAAACAGTTGTGGGTTTGAAGGAAAGAAAAAAAAAAAAAAAACGAAGAAACCAATCGCACGAGACATGCAATTTGTCAACGACACCAAAAGGTATACAAACCACACGATAGACATTATTTCGAGACAGAAACAAACAACTGTGGGGTTTACATATAATGGGGTTGCTTTTGATGCTGCTGGGCTGGCTGATTCGAGAACGAATGGAGTACATTTTTTTTCGCGTGCGCCCATGGAATTCCATTTCTTTTCCCAAAATAAGATTTCCCAAATTTCAAAGAAAAGAAGAGAAGTAAATAATGATTAAGAGGTGAAAAATTGCCAAGAACTATAAACGCCTTTATACCTATAGTAGAAGAGTGGATAAAGCAAGGAGATGAGGAGGGTTGTAGCACAGATAATAAACTATACAGATGTAGCATCCCCATAGAAAAAAATGTCCCAATTTTTTTTTACAACAGGCAGACGATCAACAGGCAAGAAAGCTCTTTGCCTGTTAATCGTAAAGCACAGAAAGAAAGCTATTTGTCTTTTGCAAAAAGTTCTCTCTTGCGTGCTCGCTCATATGTTTTCCCTCTTGCTTTGTTATTCAGGATATAGGAATGAATGGGGAAAATCAGCAACGATCGAGAGGAAGGCGAAAGACAATGCGATGATGTTTTTTTTTTACTGTGTTGTATATGTACGTTTTTTTTTAAGGTCGTCTGAGGCTGACGACAAAGAAAAAAAAAGTATATGAACTCTTTTTCTTCTTTGCATTGATCCATGGATATTGGATCTATTTTCTTTAGGTGGGTAGGTAGAGATTTTTTTGAGTGGTGGAGGAAATTTTTTTAATGACGGAAAAAATATCTTCTTTTTTTTTCGGTTGTTGTAAGGTTTCTTATGAATAATGGTTATGAACGAGCGTGGAGTTTGTAGTTTTGTACTCTATTCTAGATTCGTTAGATCGGAGTATTTTTTGATTAAATAGCTAAATATAATTTTATTTAGATAATCATTTTCCAGTTTTTTATACCAACAAATTTATTTTTGGTATTATTAATACATTTCAACATTTTGAACCTGTAGAAAACAATTATAAAATAATTTGAAAATATGATATTATTATAAAATATTTAAATTTGATCTGATAGGTAGGTTGGTAGGTATACATACATACCTACAAATAAAAAAATAATTAGGTACGAAAAATAACTGCGTAGACCTAGGTAGGTATGTTAAAGAAAATGTTATTAGGTCCCAAATTAGGTACCTACATTAAATTGGATATTATTGTAAATATTGATTTTTATATTTTATATTTTGTATTTGTGTTATTTGTAATTTTGAATTTGTTTAAAAAGGGTAATTCGCTCAAGATGCGACATAAAACGAAGAACTTTTTTAATTAGTTTAAGACCAGATAAGAAAAAAAAACTTATGGGACGGAGGTTCTATTTTCACCGGTTTAAGAGGAATGAGCAATTTACTAAGAATTTTTTTTTTATTGTTTAAAAACAACGGTCAAAGAACACGCTTTCTTTAAGTCAGGAATTCGTTTGAGTAATTTTCAAATCAAGTTTTTTTTAATACAGATAGGTGCCCGTGGCAATTGGACACCCAATGTTATTTTGTTATAAGGAAATTCCTAATTCAAAATCTTAAAAGACCTTATCAAATTTTCAATATGCGATCAAGTGAAAACAAAAGTTGGGGTGTATTATAGTTTTCAACTGTTTAAGTTGTATTTTTGGCAAATGTTTTTGCTTAAAAAAAACTATCAACTTAATTTTTTAACAAACCCCACCATTTCATAGCTACAGCATTTTGTGTAAAATAAAATTATTCCAGAGACGATAGCTTTGTTTGTTTACGAGATTTTTTTTAGTGTTTTGAGTTTGAACATTTGTTGATTTAAAAAAAAAAGGCCAATTAAATAATCCTACAAATCTTATCAGTTATTGACTTAGTTACTATATATAGAATAAAATTGGCCCGGCTTCTAAGCTGGTGTTTGTTTTCAAAATATTCGAGCTGAAAAACGTTTTTTAAAGATTTTTAGTGTTTTCTTGTAGTTTTTTTGCTTAAAAAAATATAATTTTTTTTTTTTAATTTATATCAGTAACCAAATTATGGTATCGTGTCTAAAATAAAATTATCCCGTTTGTTCTCAAAATATTACAACCGAAACAAGTTTTTCACAAAATTTTAGCATGTTTTTAATCTAAATACAAACTGAAACTGCGTAAAATATATATGTATATCCATTGCATTTACTGATTGACAGCGAAGCTAGTACATTAAAAGTGATTAAAAGTTCGAAATTTTAAGTTATTTTGTTTCGTTTTGTTTTGAGTGATTCAAATAAAATAATATTTTAACTGATTTTTTCTTTACCTATACCTACAAATATCTCATTACCAGTTGAACCAATTTTAGTGAAATTTTTTATACAAAAGCTACTAATAAGTTTAAGTTTAAGTTTCCATATCAACATTTTTTGGATTTAAAAAAAAAAAATTTAATTCAATTTAATTCGATATTTCGAAAATAGGTGGATAATTTTATTCAAAATTAATGTTTAACTCTGCATAAAAAAGTACTAAAAATTGGCGTACCAATTTTTTTTCTTAAAAACATATTTAAAAGCTTGTAAGTATATAAAAAATTATTTTTTTTTTTTAAATCACTCCAACGATTTTTTTAAAATTTGTTCTCCTAAATTGAGATTTGTGTAAGAAATCACTTGGTGTACATAGCATTTGTGTCAAATCAATTTCAGATATCTTTTTAATCATTTTATTTCTAATTTTATTGATTGTTTTAAACTTTATTCAGTCTAAACTGTAAAGTTCATGCATATGTGCGAAGTGCAAGACAGCACGGTGCTATATTGTTCATATTAATGTACTCACATAATACTTTCTTACACTAGACTTTATTTTTGGCCGGTGGCATAAAATATAGTCTCCAAAAACTAATAAATTTCTTTTATCAAATGAAAAGTTTTAAAAATTATTAAGACTTTAAAACCACAGTGTGATCGTACATAAGAGGAAGTTCTGGCGACCTAATGTTGTAAGACATTATAATATTAAAAATCGAAATATTTTTTTATAAGTATCTATACATATACAAAGTATAGAGCAAAATTGTGCAGCTTATGCTTCTTCCTAAACTTCAAACCTACCTTTACTAAAACCCCCTATTAAATCCCCAAAATTAAAAATCAACAAAAATTAACCTCAACAAATAAATATTTGGTGACGTGAAATAACGCCAAACGAAATAAGACCAAATTCTAATTTTTCGTTTTTGAAAACGTAATAAGACCAAATTCGGAGTTTGGCCTTATTTCTATAAACAAATCGAAATAAAGTCAATTTGGCGTTATTTGGCGTTTTCGTTAAATTTTCTGCAAAAACACAACAAAAAAAGGAATAAAAAGACATACATCCACACATTTACATACTTATAATACATTTATTTATAATAAACACAAAACAAATAGGAGTTAATGAATGATTATACAAAAAATTAAATTGTAATCTCAAAAATGTACCTATATAAAGTACAAAAAATAGTATAAGCATTTAGTCAAGAAATAATATTTAATATTTAATATTTAATTTAACGAATTTCTAAATTTTAACAAAATATATTTCAGCAAAATATAGTTGTCGAATTTTGTACAATTTGCCTGCAAATGTTCTATTAGCTAGTTTTTAAATCAAGTGAAATAATGCATATTTTTTGAAAAAATTGGTTTTGAACTCAAAATTTGGGGAAAAAAAACATGAAAAAAGTTTAATGAGTAGTTTTTCAGGAATGTTAAGTTATATATATTATTTTTTTTTTCTAAAATTTGTTGCTCTAATTAATTTCTAATCAAAAACTGAAAACTATATGATTTTTTGTCTTTTAATTCTTGAGAAAAATAAAAATTACTGAAAATATTTTTTTATGAGATTTTTGTTTTTTTGCTTGCTTACATAAATATAGTGCTTTAGCAACCAGCATTACGACGTTTAAACAGTGAGGTATGTAACCCCCCTGCTTGGGCACACTATAGGATTTGGTGTAGGTGCGAGGTTGGGTGTATGTAAAATTGTAAAGTTTCAATTATTTTTTACACAATTATGACCAATTTGGCCTTATTTCCATTATCGAAGCAAAATAAAGCCGAAAAAAAACTAAAATTTGGTTTTATTTCTATTTTGAAAGCGTAATAGTGCCAAAAATAATCTATTTTTTTTTAATTTTGTCTTGTTTCCTTTTTATTTTTGGTATTATTTTATTATGACTAACGAAATAAAGCCAAATTGCGGTTATTTCGTTTTGAAAACGAAATAAGACCAAATTTCAAATTTGGTTTTATTTCGTTTGGCGTTATTTCACGTCACCTAAATATTTTTCAAAACAACACCAAATTAAAATAAATATAAATTAAAATAAAATTTACAAATTTACAAATTTACCTAAATCAAACATCACCCTGATATATGGCGAATAATGATTTGAATCTTGGCAATATCTAATCGATCTTCCATCAAATCTAGAAGAAAATAATTGCAAATATGCAAAATCAATAGCTAACCGACTTCCACTTAACTACTCTCATTAAATGTATTAAAAATAATACATAATTCAAAAAACGTTTTCTCTGTGCAAACTGATATAAAATTTCCTTAAATGAAAAAATCAAAAAATCAATTTCAATATTTTTTAAACAATATGCATAAATAATGAAGCACACATATGTAAATATAAATCTTACGACGATTTTCATCTTCGATTTGAAAACCGCATACCAGACTAGGATTTTTGTATTTACTTTCAATAGAAAGTCACAAATTGACCTGCGGTAGCACATAGCAAGTAAGGATCATGAAAACAAAAACAATAAACACACGATTCTTAAAAAGAGTCACCCAAACAGGTTTTTTCGGTTCGTTTTTTCTCATAGCTCTTGAAGGGGTAGAAGCAATAAAAAAAAACAAGAACAAAATTGTGCCTTTTTTTCTGTCTTTAGCTCTCCCATATGTTAGAGTAGTAGAGAAAATAAATTGAAATGTTGTCCCATCTCAAAGAAGTTGAACTTTTAAGAAAGCTTTTTTTTTGGACGAATTTCGTTTTCATGGACATCTTTTCCCATATGGATGCTACATCTGTATAATTTATTATCTGTGGTTGTAGCTTGACAAGACAGATGGTGGTCGCAGCCATAATATACCTACCCAATGAGGGCTATAGGAATGGCGTTTTGCACTGCCTTTTTGATTGTCCTTAACAAAAACAGTGATTCTCATCTCATCGTCTCTGTCTTCAAACCCAACAAGACAACTATAACTATGCAACAAAAGGCATCTGGATCGAGGATATGGTGGAGGAATTTTGACTTTTTGATTGGATCCGGAGAATGTTTATGTTTAGTTTATGCATTGAATTGACTTTCGTGTCATGTCATGACATAAAAAAGGAGAGACTCATGAAACTTGATTATAAATACCCCATATAATCTTTGACTTGGGCAAACCTATCTACATTTCTATAAAAAATAAATAGGTAGGTGGTGTGGGTACGAAGCTTAACTACCTTTTAATTTTTTTAATTATGATAGGTACCTAACTAAATGACCTTAAGTACCTATTAAGGTTTTGGTAAGGGCCCCAAAAAAAACCTTGGTCCCATCTACCAAATGGCTCTGGATATTAGCTTACGGATCTAAAAAATAAAAGATTCTTTCTTTAAAATAGAAACTTATTTACTTACTTACTAACTAACTATCTTTAGTCCCTTTTTATGCATTTAGTAATGTCATTTATCTTTATTTTTAAAACTTGATTTTTAGTTCATAAAAAACTTCATAAATTTACCAAAACCTAAGAAGTCGATTTTTAGCCCCTTGAAATGTTTGCCCGATCTTCACCTTCCATATTTTATGACGATGCATTTTAAACGTGACAGATTTACTGTGTTCCGTGGGCAAAGTTCAAATTGAAACCGAATGAGAACATTTTTTTTTTAGTGTCACAGTATTTTTTTATTTTTTTTTTAATCTGTCGCAGGCTATATTGTGGAGTGGACCAGACATAACGTCCGGGAGTTTTGGCTAAAGGTTATGCGGGGTAGAGAGTTATTTTTGTTTGCATATTTTTTTTTTTCGTTCACGTAAGTCTCGGCCGTCATGGATGAGGTATATGAAAATTTAAGCAACGAACAAAAATACCATCGGAATTATGAACAGAGAGAAAAAAGATTTCACAGAAAATAATTTGTAGGTGGACATATGCATATATGAATATGTATTCAATGTAGGAACTGTACATATACAAATATCCCAGTAGGTATAGTGGGAGTTATCGCAAAAAGTTATTAAAAAAAAAAATTAAGATTAAAACAAATATACTGCTTTCTCTGGATTCCCAAAAGTCATACACAATCACAATGCTTGTGTGTGGTTCATGGTTAAATGTTAAGTCTGGGGGTTTTTCCAACTGTTTTTTTTTTTACCATCTGTGATGTGTTTTGAAAATTCAGGATTTGCACCACCCACCTTCAGTCTATAGAGATATTTTTATGTTTGGCCTTTGTTATAAGCAAAATGTGCCTTAAGGTTGAGTTCAAAATTATAACTCTAAAATTTGCATTCAAGAGGCACTTACCACTTAGTTAGCACATTTTGTGAAATGTCATTTAGAGTCGAGTCAACTATGGAAAATCAAGGGTAATCCTATGCTTATAGGAAGAGTTTCTGTATAGAACCAAGTTGAATAGAAATTAATTGCTCAGTTTATTTTAGAAAATGACATGCAACTTGTTGGCCAACACCAACACCACCGACGACGACGACTTGTAACTGTACAGATGCCATGAAATTCAACAATGGCGCTAGTAAACAAAACTAATCAACTGGACAAAAAAGGTTGAATTCAAGGAGAAACTTTGAAAAATAGTAATAGAAGGAAATCTGGTTTTGATAATGTAATTGAAAGTTTTGTTTGAAAATAAAATATGCACTACTGGATCGCATGAACTTTTCCTTGCAGTTTACAACTATAATTTAGCGAGATAAATATTAAATATGCATGTTAGAGGTCATAAACAAAAATACAAAAAAAATTATTTGTTTGTTTGAAGGTTTTTTGTTTAAAACAAATATTGTTAAGTATATTGTTTCAAATATTTAGAAGCCCCCAGATTCCAAAATTATAGCAACATTGCTGAAGCCAAGGTACCTAGCTACGTGAATATAAAAAAAACTAAAGCAATTTTCTTAAAAAAAAAAACATCAAAACCCTACTTCGGTTATTCGAATAGCTTTGCATTTATACGAAGTTTATTTAAAATCGTCAAAGTGGTTTTGGAGAAACTTAAAAAATAATGAAAGCTTAAACAAAAATTAAAAATTTCCCTACAAAAAATTTCATAAAAATTTCCTGTACCAAATTTAAAGTAAATTGTTCCATACCGTAAGGCTTTAGCTTAAAAAGTTTGAGGTTTTAATCAAAACTTAGAGTGTGATTATGATAAAAAGAAGTCCAAACAATTGCTTTTCGGCATGCGTATGATATTTTTGTCGATTTTTTTTGTTCTGCGCGTCTATTTGGCCGTGTGTCCAAGTTTTACATCGAGTAAGAGCCTAAACGGAATAACCGATTTGCTTAAAATTTATTACAGAGCACGATTATGTAATTCCGCGTAGAAAAAATTAAAACTTTAATTTTTAATCATTTACAGAACGGCTATATGGGTGATCGTCTGGCAACTGTGATTCTTTGTGTCCATTGCTTTATTTCTAACTTAATGTTAAATTTTCTCATGAATTTCTGGTTTGAATTGGGAAAATGAGTTTGTATTACAATTTACATTAAAGATTACGTAAAATGTTGCTACGCTATCACCTTAGTTTTAAAAAGTATAATCAAAATGTCAGTACCGTGGCATGTCCCAACATTGTTTATCTAATTAAATCTACTTTTTTCTATTAAAATACATCCGTGAATAAAAATGTTGTCGTCAGGTTTCTTGATAACATTTTATCAAGTCAAAATATTTGCTCTTGAATAAAAAAAATTATAATTAAAAGTCGTTCCCATATTTCATTTTATTTTTGAATTTAAAATATTTCCCGCTGACCCGCCATCTTTTTTTTTTAGTTTGATGTCGCTTGTGTGGTGGCATTTGAAAGAGACACTATATATTTATTGTTAACAAACGTAAATTTATTATTTCAATATATTATTTCAATATATTATTAATGTAATTGTGCTGTAAGGATGAATTGTATTTATTCTAAAAAAGTGTGTCACAAATTTACAGTGGTGGTGTTATCCAAGTGTGTTGTGATATTTTTTGTGGTGATTTTTAAAATATTGTATTTCTTTTAGATTCATATAAGCTAAAATAATCTTGAAAACTATTTCTCTCAGAAGGGTTGAGATAAAAGGTTATATTAAAGCCTGAATTCCAGTACCGTGGTACATACTTTTATAATGAACTTAAATCAAATGATTTCACGCAATAGTATTAAAAATCTTAATAGTTTTTATACTTAAAATAGTATCAGTACATCGGACAAAATAAATAAACATAAATCAGTGTAATAAATGTTTTTGAGTAATAATCCAGCAAAAAAAAAAGACATGCAACCTCGAAAAACTGATTTTAAAAACTTAAAAATATAAAAATTCGAGGGAAAAAAAAAGGAAAAACAGCGTCAATATCAATTTCTTTGATATTTAGTACTTTGCCATCTTTTTACAGGTTTACCTGTAAATTTATATTTTTTTCAGGTATGAAGTAAATGCATTCCGGTTCCGGTTTTCACTTTTAAAATTTATTTTAATAATAAGGTGAAGTTATTCAGAAGTTGAAATAAAATATTTTTAAAAATACGGTAGAAAAAATGCTCTAAAGGAACAATCGTGGTGAATTGGATTTTAAAATCATGTGATTTAAAACAATTAGATTTTTTCTTATGGGTTTTCTTGAAGAGTAAATTTTATGCAAATAATTCTCAAAGTGTTCAACACCTTTAAGACAACATCATCGAGAAAATATCATTAATTAAACTATTATAATGTTATTCAAAATGTTGTTAAAACGTTGAGAGCTTGCCGAGCTAGCAGACGAGGTAGCTTTAACGACATTATTTTTCAATTATTAACTGGAACCAATTCTTTCTGGTGTTTATTTAATTTCACCGAGGTATATATGTACCTACATATTATGTATGTATGCAGATTGTAGAACATAAATTACAATTTTTTATGCTGGGATTAACCAACGCGCTATTTAATTAGATAGTATAGTTGTATGCAAATAACTCTTTCAATTAATTTAATCGAAAGTTTGAATGTACCTATCTATACCATAGGTACCTATGTACATTTTAATAAACAAATAGAAAAGCAATTAAAAATACAGGTCACCCAAAGAACACCTTACACAACCTCAACACTGATGAACTCCCCTAAATTTGGTTCTGAACAAAAAATTAACAAAGCAAAAATTTAAACTAGAAACATAGCTGCCTACCTATATCACTAACACCCAACTGAAAACCGAAGAACTGCTGCAAAAATGTCATAAAAAAAAAAAAAACTTATTCCCGATTTGACCAAGCATATAAAAATTATCCCCCAAAAAACTGGACACAGGTATCTATAAAAACAAAAACACCAGACTGCCACTGCAGACGTGTTTTGGTGAGGGGTATAAGTGGCAGTAGGTAAGGTATTTACCCATACGATATAATAAACAATAGCCAGACAAAACACCAAATTCGGCAATATCCCGCTTTTATTTGTATATATAAAAATATATGTACAAGCAAATTACCGTTTATTCATCTAATGACCTAGAAATTCTAAAGCGCTTCACAGCCATCAGTGAACGGCAGCAGGCAGACAAGACATTAAAAAAAAAAAAAAAAACGGAAAGCAAC
Organism: Epistrophe eligans; assembly: GCA_951394125.1. NCBI lineage: Eukaryota > Metazoa > Arthropoda > Insecta > Diptera > Syrphidae > Epistrophe > Epistrophe eligans. The sequence goes on from OX596029.1 coordinate 13,926,353, forward strand.
ACTAACACACACACACAAATGAAGCACACTTCAAGGACACTGCTGGTGGAGGTGTGTTTGCGTCTGCAACGCATAGCTCGCCCCTTCCATTTTGCACCTTGCCAACGTTTTTATTGCTTTTTATTTAGGGTTACCATAAAATTTTATTGATTGATTTAGATGGTAACTTGAAAGTGGTTTTTCTAATCTCTCTGATGTCACTGTTTCATACTTTCATTTATGTTTTTATTTTTAGCCGCCTTAGGCTTGGGAGTCTAACCCAAGACCATCTCTACGTAACAGTTTTACGCACTAACCATTACGCTACGGGCTACTTATACATGTAACGGTCGTATTTATAAACGTTGTCTAACTTTGGACAGCCTTCCAAAATATGTATAAACATGTTTAATTGTTGCCTAACAGTTATCTTACTTAGACAACAGAATCGGTTGTCTAAGTCTTGACTAATATGACATTTTATTCATTTAACCAAAGCATATTTTTATACGGCAGTAATAATAAATACGGCAGTAATAATACATTTTGCTAAACACATTTACAAGAATCTGTGTTGACCAAAGAGTGATTTTCGGTTTGGTAACAAAACATCTTGGTCTTTTTTTTAACAACGCTTTAAATTATCCAATTTTCTGTCAGTTGAGTTAAAAAATTTAAGCTTCGGTTAAAATGTCCGTTTAGTTTCCAACACTTTCCTGTTCGATCAACTATCAACAAATCTAGGTTTATGTACCTACATCGAGATCTATCAATAAAAAAATAAGATTAAAATAAAATCAATTTTGATTACATAATTATGTAGGTATGTTTATTTTTGTATCGTTATTTTTTTGTTGAATTATATTGTTGTTGCAGCTTAGAAAATTAACACACCTACACATAAAAGGTTTTTCAAAGTAAATTTTTCGAAGTAATGGCATGGCAACCTTAAAGCTGTTGCGTAATAAGTCTCTTTTGGCTTGCGTCGGTGTTTGTTCGTGTCTAGACTTCAACAACTTGTAGACTTCCAGAAGCTAAAGCTAACGCAGTTGGTCTCGTTGGTCATCGTGTCGTGTGACGCGACGAACGGACGGTATTGCAGCTAGTGAAACTGGTGTTCTTATATTGTTGTTATTGTTTTTGAACGATGTTGTCTGAATTTTTTTTTTATTATTTATTTTTGGATAAATACACCTCAATGTGTCTGGCATAAATGGCAAAACAATGAAAGAAGGGTGGGGGTGTGCCAAGGGGACAGACGTCGCGTCGTCGTCGTAGTCGTCATCGGGTGGTAACAGGAAGCAAAGCCAGTAGACCAAATGATTTTTTTGTTTTTGTTAATTTTTTTTTTTGTCGAAATTCCATGGCGTCTTTAGCAGGTGATTTACTAAGAATTACGAATTACGAAATATATACATAATATGCGACTAAAGACATGAATTTAGAACATTTTTTGTGATATACATATGCATGCAGACGGATAAGTATAAGAAGCAAAACCTTGAGAGTTTAAGGGAGAAAATAACTGGGATCCTATTAAGCATTCAGATCGTGTTTTTGGAAAAATATAATTAAGTTACAAAGTTATTGTTATTTGGTGGCAGGTACACACCTTGTTTTCCTTTTGTGTTTCTAGATAATTAGTTATACTTACATATGTGTAGATATTGAAAAAATAAAACCTATGAATAAGGAAGGAATACGAAACGTTGGAAAAACAATGGAATAAAAATTGTATTTATTAAAATAAACCCAAAACAACCTAAAATAGAGTGACTTTTTGGAGATAGGTAGGTATGGTTGATTAAAGGATTTAGTATGTCTATATATTTATGTAGGTATTAATACTTAACGTACTTTATAACACTTAACCTATTTTTTTTATATAATTCAACTGAACATGCCTAAAAAGTAATAGATCGTGCGAAAAAGTAAGCAAACATACCATTTTCACATTTTAAATTGTTAAAATGACATTTGAATGTAAAAATAGTCGTTTGGTGATTTTAACTTTAGTAAAATGTTAAAAAGATAGCACTAACCTAACCCGTTTAAAATTAAGAAAATGCTGTTTTTTACCTGGCATCATATAAAAGTGCTTTAACATCGTATTAAATAGTCTTAAATGCGCCATTATAACACTGTTTGTTTGTAACTTTTGTGCCTTCATTTTTATATCGATATACATAAAATCTAAAAGGATAGATTAACTTCGACTTTGGTAGGTATAAAACAATTTTTAAAGAATAAAGACAATTTCCCAGAGGATAAATTCGAAATTTTAATTTTAAATTCATTAGCAAGTTATAATTTCAATTTCAAATTATGTTAAATTATTCATATTTTTCGCTGACGTACGTTTTTATAACTAGAAGTGCTAAAAAAAAGTAGTAAGAAACATTTAAAAACTATATACAGTCATATTTATTAGATTTGTTCATAAAATTTCTATAACAACCTATTATTCATTTTGTATTGGTATATAATTAAACATTTAAAATGAACCTATAGTAACGTAACACAAGAAAATTCACAAATCTATTACAAATTATCTATAAATGATTTTCTAGTACATTTAGTAAATCTCGGCTGTTTTTTGAAAACTTGCAAAAATAAGCCAGTTCACGTTTCTGAGATTTCACTAAGCAATCTTCTGTCAGCTTCACTGAGGAGAAGGACAAAGCTGAAGAAGATTTCTCCGCTAAAAGTCAAAAGAAATCTCTTTCTTATAATTTGATCAATTTGACAAAAAATAATTGAGCAAGCGAATCCAAAAAAATATCAGTCTCAACTTTTTGACAGAAAAAGTGAGGAATCTCACTGAGGAAATAACGTTCAGATTTTTGAGATTTCTAAAATCTCTGAGAACCTATCAATTAGTAAGAGAGAAAGGGCGCATTCACTAATGTAGTCACTACGTAGTCAAGTCATTTTGATTGGCTACATACAACTACAAAATGAGTTGAAATTTCCCCTCCGACGTAGTGTAAAAATTTCGGCTTCAAAGTTAGTGGAGAATGATTTTGACGTTTTACAATCAGCTGTTCGGTTAAAATACAAAAAATTCAAACTATTCAAAATGAAACTTGACCACAATTAAATTATTTTGCATAATTATGACTTTATCTTCTTCCGAATCACTCATATTATAATTTATATTTGATATTATTTAATTTATAAAGAAAAGATTACTTAAAGTTATCAAAACACAAATGTTTCTTATTTTGTGTGTGTTTACATCTGTCATTAATATGACAGTTCAGAATAGACTATCTTTGTAGTGCAATTTTGCATTCACAAAGCTAGTTGAATTTCGACTACGTAGTCACTACATTAGTGAATGCACCCAAAGAGAAGCAAATGGAACTAGACTCCATTTTGGTTTTTGGTGTTTTGTTATTTTGACATACCTACAACTACATACATAAAATGTAAATAAATCAACGAAACAATTTATTTTACAATTCAATTAATTAAGAAAATCACAAATCTTGTTATAACATAAATATTTACATTAGTTTGTAGGTAAATCTATATATGTAAGTATTTTAAATAAAAAGAAGCATTTAAAATTTCTTCATAAACACTACGACTGTATCTCTGTTTGAATGGGATATACCTATAAAATGAAATTTGTCTAGCCAGAAAAAAAAGAAGTAAATTTCCAGACAGTCTAATCATGTCTAAATAACCATTATAGTGATGGAAAATTTAAAACAAAACAGAAAATCATTATCATCTGACAAGCTACAAAGAGAGAAAATCCATGAACTTGACTCATTTTTACTGGTTTAACTATAGCACGGCCATTATTCGTTGGAAATAAATAAAGTTATGGAATTTATTCATTATATGTTTGTATGTATGTATGTATGTATGTACATATTACCAAACAGATAAAATCCAGACGGCTCGGCTGCTGAACCAAAAAACGTGTTAATTAGTCAAAATGTTTGATTTGAGATTATCGTAAAAGAAAAAAAAAAACAATGATTTTTATGAAATTTTTATTGCCAATAACAATGATATTTTTAATTTTTCTAAAGGAAAACATTGATTGAAACCCAAAACGTCGTAGTATGAGGTATAAAGATTGCCAACTTAGGTTTTTCGCTGTTTTCATTTTTTTTTTTACGTAAGAAATTATATTTAGGCTCGATATAAATGATGAGTGGAGTGGAGACTTTTTACAACTTATATGTGTACCCGATTACCCTCTATAGGTACTTTCTGTCCTAACTTGCTCATATTTCGTCTCGTTATTATTCAAAGTCTAATTGTGCTTGACGGACCTCTTGAATTCACGATTAAACCGTGTATATACATAAGCATTTGTCCGAGTGCCGCAAAATTTTAATTTTTGAACGTACCCAATATTGTTTATAGTGCAAACGTATAATAACGTGCATGTGTGAAACATTACGTATTGCTTACATGTAACGCATTAAACGATACGTATATATAGTTTTTAGTTAACTTTATCACCAGAATAGACGTTAACACTTCAAAAAGTGGTTTTCGCAGTACCTACCGTTCGTCGCGTCGCGTCAGTTTGTAAACAGCTTAACCGATTCTCTTAAAATTTAGTATGAAGAAATTCCACGGATTTCCCAAATATTCATTTATTTTTTTAATACATGTCTAATGATTGAAAAAAGCAGGATTACATGTTTTGTTTGTATTTACGTGTACATTCATGGTCTTATTTATAAACGTTGTCTAACTTTAGACAACTGTCTAACTTTGGAAAATATTTTCAAAAACTTTGTTTATTGTTGTCTTATAGTTGCCTAACTTCGGCACAAGAGTAGATTGTCTTTACCGTGAATAATGTGATATTTATTTTTATTAAATGAAGCATATTTCCACCAATTTGAAAATACATAGTTAGACAGTGTCTAAGTAGGCAAAAATCTAATAAATACGACTGTCAATTTTTAAAGCAAAACAAAAAACATGTAATCCAGCTTTTTTTTGGATCTATTTCAATAATCTAAAAACTAGTACTTTTTTATAATTATATGATGAGGAAGAACTTTAGTGCAAAGCAAAAAAGCCAACAAAAACACATGAAAAATTTACAAACACAATGAAAGAAAGGTGGTTATATACCTACCACTGCCTATCACTGTAATCCTGTTTGTTTCATTATGAGAATTTGATCCAGATCAGATTACGTGGACAATAAAATGTAGCTAATACTGCATTTCAGGTTTTTACCACAAAAAAAAATAATATGACAGAAATAGGGTTTTGACGTTTTTTTGGGAAAATTGGCTTATTTTTTGATTATTCACGTTTATCTTTTTATTGGCTTTGCCGATTTTGTTAACATTTTGCAGTCGTTTCTAAATATTCAAAAAATAAGTATTACATTTGAAAAAAAATACAAATTTATTTTTATAAACAAAAAATCAAAGAAAATATTATTTTTTAAATTTTACTGCAAAAAAATGAAAAATGTATGCCATTTCAGAGATTTCCAAAAGTTTTTTTGTGGAAAGATTTAGGTACACATCATCAGATTTTATCTACTGAGAAAAATCTACAAAATGTCGTTAGTTTAATTGTTTGTAAAAAATTGACTGAATTCCTTTTTCCTCTGGGCCCTTTATTCGAAGTGGTATACCTCAGGATGGGTAGAGTCAGTCAAAAATAAGACCTGCCCATTTCCTGAACAAAGCCACCTAAAAAACTTTCCCGTAAGTAGTTGTTCACTTTTTTAAAAACAAATAGGTAGGACGGAAGCCTAACTAAGTTGGCAACCATAAATATTATGGACAATAATATTGTTATTTTGCCAACGGAACTTATTTTTGTTGTCGTCCAATTTTCGAGTCTGCCATTTGTCTGGCTGAACAGCCAGCACAGATGTGAGAGCGTTTATTGTCACATTCATATACATACATGCGCCAAAAACAACGAAAAACGAAAAATTCACCTTCTTTTTGTTTTTGCTGTCTTCTTCAATTCGAGCCAGAGTTCGTATAGATGTACACTATTGGATGTATTCAATAGATACATCTTTGGTTTTTCATCGTTCTCAGTTCTCTATATACATATCTTTGTCGTCCTGGTATTCGTGTGTGTTGCAATGAATTTTCCTAGACAACCGAGAGTCGCTGTATTACTGCTGCACAATCGAGTCAAGGTATACATATACCTACCATAAAATTGTTGCCAAATGGTGAGGTTAGATATAATATGGTAAAAGATTCACTAAGCGTGTTTGGATGTGTTTATAGTATACCTTCTTTTCTAGATATTTTTAGAAAATTTATATAGAAAGCAAAAACAACAAATATTATTATCATTGCTAGATTCTAGTACAAAATACAAGAAGTCTGTTTTGTCGTACGAGGTACATAGATGTTTCTTATTTTTAAATATTTTTTGTTTTGTATAAAGAATCGATGTAAGATTGGCTTGGATTCCATTTCTATCTTAATCTTAAATGAAATAAAATGAACACCATCCAATGGTTGAGTAAACATGTTTTTTGTCGTTCGGATCGTTGCATTTGTCGTCGTCGTTGCCGCCATATTCATATAAAGAAGCTGGCTGTTAATTTATTTAAATGCAACAATGTTGCAAGCAATTAAGAAAATTTTATTTGATGTTCAACTATTTTATTTAAGGAACATTTAACTAATTAAGAATATAATAGCAAACAAAAGTGAATCAGTTTTAGCTTTTATCCAAATTACACAGTTACGTATTTTGATTTTAAGATTATTTTAATTCTATTTTTATTTACAAATGTTTAACTAAGAAATATAATTTAATAAATTGCTACAATGTATTTCAGTAAAATTATTTTACCTATAAGCATTATTTTATTCTATAGAAGCAAAGTCTGATTTCCCTAATAAAAGTCCACTGATAAAAACTGGAAAAATATCATAAACCAAAAAAATATGTTTATTAATGAGAAAATTTATCAAACGGTCAAGTTCTCTATTCATGTGTCACGTGTCACACGTGTCTGCTTAACTGGAACACCATATTCATAGTTGTAGAAAATTTGTTTTACTTCAGCGGAGTTAAGCGAAGTTGACTGTTATAGTACCTAAAATTTTTTTATAACCTGATTTCCAACTTGTCAGTTTTCTTTGATTTGTCGCTACTAAATTTAAATTTAGTTTTAATTATTATTGACTAAAAAATGCAGACGAATATAAAAAAAAATTGTCTTGCATAGAATTTTGCTGAATTAGATACCTAGCAAAAATAATTCATAAACAATTTCGATTTTAATTGTTTTTTCTGATGATAAACAAAATTTATTATAATTTAATTTAAAACTTAAGTATGTTAACGTAACTAATAAACCAAGAAGCCGGAAAAACAAATGAACATGTTTTATTTTGTGTGAGCTTAGAAAATAAATTTAATACTTAAAATGATAAAATCTTTTAATTCTACATTAACGCCCACTTAATTCCACTTATTGTGAATTCACATGATGAAATTGAATTTGGGTGTTCCACAATTCGTTCGAAATGCTAATTGTGAATTGGAACTTCGAAAAGGAAAATTGAAGTTCTGCATTTCGGTTCCTTCCGTTTTCCGATCGTATCCGCTTTGTTTATGCTTTGTGAATTATTTTTGAAATTGGTCGAGTTGCAGTTGTTTTATAATTCTTAGTGCAAAATGTAAGCAAAACTTATATTTTTGTGCTTTTTAATATTTATGTATGTATTATAATTTTAGGGGAAAATTATGCTGCACATTTGTCAGTGTTGCTAAATCTTCTTTATACATAGTTTCTCACCTTTTAAGTTTCAAAAAATTAAAAAAAAATCCATAATAAATGGAATAAATGGACAGGAAAAAATGAAAAATTAAAACAATTAATCAACGCCCCCTTAAAAAAATGTAATATGGCCAAATGGATAAAAATCCACGTAAAATTAAAATTCTTTGTAAGAAGTTCGTATAGGTATACAAAACTTTTTTTCCACACTCCTTTTTTTGTAAGTGGTATAATGTATATCCATTGTTAGATGAGATATTTTTCGCTCTCTATATACAAAAAATAGTTCTTAGCAAAAATGAAGCAATGTAGGGACAGATATCTTTAGACGCTGAACCAATAAATTAAGAAAATTCACTTTTGTATAGACTTTTCCATTATTTATAAAACCTCAAAATCACAACTTGAGAAATCAAAGAGAAAAGTCTATATTTTCTTGAAAAAAAAAAATGAATACATATACAAAGATCTTATACCTACACTCACAAATCATTCCAAATCAATGTCGATCCTTTGAATCCAAATTATAGACATTTTCTTGTACCAAAACCTATACCTACTTCATATATCCTATGACAAACTGTAAACACACTCGACATTTTGCAGATGTTAATCCTTTTCTCCTTCAATTCCAGACAATTCTCAACAGTACAAACATCAAGAACAATATAATAATAATTGTCCAGACATAATATAAAGGCTCTTGCCCCTACATCGCATTGTACCATACATACTTATATTATTTTCTTAAAGTATATTCATATTGATTTAATTTAACTCTTTTTTTTTATTTTTATTGTTTTTGTTTAACTAATACAAACTTTTGTTTTGTGTGCACTGTATATACAATGGCAAATGCAAACCCTGGCAGACAGTGATAGGAGCTATATGGCAATAGTATATAAATGCAACAAGGGGAGATAACCACAAAAGCACGTTATATTGTAATCCACTTCCATTTTATACAATAACGTTCTATTGTCATTGTCAACACACATAACAATAGATTCCTTGAATATAAACTTGTAATCGTAGTTCGGTAGTATAGATGGAATAGGCAGTATTGAGAAAGGTAGAAGCATTATAAATATAAGGGAATCAGAAGTGTCCACAATTGATGGACTTTGAAAAACTCAATGAGACGGACCATCACCGGAGTATAAAGAAATGCTTAAGGTCTGAAGTTGAGGTCAAGAATTGTTCAAGAGCTAGAGAAATAAAAATGAACTATCATATCATTATGCAGGGTGATTTGAATTAGATGCGAAAAAAGGTAAAGCCTGAAGACAAAAACAAAAATCATAAGATGAAGGGGCCTATTTTCATCATTTTAAGATTTTAAGTAAACTCCTTTTGACCTTCTCTGTAGTGACCAAAGTGATTGAAGTAAAACTATAGTTCCATAATATTTGTTAACCACAAGACCAATTTTTTATTCGAGTTGAGAAACCGTAACTCGCAATAAATAAAAATTAAATTCGCAGTGAAACTAATTTTTTAGCAGTAAAATTGTTAATTTTATTTTTATTGATTAATTAAATTAAATTATATCGACATTGTTATTGTGAACTTTCCAAATCCTCGTCCTTGTCTAACTCCACAACTTGATTGTCCCCGGTTTTTTTTTTTTATTTAATTTCATAGCAAAACTAAGATTATTTATTTAAGGAACAACTTTTTATCAATAATTTTATTTCTGATAGAAAAATTTTCAAAAAAATTAACAAAATATGTTCTTTGGTTCACATAACTGAAATATAGGTCGCGTTCGGGGATCAATCCATAGCTGTGCTGTTGTGACAAAATAACTGATGCAATATCAACCCAACGTATCTAAAAATTTTTGGGATAGTCTATCTGATTTTTTTTTTTTTGAACGCAAGGAAAAAGAGATGTCGACGATGACAGTGACGATAAAAACGCCGCCGCCACTGTTGAAGACGTTATTTTAAAAACATTTTTTTTGGTAAATTCATGTAAGAGAAGTGCTTGAATTATTTTGTTAAACCCTCACTCGATTGCGGTGGTGTTCGATGGTGTGCGTAACGTGATTGTAAATATGAGTATTTACTTGGATCAGCATGTTTGACAACTTTGTTTTGACAACTATCGATGTTTGATCATTTAAACGCCAGAAACAACTGATTGCCAAATCTAGTTATATGTTTTTGAAAATATTTTAAGGTTGAGGTTAAACCATCATCCTTAAAAAACACCACCATCTTTCATTTTGTCTATGTTTGGCTATATTTAGGGAAGAGCATAATTGTCCTAAAATAAAATTAAAATTAAAAATTAGAGAAGCGCAAATTCAAATAATTTACTAGTTTAAGAGTTTATTTAATTGCACTTTAAAAAACGCAATCATCCTTCATTTTTTCTATGTTTGGCAATATTTATGGAAGTATCTACATAATTTTCCTAAAATAAAATTCATCGGTTACGATAGCCAAAATTAGGGAAGCACAAATTAAAATTATTTTCTGATTCAATATTTTTTTCTAGGTTATGTTTTTTTTTGTCTAATTTCACTGGAATGATTGGAATAGAATGTAAACCTTACATAAAATTAATTAATGCATACTTTTGATTTTATTTCAGTTAAATGCATTCTTTGATTTCAATCATTTTAATTGTGGAGTCTGATTGCCATGTAGGTAAATAGAAATATAAAATATTCTAAAGCCCAAAACGAATAGATTTTTTCAAAGCACGCTTGTGGATTGATTCTTAAGTTTTATTTTTCCAAAAAAAAAAAAAAATAGAAAAAAAAAACGCCAGACAAAAATAGCCATAGTATTCACATTGTTATATATATTTTCATATTATTTCATTAACACTTGTTCTTTGGTATTTAAAAAAAAATGAAAATTATACATTTTCACGGTTACATACCAATTAAATACTAACTAACTATTCGTACTTAAGAAATATTGCAAAAACAATTGCATTAAAAATGTATATCTCCCGATTGGCGGCGGCGGCGGCGGTATGTAATGACGACAACGACGACGCACGCTGGCAACAGCGGGAGAATGTCTTGTCTCAATACCGGTATGACTGCTTATACTGCCATCGCGGCACCTTGAATGTCTAGACATTGAGCAAAATTTTAAAAAATAATAAAAAAAAGGTAAATAAATTGCGAAAATTAAACTCACGAAACAAGCAAATAAAAATAAAAATAATAATAAAAATAACCACAAGTCGCAGAAAAAGATACTAAAGGTGAACGGTTTATTTTTTTATCTCCACGGGATTTTACATTGCAATTGCGACACTCATCGGGGTTAACTTTTTGATAGAATCCACAGGTGCAGTAGGAAAGGGTGTTTCTTTTTTTTTTGCGAACTATTATTAATAGAATTTTAAATTTAAATGAAATTCCGATAAAATGTTTTCTGTTTTTTATTCTTTGAAGTTAGAAAGTGAAGATGCTGTGCAGAGAGTGCATTATGTTGTCCCAAAAGATTAATTTTCAATAATTTTTTATTAGAGGTTATAAGGTCATCAAAAAAGGTTTTATCTAAAATGTATCCATTAACCTGAATAAATTAATAGTAATTTTAAATACCTATAAGAACTTTTAAATGCTCCTGTATTAAATGACAATAGCAAGTATAGATACATACTTGTTTACTACTTGGTATTTATATAACGGGTGATTTTTAAGCTGGTTTGGTTTTGGCAACACTGGTTTTGACAGCTGACGTGTGTTTAGTACCTTGTGTCACTGTCAAACAGCTTCAGTTTGGTTTGCAATTTAACCATGGATCGTCTTACAAATGAACAACGCTTGCAAATTATTGAATTTTACTATCAAAATTCGTGCTCGGTTCGAAATGTTGTTTATCGAAAAATTGTGTTCAGCGATGAGGCTCATTTTTGGTTGAATGGGTACGTAAATAAGCAAAATTGCCGCATTTGGAGTGAAGATCAGCCAGAAGCATTGCAACAGCTACCAATGCATCCCGAAAAAGCCACTGTTTGGTGCGGTTTATGGGCCGGCGGCATTATTGGGCCATATTTCTTCAAAGATGATGCGAATCGCAGCGTTACTGTCAATGGTGAACGCTACCGAGCGATGATAACAAACTTTTTTTTGCCCGAAATGGAAGTTCTTGACTTGCATGATATGTGGTTTCAACAAGACGGTGCCACATGCCACACAGCACGCGAAACAATGGCGCAATTGCGAGGCGAGTTTGGTGAACAGTTAATTTCACGTTTCGGGCCGGTCAATTGGCCGCCTAGATCGTGCGATTTGACACCATTAGATTATTTTTTGTGGGGGTATGTCAAGGCTAATGTCTATAGGGACAAGCCCGCTTCGATTGACGCACTGGAAGCCAACATCCATGCATTCATTCGTGAGATACCGGCCGATATGTGTGAAAGAGTATGCCAAAATTGGACTCAGCGGATGGGCTACCTGAGACGCAGCCGCGGTCAACATTTGCATGAAATTATCTTTAAACATTAAATTGAAAGGTTCAAAATATCGATTCAAATAAATATTTCATTCATTTTTTCGAATTTTTTAAACCTCTTAAAAAATCACCCATTATATAGTATTTTAAAGAAAAAAACACATAGGTACATGCCCAAATTTTGATTTTAGGGAATATAACTGGAAACTAACTCAAACATTCCATTACCCAAAAGTTCAGCCACTCGTACGCTTCCAGAGATATTCATTTAAGAAATAAAAATTCACAAATTAAACCAGAATTTTCTAAAAAAAATATGCCTAAATAAAAAACACCCTTTTTCTGTTTGTATTATAACGCCGGGATAGACCTCACCTGAGATAGAATTTGAATTTAGATTCCGATTGAACGTACTCAAAGTAGATATACTCTATAGTGCTGTTCTTGTTATTGTTGTTATTGCCACCGCAGAATCTTATTCACTGAAAGTATGTATATATATGTAGCCGCGACCAACTCCCAAGGCGGTATAGACTTCTTTTTCTTAACATTATTTTCACAGCAAATAATATAAATATAAGCCTTTTTTGTTTTGTTTTGTATTTTACCGCCTTTGATGGTTTGTTGCTGCTGCCTAGTGCTGCTGCTGCTGATGTATCTGCAATATTCTCTGCGCCTGACTTTGAATTGTGAAATGGGCTTCGGCTGTGGTGGCGGTTTAAGCTTTTTGATATCTCATGCGGAAGTATGCGATTTAGATTTCATTGCAATCTCTGTGAAGTTGGTGGTATACATAGTTGGGGATTCTGGTTTCAGTTGAATATAAATACTTTCAAAGGAATATAAAATATATAGCCGCGGGTATTTTATTCGATTTATCCTTGAGATTTGAACTCGAAAAGGTCGATTCGAGACTTCCCATTTCGCCCACAAATTTATTACTGCACAAAATTGCATTTTGGCAATAGCTAGAAGCCACAAAGAATTTAGGAATTTTCACTCTGTTCACTGCGTCGACAACTATACTATAATACTGGTAAAAAGGACTATTCTTAAGTCCATATAATATTGTACCTACACTATTGTGCACCGCCCAAGCATTTTAAGTTTTATTAGGCGAGAAAACTGTTCCAGACAAGGAAGATATATATAGTTGTATAGAATTGTCTATGCGATGATAATGGAATAGCATAGATTTTGTAAAACATTCATAGTGTAGACTGGAGAGGAAGGGAATTCTGGGCTATTCCGGTCCCCAAAAATATTTATATAACCAAGTTGGCCTCAGTTCAAAAGTTTTAACCCCGTTGAAAATGTTTGTTATTGTCAAAGAAATATAAGATTTGGTTGGACTCATAGATCATGATATACAATGAAAATGGTTTTTGGTCGTCTCGATTTTTTTTTTTTTTTTTTTTTTTTAGAATAAATTAAGGTTGGAAAATTATCGAATAATCATTGCTAGGGGCATTTCGAGGATTTATTATTTTATTTATTTATTTCGATAAGGCCATACACATTAAGATGTAATATCTTATAAACTATTATTAACCAATAAACCTGAGAGCAATGGAATTCAAAAAAGAAAAAATGTTCTAGGCAAAAATTATATAATAAAATTGAATCTAATCTAATTACTTTAAGCGAGCTATTATCTTGTATATAATATTTATATATATTTGGTTTCTCGGAAATGGCTGCAACGATTTAGATGCAATTTTCAGAGTTTATTCATATGAAAGAGAAAAAATATATTAAGTAAAATCCGCCCACTGTCACGCCCACTTTTATTATTTCTTAGTTTTTAGAAAAAAATTCCAACGATTTGAGTGAGGTAATAAGAGTTTATTCTTATAACAAAAAATTGAAATTTTTTTTATAATAAAATCCGCCCACTGTTACGCCTTTTTTTCTTATTTCTGTAATCGGTCCGAAACATCTCTATTTATCGAAAACAATTTAAATTATTTGAATGAAATTTTCAGAGTTTGTTCTGATGAATGAGGCAAAAATTAAAAAAAAACTATTTAGTAAAATCCGTTCACTGCCACGCCCACCTTTATTGTTTTTTAGTTTTTCGGAATCTACTCCAACGATTTGGATGAAATTTATAGAGTTTATTCATACCAATGAGGAAAATTTTTTTAAATAAAATCCGCCCACTACCACGCCCACTTTTCTTAGAAATCGAGTTCTCGATAATGGCTCTTACAATTTGGATAGAATTGGAGGTAGTGTTCTGATGAACGAGAAATTCAAAAAATATTTTCAGAAAAATCCGCCTTCTTCCACGCCCACTTTTATTATTTCTTGTTTTTCCGAAATGACTAACGATTTGGAGATTGAGTTTAATGATGGAGAAAAAATTTCAGAAAATAGTCTTGGGAAAATCCGCCCATTGCCCACTTTATTGGATTTAATGAATGGCTTTAACGATTTGGATGATATTGGTAGGGTTTGTTCTCGGGTGGAACCTCCACACAAGAGATACTTCCATATATGCATGTATGTAGAGTCATCAGGCAGGGGTCTATATCAAAATTTTGACGTATGGACCATGGAATGACACCACTGTTGTTCTATTGTTCTTTGTTCTATTTTTCTAATTTCTCACAAAATTTGAAGAAACGGTTCTAAGATGCATCTCAGACCTCTCTTTAAAAATTAAAAAAAAAAACTTAATATGGATGCAACCTTACAAGGCTATAAGCAACTCCGCCAATGTGCAAACTTGATGTAGCTGGTAAAGATAAGTGTGTTCCAAGTTAAACTATGGAGACTTTGAAAATAAATTTGACCGTATTTAAAGGTTTCCAGAAAAACGACAATATGTAGGTAGATACTAGATACCTATATTTACTTAAAAACAAATAAGACAACCCCAATTAAAGATCCAGCCTTGTCCTCAAGGGAAGACATCATCTGCACTCAGGACTAGACAGATAAAGCAGCAGCAAATTCCCCAAATGATTTGTGTTTGCGTTCATCAACGATGTGCTCCTGTTAACTGATTAGGAGTCCTGATCCCAAATAAGGTTACCGTCAGGTACCGAAATAAAAAAAAAAATCCATGAACCGGCAATGTATCACCACCAGCAAGCAAAACAACCATCATGCATTGAAAAATAGCAATTTATCGCTGAGAAAATAATAATAATAAAAAAAAAACTAAAACTACAACAGTGAAAAAATCGAATCCAAAGAAATCAGAAAGAGAGAGATAGAAAGAGACCAGGCGGGGAAAAAAGTGCACAACACCGAATGACAAGTAAAAAGCAGTCTAGACGTAGACTAGACTCCATAAAAATAATTATTATCGGTTGCAATTTCTTCGATACTCTCTGCGATTTTCTTTTGTATCTACGTTTTGTTTTTTTTTTTTATTCATGTTGCCATAATCGCTTGAAACAACAGTTGTCTGTTTGTTTATTGCAAAAAAAAAAAAAAAAAACATTTTGATTTTCGAACGAGGCAGAGAAACAGTAGCAGGCAGCAACTCAGTGGGCTGTCTGTCCGTTCTCTCTCCATTTGCATTATTTCTTGTTATTGTTTTGCTGTTGTTGCTCTTGTTTTACTGTCATTCTGTCCGATTTGGATGCGGGGCGATCCACGTGCACCTAAAACAAAAGTAAAAAAAAAAAAAATAAAATAAAAAACAAACAAAAAGGCGAGTAAGCTTATATGGACCTATCTACAAGTTTTATGTATCTATGCGAGTCTGAAAGACCGAAGCAAACTACACAATGATGGCGATGATGATGATGATGATGATGATGATCAAAGAAGAACCCCTGCCGTCAGGCAGTCAGTCAACTAGTCAGCTGGAGTAGATGTTCATGCGAAATGAGAACAAAGGCTGTCTGGGTTCTGGCCAGCAAATAAATGCAAACACACACACACACAAACAGCTACATCTCTCTCGTGACTGTCGTCTGATGATGCATCTCTCATGCATCTCGAGGAGCACAAACAAAAAAAAATTAAAAAACAAAAATAAAAATAAAAATGACAACTAAAACAGCAGGCGAACACGTTTTTCAATTTCAATTACCTTTTGTCTCCTTCGAATTCAGATTCGTTGGAATTTTTTTATTTTTGTATCACAAATCTACTGGATACCTTACATTTTACTTATGGATGAGACATGAGATATATGTATGTAGGTATGTATACATACAAACAGCGCCATTGGTTAGTCACTCTAAATGACGTTCATTGACAGGAAACTTAGAGTCTCAGACCTCAGTCTCTGGCTGAATGTAACCCCAAACGACTGTGACTACATTTACATTATAAAAAAGTCATTGGACGATAAATTTTTATCGGGCAGTCAGCGGCAGCGGCTGCGGCAGCACCGTTTCGTGGAACATATCGGACAGCGCAGCAAAGTTCACGAATCGTGCAATAAAAATCAGCTTTAAAATGTTTAATAAAAAAAAAACTGGTTAAAATGTTGGTGTTTATCAATTTGACAAACGCTTTGGATCAGACGAACAAAATCAAACATTAAAATGGAATTTAATTTTGGGGGTGATGACTTTAATTTTTGCTCATATTAAAATATTACGCATACGCCACCGTTACCCAAATTCATTAAGATATGAAATTTAAATTTCTTTGAGGAATCAAAAGAAAAAAATATAATTTTATTTATTTATTTTTATTTTGTGGTCCATTATTCCGTGGTCTCGTATGTGTTTAATGAATCAAAAGAACATTTTATTGAGTACAGTTTCTTAAAAAAAATAAGTATGCTTCTACATACAAAAAAATTTACACTTCTGTGTCTCTTTCTCTTATTCTCTTCTCTTATATGCGTATCGTAAATCCGATTGAGTTGAAAATTTCAGAGTTTATTTTAATTACCGGCGGAAAGGTTGAGAAAGTAGTTTTAGGAAAATCCACCCACTGACACGCCCACTTTTCTTATATATAGGTATTTTTCTTCATATTTAACGTTCTAAGAATGATAAATCTCCTATATATTGAACCTCTTCTAAATCTAATACATGTCATGTGTAGTTTAAACCGCTCTCTGCCACGCCCATTTTTTGTATATCTATTTGAATTTTTTCCTTATATTAATTCATCTCTACGGAACTTAAATCATTAAAAATTTGTAATTTCTCTTTGAAAATTCGCCTACTGCCACGCCCACTCTTCTTATATTCTATGTTTTACGTATTTAATTTGAAATTTGAAAGTTGAAATTTTGTCTTTTCGGTGCGGTACACAACGAAATCAATGCACGAAATAACTTGAATGCCAATAATAGGGTGAAGATTTTGTTTATTCTTAAATATATACATATGTATTTAAAAAAAAAACTCATTAAATTTTCTTGGCTATATAAAGTTCACCGGGTTTCGCACACATAAGGGTACATTTTGGTACAAAATTCTAATTAAAATCATTTGTTGATGTGTCGCCATCTCGATAAATTATTGAACTGTTTTTGATAAAGTTTGGCACATGCGGGTTACTTAATCTAGGAAGCAGAAAGTAAGATTAAAAAAAAATAAGATCTAAACAAATGATAAGAAAAATACTGAAAATGTTAAAAATATTTTTATAACCTGGTCCGCCATCTTAGTTTAAAAACACACGCTTGAAGAACATCAGACAAGATAGTCACTGAAACGAGTTGTTATAAAATATGTATCTATATTCCTCTATTCAAATGAAACGAGTGCACTCTACGTCGAAATAAACAACGTACCAACGATATAGTAAAATAAAAAAAAAAACAAATGCGCTGTTTTATCCCTGCGTTATACAAACCTAGATAACAAGCCTCTCAAATGAACTAAGAACTTTCCTTTGAAAATCTTTCAAGGGTTTCCTCGAGACCAATCACATACATAAAATGTAGGTATACCAACAATAAAATGGAAATGATTCTCACTCACATTATATTCCCTAAGAGTGGATAAAATATTTCCTTTTGCATAACAAAGAACATTTTAGATTGTCATATAAAGTAGCGTAATTGAAAAGAACCTTAGTTGAAAATTATTTAAAAAAAAAACCTTTGACGTCTTCCGTCTAACGGATCTAACGCATGACTGCCGTGGTGGTTTTTTTTTTTACTTATACATACTCTTTCTTAAACGA
Source organism: Epistrophe eligans (assembly GCA_951394125.1). Lineage (NCBI taxonomy): Eukaryota > Metazoa > Arthropoda > Insecta > Diptera > Syrphidae > Epistrophe > Epistrophe eligans. The sequence continues at coordinate 13,944,632 of OX596029.1, forward strand.
AGTATCTGAGGTAGATATATATGTATGTACCTCACATAATTGCACATGCACTACAGTTATAGTGGATTTACAAGGAAATTAAGTGAAATCCACAACCAATTACTTTGTTCCTTTGACTTTTGAGGAATGTAATTAACTCAAAGGATTTATGGCATAAAATTTCAAACTATAAAAATATGAGTACAAACATCAATATAAGGATTGTTTGATAAGTTATCAAGATGTTATGGAGCTTATTAAGCAGTCTGTAGTGTATACTAACCTATTTTAACAGGCCGGTGAGGCAGCCGTCTGAAGTATCGGGATTTTATGAAGCTTATTGAAATGTTTATTACAATATGAGTATATGGGAGTTTTATTTTTTGCAAATACATAGGTAGATTTAAAAAACAAATTGAGTTCAAAACAAACTATGCAATCTGTTTTCTTCAGTGAAAATTAATTAAAAACTATAAATAAAATGTAAGACTGAATACACTTGATTGCTCTTTTTGTTTAATAGTATTAATTTTTTAGAGCTCTAAAAAAGTGTGGATAACATGACCCAATCAGTAAATATGAACCAGGTTCGCAGGTGCAAATAGCCCTTTTCATTATTAGTATGTTTTTATGACCTCTGTAAATTATTATATAGCCCTTTTCTTTCGATTTAATTTTTCATCTACTTTAAAAAAACATTTTTGCAATTTTGGTTTCACATTAATTAAGAAATGTATAAATCTTGCTTAAATAAGAATTTAATAGAAAATGAACAAAGTTTACCACATCCCATACCACGCTACTCGCAATTTATAATCTTTGGCTATTTATTGCAAAACAACTACACATCACCCTACAGATTAACTTGTTTTATAAAGGGTGGTTAAATTTTAAGGGCCGATGTTGATTTTGAATAAAACACAAATTATTTAGGAAATTATTGTTATTTCTTTTTATTATGATAATATTGGTATGGTTCAATTATGTATGGAACAAAATATCGGCCAAACGGCCGCCGTGACCTTGGCGGCACACCTCCATCCGATGGTCCAAATTTTAGATGACGCTGAGGCATTATTGAGGTTCTATGCCGTTAATGTGCCGAATTATCTCATCCTTTAGCTCTTGAATTGTTGCTGGCTTATCGACGTACACCTTTTCTTTCAAATAACCCCAAAGAAAGAAGTCCAACGGTGTCAAATCACATAATCTTGGCGGCCAATTGACATCGCCAACACGTGAGATAACACGGCCATTGAATTTGTCGCGCAAAAGAGCCATTGTTTCCTTAGCTGTGTGGCAAGTGTCACAGTCTTGTTGAAACCACATATCGTCCACATCCATAATTTCCAATTCGGGCCATAAAAAGTTCGTTATCATCTCACGATAGCGAACACCATTCACAGTAACTGCCTGACCGGCCTCATTTTGGAAAAAAATACGGCATGATGATGCCGCCAGCCCATAAACCGCACCAAACAGTCACTCTTTGTGGGTGCATTGGTTTTTCGACAATCACTCTTGGATTATCATTCGCCCAAATGCGGCAATTTGCTTATTGACGAATCCACTGAGGTGAAAAAAAAATCACGAATTGCACGACATGCATTTTGATTTGAACGCCCATTTTCATAATAAGCCTGAATAACTTTAACGCGTTGCTCGTTTGTTTATCTTTCCGTGGTTCAAATTGAGTCTGAAATTGAGAAATGTCAAATGAAATACAGAAAAAAACTTTGATGTTTAGGTGTGGTTTACATTCAACATTGGCTCTTAAAATTTCACCTCCCTTTATTTTTTTTAGCACCATCAAAAGGAACTATACGTCTATACCAATAGGAATGTCATCGCATAAGGCCAAGGCCAAAGTCATCCATTCACAGTAGACAAATATATGCAAGGGAATATCATTAGCGTTTTAATTTTTGTTCAGTTCAGCGCATCTGTCAAAATCGAGGTATTATGATAGGAAAATGGTGGATCCAGTGCCCCTTTATTTCTCTAATTTTAATATTTTGTTGTTGTTTCTAAAAATAATAAAAATATTAATAAATTAATTTCAAGTCGGTACTTTAAATTTTTCCTCATCACATCATTTTTTTTTAATTAGCTTACCATTGATTTCTAATTAAATGATGCAACTCTTTCCACATGCATTCATTGTCATTTATTTCTAAAAATAAATCCATGATCATTTAATTGAATAAAAATTCTTCTGAATCAAAAATCAAAAAATTGCAACTCAATTTAAAATTTGATCCTAAGTTAACACCAATTTACGAGATTCTGCTCTTGTCACTTTGTCGTTGCAATATAGCATAGCGGCAGCCAATGTTGATGGCAGTTTGGTGCGGCACACGAAGCTATCCAGTATGATGCACTCATTTATTTCTGGTCACAGTGCAGCAGCAAGCACATCAAAAAGCCATTCATCACAATCAATTGTCACCATTGTGCTCTGCTATTTGATGTATTTGTCGTTTTGTCCCCAAAGGTACAACATCAATCAGGCCAACGTATTCTATATACCTAACTAGAATAGGTACATAATATTCGTCGTATATAGTTCCATGCCCAGGAGCAGCTTGATTACAGCAAAACTGACTAAAAGAAAAGAGCCAACTTTGCCCGTCCGTCTATCCGTCTAGACAAGAAGTATTTTTCTCACTTCCCGATCAAAGTTACACAGCGACACAGCACAGAGAGAGAGAGAGATAGAGAAAGAGAGCGAGTGAGGATGAAAAGTTCCCAGCCAACATTGAAATCTATATTATAGAGTCAGACAAACAGACACATAACCAAAGGTGGATATACTGGATAAAATTTAGAAGCAACTTTGATGCTGAAACACACAAACTCTCATGTTTGCATTGCTTAGCAAGTTTTCAAGTTATTTTTTTTTCCTTTGCTATACCTACCTTCGTCTTTTTGTGCACAAAAGTTAGCCCCTTTTGGTATAAAGCAGGAGGAGGAGAAAGGGGAGATCATATATAGAGAGATGTCACCTAGGAATTCCATGAAAAGTTGGACAGAGCATATTGACTTTGGCATACAGTTTTTTTTTTTTTTTTTTTTTGAGCGGGTGACGGTAATAGTTTTTTATTACAACTTTTGCATTGCTCGCTATTTTGTCTGTAAAATTGCTTTGAAACAAACAATTGCTTTGCCCATGAGACCATGAACGAGTGCACCTGTTTGCAGAAGGTGAACTTGCTCAATTTTGCAAGAGTTTTTCTCTGAATTTGATGGATATGATATATACCTATGATAAACTCGTACTAGCTTTGATTTCAAGAGATTGAATTTAAATTGATTTTATAAGAAAGCAATATTGAGCCATTGAAAGTTAATCATAAGACGCGAATAGATCGGTCACACAAAGGTAGGTTGGATTTGTTTGTTTTTATAGATATTTTAGACGTGAGAGTTTGTTAATATTATTCCATTTTTAATCCAATCTAGTGTAGCCACTTTAGAAAAAATTCTTTGTTTATAATTTGCTATACAAAATTGGCGTGAAAACAATAAAATTTCCGGACTTTTAGTTTTCCTAAAAAACAAAAATGTTCCACATACGCCACCCCACACCATCAATTAGTAAGTGGTATAAACCAGACAGAGGTGTTTTTTAAAGCATTTTTGTTTCAACAATTGGGCTTTTCCAAAAACTTATCTATAACTATATTATATTTGCCGGTTCTAGTTGGGGAGAAAACAATGCAATACAAACAAATATACTTACATATACAAACACTTTTCCAAAGTCGCGACTGTGCATATTGTGATTTATTGTTGTATAAATGTAAGTACATTTGTTTGTATTACATTGTTTCCCCCCAACTAGGACTATTTGTTTTTGTTGCTTGTTTTGCATTGTCACATTGACGTAAGGGGGAAAAGCCCAATATGATAACACCTTTGACCAGTGTTGCCACTTCGAAAAATGCAATAGATTTGACAGTTCCCCAGTAAATTTTTTATTTAAGAATAAAAATACAAAGTTTATTTATTTAAACAATATAAGAACTTTTTTGAAAAACAAGTATAGGTACAAACTAAAACTAAAAAAAAACTAATCATTATTTAAATTTGTTTTGTGAATGATTTCATTATAGCTGTCTGAGAGTAGGTATTTAAAAAAAAAAGTGCAATAGATTTGATTATGTGGCAGTAGATTTACTTTTTTCTAAAAATGTAGTAGATCTACTGCAATTGATCATGGCAACGGTGTTTCTGCCATCTAATATAGTAGTGATTTCCATACTCATTCCGCGTGACTCATTTTGACGTTTCTTTATTGATGTGTGAACACCTACGCCGGCAAACTAAAAACGTGAAAATTTCTGTAGCACATTACATGTTACGATAAGTTGATGTATATTGGATACGTTCCTTGGTATCTCAAACTAAATCGGAAGATCGAGTTGAGTTTGGGTTGAAATTTGCTTGACAGTTCCAACTCATCGCGTTCTGTGATCTAAGACCAGCACTTGAATATTTAATTTCACATATCTTAACCGTGAGTCCCCGCACTCACTTTTTTTTATCTTACTTTCATCTCATGATAAGAAAGAGATATGTATAGTAAAGTGGTGCAGCATTTTTAAAAATAAGTGAGATAAAACTAAGAGACGTCTAAATATGCCTTATTGGTTTCAAAAAATTTACCAAAACTGAGTATTTTTCCTATGAGTTTTGAGAGAAAATTGTAAAAATTTGTAAAATTTTTATGCAAATTCGCAAGAAATGTCACGTTACCAAAATGTGTGGTGTGGAGTGAATCTAATATTTGTGAACACCGTCGTCGCCATGGGAATTTAATTAGTTGCGTCAAATTTCATGTCAGAAATTTAATAACTTCTTTACACCAAGCACGACGAAAAAATTATTTCTTGACATTGATAAATGATTGTCGACTTGAACTGTATATGTATATGATTATTTAAAAACTTATTTCACTTAATTAATTTGTAACACAAGTTGTATTCACAGTATAATTTGTTCTAAAAATTGAAACTCAAATCATAAATTAAAAAACGGCAAACATGAAACTTGTAGTAAACTTTTAACACTTTTTCTGCAAATAAAACCTTATAATGGATGATTTATTTATAACCTGAAACTGTGGCTAACATGGCACATTCTTGTTTGTACGATAGCACAGCGATTTTTTTTTTTAAATAATAAATTAGTTATCCGTCTATTTGCCTGTTTGTTAAAAGCCGTTTAGAATGAATCCATATTCTTGAAACTTATTGCTTAACTTTTTGGTCCGTCCATCTGATTTTTTTTTTATTAATTTAATTTTTTAGGATCAACAAAAAAAAACGGCACCTGGCATACAATACAAATTTTCAAAAAAAAATAATTTTGGAATTTTAGAATAATTTAAAAACAATTTATTTATTTCAAAAAATGGGTGGATGATTTTTTTCTTAATTCCGTTTAAATACTTAAATACTTAAAAATGGCTCCCTTTTTTTTTTAATATTTGCAAAATTTTATACATACAAAATTTATTTACCATTTGACTAAGATTTTAAAATTTGTGTCTCATATATGGATGGATTAAAGTTTTGAAAATCAATTTTTATACTTACGTTTTTAATTCCACCTACATTCAGGATTCATATATTATAGCTTACAATTTTTTGTCCTTAAATCTGCCTCCTTAAAATTCTATTTTCTAATCTACAAAAGGGAAGGGAAAGGTCTACACATACACAAGTGTTCCAATCAAAATTTTGTTAAGTTCTTATAAATATAAAATTGAAATGATTTCTTGCTGTTTCAATACATCAGTATAATTTAAATGCATTTTATGCATAAAATAATTATTCATAACGTAGACTCACCCAAACTTAATTTTTATATATTTTTTATTTATACTTTGTCTCCTCGAACAAAAAATGCAATTTCTGTGTAAGCTTTTATCTAAAATCAACCAGCCTGGCTAGCCAACCCCAGACCCGTTTTGGGATACTCTGACTCTCTAAAACACCCTTTATACTGTTATTATAGTGCAACATGTCCGAGTATACCTATACCTATATTTAAATAATGTTTGTCTGCCTTCTGTCTACCATATCTGAATATATTTATAATT